>JARQOC010000002.1:188826109-189426109 GCA_033576535.1 Allobates femoralis | reverse complement strand
AAAAAGAGAGAACATTCTTCCAAAACGTTTTAGGCTTTCTCAGGTAAGTTTTGGCAAACTCCAGCCTGGCTTTTTTATGTCTCGGTGTAAGAAGTGGGGTCTTCCTGGGTATCCTACCATACAGTCCCTTTTCATTCAGACGCTGGCGGATAGTACGGGTTGACACTGTTGTACCCTTGGACTGCAGGGCAGCTTGAACTTGTTTGGATGTTAGTCGAGGTTCTTTATCCACTATCCGCACAATCTTGCGTTGAAATCTATTGTCAATTTTTCTTTTCCGTCCACATCTAGGGAAGTTAGCCACAGTGCCATGGGCTTTAAACTTCTTGATGACACTGCGCACAGTAGACACAGGAACATTCAGGTCTTTGGAGATGGACTTGTAGCTTTGAGATTGCTCATTCTTCCTCACAATTTGGTCTCTCAAGTCCTCAGACAGTTCTTTGGTCTTCTTTCTTTTCTCCATGCTCAATGTGGTACACACAAGGACACAGGACAGATGTTGAGTCAACTTTAATCCATGTCAACTGGCTGTAAGTGTGATTCAGTTATTGCCAACACCTGTTAGGTGCCACAGGTAAGTTACAGGTGCTGTTAATTACACAAATTAGAGAAGCATCACATGGTTTTTCTAATAGTGCCAATACTTTTGTCCACCCCCTTTTTTATGTTTGGTGTGGAATTATATCCAATTTGGCTTTAGGACAATTCTTTTTGTGTTTTTTTCATTGAAGACAAATTAAATGAAGATAATAATACCAAAGAATTTGTGATTGCAATCATTTTCAGGAAGAAACTGAGTATTATCTGACAGAATTGCAGGGGTGTGAATACTTTTGGCCAACACTGTATATATATAATCCCCACAAATATAATCCCTTTCTGAGCCTTTCTTCCCCTGTGCGCTGTGCTTCCCCGCCCTGTGCCTGTTTCTCCCCTGTGTGATGTGTCTCTCCCCGTGTTTGCTGTCTCACCTCTCTGTGCCTGTCTCCCATCTCTGTGCCTGTCTTCCCCTGTGTGCTGTGTCTCCCCTCTCTGTGCACTGTGTCTCTCCCCTGCATCTGTCCCTTCCCTGAATGATATCTCTCCCCCATGTGCGCTGTTTTCCCTCCCTGTGTCAGTCTCCCCCTTGTACACTGTCTCTCTCCCCCATCTCCTTCCTTTCTGTACACTCGCTTGCTCTCTTTTTTTCTCCCTCTCTCCCAGAAACATTAATTTGGTAGAGTCTGGAACAGAATTTCAAACAAAAACACACATTATCCGCAGCAAAAAAACCCCGCACAGTTGGCACAACCATTTTTCTTTTGCAGTGACAGCAAAGCACACTGGACAGCAGAGCCCACTGATAGCAGAGCCCACTGACAGCAGAGCCCACTGACAGCAGTACACAGGGACAGCAGAGCACAGACAACAGAGCCCACTGACAGCAGAACACAGTGACAGCAAAGAACACCGGACAGCAAAGCACAGAAGCAGAGTTCACTGGCGGCAGCAGAGTCCTCCAGCCTACACCAGTGCTCAGCACAATGCAGCAGCTAGTGCACAGAGAAGGTCTGGTGGGGTGGAATGCAATGCTCTGCAGCCCCTGCCCATCAATGCACACAACTGCAGCAGAATAGCTGAGCACTGGACAGAATACATGATCTACAGAGCAGTGGGCACTAGATATAAACAGCGTAGCCCTGACACACAGTGCAGCCCGGCACACAGCGCTGCCCTGGACACACAGTGCAGCCCCGGTCACACAGCGCAGCCCTGGACACATAGCGCAGCCCCGGACACACAGCACAGCCCCGGACACACAGCGCAGCCCCAGACACACAGCGCAGCCCTGGACACACAGCGCAGCCCCAGACACAGCGGAGCCCTGGGGTTCTCTCTGCTGTGGGTCCCTGGGCACTGTGTATTTGTTCCTGGCATAGGGGCCCGGCTCCCTGTGTGCTGCGCCCCCCCCCCATCCTCTCTCCTCTTCTCTCCCTCTCTTCTCACTCCTAACCTGTGTGCAGCTGTGTGGCAAACGCGATCATGCCCATCTCTCTGCACTGAGCAGAACTCTATGATCTCTGAGGCTGAGGTGTTGGAGGTCAGGAGATCATAGACATCAGCTCCCTGCGCGATTTCACATGCCCATCTGCACTGAGCCGGGAGCTGATGTCTATGATCTCTGAACCTCCAGCACCTCGGAGATCATAGAGTGTTGCTCAGTGCAGAGAGATGGGCATGATCGTGTCTGCCACACAGCTGCACACAGGTTAGGAGTGAGAGGAGAGGGGAGGGGGCCGCAGCAGCACACAGGGGGGCTCCCGGGAGCCGACTATCAGGGACACATAAACAGCGCCCACTGTCCCACAGCCATCGGAGGATGCAGGGCAGGGGACGCTGTCCTGCAATAGATGGCGTGGGCCCCCCAGGCACTTCCGGGCCCTGGCATTTGCCCGGGTGCTGACGCCGGCTCTGCCTTGGACGCCTCCCTCACTTTGATGTGAGCTCATGCACTGAGCTCGCATCATCAGTTACATATGTCAGCGATCCGATCAGAAGCATCTCTCCATTGCACAAGAGTATAGTGTAGTGTTGAGACGCCCTAAGGGACTATGTAAAAAAATATAAAGAAAAAGTAAAATAAAATTTTAAAAAAAAACTTAAGTTTAAATCACCTCACTTTTTCCCCACTGAAAATAAAACTATTTAAAAAAAAATACACATATTTTGTATCGCCGCATTCAGAAATGCCTGATCTATTTTAAATATAAAATCAGTTAATCAGATTGGTAAACTGCGTAACAGAAAAAAATGCAAACGCCAAAGTTATGTTATTTTGGTCGCCGCAATAAAATGCAAAAACAGGCAATCAAAATATCACATCTACCCAGAATGTTATCATTACAAACATCCGCACAAGAGGCAAAAAATAAGCCATCCCAGAACCCCAGATCCGAAAAATGAGAACGATACGGGTCGCGGAAAATGGAGCCAAAAGTGCAATTCCGTTTCAAAAACTTCATAATTCTTTTTTTACCACTTAGACAACAGTAAAAATATACACATTTGGTATCTAAGAACTCGTACCAACCGAGGCATCATACCAACATGTCAGTTTTACCATATAGTGAACATGGTGAAAAATAAAAAAGATGTGTAATTGCACTTTGCAATTTCACCACACTTGTAATTTTTTCCCATTTTCCTGTACACTGTATGGTAAAATAAATGATGTCATTCAAAAGTACAACTCAACCTGCAAAAATCAAGCCCTCATATGTCTATATTGACGGTAAAATAAAGTTATGGCTCTTGGAAGAAGGGGAGGGAAAAACAGAAAATAACCTCAGGGTGAAGAGGTTAATAAGCACTACAGTCATGGCCAAAAGGTTTGAGAATGACACCAAAATTATATTTTCAGATGATCTGCTGCCCTCTGGTTTTTATTTGTGTTTGTCTGATGTTTATATCACATACAGAAATATAATTGCAATCATATTAGGAGTACCAAAAGGTTATATTGACAGTTAGAATGAGTTAATGCAGCAAGTCAATATTTGCAGTGTTGACCCTTCTTCTTCAGGACCTCTGCAATTCTCCCTGGCATGCTCTCAATCAACTTCTGGACCAAATCCTGACTGATAGCAGTCCATTCTTGCATAATCAATGCTTGCATTTTGCCAGAATTTGTTGGTTTTTGTTTGTCCACTCTTCTCTTGATGATTGACCACAAGTTCTCAATGGGATTAAGATCTGGGGAGTTTCCAGGCCATGGACCCAAAATCTCTGTTTTGTCCCTGAGCCATTTAGTTATCACCTTTGCTTTATGGCAAGGTGCTCCATCATGCTGGAAAAGGCATTGTTGGGCCCAAACTGCTCTTGGACGGTTGGAGAAGTTGCTCTTGGAGGAATTCTGGTACCATTCTTTATTCATGGCTGTGTTTTTAGGCAAGACTGTGAATGAGCCGATTCCCTTGGCTTAGAAGCAACCCCACACATGAATGGTTTCAGGATGCTTTACAGTTGGCATGAGACAAGACTTGTGGTAGTGCTCACCTCTTCTTCTCCGAATAAGCTGTTTTCCAGATGTCCCAAGCAATCGAAAAGGGGATTCATCAGAGAAAATGACTTTACCCCAGTCCTCATCATCCACTCCCTGTACCTTTTGCAGAATATCAGTCGGTCCTGATGTTTTTTCTGTAAAGAAGTGGCTTTTTGCTGCCCTCCTTGAAACCAGGCCTTGCTCAAAGAGTCTCTGCCTCACAGTGCGTGCAGAAGCACTCACACCTGCTGCCATTCCTGAGCAAGCTCGGCATTTGCTGGTAGTCGATCCGCAGCTGAAACAGTTTTAAGATACGGTCCTGGTGCCTACTGGTCTTTCTTGGGCGCCCTGGAGCCTTTTTGACAACAATGGAAGCTCTCTCCTTGACGTTCTTGATGAGTGATAGATTGTTGACTGAGGTGCAATCTTTCTAGCTGCGATAGTCTTCCCTGTTAGGCCATTTTTGTGCAGTGCAATGATGGTTGCACGTGTTTCTTTAGAGATAACCATGGTTAACTGAAGAGAAACAATGATACCAAGCACCAGCTTCCTTTTAAAGTGTCCAGTGGTGTCATTCTTACTTAATTATGACTGATTGATCGGCAGCCCTGTCCTCATCAACACCCACACCTGTGTTAATGGAACAATCACTAAAACGATGTTAGCTGCTCCTTTTAAGGCAGGACTGCAATGATGTTGAAATGTGTTTTGGGGGTTAAAGTTCATTTTTAGGCAAATATTGACTTTGCAAGTAATTGCTGTTAAGCTGATCACTCTTTATGACATTCTGGAGTATATGCAAATTGCCATTAGAAAAACTGAAGCAGTAGACTTTGTTAAAATTAATATTTGTTTCATTCTCAAAACATTTGGCCATGACTGTACATCATTCATCAATAAATGTAAAACTCAACTTTTTTAAAATGCTTATCAGTGGTAGTACATAAGCATTTTCTTCATATTTATAGCTAAACGCAGATTCTCTACATTACATTATTTGTATAGTAATCTGGTTATTTCTGCTGTATAAAAAGTGTGTGGAATACCTTCTGCCAATTTTCTCTAACTTGGGTTATAAGTTCTGGCCTGGACTGAAGTCCTGAGTAATCGGAGATGGACTGGTGTCTAGGTATGTGCTGCCTGATTGCTAGGCAGTGTATTCTTTTCAACCAAACTTTCAGACATGATTCATCTGTTAGGCACTGTGGTGACAGCAGACAAGGGGAAAACTAACTTGGCAGCAGTCAGAAGAAACATTATTCTATCTCTCTCTCTCTGGCTGTGGTATTTCTAAAAATACATTTAGGTGGATATCCTCCTTAATGCATGACAAAGAATCTTATAATCTAAAAATTCGGATAGACACTTTTTCCCTAGTAAACTAAAATAATTTATACATCACTATAAATAGAAGTCAGAGCAGATTTAATAGATTAAAGGGGTTGCTTCATCAAAGGCGACCTCTGTTGATGCCGGCTTCACAAATCTGAGATTTAGGTCAGTGTACGTACTGCAATCTTTGGACTAGCCACATGATTTCTGATCTGAACTCATTAGTTTCATATACAGCTCTGGCAAAATTTAAGAGACCAATGCTGTCACGCTTGAAAGGTAAGGGAATCAGGTAATAGGTAAGTGAATTGAGCAAAAGGGGGTCAGGAGAGCCTAATCTGACTCTGAATCTGGGGTCCCTGGGTCAACCTGATCTCGGAGGTACCTCGGATGGTGAGGAGTTCCGAGCAGCCACCCTGTACCCTAAAACTCCTGATTAGCCGTAGGCTGAGGGCCCCTACCTCCACTCACGGGTCAGAAATCACAGCTTCTCCCAAGGAAAGACTTTAGCCTAGCAGCTAAGCATCAGCACAGCGCCAAGACCTAGAGCACATAGCTATCAGCAGTACCTGCCAGGCAGGAGGAAATGCTATTTAAAGTCAGGGGGAAGGGATTCCAGGTGAGTCACACATTAACTCCTGAACCAGCAATTGAACATAATAGTGATTGTAGTTCTGGAGCACACCACAGGAGGCTAGGACCTTCACAACCATCAACCATGCAGTTCTTAAAGACAAACCACATACACAGCAGCATCCAACAATGACAACGTCAACTAAGCGCGTGACTGGTACCCCCTCTTTTAAGAGAGGCCTCCGGACTTGACTACGGCACATCCAAAAGATATCCATATTCCCTGAGAGATGAGATATGAAAGATGTTACGGGATGCCAAACCTGGAGGTAGGTCAAGGCGGAACAGCACAGGATTGCAAATGGACAATCTCCAAAAAGGTCCTACAACCCCGAAACCCGGAGCCCCAGTAGCATGCCTACACCTGACATGCTGGGACAACACCTACACATACTCATTCACACCCAGGTCTGGACCTGTACGTTTATTGCCACACATTCGAGCACAGACAGATGGTACAGTCTTAGGAGGCAAGTACCAGGCGCGTCACTCAGGACCCCAGTACTCTCTCCCTTGGGACGCACCATAGACACAACCACCCTTCCCCTGCCCCTCTTCCTAGAATGGCGCCCGGAGGCACCAGGAGTCTGGAAGGTGGCGTGCACTCCACCCCCACCCCCAGGCAAACTCCTAACCTCCTTGAGCGAAGAAGTCGGTGTAGCCATCACCAGCACGGTGGAGATGGAAGTACCCCGACAAGTACCCTCACAGGCAGCACCTCAGCGAACAACCTCCCGGGCCCACCAGTCAATTACCAGGTTGTGTTTTCTCAGCCAAGGGAGACCTAAGACAATGGAGGTTGGTAAATTCTCCAAAATGTAACAAGAGAGAAACTCCTGGTGATGAGTTCCTATGATCAAGTTCACATTATGCACCACTTGGGATAATACCTTCTGGCTGAGTGGAACTGAGTCAATGGCGGAGACAGGAATGGGTCTCGCTAAGGCGCTATAGATGAAGCCATGGGTCTGCGCAAATCGAGAATCCATAAGAACGACTCCCGCTCCACTATCAACTAGTACCGGTATAGTCTCCGTTTTTCCACCTACCAGCACCTTGGCAGACACCGTGAACGGAGACTTAGAAAAGAAGGAGATATAAACCTCTTGGTCTTTTTCTTCTGAACGACCTGTGATAGGCTGTGTCTGAGACTGCATATGTGTCCCGGAGTGATGTGGACAAACTTTGATAAAATGATCAGCTTGTCCACAATAAAAACAAGCTCCGCTCACTTGACAAACTGCAACTATAGGGGGTTTAACACGAGGGCCTACTGCCCCCAACTGCATAGGTTCATCGTGTGGAGCCTCCTCAACAGTGATAGCCACAGGGGACAAAGTTGGTCTCGGTGTCTCCCTCAGATGTCTGTCTACCCTAATGGCTAGGGACATCGCATCCTCCAATGACTCAGGTGCAGCGTACTGAACCAGGATGTCTTGCAGTCTAGCTGACAAACCCAGACAGAACTGACTCCGAAGGGCAGGGTCGTTCCACAGGGTGTCAGTCACCCACCTCCGAAACTCCGAGCAGTACTTCTCCACTGTTCGTGACCCCTGCTTGAGTTTACGGAGGTTTGACTCAGCGACAGTCACTCTATCTGGGTCACCGTACACCTGAGCCAGAGCAGCAAAAAACCCGTCCACCGACCGCAGCGATGGTGAGTTGCTCGGGAGGGAGAAGGCCCGGGTCTGGGGATCCCCCTTAATAAGGGAGATTATAATCCCCACCCGCTGTTCCTCGCTCCCAGATGAACGGGGACGAAGCCTGAAATAAAGTTTACAGGCCTCTTTGAACACAAAGAATTTATCTTTTCCCCCAGAAAACCTATCTGGAAGGGATATCGTGGGTTCAGGTATGGCCTGGGCGTGAGCCGAGGCCAGATACCCCACAACCTGCTGCAGCTGCTGTACCACCTGCGTCCGCAGACCAGTGACCTCAGCTGAGATGGTCTGCATCAGTTGTGAGAAGGCATCTGCAGAGGATGTCTGAGATATAATGGCTCAGAGAAAAAAAAATAGTAATAGTGACTGCAGTTCTGGAGCACACCACAGGATGCAAGGACCTTCACAACCATCAACCATGCAGCCCTTGAAGACAAACCACATACACAGCAGCATCCAACAATGACAGCGCCAACTAAGCACGTGACAAATGTACAGTTTTCAAAAAATCACCATCTCTACATTGGAATCTGAGAGTCCTCAGTGGTTGATACCTTTTAATGGCTAACTGAAAAGATAGTAGGCATAGCAAGCTTTCGGGACACTGTGGTCCCTTCGTCAGGCTGGTAATGACACAAATTCTGAAGACACATACATATATACATAAGCAATTGAAAGAGAAAAAAAAAGGAAAGAAGGAAAAAGAAAAAAAAAGGAAAAAAAGGTGTTATATGCTCTGGTGGATATGACAGGTGACGCAAAGCAGAGTAGGGTTAGGGAGGTGTGGAGGAGCAGGGACAGAGAAACCAGATTTCTAAGATAAGCTGAACCAATTGTATTAAGTAAATGGTTAGCAACCCATGGAGACCTGAAAATACTTAGTTCGAAGTTAGATAGTTTACAGAAGTGTCAAGAGTTCATAGTCCTATAATTTCAGTGTGTTGCAAGATGTCTCCAAATGCACTTTCATTTTATATAAAAATGCATGAATCTGCTATCCCCCAATGTCTGTTCATTTTACATAAAATCCCATGAATCCATGTGAAATATTGAATCCTGTATTGAATGTGTCAAAGGTTATCAATTTGTATTCCCAAATTCTTCTCTCTCTCTGAGATTTGAAGTTACTTTTTAAAATGAGCAGCCTCATATCGGATTCAGTGTTGTGCTCAGATTTGCAAAAATGGTTCACCCGTGATCAAGCATTGAGAAATGCGCGTAGGGGGGCTCTGCTGGGCGAGGCATTGCAGGGGGAGCTGAGGAGGTCCACCACAGGCACAATTTATGGGTGAGTGGCAATGAATGAGATGGTTGTCATGATAATGATACTACCCAGAAGGTTGTTGATGATTAATTCCATTGTGATACCTGTGTAATTGTGGATAGACTCTCTGTACCTGCAGTGGGATTACTTGCCCTGCAGTATCTTTTGGGATCTCCTAAACAAAACTCATTGTATTTAACGTATACTTTTCTACTTTTAGTTAAAAAAGGTGTCATTTTGTAACAAAAACTCCTTAAGTGGTATCATTTGTTTAAATAAGTACATTTTTAGCTTTGAATTTTAGAGACGTTGTAAGTAATTTATAGAATAAAAAAACAATGTACCGTATATACTCGTGTATAAGCCGACCCGTGTATAAGCCGACCCCCCTACTTTTGCCCCAAAAATCTGGAAAAACCTATTGACTCGTGTATAAGCCGAGGGTGGACCTCAGCACAGGTATATAGCCCCCAGCAGTGTGGTATACAGGCCCCCCCAGTGGTAGTACATAGGAGCCCCAGCAGCCCCAGTGGTAGTATATAGGAGCCCCAGCAGTATACAGGCAGCCCCAGCAGTATACAGGAAGCCCCAGCAGTATACAGGCAGCCCCAGCAGTATACAGGAAGCCCCAGCAGTATACAGGCAGCCCCAGCAGTATACAGGCAGCCCCAGCAGTATACAGGCAGCCCCAGCAGTATACAGGCAGCCCCAGCAGTATACAGGCAGCCCCAGCAGTGTATACAGCCCCAGTGGTAGTATATTGCAGCCCCCGCGGTAGTATACAGCAGCCCCCGTAATCCAGGGCCCCCCCAGCCTCTCTCTCGGTCACCTGGAAAGGAAACTATACTTATCAGTGTCCGCTGTCCGCGCCCGCTCGCATCTGCCGACATCGCGATCCTCCATCTTCATGCGGCGTCTTCCTGTTTCCTGTGCGCGTCGCAAGGAATGACGTCATTGCTGCGACGAGCACAGAAACAGGAAGACGCCGCATGAAGATGGAGGATCGCGATGTCGGCAGATGCGAGCGGGCGCGGACAGCGGACACTGATAAGTATAGTTTCCTTTCCAGGTGACCGGAGAGAGGCTGGGGGGCCCTGGATTACGGGGGCTGCTGTATACCGATGTATACACCGGTATGTACCGATGTATACATCGGTATACAGCACTGACTCGCGTATAAGCCGAGGGGGGTACTTTTCAGCCCAATTTTTGGGCTGAAAAACTCGGCTTATACGCGAGTATATACGGTACATTTTATTCTAAAATATACCTATAGAGAGGAGAATCAGAGAAACTGAAAATTTTGCAGTGGTCTCTTAATTTTTCCCAGAGGTGTATGAGGCTGTTAACTTTAGGAGCCACAGTTAGTTCTATGAGAGGGTCACGAGCCACATCCAGCTCCCAACCCCCCTCATAGTAGTGACACTCAGAGTCCCCATTACCAGTGTAATGACAGCCAAACCACTTCCACAGAGATCACACTGAAGCAGTGTACCAATATCCAGGAGGATCTTTGGAGACCTTTCCCCCATTCAGATCTGTTCTTGCATGTGGGGCTACTCTCAAGACTCACTATCTGGAGAGCTGCTCTTCATAGCTGTTTGCTAGACCTAGTGCTAATGCACCAAACTTGGAGACAGCTGCAAAGCCACACATTATGGGTCGACCAGTCACACGTGGCTCTCAAGCTGCAGGTTGGGGACCCCTATTGTAGGGTACCACACCTGTGTATGCTTTGGTACATTAAAAGAAAATTCTATTGGCAAGAGAAATTGGTATTTATCTCAGATATAGTGGTAATCAGCAAGTTAATGTAGTTTTAAACATCTTCCTTAAGGCCAGTTTACACGTGTTGACATCGCCAACGATGTCGCTGCAACTTGTGACGTTACAGCGACCAAGTAGCTGACCGTTGCGGAATGGCCAGGGCCGTTTTTTCGGTCGCTGGTCTGCCGCTGTCACACATGTATCGGCATGTGTAACAGGGGCAACGACCAGCGATCCCCAGTCTGCACCCAGCATCCTGAATGAACATAACGACCGTCGGGTGTCGGGCGCAGACTGGCTGATTGCTGATGAGTCTGCCTGTGTGACAGCTCACCAGTGATCAGATAGCGATGTTCCAGCGATCCCGATCGTTGGTCGGGTCGCTGGGACATCGCAGCGTGTAACCTGGCCTTTAGTCTTAGTAGAAATGCGGCTTTAGGCTATGTGCATACACAATAAAATGTGATCTGTTTGTGCTAAGGAAAATTCTGCATGAAAACCTTATCAGGTTTAAAAAAAATAAATAAATCTGTACAAACAGCTCACTTTTGTATGTGCACAAATGCTACACAAATAAAGGGACATAGAGGCAGACAGACAGATAAGCATACACAGACACTTTCTCACCTTTCCTGGCGATCCCACAGTGACCAGTAATTTCTTATTTCCGGGTTCAGTACTTCTAGATCTTGTGCACCCAGGGCCGCACCGTCCATTGGACAGTGTGAGCCCTGAGTCCAGAGCGGCGGCAGCCAGGGGGAGCGGCATGAGAGAAGGGGGCGGCGCCACCAACATCAGCGGCGGGCGCCAGTAACAGCGGTAAGATGGCTGTGGCACTGTAGGCTGCAGGGGCGGCGGGGCCGCGGTCCGCTCGCACCCCCCCCCCCCCCGGACGCTGCAGGGGCGGCGGGGCTGAGATCTGCCAGCAGCCCCCCCCCCCCCGGACGCTGCAGGGGCGGCGGGGCTGAGATCCGCCAGCAGCACCCCCCCCCCGGACGCTGCAGGGGCGGCGGGGCTGAGATCCGCCAGCACCCCCGGCCTCCGATCGGCTCAGGCGGCAGGGTGGCTAGATGCACCCCTGTGTGCACCATGTGACAGCCTGAGTTGCACGGGGTGCAGGTCCTGGAAGATCGCTAAACACAGCATCTGCGGTGCTTGGGAGCATCGCCGGGGAGGGCGAGTATTGCTGCAAATCGAAATCAATTCATTGACATGCTACTTCTTTTCCTGATCAGGCTTTTGAAGCAAAACCTGATCAGTAAAAAATACAGCCATCGACACAGCATTTCAGAAGTCTCAGACTTTGATGGCCTGACAAAAACTGATTCGTTTTTTGTGCAAAAATGCAGCACAAAGAAAAGAATCACAAACACACAGTGTGCGCATAGCCTTAGGGAGAAAATTAACAGGTTGTTCTCTAATGAGACAGCCCATTCTCAATTATTATGTTTCCCACAAGAAAAATAATAGCAGCTATACTCACCGACACCAGAGGCGGATACAACTGTTATTATTTTATTATTATTACGGTACTTGGGGAAAACAGTTATATAATAATGTAAAGGATATTTTACCAAATACTACAGGACGCCAAGATTTTGTGCAGTCCATACTAGAGCAGAAAAAATTGAGAATGTTGGCATGATGGCAACTTACACAATATTAGTCACATGTTTTTTAATATTATGGCTGATTGGTATATTCTGGCTATGTGCTATCAAACGCCATCTAAGAAATGGCCTTCATCCAGGCTGGATGAGTGAACTTGAAGTAAATTAACTTGTTTCCAAATTCTGGCATTTCCAGTGTTGAAAGATATGAATTAGACTGTAAACTTGTTGGTCAGTTATAAACACTTCAGCACAATTATCAAGAAATATGTCTATACTGTTTTGATAACAACAGTCATGCAGTAACTTTTCCTTGGCATGGAAATTCCTTTCACCAACTGAATGCCAATGAAGCAACTATTGTGTACACTGGTAATATATTAAACAATGAACGGCCACTACAAGCTGTCATATTGTTTAAAACCAAAGGAAAGATAGCTGGACCGTTGTGATGACAATCAGACCAAACAGGCCCGCACCTCATCTTGTCTTTACTAGTTTGAAAATATTTCCCAACTAGGGAAAACTCCCATGTCAAAAGCAAATGCATTTTCCATCAATCAGTATGCGACGGAGTCAAGTATGAAATCAAATTACATTGTCTAAGCTTAAAATATCACAGCTTGGCAGCCTCTAATGTGTTTTATTAGCCTAAATTTTGTATTTAGATTGGAATCTGACATTTGTTGAAATTGATGAGAATGGGTTATGTCCATATTTAAAGCGTAACCGCCGTTTAAATTTTTATTTAATAATAGTAAAGCAATAGATTTTAATAAATTTTCAAATATACTTTATTAATGAAATCTGCTGGAAAACTATTGATAAACCTTCCACAAGGTGTCCCCACAATACTGTGCGTTAAGCATATGTTAATTCTCAGTAAGATACGTCTTCACATTGAATACGGCAACATAACCATATAAGGGTAAAGGGGGCGTGGCTACACTGTGCGCGAGCTTCTGACTGCAGTTGATGAGATGACAATGTATCAGATTAGCTCAGGTTACAGCACAGTTGCTAAGCAATGTCAGAAGGTTAGGATCAGTGTAAACTCTTTCCCCTTTCCTTGAAACAAGCTTCTCTGATCTGCCATCTGGCTGCTGGCTCCCACACAACTCACAATCTCTGATCTTGTTCCTTCTCTGTTGTCACATTACACTGCTGCCAATCAGTTGCTGGCCATGCCCACAAAGCCCTAAAATGCAGTTTAGACACAAAGCACACAAAAAAGTTAAGAAAATATGTCATATGACACAAAAAAGCATCATCTTAGCTGCTATGTGTCCCATCATTAACAAGCAGATCAGGTTTTTTTTAAATGAAACAATATTTATACTTATATTTATAGTCTAATTAATATATAAAATATACTTGTTGATCTTTATAGCTTGTTCCCACTCCCACACAAAGAATAAGGCAGAAAAACTACTTGTACGCCATTGTTTTGTAATTATTGACTCACCCAATGGGAAAAATATATATAGCTAGAAGTACAAGAAGAGAAGAATCAGATCCCCTTTCACACACAGTATTATTTTGGACAATAAGACACTCTTAACCATAAGACAAATTTAGACTTTAAAATAGGGGAAAATAATTTGAAGAAAAAAAGGTCATAGGTCATGATCTTGCACTAATATGGGGGAAGGAGGCTGACACTGTTATGGGGTAATGTCCCCCAATTGTGTACAATTGTTCCCTATCCAAGTCCCCTTCTAGGTATATATAGGTATATATAATCCCCATTCTGGTATAATCCCCATTATAGAATACACATATCTAATCTTGGTATATATGTTCCCCATCATTGGCCTATCCTGGTATATATGCCTCATGTTATGTACACATACAAAAAAAAACAATTTTGTGGATTTTCTTGCTTTATATGATAAATCACTTTTATTTTTCTAGATTCGACTCAATAAAAATGAGCCTGATTTAAAAAAAAAACAAAACAAAAACACAATTCTACTCACCTTTCATCCCTTCCTCTAATGCATAGCATCCTCTTCTAATGTCGGTAACTGACTTTGGCCGGTAAGCGGTGCAGCACATGATGTTGCAAAGTGCCCCCAGTTACACGCAGATGTCAATCCAAAATGAATATTCACTACTCTACATGAACAGGATTATGGGCTTGGGGAGCAGTGAATATTAATTTTCTTTATCAGTGGACACAGGTGATTGTGCCAGACACAAACAAGCTACTTGGCCTTAATGTTCCACCACCATATCAATCTTTTAAGCAGCTTTTCCATAGGCTGAATGCATACAAATTCAATAAAGAGAGAATAAACAGCATCATAATCCTTTTGTTTGAATTTATATTATATGTACCGTATATACTCGTGTATAAGCCGACCCGTGTATAAGCCGACCCCCCTACTTTTGCCCCCAAAATCTGGGAAAACCTATTGACTCGTGTATAAGCCGAGGGTGGACCCCAGCACAGGTATACAGCCCCCAGCAGTGTGGTATACAGGCCCCCGCAGTGGTATACAGGCCTCCCCAGTGGTAGTATACAGCCCCCAGAAGTGTGGTATACAGCAGCCTCCCCAGTGGTACATACAGGCCCCAGCAGTGTTACAGCAGCCTCCCCAGTGGTATATACAGCAGCAGCCCCAGTGTTAGATATACAGCAGCCCCAGAGATATATACAGCAGCCCCAGTGGTAGTATACAGCAGCCCTAGAGGTATATACAGCAGCCTCCCCAGTGGTATATACAGCAGCAGCCCCAGTGGTAATATACAGCAGCCCCAGAGATATATACAGCAGCCCCAGTGGTAGTATACAGCAGCCCCAGAGGTATATACAGCAGCCCCAGTGGTAGTATACAGAAGCCCCAGAGGTAGTATACAGCAGCCCCAGTAGTAGTATACAGCAGCCTCAGTGGTATATACAGCAGCAGCCCCAGTAGTAGTATACAGAAGCCCCAGTGGTAGTATACAGCAGCCCCAGTAGTAGTATACAGCAGCCCCAGTAGTAGTATACAGCAGCAGCCCCAGTGGTAGTATACAGCAGCAGCCCCAGGGGGTATATACAGCAGCAGCCCCAGGGGGTATATACAGCAGCAGCCCCAGGGGGTATATACAGCAGCAGCCCCAGGGGGTATATACAGCAGCAGCCCCAGGGGGTATATACAGCAGCAGCCCCAGAGGTATACAGACCCCCCCCCATTAGTATACAGGGGCCCCAGCTGTATACAGCAGCCCCAGCTGTATACAGCCCCCCCGTGGTATCCAGGGCCCCCCTTGCTGCACCTGTAAAGGAAGATGTCAGTATACTCATCGCTGCCGCCGCCGCTCCGCTGCTCGGTAACCGCGCTGCTCCGGGTCTTCATGCTTCCTGTTCCTTCTCCGGCGCTCGAACAATGACGTCATTTCCTGAGCGCCGGAGAAGGAACAGGAAGCATGAAGACCCGGAGCAGCGCGGTGACCGAGCAGCGGAGCGGCGGCGGCAGCGATAAGTATACTGACATCTTCCTTTACAGGTGCAGCAAGGGGGGCCCTGGATACCACGGGGGGGCTGTATATATGGGGGGGATACCACAGGGGGCTGTTATACACCGTATATACCCGTGTATAAGCCGAGGGGGACTTTTCAGCACATTTTATGTGCTGAAAAACTCGGCTTATACACGAGTATATACGGTAAATGCATAAAGAAAATTCAAGAAAAATAATTTTTTGTTCAATATATTAATTTAATAAATACTGCAAAGAATATACTATTGCATCTTAATTAGAATACCATCAAAAATCAATGTAATATTGCCATGTTTCAGAGCGTTTCTGGGAGCCCTGAATCACATTGACTAATAAATCATTATTTCGTCTTCCCTAATTTAATTTTCTACAGGGATAAAAGGCTGGAGGGGAACAGGAGGCGCTCAATAATGTTTATCTGTGTGAGGAGAGTGATCTCAGTAAAGGTACCGTTACAAGCCTCAATATTGAAACGATCTCACTAACGATCTCGGAGACGCGTGGTCGTTAGGACATCGTTTTGACATCGTTGGTGAGATGTCACACGTCTAGATATTGTGGACGATGCAACAACAATCCAGCGAGCAGGTATCGTTCGCACAACCCAGCGAACGAAACTTGTTCACTGATGTGAATGGGCGAAGTCGTTAGCGACATCGCTATCGCGGTGTCACACACAACGATGCAGTAGGTTGGCTGATCGAGGATCCTTCGATTTGAGAACATGCTCTCAAATCTGCGATCAATGATCCAACGATTTATCGTAGTCATATCTCGGAGTTACACGCAACGATGTCCTAACGAATAACTCCAAACCCGTCATGTTTAAACAATATCGTTCATGATATTTTACTGTGTTATGGTACCTTAACAGAAACAGGCTCACCTGGGTTAGTTGTGATTCATCACAACTACTTGTAGCACATTTGATATCAGTGATATCCAGGATCAACTGTATGCAGTCTTCCTAAGCAATGCAGATCCGCAAACTTGTACCAAGAGAGAGGGGTTTTGGACAGCGCTCCATTATAATGATGCCAATGAGAAGTGTCAAAGTTTTTAAAAACTCGATTAACTATGCATTATTATAGCAGTAAAGGCTAAGCGCTTAATCTAAAGGTGTGTACAAATTCAAATCACTGTTTTAAAATTTAAAGGGAACCAACCACCTCAGATCACCCTAATACACAGTTAGTACATGTCCCTGCACCCTAAGGATACCTTTCCAGCACTGTTTTTGTGTAAAATCTTGCATTAGTATAACTGATATAAAGAGTTTATAAACTTACTAGCCTGGAGACATCTGGGCGTATCCCTCCTTCTGTTATACTTCAGGGCTGTGCATTCATTGCATGGCTGTGCTCCCCCTCCCTCTGTGCAGAGGAGATAACGATCACGCCCATCAAGGCAGGGCAGCAGGCATGGAGGGAGGGGGAGCACAGACATGCAATGCACAGCCCTGAAGTATAACAGAAGGAGGGATACGCCCAGATGTCTCCAGGCTAGTAAGTTTATAAACTCTTTATATCAGTTATACTAATGCAAGATTTTACACAAAAACAGTGCTGGAAAGGTATCCTTAGGGTGCAGGGACATGTACTAACTGTGTATTAGGGTGATCTGAGGTGGTTGGTTCCCTTTAACACTTTTCCGGGATGTTCATTCAATAAAATATGGTAACATTTTTAAAACACTTAGTTATGTTTCTTAAAAGTTCTTGTCTTCAAGGTGTGACTTGAGAGAAATGTTGCTTTTCTTCCATGCAGCCTGTAATGTAAATAGTGGTGGTTTTAATCTTTTTGTTAAGCCTACCTAATTAGGTAAAAAAAATTAGGTAGGCTTAACAAAAAGATTAAAACCACCACCACCACAATCCTGGAAAAGGGTTACATTTTAAAACAGTGATTTGAATTTGCACACACCTTTAGGGTGGAGGCACACTATCATGCATCAAAAACGCCACGTTTTTGATGCATGACAGTGATGCGAGTGCTGTGCGTGTTTGTGGGTGTGTATGGTGCGAGTATGGTGCGTATGGTGAGTTTGGCTGGCTGTATGTATGTTAGTGTACTGTGATTGTGAGGTGTGAGTGCGTGTGTGCTGCGTGATTGTGATGATGTCCACGGTCCTGAGGACCGCGGGCAGCATTTGTCGGGAATAGAAACTCTGCGGCTGTCAAAGCCACAGAGTTTAAATTTCCCGCTTTGTCAGTACAGTAAGCCATCATCTTGTAACGCTGTCACAGCAGCGGTACAAGATGTTTAGCTAAGACAATGATGATTGTAGTTAAATAATGTATTCTAGGGTTATTTTACTGATTAACCCCATCAGCATCCTCTGCACCTCATGTGTGCGCAGAGGAGGCTGAGGCTCTAAACCGAGTGCTGAAGGGGTTAATATGCAGCTGGTGTAGCGACACCATGTATGTGGAGAGTGTCCTCACTTTCTGCAGACATGGTGTCATTACACCATGTGTGTGAAGGGGTTAATTTTTATGTATAATGGGTTAAAAGAAATGTCGGGTTTATAACTTCACAGAAAAAGCCGGCTTATGTTACGGTCTATGGGGACCTGTGGCTTCAGCACCATGAGGGGGCCAGCTCCCCATAGACAGTAACATAAGCCGGCTTTTTCTCTGAATGTATAAACCTGACAATTCTTTTAACCCATTATACATAAAAATTAACCCTTTAACACACATGGTGTAATGACACCATGTCTGCAGAGAGTGAGGACACTCTCCACATACATGGTGTCACTACACCAGCTGCATATTAACCCCTTCAGCACTGGCCTTAGAGCCTCAGCCTCCTCTGCACACACGTGCGTTGCAGAGGATGCTGATGGGGTTAATCAGTAAAATAACCCCAAAATACATTATTTTACTACAATCATCATTGTAACATAGTAACATAGTTTTTAAGGTTGAAGGAAGACTTTAAGTCCATCTAGTTCAACCCATAGCCTAACATGTTGATCCAGAGGAAGGCAAAAAAAACCCCATGTGGCAACACTTAACTCCACATTGGGGGAAAAAATTCCTTCCTGACTCCAGATATGGCAATCAGACTAATTCCCTGGATCAACGCCCTATCAAAGAATCTAGTATATATAACTGGTAATATTATAGTTTTCAAGAAAGGCATCCAGGCCCTTCTTAAATGTTAGTAGTGAGTCACTCATTACATCAGCATGTGGCAGAGAGTTCCATAATCTCACTGCTCTTACAGTAAATAATCCGCGTCTGTGATTATGATTAAACCTTCTTTCCTCCAGACGTAGAGGATGCCCCCTTGTCCCAGTCTCAGACCTAAGAGTAAAGAGATCATTAGAAAGTTCTCTGTACTGTCCCCTCATATATTTATACATTATTATAAGATCACCCCTAAGCCTTCGTTTTTCCAAGCTAAATAACCCCAAGTTTAATAACCTGTCTTGGTATTGCAGACCCCTTAGTCCTCTAATGACTTTTGTCGCTCTTCTCTGGACCCGCTCTAGTTCAGCTATGTCTTTCTTATACACCGGAGACCAGAATTGTACACAGTATTCCAAGTGTGGTCGCACTAGTGACTTGTATAGAGGTAAAAATTGTATTAGCTAAACATCTTGTACCGCTGCTGTCACAGCAGTACAAGATGATAGCTTACTGTACTGACAAAGCGCTCATTTTAAACTTGCCGGCTTTGACAGCTGGCGAGTTTAAAGCGTTTTTCGCTGCACACTCGCACTGTGTGCTGTATGGGGGCGAGATTTTCTCGCCCCCATACACTTGCATTGCCCTCACGCACGTCAGAATCGCGTGCAGTCGCAGCATGCTGCGATTGCACTCGCTTCTGACTCGCAGTGCGAGTTAGGTGTGTGGGACTTGCACCAGTGTGCCCTGCCTGATAGGGCAACACTGGCCCGAGTGCAATGCATTTTTTTAACGCATTGCACTCGCGCGAGTTTCACGCCAGTGTGCCTCCACGCTTAGATTAAGATCTTAGCCTTTACTGCTATAATAATACATAGTTAATCTGGTTACTACAAAACAGGGGTACTAAATACACGGTGACACCCTTAAGGCTACTTAGCAGCTAATCATGAATGAGAGTAGCTACAGTCTTTTAAAAAATTAAAAATGTTTTAAAAAACTCATTAAGTCGTTTATTCTACGTGTTTCAGGGTTCAACAACCCATTCATCAGGACAACCACAAGATATCATCCCAGGCTCAGTGGTTAGCATTGCAGCCTTGCAGCGCTGGGGTCCTTGATACTAATGCCACCAAGGACAAAATCTGCAAGGAGTTTGTATGTTCTCCCCATGTTTCTGTGGGTTTCCTCCCACACTCCAAAGACACACTGATAGAGACCTTAGATTGTGAGCTCCAATAGGGACAGTGTTGCTGATGTATGTAAAGCACTGTGGAATTAATGGCGCTATATAAGTGAATAAATATTATTATTATAACAGGAGGTTTTCTATTCAAAATCACCTGCTATGAGCCAGGGATGAACAAACACTGGCTTTCATTTTGCCATTATGGTCCATTTACACGCGGCCACAGGAAGGTAGAAACCGGCAGGCATCGGACACAATTGTGCCTGTTGCCTTGAAAAGACCACGATGCGGCGGCATGTAATTCAGGGCTTTCCTTCCTGTGTCTTCCCTGAAGGAAGGAAAGTCCTGAATTACACACCGCCACATCGTGGTCTTTTCAAGGCAACAGGCACAATTGTGTCCGATGCCTGCCTGTTCCTACCTTCCTGTGGCCGTGTGTAAATGGACTATTAGAGTAGCACAAAAGCAAAGGAGGAGGAGTAATGCTGCACAGGCAAGAGCCACATCAAAGACATGGATATTGTAGACATTGTTTCAAAGCACTAAATGGCTCCTACTTCAGGAAAAAAATTACATACAATTAGTGCTCCGAAACACGTAGAAAAATAAGTCATTGTCTACAATATCCACGTTTTTGATGTGTCTCCTGGCAGCGTGGCATTACACCTCTTCCTTGGCTTTTGTGTTACTTCTACCTCATGGTGGCTGCTGCATCCGGGATTATATGTGTATCTAGTGGTTGTGGCTGGCATAACCTACCTAGGCAAGCCTCCACTATATCCTGACTTTTCTTCCGCTTACACAGTTAACCAGAATGAGGCTCTCATAGAGTTGTATTGATTTGTGACTTTTTGCCTGCTCCATGAAATACTGGAGCTCCCGGCAGGTCACCAATCACAGGAAATTGACCGAAGCGGACCTGGAAACAGATGAAGGCCATGTCAGGAGAGTAAAGCACAGGGGACAAGGGAATTACTTTGAAAGCACCACTCTAGCGGTGCATTAAAAAAAATGCTGAAGTGATGCTTTAAGGACCCCAAGGCTGTCTGACTAGGTTGCCTGTGCTAAGGACATGCTTTGATATGATCTAACAACTGCCCTTACACTATTGTATTCCTTAGTTGTAATAAAGTTGTGGCATCTAGGTAGCACTTTTTTTTTTTTGCAATAAGTAATGTAAAAAAAAGCACTTATGCAATTCTAAAAGTTTGATGGCTGCTTGAAATGCAGTTTACCGGGGTTGCCAACATCATATCATATCTTCATGTATCAGTCATGCCAAATCATGTAGGAGCATAGCCGAGAAAATGTCTGTCTTTTACACTGTAAAAACTTGATATACTGAATATGGTATTATCATTCAAGAATTGTAATGTTTCTGTATCTTTCCTCAGCCTTCCATGAAGTTTCTGTATATCCAAAGAAAGAGTTGCCGTTCTTCATACACTTCACCGCTGGGCTGTGCTCTTTTACAGCTATGCTAGCCCTTCTCACTCACCAGTTCCCAGAGCTCATGGGAGTTTTTGCAAAAGCGGTAAGTATCAATGCACCAGAATATTGGTAAACAACTTAATCTGCATTGCATTTGAAAACAAGCAGTACTTGTACTTCATGGTTCACATTTTATTTTTGACTTTTGATTTTTATCGGCACTTTTTGATCCACCATTTGACTAGTAATTATTCCATAGCGCCATTGAATATAATGAAGAGTTTAAATTATATAGTGGCCTTTCTTGATCGGCTGTAGAAGCTCGGTGCTTATTGTGTTGGGAGTTATTTGTTGAAATCCAGCCAAACAAGATCTCCATAGAGTTTATATGTTCCCCTTGAACTCGCAGGGATTTCCTTCAAAATCCTGTGACATTTGTGGGCTGATTACAAGGGCCAGACTGCATGATGCTGTTTTTCATTGTTTGCCAGTTCTGCCATACACAGTCAGCTAACTAAGTCGTGAGATATAAAATATTATAAAACTATGGAGCCTGTAATTTAAAGGAGTTTTCTCATGTTGTATCTTCAAGAGCACAGTACTCCCAGACCTTGGCTTGCACTTGCCTTTCTGCCAGGATGTAGACAGATGTAGCTTTTCCATTTGCAGCATGGGAGAATTGCATGGGGACTTGAAGCTGCTTGAACCTATCTACCCGACCAGTTTTTGTGGAGTAAACCAGCTGTATGTCATAGAGCCTGCTCCCACAACATGTGCCTTAAAGGAGTTCTCCAGCAATAGGAAAAAAATAAAGAACTAAATGAAATGCCTTTAAAAATTATGATTATTTATTTATAGAGCACCACTTAATCCATGGTGCTGCACAAGAGAAGGGGTTACATACAAACAAGTTAAAAATACAATGAACAAATTAACAGTGACAGACTGGTACAGAGGGGAGAGAGGACCCTACCCTTGCAGGCTTACATTCTACAGCGCAATGGGAAGGGCAACGGTAGGTTGGGTCTGCTCAGGTAGTGGTGGAGCGCCGGGTCCAATGGTGGTGGAGCGCCGGGTCCAGTGGTGGTGAGGTGGGACTTTGGTCATTATAGGCTGTAGGCTGTTCTGAAGAGATGGGTTTTGAGGTTCCGCTTGAAGGTTCTGAGTGTAGGGGACAGTCTGACTTTTTGAGGTGCAGAATTCCAGAGGATGGGGATTCTCGAGCGATGTCTTGTAGGCGATTAGATGAGGAACATACAAGTGGGTAGGAAAGGAGGAGGTCTTGGGAGGATCAAAGATTACGAGTTGGATGATATCGGTAGATTAGTTCAGAGATATTTGGGGGCGACAAATTGTTGATGGCTTTGTAAGTCAATGTTAGTAGTTTGAATTTGATACGCTGGGGAATTGGGAGCCAGTGGAGGGATTTGCAGAGGTTAGAAGAGGAAGAGCAGCGAGGAGAGAGGTGGACTAGTCGGGCATCAGAGTTAAGGACAGATTGGAGAGGTGCAAGAGTGTTAGGGAGGCCACAGAGGAGGAGGTTGCAGTAGTCGAAACAGGAGATGATGAGGGCATGCACTAACAGTTTAGTAGGATTGTTTCAATAGAGGAAGCGGCACTCACGGATCTGGTTCCAAGCTATTTACTAATCCAAATTACAGGATACATCCATCAGGGAGGGTGTGCAGGGAGGGGAAGCGTGAGCAACAGAATCTGTTTCGAGGACAATTCCTCTTCTACAGGCCCGTAGAAGAGGAATTGTCCTCGAAACAGAGTCCGTTGCTCACGCTTCCCCTCCCTGCACACCCTCCCTGATGGATGTATCCTGTAATTTGGATTAATAAATAGCTTGGAACCAGATCCGTGAGTGCCGTTTCCTCTATTGAAACAATCCTGCACTCGATCCTTTACAAGCTGGAGCACCGGGATCATTAACACCATCATCCAACGGGAACTAACAGCTGCATCAACACAGGTCAGTGCCCTTTTCTACTCCTACATTGTATAATAGTTTAGTAGATTGAGGGTTGAGGAAGGGACGGATTCTGGAAATATTTTTGAGTTGGAGGCGGTAGGAGGTGACAAGAGCTTGAATGTGTGGTCTGAAGGATAAGGCAGAGTCAAGGATCACTCCAAGGCAGCAGTCTTCAGATATAGGGCAAAGTGTGATATAATTTATTGTGATAGATAGATCAGGTAAGGGAGGTGCGCAAGATGGGTGAAAGATGATTTGTTCAGTTTTGTCTACATTTAGTTTAAGGAAGCGAGAGGAGAAGAAGGAGGATATGGCTAATAGACACTCTGGGATTTTGGACAGCAGAGAGGTGATATCTGGGCCAAAGAGGTAGATCTGAGTGTCATCAGCGTACAGGTGGTACTTGAATCCATGGGACTTTGAGTTGTCCTAGGACAAGGGTATAGATGGAAAAGAAGGGGTCCCAGGACAGAGCCTTGAGGGGCCCCCAACAGAGAGGGAATGGGGTGAGGAGTTAGTGTTGGATTGGGAGACACTAAATATGCGGTTGGAAAGGTAGGAAGAGATCCAGGAGAGGGCAAGGTCAGTGATTCCAATCAAAGAGAGGATCTGTAATAGGGTCAACTGTGTCGAATGCAGAGGACAGGTCAAGAAGGAAGAGGATGGAGAAGTGTCCGTTAGCTTTGACGGTAAGAAGGTCTATTCTGCCACCGATATATGTGGGTGAGATGTGTCTGAGGGATGTGATCACGATCTCTATATAAACAATGGCGGATAGCGTTACTCACTAATCGGTGCTCCTAGGCCTTACCAGCTACATGGATGTCCAGAAGGATGATGCAGTGATAAGTTAACAGTCTTTATTTACAATACCTTGAATAGATGAGATGCCAGGGAAGATGAAGGGATGAAGATGAGGCAGGAGTTAGCACTGTAGATTAGAGCTGTTATAGATGCACCAGATTACAGGTAACAAGAGAATCCTTCCTCCAGTCCTGAGCATGAGGTCAGAATGGTGGAGAAGGAACAAAGCAGGAAGAGAACATTCCAAAGGAGGAGTTACAGACAGAAAAGAATTATGGGAGGTAAGACATGCAGTGAATGCACAATGACCAGTAGATGGCAGCAAGGATAGCAGATGCATAGATTAAAGCACAACATTACAAATGTCCATGTATGGCTGAAAGTCATAGATAAACTGGGAACAGCACACTCCCCGTCTGAAATCCTTGGATTTCACTAAACAGTTCCGAATTTGGGGTATTTACCGGAATGCGCGAAGGAATACCTCAACCTGTAAGATAAAAGAAACAATGTATGCATGCAACAATAACCAAAAATAGAACAAGGTAGACGAATGTCTGTAACAAGTTCCTGAAGTAGTCCAAAGGATAACCCATCTTCAGATTGGAGAAGCCGCGCTAGGCCAAACTGTCTCCAACCCAATTGTAATCCAAAGGCTAAGTTACTAGGAAGAGTTCCTTTGGTTGGACGGAATTAATCCTCAACCGGTATGAGCAGGATAATCTCCGATATAGGTCTAATGAAGGATTTGGGGTCACCTTGCTTGGCAACTGTCACTTTGACCTTGCGCACTTTGCCATCGTCACTTGGAAAAGTTTTCGATATAAGTCCCATAGGCCATGCGTTTCTTTCCTCCTTCTGGTCTTTCATGAGGACAACATCTCCTAGTTGTAAATTTGGTTTCACTTGTTGCCACTTTCTTCGTGTTTGGAGGAGTGTTAGGTACTCCTTCTTCCATCTATTCCAGAAACAGTTCGCCAGATGTTGCACATGTTTCCATCGTCTTTGATAATTGTTACCGGACACAGAGTCTTCAGACGGGTTAGGAACAATACCAAGTTTCTGAGTGAGGAGAGTTGCTGGAGTGAGAATGACAGGAGATTCTGGGTCCATAGATATGGGAACAAGAGGTCTTGAGTTTACTATAGCAGATACCTCTGCTAAGAAGGTGGTCAAGGTCTCATGAGTCAATCTTGAAAGATTTGAGTCCTTGAGCATAGACTCCAGTATCCGCCGAGTAATGCCTATCATTCTTTCCCATGATCCGCCCATATGAGAGGCGTGAGGAGGGTTGAAAACCCAGGAACAGCCATTGGTTGTCAAGAAGTCCTGCACCGGTGTTGAATTCAGTTGTAGTTCTCGACAGGCACCTACGAAGTTCGTTCCACAGTCGGATCTTAATTGTTTGTCCGCAGGGAGTAGTACATCCCAGTCCTTGATGGATTCTGAGAGTTGTCTCAGCAGAAGCTTGCCTTGTATAGTCAGGGGTGTGACAAATCCAAATGGATCATATAGACTGTTCACCACCGACAGAACCCCATGCTTAGTAAATGGTTTTTCGGCACCATTAACCTGAAAGCTGAAGGAGTCCTTTAATAAGTTCCACCTCAGGCCTAGACTTCTTTGTATTGGTGGATTGTCTGAGCCTAGGTTCAAGTCCCTGAATTCTGTGGCATGATCATTAGGGTGAAAGGCCTTCATGATGACAGCACTATTGGAGGCAATTTTATGCAACCTTAATTGAGCTTTAGACAGCATACCTTGTGTCCGTTTAAGCAGATCTATGGCTTCTTCCGTGTGGGCAGGGATTTAAGTCCGTCGTCCACATAGAAGTCTTTTTCAACGAACTGTTGGGCATCCTTCCCGAACTCTGCTTCGCCATCGGAAGCAGTCCTACGTAGGCCGAACGTAGCGACTGCGGGAGAAGGACTGTTTCCAAACACATGCACCTTCATGCGGTATTCGACCATTTCCTTGTTGGTGTCGTTGTCTCGGTACCATAGGAAACGGAGATAATTTCTGTGGTCTTGCCGTACGATGAAACAATGGAACATTTGTTCGATGTCAGCGGTAATGGCGACCGGTTCCTTCCTGAATCTCATGAGCACTCCCACTAGGTTATTAGTCAGGTTGGGACCAGTGAGGAGAACGTCATTCAGGGATACACCATCGTGTTTGGCGCTTGAATCAAACACCACTCTGATTTGTTTCGGCCTTCTTGGGTGATATACTCCAGAGGAAGGTAGATACCAGCATTCTTCATCAGCTTGCAATGGTGGAGCTGGCTCTGCGTGGTCATTGCAAAATATTTTGTCCATAAAGGCTATGAAATGTTCCTTCATTTCGGGCTTGTTCTTTAATGCTCTCTGCAATGAGATGAACCTAGAGAAGGCCTGTTCTCGATTGTTAGGAAGCTTAGTCCTTGTAGCCTTGAAGGGTAAGGGAGCAACCCAGCGGCCAGATTCATTTTTGAAGAATCCAATGTCCATCATTTTAAGAAACTCCTTGTCTTCTATGGATAAGGCGACCTTGTTGTCATCCTTTGATGTGTGAAACACTGTCCTCCCTAAGCCGTCGCCGTAGGGGGTGGGAATGAGGTCAGGTTCCTGGATGCATTCTGAGAACCTTTCTTTTATTTCGTAGTGATGAGGGCATGGCTTAAAGTGAGTTGCGCGACCATTTTGTAGCACATACGTTTTGCAGGTGTTTACTTCGGATGCCTCGTGACTTCTTTCCAGACATACGTCGCCCACGATTACCCAGCCTAGATCGAGTCTTTGGGCATATGGAGCATCATCTGGGCCGTTGCATTGTTGGCGCACCTTGTGGACCTTCAGAATGTCCCTTCCGAGTAGGATTAGGATTTCAGCATTCGTGTCCAAAGGAGGAATTTCATTAGCAAGGTGCCTCAAGTGGCGATGATGAAGGGCGGCTTCCGGAGTGGGAATCTCCTCCCTGTTATCAGGTATCTGGTCACATTCGATTAGGGTTGGCAAGGGTATATGCACGTTTCCTTTGACTGAAGAGATTATGTACCCAGAGGCTCTCCTACCAGAAGTCTCGACCCGACCAGAGCAGGTATTGAGGGTATATGGGGTCGTTTGTCCCTTTATGTTGAAGATCTCAAAGAGTTTGGGCCTTGCTAGAGACCGGTTACTTTGTTCATCTATTATGGCATACATTTTGGAGGCCTTGTCAGGTTGTCCTTCTGGATAGACCTTAACCAGACATACCTTGGCACAGCATTTAGGTCCAGTCCCTTTTCCACAAACCTGAATGCATGAGGAGGTAACGGCAGTTGCAGTTGGGTTAGGAACCTGTGGCTCCCCGCCATACTTTTGAGCAGGGTCAGATGTGGAAGGTTGTGGGTTGTGTGGAGCTGGCATGGGATGCATAGACGCAACGTGTTTGTCACTACTGCATTCAGTGCACTTAATGACGGCCTTGCAGTCCTTAGCGCGGTGGTTTGAAGAGGCGCAACACTTATAACAAATCCCAAGCTCCTTGAGGGTATCTTTACGCTCCTGCAAAGTCTTTGCCCTGAATCCACGGCATTCCTTTAGTGGGTGAGGTCTTTTGTGGATAGGGCACATACGGTTATTGTCCATAACTGTAGGTGTAACATAATTTGTTTTAGTGGAGGCTGGATCAATAGGTGGAACGTCGGTCTTTCTCACAGACACTGTGTTCCTTGACTCTCTTCGTTTGGTGATGTTGTCATACCGTGTAGAAGATGATGATGCTGGTGGAGTAGGTTCAGTGAAGTCGAAGCTGGGGTCGTTCTTCTTCCGAGCTTGGTCACTGATGAACATGGAGAAATGCGAAAAGGGGGGAAAGGACACATTATGCTGCCTTTTATACCGTGAGCCATGGTCTGCCCATTTATCTTGCATGCCGTGTGGTAACTTGGACACTATTGGATTAACACCATGAGCAGTATCTAGGTAGCTCAGTCCTGAAAGACGTGGGTCTAATTTTGCCAATTCTATTTCCTTTAGCAGGTCGCTCAGATCTTGAAGTTTTCTATTGTCCTTGTTTGTTATCCTTGGAAGGTTTGCAGTCTCTTGAATAAAGCACATTCTATGGCTTCTGAGCTGCCGTAGGTTTCTTCCAGTCTCTCCCAGGCTGCAATAAGGCCTGCATCTGAATAGTCCACATGAACTGCCCTTATTGTCTTGATGCGCTCTGCTGATTCCGGGCCTAACCAGTTAACAAGCAAATCCAGTTGTTCCTTCCCAGTGAGGTTAAGATCTTGGATCACTGCTTGAAAGGTCGATTTCCAGGCTCTATAATTCTCGGCACGATCATCAAACTTAGAGAGACTGATGTTTATTAATTCCCGGCGAATCATGTATCTGGCGAAGTCAGACATGTCCGATCTCCCGGCCATTGCTGCAGGATGAACTTGTGATATCCGTGGGGGATGTAAGTTCTCTGGCTCATATGACTGCGACAAATCAGGACGAAATGATGCGACATAAGGGTTAAGCTGCGGTTTAGACTCTATTGGTTCCGCTGGCTGCGGCCTAAATCGTGAATTAGTGCCGGAAGTTACCTTGTCAGCAGTAGGTGGCGACATCTCTTGGCTTGTCGGTGCATCCGTGTTAGGAAATGGAGGTGGTGCTGGTGCAGATGTTAAATGTCGTAGCACGTAGTCAGTAGTGCGTTCAACTGAGTCCTCCATTTCTCCTGGAATAAGACAGTCCGAAATATGATCTTGTCCCAGTGCTTGTTCAAGAACCTTCAGTTTAGCAAGGGCTGTTGCTTCTTCCTTTTCTGCTTTGAGTATTTTTAATTTCCTTTGAGCTTCCATCTCATTTTTCTGAGTTTCTAGTTCCACTTCAGCCTCCTTCTTAGCAAAGGAGCTTTTTACTCTAGCTTCCTCTGCAGCCACACGGATCTCCAGTAACTTGTCGGACAATATCGACTTCCTGGAGTGAGATGATCTGGAAGACCGAGACGTGAGTTTGGTCGACGTTGTACGATATGACCTAGCCTCTTGGAGGTGAGCGATGCGGAGCTCTGCCTTATCCTGAGCGTCTCGCACTAATGAGGCCCTTTCTTGGAGGAGAGCTTCCCTTTCATCTTGTTCTGCTGGGGCATTTTCCATGTCATAGGTACTCAAGAACGTGACGTACTTTGCAGACAGTCTCTGGTAGCGATCATAGGCGGCAGATAAACGATTCAATGTGGCGGTTAACTTTGCGGCGTCACTGTTAGAGCGTGGAAGAGCTGCTAAATAGTGATTGACTTTGCCCCATAAATGTTCTAGGTTATCATGGAACTCGTCTCTAGTGGTTTCAAGGTTCTCTCTGACCTTTTGTGTCGGCTTGGTTACACGTTTGGATCGTACATCCTGCTCTGCAGTAAGTGTGGACTCTGTTCCTGCAGCATCCTGCTGTGCAGTATGTGTGGACTCTGTTCCTGCAGCATCCTGCTGTGCAGTATGTGTGGACTCTGTTCCTGCAGCATCCTGCTGTGCAGTATGTGTGGACTCTGCTCCTGCAGCATCATGGTGCGCTTCACTTGCCAATGGGTCCGCGGTGCTTTTCGTGGACATGCTTTAGCTGGGATGGCAGCAGTGAAGACTTGCTAGCAGACAATGTATATGCATACGGACACTGAAGGCTTAGGTCTCTTGTTACTATTCTGCCACCGATATATGTGGGTGAGATGTGTCTGAGGGATGTGATCACGATCTCTATATAAACAATGGCGGATAGCGTTACTCACTAATCGGTGCTCCTAGGCCTTACCAGCTACATGGATGTCCAGAAGGATGATGCAGTGATAAGTTAACAGTCTTTATTTACAATACCTTGAATAGATGAGATGCCAGGGAAGATGAAGGGATGAAGATGAGGCAGGAGTTAGCACTGTAGATTAGAGCTGTTATAGATGCACCAGATTACAGGTAACAAGAGAATCCTTCCTCCAGTCCTGAGCATGAGGTCAGAATGGTGGAGAAGGAACAAAGCAGGAAGAGAACATTCCAAAGGAGGAGTTACAGACAGAAAAGAATTATGGGAGGTAAGACATGCAGTGAATGCACAATGACCAGTAGATGGCAGCAAGGATAGCAGATGCATAGATTAAAGCACAACATTACAAATGTCCATGTATGGCTGAAAGTCATAGATAAACTGGGAACAGCACAAGGTCGTTAGTGATTTTGGTTATGGTGGTTTCAGTGGAGTGGTGAGGGCGGAAGCCAGATTGAAGGTTGTCAAAGAGAGGGTTGGATGAGAGGTGGGATGAGAGTACAGTGTGGACATGCTTTTGAAGAAGTTTGGAGGCAAACGGGAGCAGCAATATGGGGCAGTAGCTGGATTTGGAGGTCAGGTCAAGAGATGGCTTCTTCAAGACAGGTGTAATTGTTGCATGTTTGAAAGCAGAAGGAAAGGTATCTCACATTAGTGATAGATTGAAGAGGTGGGTTAGAGCTGAGATAAGCGTGGTGGTGAGGTTGGGGAGGAAGTGGGATGGGGTCCGATTCACAAGTGGTGAGGTGCGATTTGGAGAGGAGGTGTGCAAGTTCTCCTTCAGTGATAGAGGGGAGGAGGGTTAGTGGGGAAAGGGATTGGTCTGATATACATAGGGGTTGTGATAGTTGGTTAGCAAAGACTTGTCTGATCTGACCGATCTTGTTGGCGAAGTGTGTTGGAAAGTCTTCTGCAGACCCCGTTGCATCGGATACTTAGGCCTTTGTTTTCCCTAAACTCATCCTTACTAGTGAGTAAGCTGGCAAACGTGCTAGTCTCACCACTGAACTATTAAAATACCAATACGAGAAGTGGGGGGCAGTGGGGGACGAAGGAGAGAGTTAAATGTATTCAATAACTTCCTGGGGTTGTGTGATAAAGAGGATATGAGGGTAATGAAGTAGTTCTGTTTAGTGGTGGTGAGTGCTGACTTGAATATGAGAAGTGTTTGTTTGAATGCTGTGTAATATTCTTGTGAATGTGTTTTCTTCAGGCGCTGTTCAGCAACCCTAGACTCTCGCCGCAGCATTTTAGTGGTGTCTGTGTGCCAGGGTTATCTGTTGATTCGTCGTGTTCTGCTGTGAACTAGAGGGGCAACTACATCAGTTGCTGCTGTGAGTATAGACTTGTAGAAAGCGGTGGCGTTATCTGTGTCTTGGAATGAGGACATGGAGGATAGTGGTAGAATAGAGTCAGAGAGTATAGGAGTGTCAGCGTGGTATGGTGCTGAGTTGACAGACATCAGATCTGCAAATAGTTCTTCGGCCTCATTTTGTCACGCACAGACTGGCGTGTCCGAATATTCCATGTAACAGCGGCGCACTGACCAATGGGTGTCCAGCGCATAACACAACACACAAAAAGTACACAGGACACTAAAACAATGGTGGTCCCTGGCGCTGTGGAGAGTGGGTGAGAGACACCTCCAGCACTCACCTGAGACTGAATCCTAAGCTCCAAAGCATCCCTTACAGGTTCTTTGCATCGGCCTTTTTTTTTTCCCTAAACTCATCCTTACTAGTGAGTAAGCTGGCAAACGTGCTAGTCTCACCACTGAACTATTAAAATACCAAGGAAAAGGAAAGACTGGAGGGAAAAAGGATAAACAGCATCTTCACAACTGCGGCCACTCTCCTATGTAGCTGCCGGCATGGCATCAGTCAGTTCAACAACAGCTCCTTCCACCCAGGCGGCTTACAGAGAATGAGATTCTATCACAAGCAATAACTGATGGGTCATGTGACTATTTGAAGGACATAGGGGTGGTCACAGATTAGCTGCACCTGAACAGAACTACCCAAGACCTTCCAAAAGAAAGGAAAATACATTTAATATGAAGAGGAAAAAATGAGACTCAGATCCAAATCCTTAGATTTAGAATTACACCGCTCTTTAGTGTACACAACAGTCTGTGCTCATCTGCAGTGTATATACTGTATACGTTCAGCATATAAGTGCATCTGCCCACTCTTGCCCTCCAGGAGAAAACCATAGACATTTGTGCCGCTAGTGACAGAACAACCTGGCCTCCTCTGCACTGCACTATATGGTTAAGGGCTAGGAGCCAAGACGGAGCCCCTTTTATGAAGTCCATGAACTGGAATATATATTTAATAGATTGATTAAAAGATTGACCGCCCCAATAAAGATTAGCTACAGATTTTAAATATCACTTTGCACCTGGAGGGGTTAAATTAACAAAACATATTTCTTCCTGGATCTGTGTACTAATTTTTGTCAAAGCAGTTGCACGCCTGGCAATGGGGCCTCCTTTCTCCAAACTTCTGCTATGCGTTAAGTGAAAAAATGCAGTTGGACATGGCTGTGATTAATTCCTCTGCAGTCCCTTGCTGGCTGTATTATAAGCACGGGCTTAGCTATCTGCTCCATCAGTTCCTCTAGGACTATGTTAACTGGATTGCACGCTTTTACAGATGAGAGTCAAATGGGGCTCAGGAACCCAACATTTCTGGTTATTCTTGTGTGGAGAAAGCCTAATATCCTCATATTTGCCCTGAGACTGATGGAGGGTTAATAGAGGAGAAAGCACAGTATAATGGGAAGCTGTAATGAAGAGGTTAAGAGCGTGACAATCAGAATTAAATGTAAAAACATTCTTGAGAAATAGGTAGCATGGGATATAAACATATATCAAACAGAGCAAAATTCCTTACATATACTATTGCCAAGATAAACTGGTAGTTTCCAAGCCCCCTAAACAAACCCTGCTTACAATCAATTTAGTTTTCTCTATAAACACTGTCTTCTGTCTGTCTGAGGGAGAACGGTGCATGGACAGCCTCACAGCTGTGGCGATATCTGTACATACCGTGATTACATGTCTGTCTTGTCTTGTGTAATGCTGACCATCCATAGGGTGCCCGGTCTGGGAATATACACTTTTTGTTTTGCATGCATTTGAGGGTGACACTATAAATGAATCTTACCCTTATGTATAAGAAAATACTTTTCAGCTAAGTCAGCTTCAGAATACAGCTGCAATGTAGTACCACAGGAATTATTTCTCTTTCTACAATGAAATATAAACTGGTCTTTTTAGATACACTGCTTTTGGTTATGTAAGCCAATATTATGCGATTGTACTGGCTGTATGCTGTAACGATGGCTATAGACTTTTCTATATTCTCATAGGAATTGATCAACTTTGGCTAGGGTCACATTTGCGGTTGCAATTGCAGATCCTGATCTGGATCCGCACCCATAGGCAGCAATACAAAAACCGGATCGCCTCAACAGCGTTGCGTTTCCCGGTTCCAGTTTACCGATGTGCGGTAAAAATCATGCCAGCAACGTTTTTCAGACAGATTTCTAATCCGTATCCGGATTTCAATTGGAAACCGCAAATGTGAGTGGAGCTGGGTACGATAAACGGATCGGGTACCGCAACACACATGAATGGCAGTATTGCCACAATCTTTTCCTATGGCTCTGGATTCACCCGGATGGAAGTGTATTGGCGTCTGGTTTTGTGCTGTCGGGTGGATCCGGGTGAATCCGTTTTCAGTCCGCGGGACCAAAAGGATCATGGATGATTCCTGTAGTCCCTTGCAAAAATTGGACAAAACCGATTTTCCCAGATTCGCCCGGTCCGGGACAATCCGATTTAACCGATTTAATTCCAGGACAACAAAAACCATGCTAGCTGGGGAACATTTGTATTACCACAACGTCTACTGCATCCGGATGCCACATTAGGTAGCAATTCGGTTACCACATGCGGATTTAGGGACACACTTGGAGGGCAAAATTAGTCTAAAGGGACATGAGATTATTGAACCACCACATTTTGCCTTCTAAATGTGACCCTAGCCTTTATAAGTGTTTGCTCACTTAATTTTGTCTTATTTTGTTAAATCTACTATTGTTAGTTACATATGATTTATGGTATGACTGCTCCATGTAAATATGTAATGTTATAGAAGGTGAGAGATAGTCTAAAACTACATGGGGGAACTTGTTAATGATCTCAAGGCAGTTGGAACCACTGTCACGAAGAAAACCATTGGTAACACAATTACACTGTAATGGATTTAAATCCTCCAGTGCCCGCAAAGTCCCACTGCTCAAGAAGGCACATGTGCAGGCCGGTCCACACCTTGGTGATTCTGAGAGTGATTGGGAGAAGGTGCTGTGGTCAGATGAGACAAAAATTGAGCTCTTTGGTATTAAATCATTTGTAAAGTTTGGAGAAAGAGAAATACTGCTTATGCTGCTTATGACCCAAAGAACACCATCCCCACAGTCAAGCATAGCAGTGGAAACATTATGTTTTGGGGGTGTTTCTCTGCTAAGGGCACAGGACTACTTAACTGCATCAATGGGACAAATGATGGAGCCATATACAGTAAACTCCTTAGTGACAACCTCCTTCCCACTGCCAGGACATTAAAATGGGTCGAGTCTTCCAGCACGACAATGAACCAAAACATACAGCCAAGGAAAGAAGCATATTAAGGTCATTGAGTGGCCTAGCAAGTCTTCAGACCTTAATCCCATAGAAAACTTATGCATGGGAGCTGAAGCTCTGAGTTGCCAAGCGACAGCCTCAAAATCTTAATGATTTAGACATGATATGCAAAGAGGAGTTGACCAAAATTCCTCCAGACATGTGTGCAAATCTCATCAACTACAAGAAATGTCTGATTGCTGTGCTTGCCACAAGGGTTTTGCAACCAAGTATTAAGTCTTGTTTGCTAGAGGGATCAAATACTTATTCTCTCTGAAAACTGCATATAACTGTATATAATTTAGACAATGTGATTTCCTGGATTTTATTTTTGATATTCTATCTCTCACTGTTAATATTAACCTACCGCTAAAATTATAGACTGTTCATGTCTCTGTCACAGGGCAAACTTACACATTCAGCAAGGGATCAAATAATTATTTCCATCACTGTATATGATCCAAAACCCTAAGATAAACTAGTATGTAGTCCTAGCAGCATCAGTATAGCTACCATTGGCCAAAGCCTACATAAGCTGTGAAAAATTCAGGAACATTTCTGGGGGATACATGGTATTGATCCTCTAATACATGGTACCCTGCCAGGGGAAGAGGTTAAATATCCCAAAGGCACGAGGTGGATGCTGGTGTGAGGGTACGATGCATATTGCCACCCACTGTGACTCTGGACCTGCAAAAACAACAACTACACCTTCCGTGATAGAATTGTTTCCACGTAGATGTTGCAGTAGTCTGTCCACTACTTCCAGAGCCGTCTTGTGTGACATGGTACTTTCATTCCAAATGATGGCACTGCACTTTTGAAGCAGTTTGGCCTCTCTTGATCTTTTGGAAAGTGTTAGCACACTGGGCTGTCACTGTGAGACAGGTTAAGCGGTAGCATAATATTGAATGTACCGTCCTACCACCAGTTAAGTGTCGCTGCAATTCCAGAAGATGCCACTGCAAGTGCAATGTTTTGTTGTTTGCCAAAATTTTGGCAGGAGCCAATGAATTAAATATGTCTTTCTTGTTCCACCTGCAGCATCTGGGAAGACAATCCTACTTTTGCTGGTTGCAGTGAAACTTAAAATTTGTTGCAGGAATCTCTTTGGTCTGGTACCAACAGTGGCTCATTGTGAGAGACAAATTCTATGTGTTCATCAGTAGTTTGTTTCTCTGAAAATATGCCTGCACATTTGGTTAACTTCCTGATTACTTGTTGGAGTAGACAAGCCAAACAGGTGTAATGCTTTTCAAGACATTGCCATTTCTGGTCTTCAAGGAGAAATAAGGCTTTGTTGAAAATGTTTTCAGTGTAGTTGACAAATTACTGAGGATTTTCCTTTTTAACCTGCATGAGGATGTCCTCACCAAGGGTGAATTATAATGATGGAAATCTGGGCTACCGCCCAGGGCCCAAGGTTTCTGGGGAGCCCATGTCCAGATTTGCCTCATTATAATGTTGAGTGTAGCAGCACCTACTTCATTCTTGTTCCCCCAATGCAGATCTCTCATCAGGAAATTTCATAAACCTACACTGCCAGCAACTCAGAGCGGCAGTGCAGCTCAGGGGAGCTCCTCACTCCATGTCCATGTCATCAGCCAGCGCGGGCAATTATGCGCCAGCATCAAGAGGGTGAAGAGACCGACAGATGGGAGGACAGGAGTGAGGTAAATATTTGTTTTTATTTTTCTTCTATCTGTGTGCTCATGGTGTATTCAGGGGATTGGTGGGGCACAGTCTGCAAGTGTAATACAGGGGCTATGTTGTGCTCCTTGTGTAATACAGGGGCTACGTGTGGGCTCCTGGTGTAATACAGGGGCTATTGTGGGCACAGTCTGTAATACAGGGGGTATGTGAAGCACTATTGTAATACAGAGAGCTTTGTGTGGCTACTGCTGTAATACTGGGGGCTGTGTGCGGCCTCCTACTGTAATACTGGGGACTGTGTGTGGCCTTCTGCTGTATGCTGGTGGTGTTTGCGGCCTCTTGTATATTGGGTGTGTGTACGGTCTACTGCTGTATACTTGGGGCTATGTGTGGCCTCCTGCTGTATACGGGGGGCTGTGTGCAGCCTCTTACTCTGTATACAGGGGGCTGTGTGCTGCTTCATGCTGCAACTGTGACACTGTGTGGCCTCCCACTGTGTACTGGGGGCTCTGAACAGTCCCCTGCTGTATACTGGGGGCTGATGTATGGCCTCCTGCTGTGTACTGTGGCTCTTTGCAGCTTCTTGCTGTATACTGAGGGGTTTTGTGCGGCCTCATGCTGTATACTGGGGGTTGTGTGTGCCACCTGCTGTATACTGAGAGCTGTGTGAGCCCCGCATCTTTACAGCTCTGTATACTGGGGTTTGTGTACGGCCTCTTGCTGTATACTGGGGCTGTGTGTGGTCTCCTGCTGTAATACCGGGGGGCTGTGTGCAGCCTACTGCTGTATACAGGGGCTAGATGGCTATACGCACCACTGTTGTTATTCTCTTCCCTCTTAGGATCTGTAGGATCTGTCCCTGTGTGCTAATCACATGACCTATGACATGATTTTACACTACCGTTCCAAAGTTTGGGGTCACCCAGACAATTTTGTGTTTTCCATGAAAACTCATAATTTTATTTGTCAATGGTTGCAAAATGAATAGAAAATATAGTCCAGACATTGACAAGGTTAGAAATAATGATTTTTATTTGAAATAATAATTTTCTCCTTCAAACTTTGCTTTTGTCAAAGAATGCTCCCTTTGCAGCAATTATAGCACTGCAGACCTTTAGCATTCTAGCTGTTAATTTGCTGAGGTAATCTTAAGAAATTTCACCCCATGCTTCCTGAAGCCCCTCCCATGAGTTGAATTGGCTTGATGGGCACTTTTTGCATACCATATGGTCAAGCTGCTCCCACAACAGCTCAATGGCATTGCAAAATGGAGTGATAGCCTTCCTTATTCAAAATCCCTTTTACCTTGTAAAAAGCTCCCACTTTACCAGCACCAAAGCAACCCCAGACCATTACATTACCTCCACTATGATTGACAGATGGCATCAGTGACTCTTCCAGCATCTTTTCAGTAGGTCTGCATCTCACAAATGTTCTGTGTGTTCCAAACACCTCAAACTTTGATTCATCTGTCCATAAAACTTTTTTCCAACTTCCTCTGTCCAATTGTCTGTGCTCTTTTGCCCATATTAATCTTTTCATTCCAGTCTCAGATATGGCTTTTTCTTTGCCACTCTACCCTGAAGGCCAGCATCCCGGAGTCTTCTCTTCACTGTAGACGTTGACACTGGCGTTTTGCGGTTACTTTTTAATGAAGCTGCCAGTAGAGGAGCTGTGAGGCGTCGATTTCTCAAACTAGAGACTCTAATGTACTTGTCTTGTTGCTCAGTTGTGCATTACAAACAAATGTAATGCTCCAGGAAGGTCAATTTTATAGCTTCTCTAACCAGCCAAACCGTTTTCAGCTGTGCTAACATACTTGTGCAAGGGTTTTCTAGGGTTTCCTACACATCCATTAGTCTTCTTACACAGTTAGCAAACATAATGTACCATTAAAGCACTGGAGTGGTGGTTGTTGGAAATGGGCCTTTATACACTTATGTAGATATTGCATTAAAAACCAGACGTTTGCAGCTAGAATAGTCATTTACCACATTAACAATGTATAATGTGTATTTCTGATTCGTTTAATGTTAGCTTCATTGAATAAAATGTGCTTTTCTTTAAAAAATAAGGGCATTTCTAAATGACCCCACACTTTTGAATGCTAGTGTATAAAAAGTTGATCATGTCACATCTCACATAATACTGAGGTTTTGGGGTGTCCTCGCCTTCTAAACAACCCAGAGGCCTGGCTACTCTGGCAGTTCCTGGTCTTCATTGAGATCAGTTTTGTACTTTGTCCAAATTTCTAAGGGATTTGAAATATTACAGATTGTTGAAGAATAGCAAAGAGGTTTCTTAGTTGATTTGGGGTTTGTGTGGCTGCTGCTTCACTGAGAGTCATGTCCCAGTGTGCTGCATTTTCCAGACGTCCTTGTCTTTGGAAAGCATCCCTGAATGTTTCACAGACATGCATAAGCTGTCTTATAGTAAGAATGTCCTTTGTTGCCTATAGCAACCCATAAGAAGCTAAGCTGTGATTGGTTGCTATAGGCCACCTGATAAATATCCAGGCTAACTTACAAAATAGGCAAGGCAGTATCTATTAGCTCACACATACACACAGTAAATTGACCTTTTTTTTTTTTTTTGGCGAATTACTGTAAAGCACAAGGTTCAATTTTCTCCTCAAAACATAGTCTATAACGTTCCCTCTGTCAAATGAGGTGGCTGTGCAAAATTTTGTGATTGTAAATGCAATGGTGCAAATTCCTTTAGTAGACATACATGGATACATACACATACATAAACTCAATTTTATATATTAGATTGTTCTCAACGCATTCCACTATGTGATGAAAGAAGATTTGCAACTGGAATATTTCATTTATTGAGATTTAGGATGTGCTATTTTAGTGTTCCTTATATTTTGTTGAGCAGTGTAGAAGAAATAACATTTTTTAAAGGTAGTTGTAGTACCGTATATACTCGCGTATAAGCCGAGTTTTTCAGCCCAAATTTTGGGCTGAAAAGTCCCCCCTCGGCTTATATGCGAGTATATACGGTAACTACTATGTATGTGCAGCAGCAGCCCCCGGAGGTATACAGGCCCCCCCCATGAAGCTCCACGGACCCCCCCCCCCCTTGCGCGGCAGCCTGTAAGGGAAAATCATACTTATCAGTGTCCCGCGCTGTCCCGCCGCTGCCGACATCACGATTCCGGGCTTCATTCCGCGTCTTCCGCACTTCCTGTGGTCGCGGGAATGACGTCATTGCCCGCGACCGCCGGAAGCCGGAAGTCGCGGATTGAAGCCCGGGATCGTGTGTCGGCAAGCGGCGGGACAGCGCGGGACACTGATAAGTATGATTTTCCCTTACAGGCTGCCGCGCAAGGGGGGGGGGGTCCGTGGAGCTTGATGGGGGGGGCCTGTATACCTCCGGGGCTGCTGCTGTATAGAGCCCCTGGGGCTGCTGCTGTATAGAGCCCCTGGGGCTGCTGCTGTATACAGCCCCTGGGGCTGCTGCTGTATACAGCCCCTGGGGCTGCTGCTGTATACAGCCCCTGGGGCTGCTGCTGTATATAGCCCCTGGGGCTGCTGCTGTATACAGCCCCTGGGGCTGCTGGATACTACCACTGGGGCTGCTGTATACTACCACTGGGGCTATATTTACCTGTGGGGCTGCTGTATACTACCACTGGGGCTGTATATACCTGTGGGGCTGCTGTATACTACCACTGGGGCTATATTTACCTGTGGGGCTGCTGTATACTACCACTGGGGCTATATTTACCTGTGGGGCTGCTGTATGCTACCACTGGGGCTATATTTACCTGTGGGGCTGCTGTATACTACCACTGGGGCTGTATTTACCTGTGGGGCTGCTGTATACTACCACTGGGGCTGTATATACCTGTGGGGCTGCTGTATACTACCACTGGGGCTGTATATACCTGTGGGGCTGCTGTATACTACCACTGGGGCTATATTTACCTGTGGGGCTGCTGTATACTACCACTGGGGCTATATTTACCTGTGGGGCTGCTGTATACTACCACTGGGGCTCTATATACCTGTGGGGCTGCTGTATACTACCACTGGGGCTCTATATACCTGTGGGGCTGCTGTATACTACCACTGGGGCTGTATATACCTGTGGGGCTGCTGTATACTACCACTGGGGCTGTATATACCTCTGGGGCTGCTGTATACTACACTGGGGCTGTATATACCTCTAGGGCTGCAGTATACTGCCACTGGGGCTGTATATACCTCTGGGGCTGCTGTATACTACCACTGGGGCTGTATATACCTCTGGGGCTACTGGATACTATCACTGGGGCTGCTGTATACTACCACTGGGGCTGCTGTATATACCTCTGGGGCTGCTGTATACCACACTGCTGGGGGCTGTATACCTGTGCTGGGGTCCACCCTCGGCTTATACACGAGTCAATAGGTTTTTCCAGATTTTTGGGGCAAAAGTAGGGGGGTCGGCTTATACACGGGTCGGCTTATACACGAGTATATACGGTATATAAAATTGTGATCAGCAGGGTTCAACCACAAAGCCTTACTATTTTTAGCAAAAGCATGTAACACTTCCTATTCTCAAGGAGAAGAAGCCACACATAAATATGTACTCTATCAATATTCAAGTGAAGACTTTCATAATTCCAATTGATTGTAAAGAAGAATTTGGTATCCAAAGGCAACTCTTCATTAAGAACAGGAGAAGTCCATAACTTTTTTTTGGACATTTGGCTTCTAGTGGCCAAACACCCACAAATGACAATTTTAGAATAAATTATTCTGCCACACTGAAGTTACTTATTACATTTAAGCCTACTGTGTTTGTACGGTGAATCATTTTTATACTATACGCAGGTCTTCTTACTGGTTGTTATTGACAAGACACAGCTGGTGTATGGACTCGTAGGCCCCAGTTTGTCCATATTTGTTTTTCACACCAGTCTCGGTCAAAGAGTGTGCAGAAATCAGAGGTGCCCTGCTCTTTAAGAGGCACACACCAAAAATCTTACCCCGGTCAGGGACTGGAAAGAGTTTTTGACATAAAGTACCCTATAGCTTGTCACATTCTATACGAGTTGTGGCGTCACACACCCTTTCCACCCCTGTCCTGCCTTAGCTCCGCCTGTTTTGGCAGAGGTGAACAAAACTTGAGTAAGAGCCCTTTCACATCAGCGTTTTTTGAAATTTGCGGCAGATGCGGTGAAAAAACCGCATCTGCCGCAATTACCGCATACCGGCTGCACTTGCGGCGCGGTTGCGGTAAACGCCATGCAAAGTATAGGCGTAATTGCGGCAGGTGCGGCAAGTGCGGTTTTGCACTTGCGGCAGGTGGGGCCGCGAAAAAAATCGCGGTCAGCCGCGGTTTTTTTCGCGCCCGCACCTGCCGCAAGTGCAAAACCGCACTTGCCGCACCTGCCGCAAGTACGCCAATACTTTGCATGGCGTTTACCGCAACCGCGCCGCAAGTGCAACCGGTATGCAGTAATTACGGCAGATGCGTTTTTTTCACCGCATCTGCCGCAAATTTCAAAAAATGCTGATGTGAAAGGGCCCTAAGGCTGCTTTCACATCAGCAGTTTTCGCTGATCGCGGCAGTTGCGGTGAAAAAAACGCAACTGCCACGATTACCGCATAACGGCTGCACTTGCGGCAAGCCCCATACAATGCCTATGGGACTTGCGGTAAGTGTGTGGCAAGTGCGGATTGGCACTTGCGGCAGGTGCGGCCGCGAAAAAAAATGTGATATGCCGCATTTTTTTCGCTGCCGCACCTGCCGCAAGTGCCGAAAGTGCACTTGCCGCACCTGCCGCACACTTATCGCAAGCCCCATAGACACTGTATGGGGCTTGCCGCAAGTGAACCACAAGTGCAGCTGTTATGCGTTAATCGCGGCAGTTGCGTTTTTTTACCGCAACTGCCACAATCAGCGAAAACCTCTGATGTGAAAGCAGCCTAAAACCACCAAAGGTTGCAAGATTTTTGTGTACCATCAAATAGGGAAAAATGTAGCAACTTAAAATGTTTTACTCCTGCTGAATCAGGGCCATTCATATTGCATAATCATCATGACTGAACAATTCACAATAATTGTGTAGTCTAAGCAAGCTGTCGATCACCTGATGAACATGCAAAACACTTGTTCTTAGTGTGAAATGATCTCCCGAGTGAAGTCCGATTTACGCCAAAGGCAATAGGTGTTATTGACATGAATTTTTCACAAGGTGTTGGTAACAACCCATCAAATCCATGCAGGTAAAGAAATGAAACCATAGATGTCCATAAATTCAGTGATGTGTAATAATGAAAAATAACACAGGGAAAAAGTATTGAACACTCTTAGGGTACCTTTACACGCCGCCACAGGGGGTAGCAACAGGTATCCACCGCACGTGCACGTTTTTAACTGGTGGTAAATATATCAACAATGTGTTTGGATGATGTAGAAACCAGAGTCTTAGCTAAGGGGTTGTCTTTTTGTCCCTCTGGTAAAGTTGATTGGTATGAACTTGATAATGATTTGTATAGATTTTTTAGATGTCTCAACTTAACTGTTTACTTTTCTGATAAGGAGAAGCTTGATCGTGATTTTCCTGCTGACATGTTATGTTTGGGGAAGCTGGATCTCTATCAGAAGAGTGATTTTGAACGTCCTGTTAGGGATCCAGCAATCGATACCTTTATTAAGTTTGTAAAAGATGATGTAGCTAAGCTGAGACGGAGGATTCTCGCAATAGGAGATCTAATATGTCAAAAATGGAATTGAAAGCTTTGAAAACTCTTGAACAAAATGTGTCCATAACCATCAAGCCCGCTGATAAGGGTGGGGCTGTGGTGGTGATGGACACAGAGAAATATGTTAGCGAGATCAGACGACAGTTATCTGACGCTGAGGTCTATGAAAAATTAGGTTCAGACCCTACACAACGATTTCAGGGGGAGTTGAGAAGAATGGTAGAAGAGGCCCTGACTGATGGTGTTATAGACCATAACCTATCTGAGTATTTGATCCTGGATTGCCCGACGATACCAATGCTATATACACTCCCGAAGATACATAAGGATCTCAATGATCCCCCCAGGAGACCGATTGTCTCCAGTAAAGGATCATTGTTTAGCAGAGTGGCTATTTTTCTGGACTGTCTCCTGAGGGAATATGCAATGAAGGACCCATCCTTCACACGGAACAATAGTGATTTCATCAAGTCTTTGGATAACATTGAAGTAGACGAGGACTCGTGGTTGGTATCATTTGATGTGGTATCGTTATATACCTCTATTAAACATGAGAGGGAACTAGATGCCGTCGATGTGACACTCGCTGCCTTTGACATGCCTCCGAGGTGTGCACGGTTTGTCCTGGTGCTGCTTGGGTTCATCCTTGGGAGAAACTATTTCTTTTCGGGGATGACTACTTCTTGCAGCGCCACGGGACAGCCATGGGGTCCAATGTGGCCCCCACGTATGTTAACATCTACATGGCTGTCCTGGAGGGCAGACATGTGTACACCTCCCCATATTGGGGGCATGTCAGGGGGTGTGACGTTACATCGACAACATCTTTTTTGTATGGAGGGAGATAGGGAGAGTCTGAACTTTCTTTGATTCCTTAAATAACATCTTTCCAGAATTAAAATTCACTATAGAGTGCTCCCATGAGAGCATACAATTTTTGGACACCCTAGTATACAAGAAAGGTAATAAACTGCAGACAGACCTTTTCGTCAAAAAAACGGATAGGAATAGTACCCTTCTATACACAAGTGCACACTCCAAAAAAATGGTCCAATCGTTACCTTGAAGTCAGCTGTTGAGGGTGAGAAGGATCGTGTCAGAGGAACAGAGGATTGATGAAAGACTTGATACTATGTGCAAAAGATTTTTAAGTAGAGGGTATCCCAGAGACTCAGTGATGCAATATAAAGAGAGAGTCTTGAAAGTCAATAGAGAGACATTTTTAACACCTAAAAACAAGATTAATGATAATGGCAGGATTCCATTAGTTACCAACTACACTCATCTTTGTGGTAAAGTAAGTGGGATCATACGTAGGCATTGGCCCATGTTATTTAGGGGTCGTGAGATTAAACCATTTTTAAACCGACCACTATTTTCATACAGGAGGAATCGTAACATCAGAGATAGGATTGTGAAGACTGATATAGGGAGTTCTAAAAAAAATCTGCAAAAAACACTGAGCAGCCCCAGCTTGGGAAATTTCCCGTGCCTGGGGTGTGCTCAATGTGGCAACATGTTGAAAGGGAGTGTGTTTTTCCATCCAAGGTCCGGCAAGAAATATATGATAAAAAAGAGATATACTTGCAATAGTGATTTTGTAGTATATCTCATTTCTTGTCCGTGTGGTCTCCTTTATGTGGGGGAGACCACTATGGAGATTAAGGAGAGAATCTCAAAGCATAAAAGCACAATCAGGACTAAAAAAATTGAGTTGCCGGTACCAAAACACTTCATTGACTATGGACATTCTGTCAGTCAGCTGAGATTCAGGGTGATTGATGATGTCCCAATGCCACGCAGAGGGGGAGACAGATTGGCCCTACTTATGGAAAAAGAAAGAAAGTGGATTTTTGAATTGGACACGCTATACCCTAAAGGCCTTAATATTGAATATAATCAGAGGAGCAGCCTATTAAGATGATTGTGGGCTGTGATGACTTGCTGCTGATAACTCTGTTTTGTTTTAATCTTTTCTCTTTTAGCTGTACTTGACTATGAATGACAAGGTGTTGGGTTCCCCATAAGATTTGTTATGCTTAAATATCTCATTACTTTGTTATACTATAAAGAAAAATGATGTGAAAAAATAATGATGATAACCAATCGTGGACATTCTATACTATGGACTATCAATTCATGAACTTTGGGTGATGATTATATCACCACCTATCTTTAATAATCCTTTTTCCAGAAAGAGAGACATTGTGCCACTGTTTGAGGATTTTTCTATTTTTCATTTTTCCCTTTTGTGTAATGTGCATGATGAGGGTAACACACTTGGTTTTCACTGGGAGACCATCAGGATATATGTTGGGAGATATATATAAGAGAGGTGATGTGGAGTGATAATAGAAGCTGGTGTGTATCTGTATAGCTACTTGTGGATTGCACACTATAACTGGGGTAATCAAATGTATCACTTTGTATGTTTTTATAAGGTAATTTATGAAGTATTTTGATGTTTTTTATATTCATTGTTGTATTTTGTTTGTGATTGGTGAATACTTATTTAAGGTGGGGTAGAGCACTATATAAAGAGGTCATTAGTATAACATTCTAAGCTTGATAAAGACCACAGAAGTGGTCGAAACGGCGCTTATGACCAATAAACACAAAAAATTTTTTTGCACCATCAAAGATCTGTGGCGCTGTCCTTTTCTTCTTTGGATATAGAGTTGTGTATTACGTGACGCTCGTACGGTGATTGGACACGCAATAGCATCATGATTGGCCAGCCTGCGCAGGAAGGCTGGCTAATACATGACGCCATTGCAGTTGTGGACTGTGAATGGATAGCTCTTTAAATATGGTGCCCTGTGAAGGGACAACCAATCATAATGCAGGAGCCTCCACCAATGATCGCTGTTGGGGCGTGGTATCCATGACGCCGTGGCACGTCCCTGGGAATTCGTAGGCCACGCAAATACCTTGCCTGTGCCCCGATTACACGCCACCACCATAGGAATTGTGCCTTCCTGTTTTTGAGCACGACTCAGCAACAGGTATTCGAAGGAACTGCAGGACACAGGAAGGAACTTCCCAATTTACACGCCGGCATTTCGTAGTGATTTCATGGCAACAGGCACAATTGTCCCCGATGCCCAGCAGTTTCTTCCTTCCTGTGGCGGCGTGTAAAGGTACCCTAACTGAAATTAAATTTTATACTTCATACAAAAGCCATTGTTGGTTATGACAGCTTGAAGAGGCTTCCTGTATCGAGATTTAGTTGCATGCATTGCTCAGGTCTGATTTTTGCCTCATTCTTTCACACTCCTTAGGTTCAGTGGGCTTCTTTCTATGAACTCTGAGCTTTGCTTCCTTACATAAATGTTCTGTTGAATTTAGGTCTGGTGAATGGCTGGTCCATTCTAGCAGATTATTTTTCTTTCTTCGAAATTAATTTGAGAATTTACTTTTTTGTGTGTTTGGGAACATTGTCTTTCTGAAATGTCCACCCTTATTTCTGTTTCATCCTTTAGGTAGATGGCAGTAGATCTTTATTATTAATGTCTCAGTATATTTGCTAATTTATCCCTCCTTCAATTATATGAAATTTGCCACTGCCGTATACTAAACTAAAACAGACCCTCACCATTGTGTTTCTACTTCCAAACTTTACTGTTTGTATGGTGTTTTTGGAGTGATATGCAGTGCCTTCTGGGCTCCAAACATGGTGTGTATTATGGCATCCAAAGAGTTTAATTTTGGCCTAATCTGACCAAACTATATTCTTCCTGGATTTCACAGGTTTCTTTTAATATTGTTGAGCAGACTTTAAATGCACCTAATCATGCCTTTTGTTCAGCAGTGGTGTCTTATGTTGATAGTGTGCAGACAGGCCATGGAGGTTGAGTCCATTACTTATTGTTTTCTTTGAAACAATTCTACCTCCTGATCCCAGGCCTTTCTGGAGCTCTCCACAGGTGGTCCTTGGCTTTTGGACAACACTTCTGAAAATTCTTTTCATTCCTCTGTAACAAATCTTGTGGGTAGCACCTGGTCGTGGCCAGTATATGGTTAAATGGTGATCTTTCCACTCTGAGATTATGGCTCCAACAGTGCTAACTGGAACCTTCAGTAGTTAAGGAATTCTTCAGTAATCAATGCCATCAGTATGTTTTGCAACATTACGGTTGCAAAGGTCTTGAGACAGCTCACTGGTTTTACAAATCATAAACTGTTTTGTGTGTGGCATTTTGGTAATCAGCATACAAGGACGAAGTGTCTTATGATCCGCGCTGCTACCACAGGAAGACCAGGACAATGGATCGTCTGGTTGAAGTTAACTCTTTAATCCTACGCATTTCGGAGCCCCTCTTGGCTCCTTCCTCAGGGAAAATATCTCCCTGAGGAATATCCCTGATATTACCCTGAGGAAGGAGCCAGGAGGAGCTCCAAAATGCATAGGATTAAAGAGTTAACTTCAACCAGACGATCCATTGTCCTGGTCTTTCTTTGGTAGCAGCGCGGATGATATGACACTTCATCCTTGTATGCTGATTTGTGACCGCGGTGACCTGTGGATGTGTGGATCCAGCAGCAGCTACCGACTAAGCGTTGAAACTGGTTGTTGGTTTACACAACCAGATCAGGTGAGCAGGCCCTTGTCGCCATACATATACCTCTATATATTAGAGATAAGACCCTATTGCTCATTTGTCTCATTTTTTTTAGATTTCTGCATTTTGGTAATGACACGTTTTATAGGCCATGAGTTGAACCAGCTGATATTATTTTTCACTAACTGGTAGGACTGTTTTCTAATTACTGATAGATTTCAGCTGGTGTCATAACTCATGCCTTTCCATTGCTTTTTGCATCTCTCTTTATTCATGTCTTCAATACCTTTTCCCTGTGTCATTTCTCATGATTACGCATAATTTAATTTATGGCACATCTATGGTTTGATTTCTTTGCTGGTGTGGATCGGATGGATTGTTACCAAAATCTGGTGAGAAATCCATGTCAAATGCACTTTTAGAAATATATTTACTTAAATTGGTAAATTGGTGATGTGATCAATACTTCTTTCACCTGCGTTATCACGATCAATAGATTTGAAGAGTAAGCTCCTAATGGTATTTGCTTGGTAAGTAGGTTCTTTTTAAATATACCATGTTTTTACCAACAGGTAAGTGTTCTGCCACATTTGTTGTCTTATTTCTTCACAAATAAAAAGCAAAATATTGTTTGCCTGTATATTAAATGCTCTATCGCACCAAATGGTTTGTTCAAAGCTTAGACATGATATGGGTCGTTATGAGGCAGGAAATAAATCTGAGAACAACAACACAGAAGAACATTGATGGATTATGTAGTGCTGTCTGAGATCTGAGACCACACACAAACACACACACATGCACACTATGAAAGATAACACAAACTGCAGTAAGAGGCACGGCTACCGAGCATAGGATGGAGCTGGTTCTGGTTTACTCAAAGACATGGATTATTTTACAATATCTGTCAAACATATGTACAAGTGCAGTTCATTGTGTGAAGATATTAGAGTAAACTCGTGACATAACCACATGTCAGACTTTTGCAAAAAGATATATTTGATTAATGATATATAAATATTAATATAAATGTTATTACATTACAGCGTATACAGATATAATATGTATAGCTATTTTCTTTTGTGCAAGTATATTTCACACTAAAATATATTTCCTTTTGGTCTACTTTTACTGGTACATATCACATTGCCTCAAGAGAATCTCACTAGTTTACTTGAGGCATGTGCATTCTCCTCCATGAAGTCAATGACTTGCTGTTCATTTGTTCAGGCCTTTTAGTGTCTTTCAACTGGTTTCTAAAAACACCCAGCTTAGAAGGAGTGAGCTGACCATTCTTTAGGCATCTTCCCTAATGTTGCTTTTTATAATAAAAGGTAATGAGAATGTCATATCCCTTAACTCCTCTGACCCATGACGCAGCATATGCTCATGAAAACAAGTTCGTTCCCAACTTGACGCATATGCTGCGTCATCTCGGTTTCCCTTGCTGCGCTCTACTAACCGCGGTCACTAAGGGTTAATGACCACGATATGATTAAAACGTGGTAATATGGGCCTTGTTCCTCATCGCTGTTTTAAAACTGTAGAGAAAATAAGGATATAGCATCCCCTTCCCCAGAGGTGCAAAATTTCCAGGGTTTCAGCTTGAAGGGGTAGCTATGACCCTGGGTTGGTTTTTACAGTCATCAATCAAACAAAAAAGGGAAATCCATTTTAAAAATAATTATTCTCTCCTCTGCCATGATCTTCTGTTCCATATGAGAGAAAAATAGTGTCCCCAAATCCTCCATGGTACCCCGGTTCATGTCCGTCTCCTTTTTCTCAAACCAAAATGGCAGTGCATGCGCTGTGTACCCACCAAGATTTACTGGCTCACACCCTGCAACATCAGCAACCAAGTTCAGTGGTTCTTGATGGTTCACTGTGGTAGATCCTATCACACTGATCAAAACCCAAATGTCTTCAAAATAATACAGTACAGGGGCTGTGCCTCTCTCTTCACCCCCGTGTAGTTGTTCTGATACACAAGAGAGATGCACAACATCCAAGTGCTGTCCTGAGAGTGAATGAGGATCAAAATTCCAAAAATCCTTTCCTAATTCCACTCACCCATGTCATGCAAAAAGTCAGATTACATTTTTTAAAGTTTTTTTTTTTTATGAAACATACATACATACTGTATATGTTAATAAAACTAACAACGTAAAGAAAAAATATTAATATTAAATAAGGTTTAGATTTTTTTTTGTTAGGCAGGCATATGAAATGCAATAATGGCCCACACAATGTTCACCACAGTACACCTTGCTTTGTGTTCCAAAATTCATATTTTGCTCGTTCACTTCCAAAGCCTACTGTGTGCCAAAACTGAATTTTTGGCTACATGTGGGGTATCCACTTAGAAGAAATTGGATAACAAATTCTACTTTTCATGTTACCTCTTGTGAAAGTTAAAAATTTGGGGCTAAAGCAATATTTTGTGAAAAATATAATGACCTAATGTTATCAAATTCTGTGTAGTACCTGTGGTTTCAAAATGCTCACTATACTCCTAAATAGGGATGGACGAACCCAAATGTAAACTTCGGGGACCATACCGACCACCTTGTGTTCAGGTACAGACCTGACTACTGACTTTCCTGAGAAGTATCATGCCGAGGAAGACTGAATGAGGATAGTGGACCCAGTAGACCATAGAGGCTTCTGTGGAAGCTGAACCTAAGGAACCAGCTGACTAGGATGTCAGATAAATGCAACTTTATAAAAGATAAGATTTTAGAACTCACAAGGGAGGACCCCTGGGCCGAGGCAACCAAATTCCCCTGGAGCTACCTGTACAGGGTTGACCCAGCAGAGCGACGGAGGCTCTAAGTGCAACAACTGTGAGACCAGAGGGTCGGACCCAAGAGGACCACAATCATTGAGGGGGGCAAGGGGCCCAGGGAACCGGATAAGGTGAACCAGTGAGGAACCGGGATATTCAGAGGGAGCACGGAGCTGTGTCACTGAGGGATGGTCCAGAGGGTACCGACTGAGTCTGCAGGGAAAAGCCAAGTTCCTACAGAACACAGATACATGTGTATTTGGATCACCCAGGGTTGTATGGGGACTCAGGTGTCTGGGCCCTGCTGTGGTTGGGATGTCACTGGTGGCCTGCCCAGATCCGTGGCCCTCGTGGTCAACTGGTAAAGGAATTAGGGAATGGTAGTAAAGAGAATAAAAGTTTGTCGTGACGCCACCTGAAGATTCTGGTGATGGGCACCAGCGCCGCTTCAGACGTCCGGGGAGATGCTACTGCAGCTTGGATGGAGCCGCTCCCTGCAGGTGGAGCTGAGTCCCCGGGGCAGAGATGCACCTGTAATGGTGGTGCAGAATGTGGAGATGATCTGTGGACCAGTGCAGCAGATAAACAGACACACAGAGGCTTTGTCACTCTACATGGGTACTTTACCCTGTAAACCAGTTCAGATGTCAGTTCAGTTTACAGCACAAACAGTCTATATCAGGTAGTGGTCGGGTAGTCACAGAGGGTTGCAAGGTCATTCAGCGGATCCCGTAGTATACTTTCTTTGTCAATCCTGTTGCTAAAACCTGCCCCGGCACAGCCCTCTTGTATAACAGGCTCGTTGGGGTGCTGCGAGATTCCCTTCTTCTCCCTCTCTCTCTCTGTCTGAAGGGGCTCGATCTTTGGTGGGTGATCCTGGTGAGGCTGCACTTTCTAGACAGGGTGTCAGGGTTGATGAACTAACCGGTGTGGACGGCTCAGGGGCTGAACACCCTGCACTGTATCCTCGGAGCTGGTACTCCGATAGATGGAGAAGGGTTCCCCCAGAGTATGGGCACTCCGATATGGGGTCCCCTCTTTCTTTTCTCGGGCTTCCTCTTCTCTAGGCCCCCTCCCTGGGAGTCTCCTTCTCTTGGAGGCTCCCCTTTCCATCGCTCCTCAGTGCAAACTAGAACTCCATTGTCTGACATCCCTCTTCCCCTAACTCTGCCCAAAGGGTATGGGACTACCTGTCTACCCGGGGTTAAGTATGGGAGTGCTGGGGATGGGATCCACTTGCAAACCTTGCTCTCCCCTGTGACAGGAATAACTGCACACTCATTTGTGGGTGCAGCACCCCTACTGTGATGCACTGACCAGTGGAGCACCACATATTGAAGCTCGTGCCATTGAGCTGAGTGAGAGAGGTTTTTTTTATCAGAGAAGCCAAGTTTTTCTTATTCTGAACATAGCTCTTAATTCTTTCACTGGCAATTTTGCCTTGAGAAAATCTTTAAGAAAACTTATTGCCAGGCTTATTCTTTACAATCCCATTAATGAGCTGCTCTACGAACCAGATTTCACAAAGTAGAATTGTTCCAGTGCTGACGGCAATGAAGGAGAAAAGCATCTTGGCAGCAACCACTTTTTTCCCATCAAAGAAAGCATTATTAAGCACATTATTCACAAATGAAATCTTGGGTGTTTCTTGGGTGCAGGTTGGATGCACAGCAGATTTTTGGACAAGACTATTCATTGTGAGATATCCGCAGCTTGTCAACTTGTACTCATGATTTCACAGATTTCAACATTTGCATGGCAAAGGATGAAACCTATGTCATTTCTACAGTGGGATCCATAGTGCACCATTTTGGCTTTGCAGTCTTTTCTACATGGCATTTTCCTTGTTGACAATGTAAAAAAATGTTGGGCCATGTCCCCCCATAACTTAAACACTTTTTTTGTGCACAAAATCTATGGTGTTTTAAAGGTCAAGCAAAGTGTGATTACCGTATATACTCGTGTATAAGCCGACCCGTGTATAAGCCGACCCCCCTACTTTTGCCCCCAAAAACTGGGAAAACTTATTGACTCGCGTATAAGCCGAGGGTGGACCCCAGCACAGGTATACAACCCCCAGCAGTGAGATATACAGCCACCAGGAGTATGGTATACAGCCACCAGGACAGGTATACAGCCACCAGCAGTAAGGTATACAGGTCCCCCAGTGGTATACAGCCCCCAGGAGTGAAGTATACAGGCCCCCCCAGTGGTATACAGGCCCCAGCAGTATAGTATACAGGCGGCCCCCAGAGGTATACAGGAGGCCCCCAGAGGTATACAGGAGGCCCCCAGAGGTATACAGGCCACCAGAGGTATACAGGCCCCCCACACTGTGCAGCCCCCAGATGTATACAGGCCCCCAGTGGGGTATATAGCAGGCCCCCAGTGCAGAGCCCCCCACACTGTGCAGCCCCCAGATATATACAGGCCCCCAGTGGGGTATATAGTAGGCCCCCAGTGCAGAGCCCCCCACACTGTGCAGCCCCCAGATATATACAGGCCCCCAGTGGGGTATATAGCAGGCCCCCAATGCAGAGCCCCCCCACACTGTGCAGCCCCCAGATATATACAGGCCCCCAGTGGGGTATATAGCAGGCCCCCAGCGGGGTATATAGCAGGCCCCCAGCGGGGTATATAGCAGGCCCCCAGCGGGGTATATAGCAGGCCCCCAGCGGGGTATATAGCAGGCCCCCAGCGGGGTATATAGCAGGCCCCCAGCGGGGTATATAGCAGGCCCCCAGCGGGGTATATACCAGGCCCCCAGCGGGGTATATAGCAGGCCCCCAGCGGGGTATATAGCAAGCCCCCAGCGGGGTATATAGCAGGCCCCCAGCGGGGTATATAGCAGCCCCCAGCGGGGTATATAGCAGGCCCCCAGCGGGGTATATAGCAGGCCTCCAGCGGGGTATATAGCAGGCCCCCAGCGGGGTATATAGCAGGCCCCCAGCGGGGTATATAGCAGGCCCCCAGCGGGGTATATTGCAGGCCCCCAGCGGGGTATATAGCAGGCCCCCAGTGCAGAGCCCCCCCCCTCCGGCTGCATTATCTTACCATCCAGCCGCGTCTTCATCACCGCCGGTCCTCGCGTCCATCCTCGCGCGCTGCGTTCCCGGTCTCATGTGACCCGGCGGTCGCAGTCGGATGACGTCATCGCGCCGGGTCACATGAGACCCGAACACAGCGCGAGAGGATGGACGGGAGGACCGGCGGTGATGAAGACGCGGCTGGATGGTAAGATAATGCAGCCGGAGGGGGGGGGGGCTCTGCACTGGGGGCCTGCTATATACCCCGCTGGGGGCCTGCAATATACCCCGCTGGGGGCCTGCTATATACCCCGCTGGGGGCCTGCTATATACCCCGCTGGGGGCCTGCTATATACCCCGCTGGGGGCCTGCTATATACCCCGCTGGGGGCCTGCAATATACCCCGCTGGGGGCCTGCTATATACCCCGCTGGGGGCCTGCTATATACCCCGCTGGGGGCCTGTATACATCTGAGGGCTGCACAGTATTGCACGGCTCCCCCTGCCGCTGTGATGGGCGGGGGGAGCCGTGCATATCTAATGAGCGGCCCCATGTGACGGGCCGCTCTGTCAGCAGCCTCCCCCCGCCTCCTCCAGCCTCCCCAGCACCCGGACACAGTCCCCACACACCACACATACCGTATTGACTCGTGTATAAGCCAAGGGGGTGACTTTTCAGCCCAATTTTTGGGCTGAAAAACTCGGCTTATACACGAGTATATACGGTACTTGAAAACTCATGTACACTGTGCGTTTAAAGAGGCTGTTTACCTGTGCATTATTTGGTTCAGTTTTTCACTTTAGGCTTCTGTAAAAAAAGATGTGCAAAAAACGCAGTTATATTTTTCAGTGTAGAATTTCAGAATATAAGCACAAAGAAAGCATAAAAAATGCTGCTTGAAATCTTTACCAAATAAAGTCAGGAAAAGGGGAAAATGCATTTAAAAAAACATGAGAAATGCAATTATCCGACAATTTCACTATTGTCCTTAATGGTGCAAGTACCCCCAGAAAATAACTCAGCGGAACAAAACAATATTTTAACACATGGGAACATGGGCTTGTAATGAAGCCTCACAATTCATCCCTTAAGGTACCTTTACACGCCGCCATTGTGCCTAGCAACAGGTATCCACCGCACGTGCACGCGCACGTTTTTAACGGTGGATACCGATCGCTGATGCCGCATATAGACTCCGCCATTGCGTTGTCAACTGAAGGTATATTTGTTCCCCGGAAGTTCCGACAGATCCTGCGGCTTACTTCCTGTGGAATACCTTCCCCGCTTTACACGCCGCTACCACAAAGGAATATGGGCGTACATCTTTCGCGCCGCAAGTACATAGGCGTGACAGAGTTGTGTATTCCATGACGCTAATACGCTGATTGGACAACGCAATAGCATCATGATTGGCCAGCCTGCGCAGGGAGGCTGGCTAATACATGACGCCATTCCAATTGTGGAGTGTGAATGGATAGCTCTTTAAATATGGCGCCCTGTGAAGGGACAGCCAATCGTAACACAGTAGCCCCCGGCAATGATCGCTGATGGGGTGTGGTATACATGACGCTGTGGTATGCCCCTGTGAAATCACTAGGCGACGCAACATCCATGCCTGTTCCCCGTTTAGACGCCACTACCATGGCAATTGTGCCTTTGTGTTGTCTTCGGTTTTTGAGCACGGCTCAGCAGCAGGTATCTGAGTCAACTGCAGGACACTGGGAGGAATTGCCCTATTTATACGCCGCCATTTCGTAGCAATTTCATGGCAACAGGCCCAATTATCCCCAATGCCCAGAAGGTGCTACCTTCCAGTGGTGGCGTGTAAAGGGACCCTTACAGACACTGCAGATATAAATTGTATAGCGCAGGTGGATTTCTACTGACAGTATTTTCTGCAGCTTGTGCATGAGGATTCTTAAGGCCGGCTTCACATCACGGTGAAATCAGGTTCACCCCTGACAGCCCCGGACAGGATTTGTAAACAGAACTGGAGGGCTAATATGCCCTCCCGTCCGGTGTGCAGCCAGATACTGCAGAGCTCAGCTGTCCCCTGCGAAGTGGTGCTGAACTGCTTCACAGGGGACAGCTCCCTGGTGCTGAAGTTCAGCGTAGCTCATGCTGAACTTCAGCAGCCGGAGTCCGGTTCCCGGATCCTCCCGGATCGGGGTAATCCGGCCCCATAGACTCCCATGTTAGTGAGCGCTGGATTGCCCCAGATCCGAGAGGATACAATTTGGGGAGACTTTTCTTCCCGAACACAAACATGCTGCAAGCAGCATTTTTGTGTTCGGGAAAAAAGCCAGAATGCACCCGTATCCTCCCGGACAGATGGAAACCGGATGGCGGATAGCTGCATCCGGCCCTATAGGGCTGCACTACAGTAAAATCAGGTCCGGGCTGTCAGGTTCACCCCGGACAGCCCCGGACCTGATGGAACCGTGGTGTGAAGCCAACCTAACCGCTAATGCACAATGCTGGTATTGTAAAAAGAATCCGTTTCTGTCAGCAACATTTGTTGCACTTGCACCCCATGGAAACATACTTCGGGTAATTGCGCACAACGTCTTTTACAGTCTCTTCAGGACTATTTTTATCCTGAGGTGCCTTATTTTTGTTCATTTTCTGAGCACTTTTTGACATTTTTGTTTTTACTGCATGAAGGAGTTTTTTTTCTTTTTGAGTTTTTCCACAGGTTTTGGGTCATCTTGGCACTGGCATTTCCGGTTGATTATTTTTTAATTCTTTCATGTGTAAAGAAACCACTTGCGATTTCTAAATTGAAAATGTTCAAAAAGATGACTGGGCACAGCACAAGGGAAGAGAGAGCACACAGGGGGAGAGACAGCACAAGGGGAAAGAGTGCGCACAGGGTTGAGACAGCACAAGGGGAGAGAGTGCACAGGGGGATGATGAGCAGCAGTAGCAGTGCCTGCCAAGCCACAGCCACCCCCTGTAGCAGCAGGCTTTTTCTGCCCTCCTCGGTGGCACTGCGATTAGTAGCAGGAGTAGTTGGAACTAATATATAGTCACACCTTCTAGAATTGCCCGATGCAATAGAATCTGGCCGTTGTCTAGTATATAAATATTCTTTGATCTAAACTAATCCATTCAGTATGTTTAGAGTCGTACTGCTGGAAGATGAATCTATGCCCCAGTCACAAGTCTTTTTCAGCCTCTAACAGGTTTCCTCCAGGATTGCCTTGTATTTATCTCCATCCATCTTTCTATCAACTTTGTCTTTGCTAAAGGAAATCATCCCCGCAGTATAATGCTGCCACCATTATGTTTAATGGTGGGGATGGTGTTTTTAGGTTAATGTGCAGTGTTTCTTTTCACCACACATAGCATTCTGTGTTTAGCCTATAAAGTTTTACTTTACTCTCATCTGACCAGAGCACTTTCTTCCACATGCTAGTTATGTCCCCTACATGGCTTTTGCAAACTGCAAATGGGACCTATAATGGCTTGCTTTCTTCTTGCATTTGAAAGCAATCTTCCATAAAATCCACATTTATAGAGTATATAGCTAATACTTGTCATGCTTACAGATTTCCCCACCAGAGCTGTGCATCTCTGCTGCTCCTCCAGAATGTCCATTGGCCTCTGAGTTGCTTCTATAATTAGTGCTTTTCTTGCCTGGGATGTGAGTTTAGGTAGACAGCCATGTCTTGGTAGGTTTGCTAGTGTTCTATATGCTTTCCATTTTTGGATGATGGATTGAACAGTACTCTGTGAGATGTTCATAGCTTGGGACATTTTTTTATACCCTAACCCTCTTTTATGCTTTTCCACAACTTTTTCCCTGATCTGTATATTGTGTTCCTTAGTTCATTATGCTTTTTGGTCTCTCATATTCTCTAAAAACCTCTGAGACCTTCACAAAAGAGGTGTAGAAATCCTGAGAATAAATTACACACTAGTGGACTTAATTTATGAATTAGGTAACTTCTGGAAGCAATTAGTCACTCAGGATTTTATTTAGGGGTATCAGACAACAGGGGGCACAACAAAGTTTTCAAATTTATATATTTAAAATATTTTAGAAAGCATGTATCATTTCTTTTTCATTGCACAAATACTTGCTATTTTCTTTTGATAATATTCCAATAAAATACATTTAAGTCTGCTGGTGTAACGTGAAAAAATGTAGAAACATTCATGGTGTATATATACTTTTTCAGTGCACTGTAGGTAAATTTTTGTGAGCATTTTATGAGCACTTTCTAAGTCAGGTTTTGGAGCGAACAGACCTGAAAAAAACATTTTGTGCATATACCATTCAACACTGTTTTCTTATGTGGACAGTAAAGCAGATCTCCTTAAGGGTAAAGTCACACTTGTCGATGGCGCTGGAGATGTCGGCGGCGACTGACGGGAGCGCACACGTTTTTGGCGCCCCGCCAGCGTCGCCGTCCCCCATTTGCATGGGGCGACACCTCCAGCGCCACACCGGCGATCAGACAGGCGGCATCACCGCTGGGGTGTCTCAAAACCCCAGCGGCGATGCAGTACAATGGGAGCATATGGCTCCCATCGCCTTTCAAGTCGCTGGCGGCCGTTTACATGGGGCAATGTGTACACATCGCCCCAGATCAGCCGCCTGGTTTCAGAGCAGTGCTCTGAACCCAGGCGACCAGTAAATGGCGTCGCCCTCGCCCATTCACATTAGGCGATGCAGGGGCGATATCGGGACAGAGAGGCCACGCCCCTGCATTGCCTATTAAATCGGCGGTACCGTCACCTCGTGTGACGGTATCTTAAGGGTACCTTCACACGCAGCAATATTGCTAGGCAATTTCACTGGCAATTTGCTGGTTGCAGTGAAATCATGGACACATTGTTCTATTTTGTTGCTGTGTACAAATGGCACAATGTGTCCATGATTTCACTGCAACCAGCAAATTGCCAGTGAAATTGCCTAGCAATATTGACGCCTGTGAAGGTACCCTTAAGTTTATCCTTAGGCACTCTGTGTGAACAAGCACTTAAAAGGGTGTCCTGAACTTTAAACGTTAACCCCTATCTGCGTGATAGGGGATAACTACCTGATTGCTGGGACACTTGCCGATGTCAGCACTTGACTATCTCCAGTTGTCCCAGTAACAATGAATGGAATAGTAATCCGCATTATTAACCTCCATTTCTTTTACTTAGGGCTCTTTAGAGCTCCAAGTTCTCGGGACTGGTAGGGGTCTAACCCCCTGTGATCAGGAGGTTGTACCCTATTACATAGAGGATAACTTTCAAACTTGAAAATATCCCTTAAAGGTTGTACCTTATATCTATCAAGAGAAAAAAAATCAACATAATTAATAACATCAGTAACTGAAGAAGAAATTGATGGATTCTGAGATGATGTCCCAGGATTTTAATTGTGATCATTAGCCTAAATACTGCTTTATTTAGTCTGGTTAAATAGAAATATCGGCTAAAACATGTATTCACATCCCTTATAATATATAAAAGTAGTTTAGACAGAGCTTCAGTCCATTCACTCTTTATAATGTAGCCTTTTAACATTAATTTGCCCATATAAATGCCATATTAAAAAGTCCATACATATTCCTGCTACCATTTCAAATATATGAATAATAGCAGGATTACTATTGTATGATGCCATCATTTACATACTTTTCCACAGAGGTGAACCCTACTTTAGTCTTTCAGCCATGTTGATCATAAGGCAGACAGAGACTTCCTATGACTTACATCAAAGCCATCTCTGGGATTGTGTTGATGTTAGCAATCACCTAGGTGCTGTACACACAACTTTGTCGGGGAATTCTGAGAAGATAATACATGTCAGCCTCAGGTGGTGCCAGCAGCAGAAGTCTACGATGGAATAGTTGAGTGGGAGATCACTTGCTTCTAAGGGTCAGACTGTGATCTCATTCTGCCTGACTGTGCGATCGCATTAGGAGAGGATATATTGGGATTTAAAAAACTGTGATACAGATCAAAGCATAAGCAGATGTATCCTTACCAGGATTCGTCTAAAAGGCATTAGGGTGACATCCAGAAAATGTAGCACGTCTGCGTATGATACGTCTATGTCTCCATTCAAGGAGAGGGCGCTCCGAGGGAAAGCATAGTAAAACCTATAGCTGCATTAGTAAGAAGTTATATTTATATGTAGAAACAAAGGTCACGCTTTGTTCATTATGGCTTTTGTACATTTCTATAGAAAGTACTCTGCGGATGATGGTGTGGAAATCGTTCATTTTGTAATTTAGATTTTTGGTATATACTGTACTGTAATTATATATGTATAAACATATTAGATGTTGCTTCACAGTACAGATTGACAAATGACCCCCAAAAAATTGAAAATTTGGCACAAATTTTGAAACTTTTGCAAGTTTCAAGTTTTGAATTTTTATTCTGTTAAACCAGAGAGTTATGTGACACAAAATAGTTAATAAATAACATTTCCCACATGTCTACTTTACATCAGCCCAATTTTGGGAAAAAACATTTTTTTTAGGAAGTTATAAGGGTTCAAATTTCATCAGCAATTTCTCATTTTTCGAGCAAAATTTACAGAACCATTTTTTTAGTGACCACATAACATTTGAAGTCCCTTTGAGGGGCCGATGTGACAGAAAACACCCAAAAGTGACACCATTCCAAAAATTGCACCCCTCAAGCTACTCAAAACTACATTCAAGAAAATTATTAACCCTTCAGATGCTTCACAGGAAGGAAAAATTAGAGCTAATTTTCCATTCAAATTGTTTGCGGACACCATATCACGTATGGAGAGCCCCTGTGTGCCTAAACATTAGAGCTCCCCCACAAGTGACCCCATTTTGGAAACTAGACCTCCAAGGAAGTTATCTAGATGCATACCGAGCAGTTTGAACCCTCAGGTGCTTCACAAATTGATCCGTAAAAATGAAAAAGTCCTTTTTTTAACAAAAATTTCTTTTTTTATTTTTACGGATCAATTTGTGAAGCACCTGGAGGTTCAAAGTGCTCACTATACATCTAGATATGTTCCCTGGGGGGTCTAGTTTCCAAAATTGGGTCACTTGTGGGGGAGCTCCAATGTTTAGGCACACAGGGGCTCTCCAAACTCGACATGGTGTCCACTAACAATTGGAGCTAATTTTCCATTCAAATTGTTAGTGGACATCATGTTGTGTATCGAGAGCCCCTTTGTGCCTAAACATTGGAACTCCCCCACAAGGGACCCCATTTTGGAAACTAGACCCCCCCAAGAAACTTATCTAGATGCATAGTGAGCACTTTGAACCCCCAGGTGCTTCACAAATTGATCCGTAAAACTGAAAAAGTACTTTTTATTTTTGGCAAATTTCTTTTTTCATTTTTACGGATCAATTTTTGAAGCACCTGAGGGTTCAAAGTGCTCACTTTGAATCTAGATAAGTTCCTTGGGGGATCTAGTTTCCAAAATAGGGACACTTGTGGGGGAGCTCCAATGTTTAGGCACACAGGGTCCCTCCATACGCGCAATTCCAATTGTTAGCGGACACTGTGTCGCGTATGGAGAGCCCCTGTGTGCCTAAACATTGGAGCTCCCCCACAAGTGACTCCATTTTGGAAACTAGACCCCCTATGAAACTTCAAATTGCTTCACAAATTGACCCGTAAAACTTAAAAAGTTAAAATAAAAGTACTTTTTCATTTTTATGGATCAATTTGTGAAGCACCTGGGGGTTCAAAGTGCTCACTATGCATCTAGGTAAATTTCTTGGGGGGGTCTAATTTCCAAAATGGGGTCCCTTGTGGGGGAGTTCCAATGTTTAGGCACACAGGGGCCCTCCACGCGCGACATGGAGTCCACTAACAATTGGAGCTAATTTTCCAATCAAATTGTTAGCGGACACCATGTCGCATATGGAGAGCCCATGTGCCACCAGCACAAGGGCAACTAGAAGAGTCGGGGTATAGCACCAGAAAATAGTGCCTCTAATGAATGCGCAATTTTCTGGGGTGGCTGTGGGTTGCAATTCACAGCGTGGGGGCCCACAATGTTTGGGTCTCTCGGCACTGAGGATCCCAGCCCCCCAGTTGCCAAGTTGTACTGGCTGGCAACCAAAAATAGGCAAAGCTCCATGTAGTTTTATATGTAGAAATCATTTTAAAGAAAAACGACATGGGGCTTCACCATATTTTTGACTGCCATCCACAGCTGCCTCATTGTACCTGGCTGGCAACTAAAAATACAGCGAACCCCAACAATTTTTTCTTTATTTAGTTTGAGAAAAAAAATGACGTGGGGCTCTTCCATATTTTTGATCCAGCCAGGTACAAGTAGGCAGCTGGGGGCTGGAATCCTCAGCATGGAGAGGCCCAAGCGTTCTGGGCCCCCCATGCTGCGATTTGCAGCCCGCAGACGCCCTAGAAAATGGGAAGCACCATTTTCTGTCACTGTACCCAAACTCTTCCTGTTGCCCTCGTGCTGTTGGCAAACTGGGTAATAAAGGGGTTAATACCGGCTTTTTTATTGGCAGCTCGCACTAATCCTGAGATTCATAATGTCGGGTCAATGTGAGACCCAGCCATTAGGAAACTCTAATAAATAGTAAAAAAGAATACACCATACAAAGAGAAATCTTTATTAGAAAAAAAAAATACAAATTCAGACTCCATCTTTATTACTCCCACATACCCCCCGACGTAGTCCAAAACAATGGTCCCATGATTCTCGATCGCCTCTGCTACATCCAGAGACTGCAGCAAGGGATCAAGTGTCCTCTTGTTGTTGTCTCTGGGGTCACGGTGATTGTGCACTGTATGGCAGATCATTGCCAAACACTGCACAATTCATGTCACCCCAGAGGCTGCAGCAAGGGATCAGCCGTCCTCTTTTTGTAGTCTCTGCAGTCATAGTGATGGTGCACTGTATGGCAATGATCTGCCATACAGTGCACAATTGCCGTGACCCCAGAGACTACAACAAGGAAACACTTGATCCTTTGTTGTAGTCTTTGGGGTCACAGCGATTATGCACTGTATGGCAAATCATTGCCAAACAGTGCACAATCCATGTCACCCCAGTGGCTGCAGCAAGGGATCATCTGTCCTCTTTTTTGTAGTCTCTGCAGTCATAGTGATGGTGCACTGTATGGCAATGATCTGCCATACATTGCACAATTGCCGTGGCCCCAAAGACTACAACAAGAGGACACCTGATCCCTTGTTGTAGTCTTTGGGGTCACATGGATTGTGCACTGTATGGCAGATCATTGCCATACAATGCACCATCACTATGACCTCGGAGACTTCAACAAGGGATCAAGTGTTCTCTTGTTGTAGTCTCTTTTATCACAGCGATTGTGCACTGTTTGGCAGATCATTGCCACACAGTGCACAATCGCCGTGACCCCAGAGACTACAACAAGGAAGCACTTGATCCCTTGTTGTAGTCTTTGGGGGTCACATGAATTGTGCACTGTATGGCAGATCATTGCCATACAGTGCACCATCACTATGACCTCCGAGACTTCAAGAATGTGACTCTAAAGGCTACAACAAGGGATCAAGTGTTCTCTTGTTGTAGTCTCTGGGTCATCAGTTGCCATGGTGATCAGCACAAGCGGCGGGGAGCACAGGAGGAAGAGTGAAGGAGAGAGCGGGAGGACTGGAGCAGGAGCAGCAGGAGGAGGACCGGAATAGCCAACACCGGGGAGCATTGGAGGAAGACCAGAGTACAGAGTGGGAGGACTGGAGCAGGAGGAGAAGGAGCAGAAGAGCCAGCACCGAGGAAGACCCTGGAGGTGAGCGGAAGGTATACTTCTTTCTTCTTTCTTCTTCTTTCTTCTGTCTTCTTCTTTCTTCTTCTTTCTTCTGTCTTCTTCTTTCTTCTTCTTCTTTATTCTGTCTTCTTTCTTCTTCTTTCTTCTTTCTTCTTCTTTCTTCTTCTTTCTCCTTCTTCTTTCTTCTTCTTTCTCCTTCTTCTTCTGCTTCTTTCTTCTTCTTCTTCTTCTTCTTCTTTCTTCTTCTGTCATCTTCTTTCTTCCTCCCTGCTGCTGGTTTAAAATAGCCAGCGGGAAAGCCAGCAGTGAAGTCGGCTTTCCCGCCTGCTAATTCAAATGAACAGCTGATCATTTGAGTTAGCGGAGCGGGAAAGATGGCAGTGAAGTGTTTTCACCGCTGGCTTTCCCGCCGGCTATTTTAAACCAGCAGCGGCAGGGAGGAAGAGATCAGCGGTGGCAGCTGGGACGCAGAGATCTCTGCCGCTGATCTCCGCCTCCTGGCCGCCGCCACTGATTGGGTGGCAGGGTGGCTCACAATCACATTTTCATGTGAATGCATGCGGACAATCTCTGCTGCGTTCACATGAAAGTGTTTTTGTTCGGCACTGCAGCGTATGTATCGCATACGCAGTGCCTAGCGCAAATGTAAAGCCTGCCTAACTGTTTTTAATTGCTTGTCGGTGAGTGAAAGGTTTAGACATTTTACCTTCTTTAGTTTTTTAACCCCTTCAGGACCCAGCCTATTTTGACCCTAAAGACCTTGGCATTTTTTGCAATTCTGACCAGTGTCCCTTTATGAGGTTATAACTCTGGAACACTTCAACAAATCCTAGCGATTCTGAGATTGTTTTTTCATGACATTTTGGGCTTCATGCTAGTATTTAATTTAGGTCGATAATTTTTGCGTTTATTTGTGAAAAAATCAAAAATATGTCAAAAACTTAGAAAATTTTGCAATTTTCAAATTTTTCATTTTTGTTCTGCTAAACCGGACAGTTATGTGACACAAAATAGTTATTAAATAATATTTCCCACATGTCTACTTCACATCAGCACAATTTTGGAAAAAAAAAATTTTTGTTAGGAAGTTCAAAGTTCATGAGCAATTTTTCATTTTTCAACCAAAATTTACAAAACCATTTTTTTTATTGACCACATCACATTTGAAGTCTCTTTGAGGGGTGTACATGACAGAAAATACCCAAAAGTGACACCATTCCAAAAACTGCACCCCTCAAGCTACTCAAAACTACATTCAAGAAGATTATTAACCCTTCAGGTGCTTCACAGGAACTAAAGCAAAGTGGAAACAAAAAATTAATATTTAAATTTTTTTTATCAAAAATGTTCTTTTAGCCTCAATTGTGCCTGTGTGCCTAAACATTGGAGCTCCCCCACAAGTGACCCCATTTTGGAAACTAGACCCCCAGGGAACGTATCTAGATCCTTAGTGAGCACTTTGAACCCCCATGAACCCCAGGTACTTCACAAATTCATCTGTAATAAGAGAGCTCCAATCAGATCTGGGAGGGGGGAATCGCTCTGATTTCTCCGATCTGCAGTTTGTTTCAAGCTGCCAATCGGAGGGGCCCTGGGCACGGGGGGGGAGGGTGAATCCACCCCTCGTGGGGCTAACTTCAGGTTGTCACCTTGCAGTAGCAATGGTGACACCTGAGTTTACCCCACTCACACGGGCCGCAGGAGCCCGATCATTGCGTGGCCCACCCCCTGGGCCATAGGTCGGGAACACTCCGACTTTCATGGCCCAAACGGTGGGCCAATGGTCGGGAAGGGGTTAAAACAGATAAGCTAAAACTAATGCAAAACTAGGACCAAGCAGAAAAAAAACAGGAGAAAAATGTTCACTTTTGAAGGATATAAAATGTAAAAGAATGTGTAAATGTAACCTTAGGACAGAGTGCTGTGCACTGTGAGGCTGAAGATCGTAACCTTCTTGCATTTGTACTTAAAGGGTTAGTCTAATAAAAACAAAAAATCAAGTTACTATTTGGCGATCACTGGAGTCTGACCGCCAGGGCTCCCAGTGAGTTCAATGTTTAGGATCTAGAACCCCGAGAGTTAATTATTATTATTATTATTTATTTATTTATATAGCGCCATTAGGTTCCATGGCGCTTTACATGAGGATGAAGGAGACAAGAACAAGTACACTAAATCTAGGCGATCAGGACGTACAGGTACAGGAGGGGCAGGGACCCTGTCCACAAGGGCTCACAGTCTATGAGGGGCGGGTTAGGATACAGTAGGATGGGGGAATGTCAGGTATGGGGCGGTCTCCTGGGTCTCTGCAGATCTCTTAAATGGCACATAGGTGCACATGCGCAATAATCAATTAATTATGGGATTGCTGGAGAAAGCCGAGCACTGTACTCAGCCAAGTCATTTTACAATGGTTGGAGATGAGGTCAAGTATGGGAATATCTGCGTCTTGAGGACGGTGTGCAAAGCCCCATTTCAGTGTCCAGATCACAGAATTGCCTGTGGTTTCCAGTGGTTGGTTCCTTAGCAATCATCAAATTATGCCCTATGTTATAGATAGGGGGTAATTATGGGCATGGGATAACTTTGTTTTTTTAACCCCTTAACACTTGTAGCATCTCTAACATAAATCTCTAAGCTCAAATACATTAGTTTAATATTTCAGCATAATTGTGTAATAGCCCAGGCATCTCAGGGTAATTATGAGAACTTGTTTTTTTTTTACTTAATTGCTCATTTTTTAAATGTATATTTTATTCTGTAATGAAGCCAAGTCAGAATATGGTGCTACTATTGCTTCACCCAATGTTGATGCTGAAAATCTGTGAAGTAAATAAATAGAAGTAAATTGGCAATGTATGGTATTTTCACCTAAATCTGTCTTTTAGTCTTTGCCTCCAGTGTCCAGATGGCAATAAGATAGCAAGTTTTGTACCTTCCCTGACTGCATCCTGTCTTACTGTTTTATGGCCTTCCCATAAGATAAAGGCATTGTTCTCACCTCTGTACAGATGAAGGAGATTTAAGAATCTTTATCCACTTTGATGCTAGCAAGAAACTTCAGAGCCAAAAGCGCTTCAGCTCAGGCCGTGGCTGAAGTTTTTGATTCTCTGATCCCTTTGGTCTGTGGGAATTCAGGATTTTCTTTCAATAAAACCCTGACTGTGAAGGATTTTCTTATTAAAAGCAGTGTCTGATGTATTTTCCCCTCTGCTTGTCTGTTCTCTTTTGTTATACATCTTTTGAAAGACTTCACAGTGACTTGACTTTCCAAAAAGCTTTCACTCTGCCACTCCAATATAGATTTGGAAAGTGAGAAGCCGCCAAGTGTAATCACTTGGCATGTAACACCTTCAATGCCATGGCTTGCAATAGAACCCTATTCTTTAATATCAGACACCTTGTGTATATACATACAGTATACAGACATCAGTTCTTAGATCACATTGACTTGCTTCATTGACTCATTCATTGTAAATGGATGTTCCAATAACATATAATACAGTCTTGCTGTATGCAGATTGAGCGGATAAGAAGCAGAAGAAAGTGCCCAAATTGAGCAATTCTTTGCCATAAATGTCAAATCAGATATTAACTAGAAAAGAAGGGAGATACAAGAGGCGCAGATTGTGCCCTATCAAACAGACACTATAGTTCTTATGTGGATTATAAGTGTATCCACTCACCTTTTATGGTTGTGAGACTCACAACCAGTTTAAAAGCATAAGGCAGCTGCTGCAGAACCTCCACCAACGCCACAAAACCGCGGGAAATCAGAAGATAAAACTGGAATGGTATCCACGGTCCGCGCTGCTGCTCTTTATCCAAGGAATCCACAAGAGGTTATTACCATCAAAAGTTCTTTATTTCATCACACCAACGCGTTTCGGTGCTGTCCCAGCATGCCCTGAGGAAGGTGCTGGGACAGCACCGAAACGCGTTGGTGTGATGAAATAAAGAACTTTTGATGGTAATAACCTCTTGTGGATTCCTTGGATAAAGAGCAGCAGCGCGGACCGTGGATACCATTCCAGTTTTATAAATCAGATATTAAGGCTATGTGCACACACTGCATTTTTTATGCATTTGTGGGTGTCACAAATCTGCATGCCTGTTCTTATGCCAGCAAAGTCGATGAGAATTCTGAATGTTGTGTACATGTTACTTATTTGTTCCTTGCAGATTTGGTGCAGAAATAAATTTCTCAATTCTTGGTCTGTTTTTTTTCTACGTATTTCCACCCCAACTACAATGAAAAACTGTCAGAAACACCCCCAAAACACGTAAAAAACGCATCTTGTATGGTGCAGAAAATTTCTGCAACCAAATGCTCAACATGTGCACATAGCCTAAGGCTTTGATTCATCAAACCCAATAGAAAACTGGCATGCAAAGCCTTGAAAAGTCAGAAAATATTTACGTCTTCTGATGTTTTCACCCAGCCCTGTAAAATGGGTGGAGCTGATGTGGGATGGAGGCATGACAACTAAGCTCATCTAATTGATGAAAGCTTTGGCGTACTTTACTCCATAACTTTGAAATGCGATTTGTGGCGAGACGTAATCCACTTGTGTTATACTCCTAATTCATTAAGATGGGAGTACCTCTTAATGAATCAAGAGCTTCTGATAACATCATGTCCCCCATGAAGACCCACTTGAAAATTGCCAGTTTTGCTAAATCAGTATCTACTTGTATCAAATATATGGACTCGTTGAGGGATTTTTTTTATTCTTAAATTAAGTGTCCTACCCTTAAAATGCAAATTAAACAGAACAGTTACATAGAGGACTTAGCCCTTGGAGAAATAATATTGATTGACAACTTTCATGGTGGTGGGTATGGACCTTCTGCACCACATGCCAGGCTTATCTCGGAGGGACGTTACCAATCGGCTACCTTGTCTTCACTAGAGCCACTGATGGTATGGTTAGGTTTGTGCTGGAAGGTAGCCACCAGGTACCACTCAAGGGAGTCCCCAGCTCTGCGGTGTCTGACCCCAGGAGTCAACCAAGCATATACGAATTCTGGGTCACAGATGGCACAATGAACAGCCAGTACTAACTGGACTGCTGGAATTGGTGGGATGACTGAAGCTGGCTGCTTGGCTCAGAAACAGGCAGGACGACAGATAATGGCAAGATGGCAGGCACTGGCTGGAACGTTAGTAACTGATTATAGAAACACAAGTTAGCAAGCACAGGATATGGGTCAGGATCTTGTTTCAAATGCACCCCTTAAAGGGATCCTGTCACCTCCAGAACGCCTCCTAAGCTAGCAAAACATGTCCCTGCAGTATCCTATCACTAATCTCACACTCCTTTTGTCTCCTAAAAGCATCCTGTGAAAGTGCATAAAAACGTTTTAATACTTACTCATTATTGAGCAGGGGCTATATTCTTTAGTCCCCAGGGCGGGCTGTTTTGTAGGCTCCAGGATCCACCCTCTCTCTGTCTGTGTTGCTCTACTTGTGCAGGCATTCCCTCCCCCCTCTATCACTCACAGAATGCAAATCATTAGTCCTGCCTTCAGCTGCACATCACAGCAGCACAGACAGAGAGAGGGTGGATCCTAGAGGCTGCAAAACAACATTCCCTGGTGACTAAAGAATATAGCCCCTGCTAATTATAATCACTAATGAGTGAGTATTAAAACGTTTTTATGCACTTTCACAGGATGCTTTTAGGAGACAAAAGAAGTGTGAGATTAGTGATAGGATGCTGCAGTGACATGTTTTGCTAGCTTATGAGGCGTTTTGGAGGTGACAGGATCCCTTTAAAGAGCATATCTAGGCCTCAGTAGTCGAAGGCTGCGATGGAAATAGGAGCTGCAGCAGGACAGGGCTCTGTGACGGAGACAGGAGTGGCAAACAGCACAAGATGGACAGGAAATTAAAAGTGGCAGTGTTTCTGCTGGGAGCAGGAAATGGGATAGTTAATTTTGCAAATGAGTTTCATTAACACTTGCACCAATTGCCTTTTAACGTGAGCTTTTTTGTGGATATTGTGGGATGCAGAAAGAGTTAACTGAATGCTTCAGGAAAATATATATCTTTGTACTATGTTAGCCAGCAGATTAAATATACCAAATCTTTATGGAACAAGCTATCTACTTATCTGAATGAAAATCTCTAATTGAGTTTGTTCTGGTGGAAAGTTTACAATTCTTTTATTTGTCAGTTCCCAGCTGATACATACCCACATCAAAGATTACTCAACTTTCACTGATATGTGGTCATAAATCAGCACAGAAAATTTCAGCAAAAGACAGATAAGAGATACACTCCACTCTGTCTATATCCAGCAATGAACAGGGAATCAAAGAACTTGTAAAAGCAAAGTGATAAGGGCAGCAAGGTGGCTCAAGTGGTTAGCACTGCAGCCTTTACAGCACTGGGGTCTTGAGGTCCTGGGTTCAATTCCCACCAAGGACACTGAGGACAACATCTGCAAGGAGTTTGTATGTTCTCCCCGTGTTTGCGTGGGTTTCCTCCGGGCACTCCGGTTTCCTCCCACATTGTAAAGACATACTGATAGGATATTTAGATTGTGAGCTCCAAGAGAGACAGCATTTCTCATGTATGTAAAGTGCTATGGAATTAATAGCACTATATATATATATATATATATATATATATATATATATAAATGAATAAATTATTATTATTATAATAAATAGTAATGGGCGAACCCGAACTGTAAAGTTCGGAGTCCATACTGGATACCCAGTGTCCGTGCACAGACCCCAAAACAGACTTCTCAGGGAAATCTGTGTTACTTTTCGGGTTCGAATGCCCGAATAAAGCTTGTTGAAAAGTTGCAGTGCAGCCAGTCAGCAGGCTTTACCGATGCCTAGTGAGGATTAAAGCATCCTACTTACCTGTCTCTGTGATGCTATCCATGCTGCTCTCACACGACTTCAGTATCTGCTTATTAAACCTCATGAATATTTAGTGAATCCACCACCCACCCTCTGTGACAGTGTCCGTGATTGGTTGCAATCAGACTGTCCCCTCCCTCTTTGCCATCATTTGTGATTGGTTGCCAAACCTCACAGTGACCATCTGTGTCCCCGTAGTGTAAAAATAAATAATTGAAAAAAATGGCGAGAGTCCCCCATACTTGATACACAGCACAAATAAAATACATGGCTGTGAGCTGCAGCCCCACCTGTGTGTTATCTTGGCTGGGTAGCAAAATATGGGGAACCCCCCTTCCCCTTTAATTTTAATACTCGTCCAAGATAAAGCATATGGCTGAGGGTTGGAATTCTCAGCCTGGGCAAACGCATGTGACACGCCCACTCCAGTGTCGGAGAAGACTCGGGAACCTGGCAGCAGTTGTTCTTCACTTCTCAGTTCTTTTCACAGGGACAGACAGGGGCCGAGACCCAAGCCCGTGACACTGGCGGTGTCATTTGAAATAAACAGGGTGTGATGACAGGGGTGACTAGGGAAAGGGGTATTCGTGATGCCATCTGCGTTATGCAGCCAGGGCGGCCGCTGCTGATTCAGAACCTCTGGGGACAGTGACCGCAGCTTGGATGGTTCCGCTCCCCGCAGGAGGAGCCCGGTTCCCAGGGCAGTAGGATGGAGGAGTCAGTTTGTACCTTGGCAAATGTTCACTGGGTCATCAGTACCCCAATGTCTTATGCAGCCTCTGCAGCCGGTGCTCGCTGCTAAAGAAAGTCTCTCACACCACAGCTGCAGTTCTTTTACTTTTACTTGGTTGTTTTAACATGGCTGCGGGGTACGTCCCTTGTCAACCTCCAGTTCAACGTTGTCTCCAGAACCGGGTTAGTGCAGTCGAGCCTCGGTTGGTGCCCCCTTTCTGTCTCACTAGGTCTTTCCTTCTCTGGTGGTCCTCTCGCACTACAAGCTCGTCTCGCTGCTCCTTACGTAGCGCCTCTGCAGCACAGAGCTCAAGTACCAACAGCCACGGGTGCTCTTGTACCCCTCTCGGTCACTGCTACCTAGTTCAACCACCTTCCCCAAGTTGTGTCGGATGTTCGGCCACAGCTCCCGTTAGAAGTCTGAGGCCTCCAGTTCAACGGTTCGGGCATGAAGCTTCCGCGCTGTATTCAGGGTCGGGTCCCTGTGTCGTCCACCAGCCCCTCTTCTTGCCAGATACGGGCGTATGGGGATCTACGTCTCGTTCCGTACCCCAAGGGCTCCCTTCTTTCTCCACACCTCTCGGTCTTCTCTTCCTGGAGCGAAGGTGGTCGTACTCCAGCCCGCGGGAGTCGGCACCACACCGCCTCTACACTCCCGACTTCCACTCCACTCCTTTCCCAATTGTCTCTCCTCTACTGACTACACTTCCCTGTCCCCCTTTTGGAGCCTGTGTCCTTCCTCTGCATCTACCCACTGTCCCAGGGGCCTACGGGTTGTGTGTGTTTTGTGTGTGTTTGGCTCAACTGCACCATCCCAGCACCTGGAGAGCAGAGACACAATGCTCCCTAATCGCAGGAGTGCAGTACCTCTGATGGCGGCCTACCTGGTGGGGTGCTACACATGGTTACATGCAGTGAATATTCATGATGTTTAATGAACGAAACCGGAAGTAGCGTGAAAGCAGTGCAGACAGCAGCGTAGAGACTGGTAAGCATGATTTAACTGCTTTTAATCCCCATTTTGCTTCTCCTGGGCACCATTTTATAGAGAAGAGAAGTTCAGGTCACTATAGATTTATATATGGGGTTTAGGGTCCAGGCTCAAGTTCAGATCAAGTCTGGTCCTGAACCCGGAACTTTTTTCAAGTGCAGCTGGATTCGGCGAACCCGAACATCTGTGGGTTTGCCCATCTCTAATAATGAAACCTAATTGCAAATAAGTTTTAAGCCCAAAATAAATAGATTAATTTAAAACAAAAAATGTTCATTAAGTGTACATATTTTGTTAGCTTTCTATTCCATTCATAATTTGTACATTCAAGTGTTTGAATAAAATTGCTTCATATGTCCATATCATTTCGGTGCAAGAATCTGATAAGTTCCATGGTGCACCTAAGGCCCCGCGGGTTACACGTAGAGATGTTCCAGCGACCCGACCAACGATTGGGATCGCTGGAACATCGCTATGTGATCGCTGGTGAGATGCCAGACAGGCAGATCTCACCAGCGATCACTCAGCAATGCACCGACACCCGACAGTCGGTGGGATCGGTCAGGGTATCGGGCGCACACTGAGTGTCACTGGTTGTTGCCCCTTTCACATGCCGATGCATGCGTGACAGTGGCAGACCAACGATTGAAAAAATGATCCCGGCCATTCCGCAGTGATCAGTGAGCTGAGCGCTGGTAGTTGCGGCATGTCACACACGCAGCGACGTCGCTGGCGAGGTCGCTGCAACGTCGCATAACCTGTGACGTTGCAGCAACATCAGTAGCGATATTGCTGCGTGTAACCTGGCCTTTACATTGTAGAATTGTCTAAGGCTGGGTTAATTGTTTTAGTTTAGTTTTGTTTCTTTTTTGTTTTGTTTTATTTTTTTAGTCAGGTTTTCTTGCTTTTGGACACCTAGAACGTGTACTTGAAAGACCAAATAAAACTCTTATAACTCACTTGGAGAAAAATATAGAGGGAGGGATAATTCACCTGCAAAACTCAAAATGATGGATCACAACAGAATCTTAATTTTTGTGAATCGTGTAACTACAAAAGTCATTTGGAGAGAAATGTGATCTGAAGGTTGTGTTGTAGCATTTTCAGATTACTCTATTATTGTATTTGCAGCTATTATGCCTGTAAATCTGTTCTGCTCTGTACTGTTGTGGGTCAAGGTTCTCAAAAAAAAAAAGTCTGCATATAGGTTTCTCTATGAAAAATACTATTTGATTAGCAAACCTTTAGTCATTTTATAAGGGCAACCTTTAATAGCATAGGAGAAACTGCTTGCTTTAACTGGAAGAAAAGTACCATATTTTTCGGATTATAGGACACACCTTTTCCCCCCCAATTGGAGGTGTATCTTATAATCTGAGTCATGTGTTTTAAAAAAATCTTAAAGATGGGGGGTATCTGTTATGGGGGCTAAGCTGCGGCCCAGATTTACTTGGGAGTAGTGGCGTGACATGTACCAGGATGGGGAATATTTACCAGGATGGGGGTCATGTATCTGGATGGGGGATATATATCAGGATATCATGGGTCATGTACCAGGATGGGGAGCCATGTACCAGGATGGGAGGCCATATACCAGGATAGGAGGTATATATACTAGGATGGAGGGGCCATGTACAAGGTGAGGGACATATATACCAGGATGGGGGGGCCATGTACTGGAATAGGGTATATATATACATATACCAGGATGGGGGGCATTTACCAGGATTGAGGACATACATACTGATTGTAAGATGAACACTGGCATTATAAGCTGGACCCCATTTAACATTAACATTTTTTTTTCTCTTTTCCTTCACCAAGTTTGGGGTGCGTCTTATAATTCGGTGCATCTTATAAAGAAAAAAATATGGTATGTTGTTGAATCTTGTTTTATTTAATTTTTTTAGGTGTGATGGTCAAGTAGGAAAAGCACATAGCAGTTGGATTAATGCTCATTACCGTTTGAGGCGGCTTATCTGCCATGAGTTAAAGCCGATCCTGCTGAAATCTACTAATTTGATTTCAGTCAGCATTTTCAGCACCAGTTCCTCATTGCATACGTAAAATAAGGTTATACTTCATCTACTCCAGCTTTAATAAGAAAAGATTTAGCTCACCCGCAGGATCTTGCAGGGTGGCTTTCCCATGAAGACGGTTCTCAGACGGAATATTCCCATGCAGGAAGTTGAAGGTCCAATATAGAAATGAGACAGTCCTCATCATCTCTTTTTCATGTAGCCCGGGTATCCAGAAGTGTAAAGAGGAATTTTGACGAAAGGAACCCCTTTTTCTTCATAAAAACCCTAAAGGGAAATTTTTTTACCCCATTCTTCAACCTCTCCTCCACATAATAACTATGTGTTTCTCTAGGCTTTTTAAACTGGACCAAATAAATAATTAAAAAACTGTAGGAGAGCTATTTTCATGTTAGCTACTGGCTTAAATTCTAAAATGAGAGCTTTATGAAATTCTAGAATAATTAATAATCTAAAGTTTGCATTTTAATATACACAATTGATCAATCCCATAAGGAAATGATCAGAAGCTGACCGCGGTTTTTTTCACAGCCGCACCTGCCGCAAGTGCAAAACCGCACTTGCCGCACCTGCCGCAAGTACGCCTATACTTTGCATGGCGTTTACCGCAACCGCGCCGCAAGTGCAGCCGGTATGCGGTAATTGCGGCAGATGTGGTTTTTTCACCGCATCTGCCGCAAATTTCAAAAAACGCTGATGTGAAAAGGCCCTAAGTGGACGGCCTCAGCATACTGTTAACAGTGGATTCTCTAGTGACCTGAAATGAAGCCCCGATATGGATTAACATGTGAAGACAGATTACACTAATGGTTTGTTGTCATTGCTGGAAAGTAAAATAAAGTTAGGAGGGATGAGTAGCCGGCACAGACAATGTTAAAAACAAAGCTAAAAGCAGGTGCCAAATTATTTTGCATGCAACTTCATTTCCTAGCATGGGAAGGGAATTTTAATGTTGGAAATTACACAATAAAGAAAAAACCTCTAAGGTTAGTTGATGTTCATAAGGGACCAAGACTTGGCTCTGGAGCAGGAATCTGTTGCTTAAACATCAGCACATGCTTATAAAGTCAGTGATCCCCTAATGGGTCACATCTTCATAAAAGGTGATGAGTAAAAAGGTGCTGCTGTGTTACTGAACTCTGCATGTTATTTTATGATGTTGTAGTTTATCTTTACAACTTTTTTTTTTAGTTTGTGGGTCATTAAACTAGCATTGTATTCCCCTTGCAATGCATCCATGAAATAACATATCCTATTTACACACATGTGTACCTCTTCCTATCAGTACATGTCCAGTTGGCTAAACTCACATAGACTTAGAATATTTCATCTTTGAGGTGAACATTTACAAAACCAACTATAAATAGTCTGAAAGGCCAAACAGGGACATTGACTGTTCCTGCAATCAGATTTATTTTTAGAGGTTTACCATATTTTTTGGATTATAAGATGCAGTTTTGCTCCCCCAAATTTTGGGGGAAAGTGGGGAGTGCATTTTAGAATCCGAATCTAGAATCTACAGGAGATACTGCAGAGGAGGGTGGGGGCAGCTCTGGAGGGTGTCCAGGGGCTGGAGGAGCTGGCTGTGGGCTGCAGGAGGCAGCGGGAGGTCATGTGCTCCCGCTCATTAGCCCATATAATATGCACTGCACCTGCCGCTGTCCATCACCTCGGTGGGTATGGTTCCCCATGCTGCTGCCCATACTAAAAAAAAAACAAATGCTTTACTTACCTCTCCAGTGCTGTGCTCTGTGTCTTCCTGCTTGCTGCACTTCCTGAGTCTCGGGGAAGCCGGTCATGTGATCGGGTTTCAGAGATGATGTCACTCTGGTGTGCCGATCACATGACCGGCTTTCCCGAGACTCAGTAAGTGCAGCAAGCAGGGAGACACAGAGCACAGCGCTGGAGAGGTAAGTAAATTGTTTGTTATTTTAGTATGGGCAGCAGCATGGGGGAGGCCATATCCAGCACAGGGGAACTATGTGCCATCACAGGGGGCCATAGATCCAGCACAGGGCCATTGATCCAGCACAGAGGGGCCATGGATTCAGCACAGGGAGCCATGGATTCAGCACAGGGGCCATGGATCCAGCACAGGGGCATGTGTGCCAGCACAAGGGGCCATGATCCAGCACAGGGGGGGTCATAATCCAGCACAGGGGGGTCATGATCCATCACAGGGTTTCCATGTGCAATCATTGGGGGTTTTGTGCCATCACTGGGGGTCGTGTGCCATAGCTGGGGAGCTGTGTGCCATCACTGGGGGTGCGTGTGCCATCACTTGGGGACGTGTGCCATCATAGGTGGCCATGATCCAGAACAGGGGCCATGATCCATCACTGGGTATGTATGCCATCAGTAGTGGACGTGTGCCATCACTATGGGACGTGTGCCAGCAGTGAGGGACATGTGCCAGCACAAGGGGGCTATATCAAATATAAGGGGGCCATAACCAGATTAAAGGGGCTATATTGAGGATTGAGGTGGCTATATCCCAGGATGAAGGACCATGTACCAGGATGAGGAGGGGACTATGAGGGACATATATATGATTTGGAAGCCGGACACTGGCATTATAAGACGGACCCCATTTAACATTTAAAAAAAAAATTTTTTCTCTTTTCCTTCACCAAATTTGGAGGTGCATTTTATAATCCGGTGCGTCTTGTAAAGTGAAAAATACGATAAGTGATTTTCATATCATAGTAATTGCATATCACTGACGATGGACTATGTTTTACTGATTAGTTGGGGTGCTGACCACCAATATCTACAATTAGATACAATCAGTTGCATTAGCAAGCACAGTTTCCCCTGTGGAAGCTTCTGACCAAGTGTGATACAGAAAACTGCAATAGAGGATCTTTCAGTTATATAGATAGCAAATGTGTCCCTTTAAGAAGGACCTTACCTAGATTTTTTTTTATGTTAAACTGAGTACCTCCCCCAACACTGGTCAACACTGAAATTGTTACTGGGTTAAAAAGGTCCTAATCTGTAGCATCCTGGTGTGCTGAGCACAAATATGACCAACATTTTTTTATTGGGTCTCGTTCTGAAGATATTTAAAGTAATGCATTTTCTATGTTTCACCGTGTAAATGTACCCATTAGGACTATTGCAACATCCTAAATAAGCCTAGTATGATGTAATAGTACATTGCATTGCATAATACCATCTTGCACAAATCAACCAGAGTTTATTGCCTCATTTTCTGATGCAGTGCAGTACTACTGCCAGGCACCTGATGAAGTAAGCTGATGTCAGCAGTGTACTATATGACTCCCAGTCAGAAAGGTTGAGCATTTTAACTATTTCAGACTTCGTGGCATACAGTTTAAGCTACTGTTAAAAAAAAGTGTTACTATTTATCCATTTAATTATAATACAGAATACCTTAAATGTGTGTTAATACCGTGGACAATTTTTGCTATATTTGTGGGAAATTACATTTGTCAACCAGAAGAAAACTATCACTTCTCAAGTGAAGAAGGCATATCATCTTTACTTTGGATGCAAGATAGGTGACTAGGACAAGACTTGGGCCCCCATATATGCTGCGTTACATGTGCAACACAGCTTTCATCTAGTATCTACAAACTTTCTCGGCAATGATAGGGCAGAAACCCACAACAAACTAGTAAAGACATGCTGATGCCGTATCAGAAACTTAGCTGTAATATGTCTCTTAAGATCCACTTCCTTCATTCCTATCTGGATTTCTTTCCTCACAACCATGATATGGTTAGTTACAAACATTTCCATCAAGATATCGCAACAATGGAACAAAGATACCAGGGAAAATGGTCCACTACCATCCTGGCTGACTATTGCTGGACATTCCCCAGAGATGCTCCTGAAATTCTGTACAAGAAACAAGCAAAGAAATCTAAGGCATAGTCTATGGCTTGTTTTTTCCACAGGTATTCACCATAGGCCTATTACTTTTGACATGCATTTTGTAATGTACTGTAAACAATAATTGCAGATTACAAAAAACTAGAGGCAGTTTTGTATTTTGACTCCCATATATGTATTGAGCGCATAAAAATTGATAAGTAATAACAAATTTTATTTCAAAATTTCATATTTATTGAAAATATGTTGAACAGTGCAATTGCGCTGGTCCGTTTTATTATGGAACAGGTTTTCTTCTGTGCCCTTCCATTCTTCTGCCTATCAGAAATAAAGATACAAATTTTTCCTTCAACTAACGGGGTATACTTCAAAACTTCTTTATGGACATTTGTCTTTTCTTCCTAACACTGGTCAATCAGAACAAGGCTCCGTCCACATAGCTGTTCTGTGGTATCAACCTAGCTGGTTGAAAGGAAAATTTTCATCGTTATTGCCAAGGGGCATATGTATTTTTGAAAAAGGAATGCACAGATGAAAATGGAAAAGTGTTCCAGAATCAGTGGAGCAGCACCAATTGAGGAGATATTATGTTCCAATTAAAAAAAAATCAAATAAAAAGTTCCAGTTGTTCAGCTAACAGATATTTCCTTCTGACCCCCTTCTAGAAATGTAGGCTTGGTAAGGCAAAGTATGTATGAGACAAGGACATAAAGCTGCTGACGTGCACCTCTAGTAGCAGCTCTACTACATTTTAAAATTCAATCAGTCCAATTCTTCTTTATGGATGTTGAATGGCCCAAAACACACTAAATTGTTATCTAATCTGCCATTGTCAAGCTCTTTCAATGTGTGTGGGCACCTTTACTACTCATCACCAGTTGGAGTTGTTACAGGTTGTCTACTGAAAAATTACTGATGGCATATCCTTGCAATATACTATTTTATTGATACATATCATATGATATAAAAAGCTATATAAAGAGCATCTCTTACCTACGAGAGCTGTTTATTTTGGTTTGTTTGTTCGTTTGTTTGTGAAGGATGAACTAAATGACTGGTTCCAAACTTTTCAGCTCATTATTTGTTTTATTACTTTAATCTTCTGAATGATGCTAAGGACACATGCAGATATTCCGTCAAGCCTACAACCGCAAAGAGACCCATGACCGGCATTTCCCCCTCCTACTGTATCCCCACCGCCCCTCGTAGACTGTGAGCCCTCGTAGACAGGATACTCTCCCCTCTTGTACCTGTATGACCTGATTGTCCATATTTAATGTACTTGTCTTTGTCATCCTATTCCTCATATAAAGCGCCATGGAACCTAATGGCGCTATATAAATAAATAATAATAATATTTTGTCCAACTGGTCTGAGCATGAACCACCAATGCACAGACTAGCCGCAGGTCTCCTGACCCGAACTTTACTGCCCCATGAAAATTTTTGAAGCTGTTATTCTCCGATTGGGAGAACCGCAGCCAGTCCAATTGGCAAGGATGTCTGAACAAGTTCTTAGCTGTGTTCATACACAGCATATTTTGGCATTTACGCAGCGCCATTCAGCGCTCCATAAATGCAGTACAACACAGCTTTGTTACGAATCTCAGCAAAAGCAATGGCTTGTGCTGAAATCCGTTCACATGGCCCGTCTTTTTGTGGATGCCCCTTTGCGCTGAAAAGCGCATCCACAAAAAGGATGCCATGTCAAATGTACATTTTCAACGCGCTTTTCACTCACCTCGCCGCGTTCCCACCGTGATCTCTTCTCATCCCGATGGCACAGGAACTGGTTCAGCACCTTAAACAGCACCATATGATGGGGCAACATCACCTGGTCACATGGTGCTGCAGGGTCCTAGAGCCCGCACTCACTGCGGGCCCGACGGGGATCAGGAGACTTTGTCGGGGGTCACCGAGGGAGCGCAGCGAGGTACATATAAAGTGCAGGAAGAAAGTGCATGCTGTTTACACATAGAACGCTGCGTTGTGTGAAGATCCATTCTCGGTGTAGTTTTGTACCAAAAACGAATCCTCACAATACGCTGTGTGTGAACGCAGACAGAGACCATGCGCACAAACTGGGGTAAATGAGAGCACAAATTTACAATAATCTTTGTGTTACCACAATCTCACATATTCATTCACTCCACTAAATTGTTATGCTTTGGTTGCATACAACAGCCACACAAAAGATGACACAATTATACTGATTGGTGTGGGATTTGATCTGGTAAATCTTTGAGAAATTCTTTTTGTTCCTCACCATTTCTGATATGTATAAAATGAGTGAAAACTGCTGTTTACATTAAGTTGTCTCAGTATATATTGCTGTATATGTTATTTGTTACCCAAGGGAGACTATTGTGGAATAGTTAGGTTTTGCAGTAGGACTGCGTTAAAAACATGGAAAAAAAAAGATAACTACAGAAGTGTCTATTATATGAGATGGTGAAAAATAGAATGAAGGGTTAATGCATCTCGTGACATTACCTTTACTGACACCTATTCCTGTGCAGCAATATTAAAAGAATTTCCTTTACATTCCCCTTAGAAGAGAAATGACAGATCTGTCTCTGGAACAGGAATTAGATAACACCAGACCTCAATTTACTGCATGTGTTGAATGTGGAGGGAATAGTTCATCCGACCCTCTTTGCTTCGTCCTCTGCATGCTGAAATAAAGCTTGAATTGCTCTGTGTGAGAAACAAAATAATAATCTTGTATTTGCGATACCTTTTAATGGCTTACAAAAAAGCTGGCTCTGCAATGGAGCTCGAAACAATATGCTGGGCTTATATTCTCTTTTATCTTTCAGTTTTTCATGACCCTGCTCACACCCTTCACTTTTATGCTGGAGAAGATTGAGAGCATCATGCCATCGAGTCTTTGGCACCAGCTGACCCGCATGTAAGCACATCTTCAATGAGAAGGAGACAAAATAGTGCAATACTTGGACCAGTTACTGCAACGTATGAAAATGTGTTTCAGCAGTGGCCAGTGTTTCTCTTCTCCACAATGCAGGGTTCAAAATCCCGCTGTCTGTACCCTCTCAAGGACATCTGTTGGGCAGAATGATTGGGGGAAATTGTGTATTTAACACCTAATAAAAGGTTACCTGATTACATCTTGTTAATGTGTAATTTCTTCTCTTGTGTTGGTGGTCCTAACATTCTTACCAATAGTTTGACTCAGTCATGAATGGTGATATCTATTTGCTTTATTCATCAGCAGAAATGTGTGGAGTAAGATTAATTTAACAAGAATAGTTCCATATAAAAATTAAGTTCTTATGTATGAAGGTACTCAAAGCTATCCAGGGGCTATTATGTTGTACTGTTGTATAGCCAAATTAGTTCAGGGACAAAAACTGTAGAACTTAACTAATTTAGTGGTGCTGAAAATGAATATGATACTTACCGTACATTTGCTGATTAGCTTTAATTGTCAAGATTGAGAGGAGGTTGTAATTATTTATAATACCTTTCATGCAGGTTTATACAAAAATTTCACCTGTATTATTATGTCATCATTATTGCATTATTAGTGGCTAGTCAAACATAATCATTTAGTCTATTGAGTCTTCATTACACTTTAGGGTCACCAATCAAAAGACACCAACATAGCTTCAGTGACATAATACTAAATAAAGCTGCATCACCTACTTTTATAAATGCACTCTGTGTAAGGTATACAGTTTTAGGATTTCTTGATTTCTTAGCTTAGATTCTTATCATTGACATCTTTGTACATAGATGTGGATCTAAGGGCTGATCTCTTCGGTTCCAGGCTATAGCAATGGAATATTCTAGCGGGCGATGTTTGGATTTCTTGTTTTACAACCTTGCCATTCATCCAAAACAAGCCTAAAAGCCATGTGGCTGTATAATAGCAATCTACTACCTTCGATTCCAGTTGGATATACAGTCCACATAAAAAAAAACAACAACCTGAATAGCTGTTGAGGTGCATGAACTATGACCAACATTTGTGGTCTCTCTGTGGTGACTTAAAGGTGGTTACCTCTTTCTTGGTCTCATGATGGATATACAAGTACTGATGCTTTCTGTGTGAATGGGATAGTTGTGTAAGAGAATATTATAATAAAAAATGAGACTGGTGTCTCCAACATTCGACTTCAGCCGTGGAATAAAAATATTCTTCATCCAGCCCTTGTTGACTCACATAAGATTGCATATCAAGTTGGACCTCGTTAAGAACTTTGTAAAGGCAATGGATAAAAATGCAAAAGCATTCAAGTATCTCATTGATAAATTTTCAAGTTTGAGTGAAGCAAAGATAAAGGAAGGAATCTCTATTGGACCTCAGGTTTCGAAGCTTCTTCACGATGAGAAGTAGCTCCATTTATTGCAGTAAAAGGAAAAAACTGCATGAGTAGCATTCGCATTGGTAGTAACTTATTTTTTGGGAAACTCAAGTGTAGATGGCTATGAAGAGTTATTGGAAAATCTCAAAACATATAAGGATCTTGGCTGTAACATTCATTTCTTACATTCACATCTAGACTTTTTTCCACCAAACAGCGGAGTATTAAGCGACAAATACAGTGAGGGATTTCACCAAGATATTGTGGCTATGGAGAAAAAAATATCAAGGATAAAAGACACCATCAATGCTTGTAGATTACTCTTGGATAATTGCAAGAGATAATCCAATACAGGAGTACAAGAGACAAGCAAATAAGAGTTGTCACTGAATGAGGACAAAATTGTGTAGTGCAATTCCTGTAACTGCTTATAATGCGCACTAGTGTTTAAAGTAGTCATTCTGTACTGACAGACTCCCTTTAATGCCTCTCCCTCCATGACCAAGTTGTAATGATGGTACTACATGGAGATTTTATGGTCTTTAAGGCCCTGTCACACATAAAGAGATCGCTAACGTGATCGCTATTGGGATCGCTGTTGCGTCACGAAATTCGTGCCGTAACAGCGATGTCGTTCTGTGTGACACGCACCAAAGATCTGGCCCCTGCTGTGAGATCATTGATCGTTACACACTGCTCTGGGTCATTCCTGCATCGTTGTGCTCCCGCTGGGAACGCTACATAGTTGTGTTTGACAAAGATAATGAGCAACGATCTGAATGCTACGCTATGGAGAGAAAATTCACAACGACCTCGGTATAATTCTGGATTGCTGGTGCATCGTTTTTCACATTGCTGGTTAGATGCCTGTTTGACATCTTACCAGCGATGTGTAAACTACGCACCAGCAATCTCTGCACAGGGATCGGGATCACTGATGCGTTGTTATGTGAGACTGGGTCTTAAGGATAGAGCTCAATTCTTTTAAAAAAGAAGAAAGAATATTGAATAAAAATCTTGTCTAGTTCTCAAGGGGATTTATTTGTTTGCACAGGATGCCACACAGACTATAAGCTTATTCACAGTGCCAATTTCTCTAACATTAATATTCACAAATTAAACTGACCACTACACCTTTTATAGTTAATGGTCCCATACAGATGTACAATTTGTAAAACATACAAACACTCCATCGACATCCAATTAGTCATTGGAAAAGGAAGAATGGATTTGTTGTGCAGACGACCCAAAATTATCCATTTTAAACCCATATAACAGATCCAATTTTGAAATAGTCAGTGAGTTGTTGCCCAAGAAAAAGGCTTTTTTAATATAAAATGGGCAACATAAACATATGCGAAGCATGTAATAAGGATAAAAAATGACATGGAAAATTTGTTCAAAACGCATGCAAAAAAATGCATTATTTTAAAATCTTACGTGTGAATAAGGCGTACAGATTTCTATATGCAGCAATCTGTCATCCAAGTTTTGTACGGATCCCTAATAAAGGTTTTACTTTACACCATGTTCCAAATTATTATGCAAATGCTCTTTTTCTCTGATTTTCCTAAATGGTCGGTGCAAATGATGATCAGTGTAATAAAAGTCACCACCCGGTAGAGTATACATCGAATTTTATTTAGGAAACCTCCCAATGATAACAGTATAATCTTCAAAATTAAAAAAAACAACTCTAAATGCACTGTTCCAAATTATTAGGCATAGTACTATTTCTAAACATTTGATATGTTTGAAAGAACTGAAAATAGTAATTTGTTGAATTTTCAGCATTAGGAGGTCATATTCACTGAAATAAAAAGCTATTTAACTCCAAAACATCATAACAGGCCAAGTTACATGTTAACATAGGAACCATTCTTTGATATCACCTTCACAATCCCTGCATCCATTGAACTTGTGAGTTAAAGGGAACCAACCACCTCAGGTCACCCTAATACACAGTTAGTACATGTCCCTGCACCCTAAGGATACCTTTCCAGCACTGTTTTTGTGTAAAATCTTGCATTAGTATAACTGATATAAAGAGTTTATAAACTTACTAACCTGGAGACATCTGGGCGTATCCCTCCTTCTGTTATACTTCAGGGCTGTGCATTGCATGGCTGTGCTCCCCCTCCCTCTGTGCAGAGGAGATAACGATCACACCCATCAGGGCAGGGCAGCAGGCACGGAGGGAGGGGGAGCACAGACATGCAATGCACAGCCCTGAAGTATAACAGAAGGAGGGATACGCCCAGAAGTCACCAGGCTAGTAACTTTATAAACTCTTTATACGAGTTATACTAATGCAAGATTTTACACAAAAACATTGCTGGAAAGGTATCCTTGGGGTGCAGGGACATGTACTAACTGTGTATTAGGGTGATTTGAGGTGGTTGGTTCCCTTTAATGGGGAGTTTCTGCTTGTATTTCTTTGCATGATGTCAGAATAGCCTCCCAGAGCTGCTGTTTTGATGTGAACTGCCTCCTACCCTCATAGATCTTTTGCTTGATTACTCCAAAGGTTCTCTATAGGGTTGAGGTCAGGGGAAGATGGTGGCCACACCATAAGTTTATCTCCTTTTACACCCATAGAAGCCATTGACACAGACGTATTCTTTGCAGCATGAGATGGTGCATTGTCATGCATGAAGATGATTTTGCTCCTGAAGGCACGTTTTTGCTTTTTGTACCATGGAAGAAAGTTCTTAGTCAGAAACTCTATATACCTTGCAGAGGTCATTTTCACACCTTCAGGAACCTTAAAGGGGCCTACCAGCTGTTTCCCAATGAATCTGGCCTAAAACATGACTCCTCCACTTCCTTGCTGACGTCGCAGTCTTGTTGGGACATGGTGGCCATCCGCCAACCCTCCACTACTCCATCCATCTGGACCATCCAGGGTTGCTCGGCACTCATCAGTTAACAAGACTGTTTGAAAATTAGTCTTCATGTATGTCTGGGCCCACTGCAACCGTTTCTGCTTGTGAGCACTGTTTAGGGGTGGCCGAATTGTAGGTTTATGCACCACAGCAAGCCTTTGAAGGATCCTACACCTTGAGGCTCGAGGGACTCCATAGGCACCAGGAGTTTCAAATATCAGTATGTTGGTTTGTAACACCTTTATAGCAGCTGCTCTCTTAATCTGATGAACTTGCCTGGCAGAAACCTTCCTCATTCTGTCTTGATCTGCACGAACACGTCTGTGCTCAAAATCAGCTACAAATCTCTTCACAGTACCAGGGCCGCATCATCAATGAGCCAATATGAGCACTCTGCTCAGGGGGCGATGAGTCCCTGAAGACAGGGGCGGCAGAGCGATCAGATGACATGCTGCCGTGCTCAGGACTAGGGAGGGAGGAGACTCCTGACTGCTTTTACTTTCAATACAGCAGCAATTGGCTCTGCCTCCTCAGCGTCCGCCCCCTCCAGCCAGGGAGTGTGATGATTGGTCAATCCAGCAGTCATTCTACCTCTGCATCAAGTGACCCTGTGTTCATTGGGACTCCAGGTGCTGTATATGGTGGGCTCTGCTGTATGTGGGGGTGCTGTAAAAGGGTTATTGTATATGGGGGGCTCTGCTGTATATGGGGCTGGGGTGCTGAATATGGGGGAGCTGTATATGGGGGCTCTGCTGTATATGGGGGGCTCTGCTGTATGTGGGGGTGCTGTATATGGGGCAGGGGTGCTGTATATGGGGGGCTCTGCTGTATGTGGGGGTGCTGTATATGGGGCAGGGGTGCTTTAAATGGGGGGCTCTGCTGTATATCAGGGTGCTCTGCTGTATGTGGAGCTGCTGTACATGGGGCTGAGGTGCTGTATATGGCAGTGCTGTGCTGTATATGGGTGTTCTGTGCTGTATATGGGGGTGCTGCTGAGCTGTATATGGGGGTGCTGCTGAGCTGTATATGGGGGTGCTGTGCCATATATGGTGGTGCTGTATATGGAGGTACTGTGCTGTTTATTGGGGTGCTGTACTGTATATTGGGCTTCTGTGCTGTATATGGGAGTACTGTGCAGTTTATGGGGGTGCTGTTCTGTTTATGGGGCAGCTGTGCTGTATATTGGGGTGCTGTATATGGGTGTACTGTGCTGTTTATGGGGGTGCTGTATATGGGGCTCCTGTGCTGTATATGGACGGTGCTATATATGGGGTGCTATATTGTACATGGGGTTTTGTATGGTATATGGAGGGCTATGGGGTGCATTATACTATATGAAGGACTATGGGGGATGCATTATAGTATTTGGAGGACTATGCATGGTGCATTATATTATATTAAGGGCTATGGCGGTGCGTTATAATATTTGTTGGTTTATAGGGTGCATTGTAATATATGGAGGACTATGGGGGTGCATTATAATATATGGAAAATTATGGGGTGCATTTTCTATGGGTTGCATTATGTAATATGGAGGGCTATGGGAGTGTGTGTATTATAATATATGGAGCCAGTTATACTACATGGAAGTCATTACAATATTTTGAGGGCTGTGTAGGGGCAGGGTAATACTTGCAGGGCTATGATGGAGCCTTTATACTTCATGGGGGGCTATTTGAGGGCTGTGTTGGGGTCTATTATACAGTGTGAAGAGGTTTAGGGACCATTATACTATATGGAGGGCTGTGAGGGAGTCACAGTTGGGGATCATACTGTGCCAGAGTAGTTTGGGGGTACTGTATGGTACATGTGGAGGGTCCTTTGGAGGAATTCACTGTGGGGTATCATAGTTTTTGGGGGACACTTTTGGTGGCATCATACTTTATGGGGGCAATAAAAGATCAATTCTCCAGCCGGTTGGTCGGCACTTGTCCTCCTTCCTGCTCCCACATTGGGGGATGTTGGGTGCTACAGATGGATGATGGGGGCTGCAGGGGACATTGGAGGATGATGGAGGCTTCAGAAGAATGATGGGGACATTGGGGGATGATGGGGGCTGCAGAAGGATGATGGGAGCTGCAGGTGGATATTGGGGTATGATGGGGGTTGCAGATGGATGTTGGGGATATTGAGAGATGATGGAGGCTGCAGAAGGATGATGGAGGCTGCAGGGGGATATTGGGAGATTATGGGGCTGCAGATGGATGATGGAGGCTGCAGATGGATGACTGGGATATTGGGAGATGTTGGAGGCTATAGAAGGATGATGGGGGCTGCAGATGGATAATTTGGGCTGCAGGGGGACATTGGGGATGATGGAGGCTGCAGGGGAACATTGGGTGATGATGGGGACTGCAGAAGGATGATGTGGGCTGCAGAGGGACATTGGGTGATGATGGAGTCTACAGGGGAACATTGGGTGATGATGGGGGCTGCAGAAGGAGATGTGGGCTGCAGAGGGACATTGGGTGATGATGGAGGCTGCAGAGGGACATTGGGGGATGATGGGGGCTGCAGATGGATGATGGAGGCTGCATGGGGACATTGGGGATGATAGGGCTGCAGATGGATGATGGAGACTGCGAGGGGACTTTGGGGCTGATGGGGGCTGCAGATGGATGATGGATGACACAGTTTGGTTATGCTGGTCTGTGATGACAATTACTGTACAGTATGTAATAAATTGTGATTGGCTAAGCATTTCAGGAGGAGGCCTGGTCTGTTGGGGAAGAAGCACCATTTTACCAGCTTAATGCAGTGGTGCTTGTTGATGTTCAGACTGCAGGTCGTTGTATGTTTGGACGGTGCCGCATGGTGACATGTCTTACTAGTCAGTGCCAGGCAGTGATCACATTGGAGCTGCCTAGAGTTTTGTAGGTGTGTGCCATAGATAATAGGTGGCAATCAGTCCTCCTGTGTATAAGGCTGCAGCCATCATTGTGTGACTGTAGCTTTTGCCAAGCTGCCATTGCCATTAATGATCCTTATTCTGGATTCTTCTATGTGATTATTGCATGTGCGTGTGATGGTGCTTGTGTCCTTGTGTTTGGGGGGGGGGGCAGGCGTTTTAAAGTTCACCTCAGGCAGCAGAGAGGCTAGGTTCACCCCTGCACAGTACAATGATCAAGCTTAAGTTTTCATGCAATATCTAGTGTTTTCATCCCTTGTCCAAGGCATTGCACTATTTGTTGCTTTTCGGCAGCAGAGAGATCCTTTTTCTTTCCCATGGTACTTGAAAACTGTGGCCTGCTTAATATTGTGGAACACCCAGTTTTCCTTTTATTGGGCTCACCTGCCAAAGTAATTATCACAGGTATCTGAGATTGATTTCAGTGATCCAAAGAACCCTAAGGTGGGTTTACACGTCCCAACGTCGGTCGATATTGGATCAACGACGCGGAGCGGCTTTTTCTGGGCAGAATTCCAACATCGCATAGGAGCTGTCACACAGCGCGATATCGGCATACAACGTCTCTACAATGTCTACGCCCCCTTGTACGGCCGACCCAGGAACGACTATTTAACATGGAGATAATAGGGGACGTTGTACTGCACATCGTAGTTGGGCGTTTACACAGCACGATACGGCTCCAACCTCCATCCAATATCGGCCCGTTGGAGAGCACGCTCATTCGATCCCCGATATCGGTTTGACATCGTTCGTGCATCATATTGGTCATTTACACCATACAACGCACAACGATATCGGGTCCAACGCACAAACCACGTGACTTTGGTCGGAGTTGGACGCCGATATCGGGGCAGTCTAAACCCACCATAAGGGCCGCTTTACACACACCAACTTCTGTGACCAACTTCTGAACAGATCTCTGGTTGCAGTGAAATCATGGACACATTGCTCCATTTTGTGGCTGTGTACAAATGTAACAATGTGTCCATGATTTCACTGCAACCAGAGATCTGTTCAGAAGTTGGTCACAGAAGTTGGTGTGTGTAAAGCGGCCCTGAGACACAATACCATCAATGGTTTAATTGAAAAAAACAATAAACCCTATGACACGTAAACCAATTTGCATAATAATTTGGAACATCGTTTATGTAGATCTCCAGTTACTTATTCATTCTTATGGAATTTAACAGGAAAAAAGAGTACATTCTACTCTGCAATTATTGCTTCTGAGAGATTTATATGAAGTCACAGCCTGTATACTGAGGAGACATTCAGCCTGTATGCACACGTTTCTACCATGTACATAGCTCTGAGGTTATATTCACCTGGGATAAATATACAGCATATTGAAATAACCAGCATTGTGGATACCAATGTCCAGATTTCATTTACATGCTGCGATTTTGATATTTGTTAATGCTGCAGATTTTCACTACAGATTTTGCTGTTGAAAAACTACAGTAGGTACATCATGCTTAAATAAATCTCAGGGCCTCATTCAGGCATGTGTTTTCACATCTTTTTGCTATCTGTGATTTTCACAAATAGAACATGTACCATATTTTTCAGGTTATAAAGCGCATTACTTCCCCCAAATTGGGGGCTGTGCTTTATAATCCGAATCTTGTTTACCCAACAGGGTTTGCGGTGGCAGTTGAGAGGAGGTACAGGAGGCAGGGTTGCTGGAGGATGTCGGCAGTGGGGCAATGCTTGCGGGCCTGGAGCTAAGGGTGTTGCAGCGGTGTTCGGCATTCGCCATTGATATCCACAACACCCCCAACTCCAGGCCCACAAGCACTGCCCCACTGCCAATATCCATCGGTGTCCCTGCTCCTGCTCATAGCATTGCCCCTTCATGCCGTCAGTGCTCCCCACCCCCACGATCCCAACTGCAGTAACCCTGCGTGCTGTGACCCTACTGTTCCACCACCACACGGGTAAGTTAGACTGCATGTAAGATGCACCGGATTGTAGGACACACATCCTATTTTAAATTATTTTTTTTCCCTAACTTTTTCCTCTAAATTTGGGGTGAGTTTTATAATCCAGTGCGTCTTATAAAGCGAAAAATACAGTACGTATTATAATCTATGGATCCATTTTTTTTTGCGGAAAATCACAGGGACATGTCCATTTTTTATCGGCATCATGAATGAAAAGTGCCATAAAAAGTCTATGGAGCTATGAAAATGACAGACAGCATGCGAATGACAACAGTGCGAGTTTGTATGAGAAAAACCATATCTCTGAATGAGGCCTAAGGAAACATTTTTGTTGTTTTTTTTTAGATTAGGAAAATATTGATTTAATTGTTTTGATACTCAAAGATAAATAACATTTTAAGTGATACCTAATGCTCTATGTAGGAAGAATCATCCCAACTTGCACAAGCTAAAGTTGGAGCAGTTGCGCTTAGCAAGCAATCATGTGACTCACCGTGGGCCGGGTTCTCAGGTCTCAGGCGCTGGCTGTCAGTCACGGTTCCGGTGCCTGAGGTTGCGGGCCCGGTGGTCAGTAAAAGGGTGAAAGTAAAATAATAAAAGAGATGAAGTTATTAGTTCGTGACGCCACCTGTAGAGTTCCGGTGATGGCACTGGCGCTGCTTGGACCTCCGGGGTGATGGGCGGCAGCAGGATGGAACCGCTCTCTACAGGACGAGCGGGGTCCCCAGAGTCGAGAGCTGCAGTAGAGTAATAGGGCAGCTCGGTTGTTTCTGTAAGGCAAGGCAATTTAACGGTAGTCCCGAAATAAGGCTCAGACACGTTGCTCCTCTGAACGGGTATTTACTTAGATGTTCAATGGCAGACAGGTGAAACAGTTCTCAATGCCAAGTAACGGACCGGGTGGTCCCTGCGGTGAATAGTGTCCCTCTGAGGCTTCACAAGTGTCCTTCTCTATCTTGACTGTCCCTCTCTTCGCTGCTTTAACATACCTTGCCAGGGTACTGAGGGTCCTCGATTGGGGTTCCCGTTGTCATGGCCCTGACTCTTTGGCCCCTAACCCTCAAAGGTGGGTACCCCCTGGTATAGCTGCGGTGATGGTTAACTGTGAGTTGGGCTCCTGAAAAGCCTTCAACCACTCCGGGTTCTGTGGTGCAGGGTTGAATCATCTGAACCACCTCGGAGCCGGTGCTCCGGGTTTTGGACTGGGCTGCAATCACCCGCTCTATCTTGGCCCCTTTCTTCTTCTGCAAGACAAAAAGGGGGGAGGGGGTGGGAGCACATGTGAAGAAAGTTTTTGAAGTGGATTTAGGCCCAGGGCTGTGTGGCCACTCACCAGAGGTGGTTGTGCAACCCTGCACAACTGCGGTCTTACGTCTGTGAATCCACCTCCGCTTGGAAGTATAGTGGAGGCACCGAAATTTGCTCCAGGAGCTCCAGCTCCTGCCACGGTCACGTGACCGGATTGATGTCACCACAGGTCCTTCAACGGTGACCGTGTTGTATTGCTAGGTCATGGAGCTCAGGATCTAGGATTAATGGTATCTCTTGTCCAAAGCTGCTCTTGCCAGGTGTGCACAAGTGCAAGAAGCTGAGAGTAAAAAAATCCCTGGTCTGTGGAGCGCTAGGACTGGAGATAAAAAGGCACTAGGGTTATTTTTAGAAAATTATTTCTTTATTAACCTCTTACAGGCCCTAAGTGCATTTAGAGTCTGGGGAGAGAGAGTGCAGGGTCACTCCCCTCACCCCATGGTGATCGGCCCATTATAACGTAATTGGGATGAGCCGATCACCATGGTTAACCAGAGGTTGCCATGGCAACCTGAGGATGTCATGGCAACCTGAGGTTACCATGGCGACATCTAGTAACCTGACCCAAGCCTCAGAGATCATGTGATCTCTGGGACTCTGGGACTTGGGTCAGGTTACTAGATATCACCATGGCAACCTAAGGGCCCCGTCAGACGGGGCGATATCGCCGCCCATAACAGAGGTGACATGGGGGCGTGGCCTATTGCCTGCTCATCGCCCCTACGTCACCTCATGTAAAGGGGTGATGTCGCCGGTGCCGGGAGGTCGCCTGGTTTCAGAACACTGCTCTGAAACCAGGCGACCATCATGGGGCGATGTGCACATTGGGGCGGGCAAGTGTTTTGGCCCTCCCATGACGAGGGGCTGAGGCACACCCCTGGGCCAGCACATTGTCTCTCACATGGCGGGACCCGCCATCTTAGTCCAGTGAAAATGGCGCACAAAGTTCTTTGGCCGGTAAGGTTCTGTAAGGCATACGGTACCCGTTGGATACGGGTCAGTTCGGATCCTGTTCGTTGACGCCAAGTTGACTCACCATGGGCCGGGTAACTCAGGTCTCAGGCGCTGGCTATCAGTCACGGTTCCGGTGCCTGAGGTCGTGGGCCCGGTGGTCAATATAAGGGTGAAAATAAAATAATAAAAAGGATAAAGTTATTAGTTCGTGACGCCACCTGTAGGGTTCCGGTGATGGCACCAGCGCTGCTTGGACCTTCGGGGTGATGGGCGGAAGCAGGATGGAACCGCTCCCTACAGGACGAGCGGGGGTCCCCGGGGCTGAAAGTTGCAGTGAGGTAATAGGGCAGCTCGGGTGTTTTCTGAAAAGCAAGGCAATTACCGGTAGTCCCGGAATAAGGCTCAGACACTTTGCTCCTCTGAACGGGTGTTTACTTTAGTGTTCAACGGCACACAGGTAAAACAGTTCTCAAATGCCAAGTAACGACCGGGTGGTCCCTGCGGTGGATAGTGTCCCTCTGAGGCTCCACGGGTGTCTTTCTCTATCCTGACTGTCCCCCTCTTCGCTGCTTAAGCATACCTTGCCAGGGTACTGAGGGCCCTCGATTGGGGTTCCCGCTGTCTTGGCCCTGACTCTCACGGCCCCTGGCCCTCAATGGTGGGTACCCCCCTGGTATAGCTGCGGTAATGGTTGAGTTGTGAGTTGTGCTCCTAGGAAGCCTTCAACCACTCCGGGTTCCGTGGTGCAGGGTTAAATCACCTGAACCACCTCGGAGTCGGTACTCCGGGTTGTGGACTGGGCTTGGGTCTTCTATCACCCATCTCTCTCTCTCTTGGCCCCTTTCTTCTTCTGGGCCACCAGTGCTTGGTGCCCTCCCTGTTAGCTGTCTTTGGTGTCACGACTTGACTTTCCCTGTTCTTGTCTCTCCACTGTTCTGTCGCTTTGCTCTCTCTGTGCTGCACAGCCTGTGCAGCTCCTTTCTGGCTTCTCTGCAATCACTTCTTGATCTAACTCTTTTCTACTTTCCCACTTACTACATAACCTAGCTCTCCTCCCACCGGGACCTGTTACCCTAGCAGCGGGTGCCTGATTGGTCCCCTATCGCTAGGTGTTGCATGTGGTGTATGGAGCCTCAGGATTATCCTATTCATCACTGGGACGGAAAATGCGACACCTTAGTCAGGGGTGTAGTACCCTCCTGTGACGCACTCTTAGTGGGGCGCCACACATGTTTTTTTGCTAAAGAGTCTTCATGAAAACAGATCTCCACTTGCTCTGCACAATTCCTCCACTTTCCTTTGTACTGTTTTTGTATGCTAGCCTTAATGTAGTGGAGCATCAAATTAATTAAGAGATCTGCACCTCATAACAAATGTGGTGCATGCCAGGGCTTGAAATATAGTCCAGTCAGTGAGTGGCTTACTGTTTTAGTGTAATTTACAACAATTTTATGGCAAAAAGTATGATGAATTGTTGGGCACACTCTACCATGATGCCCCCAGCTGAGCTCTGTGCCCTCTTCTCAAAAGACTGATGAAGTTGTCTTCAACTGGAATAAAAGTGTTAAAAGTCACATAAGTATGCAACATTTCAAGCAGTTTTATACTAGAAAACTGTTAAAAACTGATGAATCAAGGCTTTAATCTTTCAATAAACTTTGTAAACCATCTGTGTATTATTCCACTTTGTAAATGATACAAGTAATAAAGGGTTGTCCCATGAATAAAGTACATTTTACCAATAGATCTTGGACTAATATTAAGTTCCACACTTTGATGTGTTTAAAAAAATATTCCTGTCCTGAGAATTTTATTGTTATGCAAACCCTTCCACTGACACAGAAACTAACAAACCAGGGAAGAAGTTAACTACAGGTCCCTATACAGACTAGGAGTACTCTAAACCTTACCCTGTTTTGTCTCTGCCTGACTGGAGGTTGGTACTCTAAAACAGGGTTCCCCAACCACCGGTCCACAGACCGGGAGCGGGCTGTGGGGATCTTTGTGATGGTCTGTGGCGTGCTGCCGGCTTCCCAAAGGGCAACTTCTGTGTGTGGGGAGTATTCAGGGATCAGTGTGTGAGTGTGGAGGATTGTACAGTGGACAGTATGTATGTGTGGGGATTATACAAGGGGCAATGTGTGTGTGTGTGGGGTTATACAGGGGGCAGTGTGTGTGGGGGAGAATATTTGCTATATGGAGGGATATGATGCTGCATTAAGCTATGAAGAGCTGTGACGCTGCATTATATGATATGGAGGGATATGAGGCTGCATTATATTATATGGAAGGATATGAGGTTGCATTATACAATGTGGAGGACTGTGATGCTGCATTATACTATATGGAGGGCTGTGAGGCTGCATTATATTATATGGAGGGCTGTGCCGCTAAATTATACTATATGGAGGGCTGTTAGGGGATATTGTGGGCTGCAAGGGGATGATAGGGATATTGCGGGCTGCAAGGGGATGATGGCGATATTGTGGGCTGTAAGGGGATGATGGGGATACCATATTGGGGGATGGAAAAATAAGACATCCCCTGAAAATAAGATGTAACGCACCTTCCAGGAAACAGGGTACTAAACCCCACCCCTTCTTCATAGCGCCACCCCATATGTTCAAAGCCCTGCCCTGCTGGGCCCCGGAAAACTAGTCTTGCATAAAGCCGGTACCCAGTGCAAAAAAGGTTGGGGACTCCTGCCCTAAAGTAATTCAGTGTTGGCTAACCCTGAGTGTCCTTTACTGCACCCTGAACTATAAACAAAGTTTAACACAAATTGTAAAGTGCTGTGTAATATGTTGGCGCTATATAAATAAAATTATTATTATTATAACACAAAACACTAATAAACATAAAAGAGGTGCCTACAGGCAGAGGGTGAGACGCAAGAATGAAGACATGTTCACGCTGTTGTGCGGACTGCAGGAAAAAGGAAAAGTGATAACTCAGCAAAATTAATCTGAAATGAGAAGCTTGGACTCCAAAACATCTATCCACCTTGGAATATAGCCAGCACTGAGACAACTGCATAGTGAACATAAATAGCTCCTCCCAAGATGCGATAATGGAAACAAAACAAGGAAGACAACACACTTGATTGGAAATAAAATAGGCAACTCAAAGGAAAGACAAGAGACTTAGCAGTGGACCTATACAAAACATACTGGGGTCCAATGGAGACAGTTACTGGGCACACTACCAGAGGTCACTGGATGGAGCCTCAGAGTCAAGCCATGCACTCCTACCTTGCAGGGCTGCTCTACTTCATGGTCGGCACATATATCTACTAGTCAAGGAGGAAGTGTGGAGCCCACTGGGACGGGGTTCTCGGAACCGGACCGGGGTATCACAGGGGGTATCACGGTAGTCTTGGTCCAGGACCGTGTCCCGAGCCCACAAGTAATGGGCGGTATTTACAGCTGAGAAAGTCGTGACGCCACCCGTAGTATGTGGTCAGGTTGACCACCGCTGCTGCAGAACCTCCGGGGATGATGTTTGGCAGCCAGTGATGTAGTGGCTCTCAACGGGCAGAGCCTAGTTCCCCGGGGCAGTGGTTATAATAATATATGGATGATGCAGAGTGGAGGTAGTGATTTAGATGATAGCAGTTTGTGAGGGAAAGTAGGGCTTAAGCGCAAGGATTACACAGACTCATGGTTTTGTAGTTTTCCAAGACTTTACTGTAGCAGATGGTATACAGCTGAGTACTGTCCACGGAGTCTGTACCGGGGCCGGGTTGCTCCCACCCTGGCCGGGTTGGCTTCCCACTCTTGCACTGTGTGCGTGGCCTGCTGCCGCTTTAGCTAAGATGCTGGCCCTGTCTCCCCTCACGGGAACCTGCTTGCTAGGCAACTTGAGTCTTATTCCATGTTCCTGACCCCACCGTGTTGCGTCGCTGTGGTACAGTGAAGATGGTGAACCTTCACTATTCTGTTGTTCACTGTGCTGTCTGTTTCAGGCACAGCATCGGATCTGGTATCCGTCCTATGCGCTTCTCCGTGGTGAGTTTAGGGTAACTCCGTGTCTTCGGGTGTGTTCCTCTGCTTCTCCTACTCCTTTCCTCAGACCTTGGCCGGCCTGTAATTGGACAGTGGACCATGGGTTGAGCCTGATGCAGCCCTTTTACACCCAGGTCCTTTCCATCAGTCCTCTCAGGAACTCAACTAACTGCCACTTCCTCTCCACACCAGAATATATATGGAAGCAGCTTTAGCTCCCCCTTCTGGCCTGGAGGCTCTAGTGTAGTGTTGTGGGTTGTGTGGGGAGTTAATCCTTTGTGGTGTTACTGTGGCACATTAACCCCTGGGGTGCCACAGAAGCATAAGTCAGTATACAGGTAACCGCACTGTATTGCAGCTACTATTGCCTGAGTTAGCACATATCCCTTCCGAGGTGACACATTTACCTACCTGAGGTAATACATTTCCTTTCTTGAAGTAACACATTTACCTGCTTGAGATAACACATTTCCCTTCTTCACGTAACACATTTCCCTGCCTGAGGTAACAAATTTACGTAATTTAGGTAATACATTTCTCTTCCATATGTAAACAGTTTTTGTGCACAGAAGAAGAGTGGAGAGCTGCACATGTAAGTATGTCAGTAGTTTTTGTGCACAGTTTAACTTATAATGGCTGAGCATTGTTCTCGGCACTATATAGGCCTCCGTAAACAGTACATGAGTGGGCTATGGCATAATACTATAAGCGCTGAGAATAATCACATTGAGGGTCGTTCTGTGCCACGAGCATGCCACCTAAACCCGGAATTACACTGTTCACTGATTAGACAGTGTCACAATTTATAGGGACAGATTGCTTTGACAAGTGGAATGTTAACATCAAGTTCTCAGTTTATTTTCAGGAGGATTAATAGGGGAATACTTCCACATAAAGGTTTAAGTAAAGATGCAGATTTTTTTTAATGAGGAATGCAAGTAATTTGTACAATTAACATGTCAGAAGAGATGACATGTCCACTTTAAATATTATACTAAATTGTGCGAGTGAAATTTAAAAAAAAAATTCTGCTTGACATTTAATGCAGTTGAAAAGTATAGGAGAAACACCTTAAGTGTGTATAAAAATCATTGTTTATTCTTGTAAGATGGAAAGTTTCATAAAAAATCTATTAGTGTGGCTTCAGAGTGTCCAAATATTACAGTGAAGAGGGACGTTTGTGTTATCACACGTCAATGGGTGAGTACCGACATACAAAAACAAGGTGATGGGAACAGATAGTTTGGAGATCTTTATAACCTTTGAACTATTCTTTCCACCACTGGATCAGCAGCCAGACAAGAGATTCTTCCAGTAGTCAGGGAGATTCATTGTTTCCTGGACTATACCCAGTTACCAGCAGTAAAAAAACCAAGGAGGTGGGGAGTGAATATCTGCCAGGCTAAACATCAATTAAACACATATGTCATAAACGGTTCAATAAAATTATTTAAGACCTGATGTCCTTGTTTAAAATGGTGGGAGTGGGTTATTTTAACTTTTTAAAGGCTGCAATAATGTACACTATAAGTTTGAACAATATTACATATTTTAAATGTAATATAATTTACAAGTTTTCTTCAACTTTATGTCAGCTCACCTATATTACATTATCGTTGTCCTGTTCTTCATGGGTTTATGGAGGATTTGCACAGAACTATTGATTTCTACTGTAATTGTATTAATCATTATAATGGCTTCATTATAACTGTTCTTGTTAAATTGTGTTAGGGCTTTAAAAGGGTTGTCCATGACACAGACAACCCCTTCTCAATCAGCATATTTACCCCTGATAAAAATTACAATTCTTATACTCACTTCCGGTGCTGGCACTGTTCCAGCAATGTCAGCACTCGCTCTCTTGAGGCTCACATTATAGTATTACATCATTCTAGCCCTACACTCAATCAGTGCTGGCTTATAATATATATTATTCATTTATATACGCTATTAATTCATAGCACTTTCAGTCTTTACGTATCAAACATCAAGAGGAAGTGAGAGGTCAGCTGCCACTCTGACTTCCTCTGGATGTTCGTTTCGTCCAAAGGCGGGAAGAGTAAAGACTGATTGGGCGCACGGCTCGTGTGACATAACATCGTCACATGAGCACTCACAGAATGAGTGCTGATTCCACTGGAATGGTGCTGGGATAGGAATTAAGTATAGGTGTTATTATTTTCTGTGGACAAACATGCTGATTTGGGAGGGGTTGTCCAAGTAGTAGACAAATCTTTATTAAAATAAGATCAATACTTGATAATTAAACAGGCATGTGGTTGGTAACGTTCTGAGCTCTGCAAATACAGGCAGTAAGTCTGATGACCGAAGGTATTGGTAGTTAAATCAGGCACTGCATCTATTTTCCATGGTTGTATTCAAAGCAAGGACTTCAGCACTCCAAGATATAGTGCTAACCACTGAACCAAAGTGCTGAGTTAAATAAAAAGAATTGTATTACAAATGTCTGTTCTAAATTGTCCCAAAATAAAAGGTAGATAAAGCCAATGCAGCCATACACGTCTTGATAGACATTGATTGGAAATGTGTTACAACATTGTGTACCCAACAATCCATATACAATTCACATAAAGTGACTGTAAAATAGAGAAATTACATCAAAAGCATATGCCCTCCACACTTAGAAGTGTCCAGTTTTTAAAAAGTTGATGGAGATAGGCCACGACTGGTATAAAAATGCCAAAAGTTGTAAAAATGTTGCCACCTTACAGTTTCACGCCAGAATTCTGCTAAAAACCTTAATAAATAGACCCAATAAAGTCATACAAGAATTGCTAAAGTATAGGAAGTTATAAACATTATCCAAAAAAATGGAACAGGATATATGTAAATCTTGTATGCTGTCATGCAATCCTGGTTTAAAAATGTTTTCTGTCAATCTATTGTTATGATGGTATACACTGTGTGCACAATTATTATTCAACTAGATGTGGGCCCAATGCTATCCAATAAGGAGGGTGGTAACATCACAACGCAGCAAGCTCTGTGGCGCCAAGGGCTGCAGCCGTCTCCCTTTATGGTCTCTCCCCTCTCTCTTCCCTATGCTTTCTCCCAATGTATGTAACTAAATGTATTTTACTTAAAAACCTGTTTTTATTTTTTATTAATAAAGTGTTTAATTTCCTGGTAGAAAAATATAAGAATCTGAGAGTCCTCAGTGGTTGATACCTTTTAATGGCTAACTGAAAAGTTGGTAAGTAAAGCAAGCTTTCGGGACACTATGGCCTCTTCATCAGGCTGATAATGACACAAATTCCTGTTTTTTTAGCAGGTGATGTCAGCCTGACAGCCTGCCATGAGCAATTATTTAAGTAAAGAGAGAAAAACACACACACACAGAAATATTTTATTGCATACAAAATAGACAAATATATACAAAGAACAAAGGGGAGACAAAGAGGTGCAAATGGGTCTTATCGTTTTGCGGATAAGGTAGTACCGTCATAGGTGTATGTGCTCATCTGATCCAGTTGTGTTTCCCCACAACTGGTAAATTAGCTCAGACAGCTGCTGTTGGATCTGCACTCCCACATAACAGTGGTAATGTATCCAAGAAAAGACCAGAGAGAGATCTGCTTTAGTTATCCGCGCTGCCGTCCCACCGCATTTATTCAGGTACAGTGGGACGGCAGCGCGGCTCACTAAAGCATGATCTCTCTCTGGTCTTTTTCTTAAAATAGACACATACACCTCGTTATCTTTTTTTATTAGCTCCACCTTTATTGGCTCCCTCTGACATAATCCTTTAATTACTGTAAACTTGCGGTGGGGTGGTGTAATGTGTCACGCCACCGCCATCTTTGTATACCGAGTATCCAAAGATGGCGGCCACATGAGTAAGTGCACATGCACTCTCTCTGCCCCGTGAGCTCGATCTGCCCAGCTGTACACTCTGTCTACCCCTGTGCGCACTCTCTGCCCCCGTGCTTTCTCTACCCCTATGCACTCTCTCTGCCCACTATGCATGCTTTCTGCACCGTGCACTCTCTGCCCTCTCCCTGTTTGCTCTCTTCCCCCTCCCTGTTTGCTTTCACTGCCCTCCCCTTGTGCGCTCTCTCTGCCCACCCTGTGCACTCTCTCATTTGCTCTTTTTGCCCCTTCTGCCCCCTTTGCTCCTGTGTGTGCTCTCAATGTGCTGTCTCTGTGCCCCTTGTCTCTCTGTATGCCCCCTCTGTGCTATCTGTGCTATCTCCCTCTGCTGTCCGCTTTCTCTGCCCTCCCCACCTCTGCTGTGCACTCTCTCTGTCCTCCCCATCCTCTGCTGTATGCTCTCTCTGTCCTACTTCCCCTCTAATGTGCACTCTCTCTGACCTCCCCCCTCTGCTGTGTTCTCTCTTTTAGCCCCCTCTGCTGTGCGCTCTCTCTCTACCCCTTCCTCTGCTTTGCAATTTCTCTCGGCCTTCCCCCACCTATGCTGTGCAAAAATACATTTTTCACATTTGAAAAAAAAATCAGTCTTTTTTCAATTGCAGTCTCCAAAGTAAAAGAAAGGGATTTTTTCGTGCGCTGCCTCCAGACAATAGGCGATCCAAATGTTATCCAAACTGTTCTTTATTACTCTACGCATTTCTGAGAACTTCTCCTAAATATACTGTATACTATATGTCAGTATATTTAGGATTGCTTTTAAGAAAGGATGTAACTTTGTATAACTCCTGAGGAAGTGAGAAGTTCTCACGAACGCGTAGAGTAATAATGAACAGTTTGGATAATATGTGGATCGCTTATTGTCTGGAGGCAGCGCACGGAAAAATCCCTTTCTTTTACTTTGGAGATCATCATTTTTACTGGGAGGTGCAGCAGCCGGATACGCATTTAAGGTGTTGTGACTGGGCACAACCTAAAAAGGTGAGCACAACACACACCTATATGACCATTAATCACACAGTTAAGACCCTATTTTGCGCTATTTCTCCCCCCTTTAGTGTATAGTAGAAGATTTCAATGGCAGTCCAAAGCTTTCCATCCATGGAATCTATCAGTTTTTTTAATTGTAATCTCACCTTCCAGAAATTCTCAATAGAGTTTACATCAGGTGAAGAAGGTGCCATGTCATTATTCATTTTTAACTTCTTCCTAGCATATGATGTATCAGTACTTCACCCAAATAGACGTATCAGTATGTCATGATGATCACTGCTGGGAGCTTGGTGTTATAAACTGTAGGATTACTCAGCGATCTATTAGCAAATGAGAACACAAACAGACACCAAAACCACGTTTAACCCCTTCACGACCCAGCCTATTTTGACCCTGAAGACCTTAGCATTTTTGTCAATTCTGACCAGTGTCCCTTTATGAGGTAATAACTCTGGAACGCTTCAACGGATCCTAGCGATTCTGAGATTGGGTTTTTTTGTGACATATTGGGCTTCATGTTAGTATTAAATTTAGGTCGATAATTTTTGCTTTTATTTGTGAAAACATCAAAAATTTGGTAAAAATGTTGAAAATTTCACAATTTTCAAATTTTGAATTTTTATTCTGCTAAACCAGAGAGTTATGTGACACAAAATAGTTAATAAATAAAATTTCCCACATTTCTACTTCACATCAGCACAATTTTGGGAAAAAAAATTTCGGGTAGGAAGTTATAAGGGTTCAAAGTTCATCAGCAATTTTTTATTTTTCCAGCAGAATTTACAAAACCATTTTTTTTAGTGACCACATCACATTTGAAGTCCTTTTGAGGGGTGTACATGACAGAAAACACCCAAAAGTGACACCATTCCAAAAACTGCACCCCTCAAGCTACTCAAAACTACACTCAAGAAGATTATTAACCCTTCAGGTGCTTCACAGGAACTAAAGCAATGTGGAAAAAAAATTAGACATTTAAATTTTTTTTAACAGAAATGTTTTTAGCCTCAATTGTTTCATTTTCACATGGGCAACAGGATAAAATGCATCCTAAAATTTGTTGGGCAATTTCTCCTGAGTACATCGATACCTCATATGTGGTCATAAACCACTGTTTGGGCGCATGGCAGGGCTCAGAAGAGAGGGAGCGCAATTTGACTTTTAGAGCTAATTTTCCATTCAAAAAGTTAAATGGCGATCCTTCACTTCTGAGCCCTGCCGTGCGCCCAAACAGTGGTTTATGACCACATATGAGGTATCGATGTACTCAGGAGAAATTGCCCAACAAATTTTAGGATGCATTTTATCCTGCTGCCCATGTGAAAAAGAAAAAATTTAGGCTAAAAGAAAATTTTTGTGAAAAAAAAGTACTTTTTCATTATTATGAATCAATTTGTGAAACATCTGGGGGTTGAAAGTGCTCACCATCCATCTGGATAAGTTCCCTTGGGGGTCTAGTTTCCAAAATGGGGTCACTTGTGGGGGAGCTCCAATGTTTCGGCACACAGGGGCTCTCCAAGCGTGACATGGTGTCCGCTAACAATTGAGCTAATTTTCCAAATTGTTAGCGGACTCCATGTCGCGTTTGGAGAGTCCCTGTGTGCCTAAACATTGAAGCTCCCCAACAAGTGACCACATTTTGGAAGCTAGACCCCCCAAGGAACCTATCTAGATGCATAGTGAGCAATTTGAACCCCAGGTGCTTCACAAATTGATCTGTAAAAATGAAAAAGTACTTTTTTTTCCACGAAAAGTTTCTTTTTTCCATTTTTACGGATTAATTTGTGAAGCACCTGGGGGTTCAAAATGCTCACCACCCATCTGGATAAGTTCCCTGGGGGGGCTAGTTTCCAAAATGGGGTCACTTGTGGGGGAGCTACAATGTTTAGGCACACAGGGTGTCTCCAAACGCGACATGGTGTCCGCTAACAATTTGAATGGAAAATCAGCTCAAATTGTTAGCGGACACCATGTTGCGTATGGAGAGCCCCTGTGTGCCTAAACATTGGAGCTCCCCCACACGTGACCCCATTTTGGAAACTAGGCCCCTAAGGAACCTATCTAGATGCATAGTGATCACTTTGAACCCCCAGGTGCTTCACAAATTGATCAGTAAAAATGAAAAAGTACTTTTTTTTTCACAAAAAATTTCTTTTGGCCTCAATTTTTTCATTTTCACATGAGCAACAGGATAAAATGCATCCTAAAATTTGTTGGGCAATTTATCTAGAGTACACCGATACCTCATATGTGGTCATAAACCACTGTTTGGGCGCATGGTAGAGCTCGAAAGGGAAGGAGCGCCATTTGACTTTTTGAATGGAAAACTAGCTCCAAAAGTCAAATTGCGCTCCTTCCCTTCCGAGCCCTGCCATGCGCCCAAACAGTGGTTTATGTCCACATGCAAGGTATCGGTGTACTCAGGAGAAATTGTCCAACAAATTTTAGGATGAATTTTATCCTGCAGCCCATGTGAAAATGAAAAAATTGAGGCTAAAAGAACATTTTTGTTGGAAAAATTAAAATGTCAATTTTTTGTTTCCACTTTGCTTTAGTTCCTGTGAAGCACATGAAGGGTTAATAATCTTCTTGAATGTAGTTTTGAGTAGCTTGAGGGGTGCAGTTTTTGGAATGGTGTCACTTTTGGGTGTTTTCTATCATGTAGGCCCCTCAAAGGGACGTCAAATGTGATGTGGTAACTAAAAAATGGTTTTGTAAATTTTGCTGGAAAAATGAGAAATTGCTGATGTACTTTGAACTCTTATAACTTCCTAACAAAAAATTTTTTTTTACAAAATTGTGCTGATGTGAAGTAGACATGTGGGAAATGTTATTTATTAACTATTTTGTGTCACATAACTCTCTGGTTTAACAGAATAAAAATTAAAAATTTGAAAATTGCCAAATTTTCAAAGCTTTCACCAAATTTTTTATTTTTTCACAAATAAATGAAAAAATTATCGACCTAAATTTACTACTAACATGAAGCCCGATATGTCATGAAAAAACAATCTGAGAATCGCTAGGATCCGTTGAAGCGTTCCCCAGTTATTACCTCATAAAGGGACACTGGTCAGAATTACAAAAAACGATCTGGTAATTAAGGTGGAAATTGGCTCCGTCACTAAGGGGTTAAAGCACCATTCCAGTAGTGCAATACAAAAAACATTGGAGTGTTGCTTTAACTATTTGCTATCCCCCATATCATAATCCTCCATGGGAATTCCCCATAACAACATAATCAGATCTACTTGCATAATTGCACAGTCTCCGAATGTCATCCTATCACGCACCTCGTAAGTGTGCATGTGTATACCTGTCGGGCGCATGCTCACTTACTCAGGCAGGTGCCATCTTTGAACACCTGGGTATACAAAGATAGTGGCAGTGTGACCTTGCACTCATGCGAACTTACACTGCCGCCATTATTGGACACCACAGGGAGAGAGGGCACAAGCTGAGAAAGAACAAAGCACAGCGGGAAGAGCGTTTTGGGGGGAGAGTGCACAGAGGGACAGAGACAACACAAGGGGAAAAGAGAGCCCACAGGGGGGCAGAAAGAGTGCACAGAGAGTCAGAGGCAATACACAAGGGGGCAGAGACAGAATGCAAGGGGCACGCACACAAGGGGAGAGAAAGAGCACACAGGGGCAGACCGCTCACAGGAGAGATCACGCAAGGGGAAAAGACTGAACAAGGAGGGAGATAGACAGAAACACAGGGAGGAGAAAGCTCAAAGGAGAGGGCACAGAAAGGAGAAGACAGCACAGGGGGGATAGAGACCACACACGGGGGAGAGCACACTGGGGAGAGAAAGCTCAAAGGAGGGATCACATGAGGGGAGAAGATAGCACACAGGGGGGAGAGCGCATGGGGGAGAGAGACAGCGCAAAGCGGGAGGTCAAAGGAGGGAGCACAAAGGGGAGAAGACAGCCCATGGAGTAGGGAAAGCACGGATATGGGTGAGATAGCACAGAAGAGAGAGACAGCTGCCACCTCCAGCACCACAGAGCCCACGCCCATCATCACGTCACCGCCCTCCTGATGCAATAGCATTGGGCACCCATCTAGTGTCTTATAAATGTGAACATTTATTGTAGATATTAACTATAACAACAAAACCATGATGGTTGGTTGCTCTTTAAATATACATTAAAATAAATGAACATATATATACCTAAAAATGGTACCTAAAAAAGAGAAATATGAAATTTGTGCTATATAAATGTGGCGCCCCTGCGACCAGGAGGTCACAAAGGGAACTGCAGCCAGGAAGGTAGGAAAGACAGTTGCACCCCAACACCCTCACAGACAGCCCACACAACCACTAGAGGGCAGCACCCAACCCGGAGCCCGGGAACTGTAGGCGGGCAAGGGGTGGTGGGTTTAGAGACAGTGGGTGAGCCAGCAAGCAGGTCAGGTGACAGAGGGTAGATATAGAGAAGGGGGAGGAGAAAGGAGTCAGTAGGCCGGTGTAGGCTGAGATGAAAAGACTAGAAGCACACGTCCTGGAAGAGTGGGGTGGAAGGAGCGCAGAATCTGGGAAGCCAGTGTGAGCCACAGAGAGAAAGCCCATCCAGAGCCAGCACCCCAGGAGTGTGAGGGACGAGAGGACCAGTAGCACTGGGTCCTAGAAACACGGCTGAGACGGCAGACTGCAGGCGGAGTAGCTCTCCTATTGAACCCAAAGACACGGTTAGAAGGAGCCTGGTAGAGCCTCACCCAGGAGGACTATTGGAGGCTAGGCTAGAAGCAGTGTGTCCGCTCTGAAGGGGACCGTTGATCCATCCGGTATCCACCGACAACCGACGGGGAACTCTAGCTTTACGTTAGGGTTCCTTCCCCAAAAGACAGGCCGCTCAGTGGCAAAACCGGAGGGCCCACAGGGGTCCGAGCTACCGCCATACTGTCTGGAGACACACACCAAGCAGAAGAGAGAGAGAGTAAAAGCCTGGAAAGAACAGAGAAAGAGTGAGGGGTCACAGAGAGGAACAACCTGGCTGCAGGGAGTAAAGGAACCCAGAGGGGAGAGTTGTGCCCGTGTAAGACTTGTGCTGTAAACTGTAACTGAAACCGTGACTGGACTGAACTGAGAAACTTAAGAAGTAAACGCGGTGAACCCTGACTCTGACTCCCTCGTATGATTCTGCCTGCACATGATTCCCTCCAACAGGTCTGCAGAGGATTACAACCTGAAGAGCCACAGCTTGTCAGCTCTGAACCCTGAAGGAGGATTTCTGCAGCATCAGGACAGTAAGTGCACTGTACCCAGCACAAGCCTGCACCATACACTACACTATAGACTTTATCATCACTGCCCTGGGGAACCCAGTTCTATCCGCGGAGAACTATTCCATCCCAAGCTGCCATAACATCATCCCCGGAGGTTCTGCAGCAGCAGTGGTCCCCCATATTGACCACAAACTGTGGGTGGCGTCACGACTGACATTATTCCCTGTAAATATCCCCTTTATTATTGCCAGGGCCCGGGACACAGTCCGGACCAGGACCCCGTGACATTCCCCAGCAGCAGACCCGGTCCGGTACCGAGTACCCCGTCCCAGTGGGCTCGACATAAATATATATTATTTTTGAAGCGACCAGTGGTAAGGCCGCGGGTGTGTGTGTATGATCTTTCTCAACAGAATCTCCATACTCAGGTTTAACCGATAATAACGTTTCTTTACTGGCAAACATGTTTATATCACAGTCAACCGAACTATATGCGCACTTGTATATATTAGAGTCTCTGGATCTTCACTTCTTCCGGGTACGCCGCAAGAAAAGAAAAAAACACAACAATGAAGGTATCTTTCCCTAACTTTCCCTAAAATCACGGTCAGTCTATCACAGAAGAAGATGTCGCTCCCACGTCGCAGGCCTGGGGATCTCACGAGGACGGGTCCCGGTGCAGCGCTGAAGGGGGAAACTCATCAGTCTTCTTCTTTGGTCTCCTTCCGCAGGTAACGGAATCTTTCTTTGTTAGTCTCTCCCAGTCTCAGGGCACACCGAGCAGCAGAAGGGGGCCCACAGCAGCACAGAAGTCTCTCTCAGTCTCGGGGCACCCCGAGCAGCAGGAGGGAGATCACGGCAGTACAAATGGCTCCCTTATGTCGGTCACGGCCCCTGCACATGCTCTCCGGGTGCTCGGCGGGCAAGGTTTTGCAGAGCGGCCAGAGTCACAGCACAAAGTCCAGTGGCCCAGGATCAGTCACGGGGGCTTCTGCGGGGTGATTTGGCAAAGTTGAAAGTCCCCCTTTCAACAGACATCCACAAGCAGGTCTCCCCTGGCTCAGCTCTGGATCTGCACTGACTTCCTGCTGCTCTCTCTTCCTGAGTAAACACATTTGCTGAAAAGGGAATTACCACTTCCCTGCGTTTGTTTCAGCACTTGTCCACAAGGGGCAGTAGCGGACTGTGCACAGTTCATTTCCATATCCATTTCTATGATACAATCTGAATTGCTCACCTCACTACATTTTTGTAATAGCGAAATAAAAAAATGTGATGCTGAAGGGGTTAAATGCTTAATGTTATAAAACGTATTTCCAAAATCTTTTACATTACTGAATAGCAGAATAACTTCCCTTTTTGGCCCTCACATTAATTTTTTTTTAGATAGATCTCCTATTGTCTTTATTTCATAGCGATCCTTTAAAATTGCATTAATTCTTAACTTTTACTCTTGGATTCACAAAGGCGAGATTCTTCCTTCCTATTATCCACTTCAAATATTTCCAGCCATCCTATAATTGTGCTGTATTCTATCCCTACGTACCTTGTTCTCTTCACTCTACTGACAGCGTTAGATAAACAGATAATCCCCCTCCATTGCCTGGGAGACCACTTTAAGCGGATTAATTGCAGAGGGGTCTTAATAGAATTGTATCATCAAGTGATCTAAGCAGAAGCCGATCATGCTGAGAGGCATTCTGTAAATACTTATTAGCTTATACGAAGAGCCTCTTGGGCCCTCACTGGCTCAGTGCTATGTGCAGAGCAAACACTGACTACTTTATTTCGGCTTGTCTGCTTTTCTCCTCGTTCCTTATTCTAGTTTTCTGGAAGAAATTTTTTCCATTATTTTGAATGACATTGACTTATTTTAAGTGATGAAGGGAAATAGTATTTCAATCACATGGGTCAAAGGTCCTGTAACAGTAAGCATTGCAGTAAACTGTGTAGTCAACATATAAGAGGAAAAAAGTGGCACTCCACGTCTCCTTCTTATCCAAGCGTTTATTGTAGGTTAAAAAGTACAACATCAGGGAGGCAGTGGGTGCATGGGGTGACAGACTGTTTTGCACCACCTGGCGCTTCAACCGGCCCCATCTACCCCATGATGTTGCATCCTGCCTTTTTAAAGCACCTGCAATCGCCATAGCAACCACTGTCAACAATTCAATAAAAACACAAATATACATACATTTCTTACAAATAGTCTCAAAATAAGCTTAAAAATAAGCAAGCATAAAGACAAAGAGAAAAAGAAAGCACTACCTAAATGGGGCAATTCAGCAGATCACAAAAATACACTGAGCTCATTTTAATCCTTGAATCCAATTGGACCAAATGCTTCCGATCATATGATCCACAAAGCTTCACATTGGAGGAGGAGTCTGTCCAACTCCCCTCCCCGGGCAGGTAGGGTAGGCCAGCAAACCCTATACAAGATGCATCAGCTTGATGCATTGTATGAACATGATCGATTAACCGTTTAGGGCCCTTCCGGCTTGAAATGGAATTCAAATGCTCTCTTCCCCTTACAAACAGGGGTTTATTGTTTCCATTTATAGAAATGGTTGCAAGGGCACAATAACACATAAACCACACCTTGATGAGACATGATATAAAATATTTTACTTTTTATGTGACCGATATAGTTACATAGTTACCTGTCAGTTTTAAATGGCTAAAAGAGCAGATCCCGTACCTGCAGTTGTCCACAGGGAACTGCAGCAGTCCACTACTTGTGAATCTCCCTCCAATTTTTGAATGACCTTTTCTTAACAATCCTTACAAGGCTGGGTTATCCCAGTTGCTTGTGTACGTTTTTCTACCATACATTTTCCCTCCACTCAATGTTCCATTAATATGTTTGGATACAGCACTCTGTGAACAGCCAGCTTCTTTAGCAATGACCTTTTGTGGCTTACCCTCCTTGTGGAGTTTGTCAATGACTGCTTTCTGGACATCTGTCAAGTCAGCAGTCTTCCCCATGATTGTGTATACTTCTAAACCATACTAAGGGACCATTTAAAAGCTTAGTAAGCCTTTGCAGGTGTTTTGTGTAAATTATTCTATGTTTCTGATATAATGAATTTTGGGTTTTCATTGGCTGTAAGCCATAATCATCAACATTACAGGAATAAACACTTGAAATAGATCACTGTGTTTGTAATGACTTTATATAATATATGCATTTCACTTTTATGCATTGAATTGCTGAACTAAATTTACTTATGATGATATTCTAATTCATTGAGATGCACCTGTATATGTTATAGGGGAAAAAAAATGTTTCAGCTGACCATATCCAGATAAACTATGTCACATCCATGAGTTAATTAGTGCATGGGCAAGTCCATGGTACGGTTCCCAGGTAGCAATGAAATGTTTGTTAGAAAAAACGTATATCCAGCACTTATTGAGATAAATTACTCCAGGATATCATTTATATTAAAATAAAAAAAGCTTTATTGGTCCATGATTAAAAAAGGTAAAAAAATGAAACACATAATCTTACATGTTTCAAACATAATAATGCTCGTAACCATGGTCAGAAGCTGTGATTAAGAGTGTTAATGCGCTCGAAACGCGTACGATTATGTGTTTCATTTTTTTACCCTTTTTTATGCATGCACCAATAAAATGCTTTTTAATTTAACATCAGGAATATCCAGGAATACTTTTCGTCTAACAAACGTTTCACTTGTTATGTAGGTGTTAAATTGAGGAACAAATCATAGGGCTAAATTTCCAATATTGCATGTGAACTGAGCTTCATAGTTCCCATAGGTATTTAAAATCCCATGTATGCTCATATTTCTGAGCTGAATTTTGCCAACTCATTCACAAGTTGTATACTGTAAAATGTTCCAGTTGGGCTAGGTTCACATCATGTTTTTATTGAGTTTGAACGCAATACGTTTTTCAGCTGCATAACGCATAGAAATGCATGCAAACGCATGCATTAACGCACCCATATACTTGTATAGTAAATGCATTGCAAACATAATGAAAACCCATTGCAAAGTGGTTGCGTTTAAAATGCCGCGTTTTTCCCTTTGCGTTTCGTTTCTTGTGCGCAACTGCAGCATTTCAAATTTAACCGCATTTTGCATTGTGTTTGCAATGCATTTACCATACAAGCCTATGTGTGAGTTAACACATGCATTTGCATGCGTTTCTATGCGTTAATGCAGCTTAAAAACGCATTGCGTTCAAACACAGCACAAACGCAGATGTGAACCTAGCCTTAGTTACCTTATGGGAACACTAAGCACATTGGTCGACTATTTCTAGCAGTTCCATAAACAATGAATGGAATGGGAGTCAAGCACACAAACCTCCACCATCCCAGGCTGTAGAGCCTTGATCTTGGGACAAGTGTCCCAGCTGTTGGACCCCATCACTCAGTAAATTATTCTCTATTCCAGGGATAGTAAATAAACTACTCTCCTGAGAATAACTCATGATTTTTCCAGAGGAAGGGGCCAGTGCGCCCTGAAATGCAAAGAAAATGAAATCACAATTATTGATCTTATCACCGTCTTTTTGATAATTGGATGGTAGCGCGGTCGCAGTTCAAATTTTTCTTTTACACGATGACTTCATATTTTGTAAGATATTGCATGTCTTGTGATACCTGGCGAGATCAGTGAGGTAATGTAAGGTTACTGATGTCATGACTGCTCTCGAAGGGTAACACTGAGGGCAGTGGTGCCCTCTGAAAAGAGTGGTAATGGCGTCAATAACCTTATATGACCTCATTGTGGGAAAGACAGCATACCGTTCCGAAATGGGTACACCTTGTTCCGGTGTGATGGCTTTCTACTTTTTTGCAAAAATGTATTACTAGGTACCCTGTTATTCAGCAGCACTTGCTTTTTACATATTTCTTTATAGCAGGGTATTTTTTTAGTATACAATTTTTTTCTTGGGTCTTATCCACAACTTGTATGACTCTGCTTCTGGCAAACAAAGAGACTGGAGTAGGCTGTCCTGTAACAGAAGTTGTTACTTTGCTTGGAATATGATGAGCCAATGTTTGGTCAGTACAGCTTTCAGTAACATTAGAAGTAGCAAATTTTAAAGAACACCTCGAACACGAAGCCTACCCCAGTTTATAACAACCTTTTTCCCCTTCCCCTTTCCACCATGACCTCGGGATTTCCAACTGATGTTTAATGCACATAAATTTGAAAGCTCTTGTTTGAGGCCAAAACAGGCTCTTTAATACAAACTGAAGGATTTGGCAATCACTGGTTAGAGGCCAAACACAGTTTTTTTATAGGAAACTGAAGGATTTGACAATCACTGGTTAGAGGCAAAAAAAATGCCTTTTTAGTACAAACTGAAGAAGATTTGGCAACTCTGATTAGGAACCAAACACAGCCTTTTTAGGAGAAAGTGAATGATTTAGCAATCACTGGTTAGTTGCAAAAAAATGCCTTTTTTGGGGAAACTGAAGGATTTCCCAATGACTGGTTAGAGGCCAATCACAGCCTATTTAGGAGAAACTGAAGGATTATGCAATTACTGCTTGGGAGGCAAACACAGCCTTTTTATGGGAAAACACTAATGGCCACTTTACACACACCAACGTCTGTGTCTAACTTCTGAACAGATCTCTGGTTGCAGTGAAATCATGGACACATTGCTCCATTTTGTGGCTGTGTACAAATGGAACAATGTGTCCATGATTTCACTGCAACCAGAGATCTGTTCAGATGTTGGTCACAGACGTTGGTGTGTGTAAAGCGGCCCTAAGATTTGCCAATCACTTGCTGTATGCAAAAAATGTGGCTTTGGCAATGCACACAGATTTAGTAATCACACTTGGTCTCAGAAAAAATGCCTCTGTCTGGATTGACCCTCTCTCTCTCCTATTCTATCTAAAAAACGATCAAGTATCTAGCTTTTTATTTGTGTAACACAGATGCAGCAGCACGGAGCTGCAGCACCACTGTCCCTAACCTGTAATACTTTGAAAATGGCAAAGATGGCAAATGGCCGCTTCTTATATCCTGAGGGACATGTGACTTAGGCATCCAATGAAACAAGCCAGCCAATGAAAAAAACCCTTGTGTTTTCAACTTATGGATGTTTTATGCACCCTGATTTGATGCCGACCCGGAACATCCATACAGAAAATGCTGGTAAAAAAAGAAGTCTGACTCTACTCTTACCTGTCCTCACCCCCTTTCCTCATCAAACATGTCCTGCCCACTATTCTATACTGTAAGAAGGTAGAAGTAAAGCATGACTTAAATGTATTAATGCTTTTTTTTTTTAATCCGATCAGTTAACAAACTAAGCAGCGTTCACTGTTTTTTTTTTTTAAACTGCTTGGGTTTCTGATCACGAACCAAATCTGCAATGTTTGTGCCAAATTTGAAATTGATGAACATGTTTGGGGAAAGTTCACTCATCTCTAATGATCACCTGTGCAGGAGATTAAATTACCACCTATGCAATGCTAAGGAAATCCTGAAACCTTGCACTATTTGCAGCCCTTGAGGGTTGGATTTGCTACCCCTGCCCTAGAAGTCTCTGTGGAGGCAGCCAGGGGGCAAAAGGTGTCCTTGAGCCCTTCCACCACATCTGTGGCTCTCCGAGGACCTTGTTACAAGCATATAGGAGGTCACATTCACAGAAAGCATCCCCCATATGCTGTAAGAGCAGGCACTGGGAACAGTGTGACAAAGCGGTGCCATCACAAAGTTTATTGCAATTCTGATTCGAGGGGTCACACAGGGGCTATCCCACAAGTTTGAACTACACTGTACTCCCTGATCTCATGATATCGGCGAAATATACCCGCTACATCTCGCAAGATATCGCAGCTATCGCGAGACAGCTAGTGTTACGAGTGCTGATGCCACTGAGGTTATTTCAGGTGATTGCATTCTCTATTAGCAGGTTCCTACCTGCACCTGTTTGTTGTTCGTTTTAATATGTTATGTTCAGTTATGCACCTGGTCATTTGGTATGTTAGGGAGTGCCGGCAGCTTTTTCTTAGTTAGCTTATGGGGTCATAGCTTATGTCTGTGCACCCGTTCCTTCATAGCCTTTGGTGATTGCATTCTCTATTAGCAAGTTCCTATTCACCCATTCAAAGGGGTATTTTTAAACCCAGAGAGTGGCATATTGGGCGGATGTAGAAATAGCCATCTTTATTTGCTAAGTGTCTCATTTGTTTCGTATTTAGTTAGTTATATTGTAATTATATATTTTTAATTCATGCCATGCATGTCTTAGAATTTCAGAATGTACCTGTTTTTTTGTTTGTTATGAATTTGGTGCAAAAGCAGCATTTTTGTGAAGACATATGAAACTTTTCAAAATGAGGACTTAAAAATATCAAATTCTGTGAAGAGCTTGTGTGTTAAAAATGCTCACTGTATGCCTGGATAAAATCTATGAGAGGTCTAGTTTCCAAAATGGGGTCACTTGTGTGGGGTTTCTGCTGTTTAGATACCTTAGGGACCCTGCAAACGTGACATGGTGCCCACAATCTATTTCAGCCAAATTTGTGCCCCAAAATTCAAATATTATTTCTTCCATTCTGAGCACTGGCTTTAGTACAGAGGTTTCTGACAACATGTGGGGCATCAGCGCCCTAAAAAGAAACTTGATGACAAAATTTGGAGTCCATTTGTCATGCTATCTTTTCTAAAAGTGAGTAAATTGGGGCTAAAGCAACATTTTTAGTGTAATTTTAATCTTTCTTCCTATTCCACATTAAATTAGTTTTTGTGAAGCACCTGAAGGATTAATAAACTGCTTGAATGCTTTAAAGTTTTGAGCAGTTTGAAGGGTGCAATTATTAGCATGGTGTCACTTTTGGGTATTTTCTGTCAAATAGGCCCCTCAAAGTCACTTCAAATGTGATTTGGTTATTACAAAATGATTTTGTGGTAAAGTGCTGCTCTTTGTGCCAAAAACAGACAGCTTTGGAAAACCTGTGGATGCAATGCTACAACAAAGTAGAGGTACTTTGATGATATGAGGGTTGAATGAAAAGTAATGTCTCCACCTTCATAACTCCTCAGCAGATGGCAGCACTGGTATCCAGCCGGTACTGGACTGTTCAGTAGAATCTCCAGTTGCTGGGAAGCCATAGCAATGAACGGTTGTGTTACAGTGTAAAGAATGTAAAGCAACGTGCTGTCATTGAATTCTTGACAGACGAAGATGTCACCCCAAAGGAAATTCATTGGAGAATGCAAGCCATTTATGGTGATTGTGTTGAAGTGAGCACTATGCGTTGTTGGGTCAGTAAGTTTAATGATTTGCCCGGAAGGAAAAGGGAAATGGTTTCCTGCAGCATGACAATGCCAGATCACACACTTCACATGCCACCACAGCAGAACTTTAGAGACTGAATATCTCCACCTTACGGCACCCTCCATTCAGTCCAGATTTGGCGCTATCTGACTTCCACCTCTTTGCAATAATGAAAGAATATCTGCAGGAATATAACTATGCTTCTGATAAAGAAATTGAGACAACTGTGAGAGACTGGTTGTGGAAACGGAGTGTCACCTTCTTCCGTGATGACTTTAGAAAACGTATTCATCATTGGCAGAAGTATATTCAATTGTCTGGTAATTATGTGAAAAAGTTAATATCGATATTTAAATATTAATCAAACAGTCCAGAAAAAAAGATGCACTCACCCTTATGGTGCTTCTCAGGAGTTTATTCCTTTTTCAAGGTTCCATTCGGGATTCCATACAATGCAAAGGAGGGGGAACGTGGAGGGGTGCCGGACAATTGCCCGTTTCGTGCCCTAAGTGGCACTTCTGCTGGTCTGCTTGTCAGGCATCCCTCCATGTTCCTCCCTCCTTTGCATTGTATGGAATCCCGAATGGAACCTTGAAAAAGGAATAAACTCCTGAGAAGCACCATATGGGTGAGTGCCTCTTTTTCTGGACTGTTTGATTAAGCATATACTTGAGTGAGCACACCCAGGTGCACAGCCGCCTTACCTAGATGACCAATATATATGGGGAAACTCCCAACGTAAAAATCCCAGTAGTGCTCGGCATCTATGATTTGTTCAACATAAATCTATTTAAATATTAATTAAAGAGCACATTCTAAGAATTATTTCTGCATTTCATTTGTTAAAATATTCTCATAGAAACCCAAGTTACGAAGATGGAGGCATTACTTATCATTCTAAACTCAAACATGAGGGGTCTATAGGTAATTGGGTTTAATTTTATGACTGATTAGTGTGTGTGTTTAAAATATATTTTCTCTTAAAGTGAATCTGTCAGCACAGTTTTGCTATTTCATCTGAGAATAGCATGATGTATACAAATAGGCCCTGAATCAAATTATGTATCACTTAGTTTACTGTGTGCAACAGTTGTGACAGAGAGCTTTTGGATTTAGCAATGCAGCATAGCTCAGAAAGTCAACCACACCCACACTAGGCTCTCTATGTACAATATCTATAAACAGAAAAGTGCTAGTCAGATAATCAGAGGGGAGAGGGCATGCTTAGAGACTGTAGGCAGGCAATTATAATCCTAAGTGATGAATCCTCACTATATGTAAACAGCAATTTACAGAATATAATTGGCACATCATTGAACTATATGTGTTAGCCTCTGACTACTAAGAGAAATGATGGGAGTGAGGTGTGCACGGTCCGCGCTGCTTCTGGATTAAAAACTCACCAAGAGCCCAACAACTTTTCATCCTCTTTATTCCAACGCGTTTCAACGCCACAACCGGCGTCTCCTCAGGGATATCATCATTTCTCTTGGAAATACACGATCCAGTGGTAGGTGGAGGTCCTGCAGCAGCTTGGAACATTGATTCCTAAACGCAGTTAACCAGTTGTGGGGACCACAACTGGATCAGTGAGCGGCCACACGCACCACCGTTTACATACTAGTGTCACTAGTGATAGGCACTATTGCGCTCTTGTCCCTCCCTTTATATTTTGCAGCCTCTGACTACTGAGATGTAATCTTCTGATTAAATAGCAAAAACTTGGTAACAGATTCCCTTTAAGAGTTTGTAGATTATTATCTACAAATTCCTGATTCATGAATTCCTACAAACTACTTGACCAGCAGGTACGCAATACTGTTCCACTGCCAGATATATATAAACCACAAGTACATTTTCTGACTGTGAAATTGTTGTAGTGATTAATAGATGTGTGGTAGGCTTTTATTTTCACTCCAGTTTCCTTAGGGGCCCATGTGGTCTACAATCTACTGTAATGCTTTTTAAAGTTGAATACTTTCCAGTGATCGCGTGGGGTTATAAATGCGAGAGCTCCCTCACATGCTTAAGGGTGAGACTGTTTTTTTTCACTTGTCTAAATGGATTCTAAGAAATCATCTTCAAGTCAAACTGTTTTGAAATTAACTGAAAGTCCTTTTAGATCTACAGAAACAGATTGTTTGTTATCTGGCTTTTAAGGTTCTTCTACAATGACACCTTAATTGGATTTACATATTAGTAATCCAGTTTCTTATACCCAGTAATTCTAAAGGCCCTGTATTGCTAAAGAGATCGTTGTAACATCACAGATTTCGTGACGCAACAGCGATCCCGCTAATGATCTCGTTCTGTGTGACACGCACCAACGATCTTGCCCCTGCTGTGAGATCGTTACACACTGCTCTGGGTCATTCCTGCGTCGTTGCTCTCCTGCTGGGAGCGCTACATCGTTGTGTTTGACAGAGATAATGAGCAACGATCTCAATGCTACGCTATGGAAAGAAAATTCACAACGACCTCGGTATATTCTGGATCGTTGCTAAAGTCGTTTTTCACATACGGTGCCTGTTTGACATCTTACCAGCGATGTGTAAACGACGCACCAGCGATCTCTACACATCGTTATCCTACACATCGTTATCGGGATCGCTGATGCGTCGTTACGTGAAACAGGGCCTTAAACAAGTTGCCTAAAGTGTAAAGGGGTTATCCAGGATTTGTAGAAAAAAAAATCTGCCACCTACCTGCCTGTTGTGCCCAGCACCAATCACTTCCGTTCACCCCAACGGGGACCACTTGATGGGGTAAACAGAGCAGAGCAGAAGGGTGTTGGCTTCATTTCCGCTCTACGGAAGTGGGCACATAGCTGACGTCACACTGGTTGACAGACGGTCCTATGCTACCCGATTGGGGAGTCGGCTGTTAATCAGCGTGACATCAGCTATGCATCCTTCTGTAGATGGGAGAAGCCGCCCCCTCTGTAATCGTGACATCACCAGAAGCAGGAAAATCACTAACAGGAGTGATCTGTGACCGCTCCGTGTCAGTGGTGAATGGTGTCGGACACAACAGGCAGGAAGGAGGCAGCTACCTGTTTGTTAGTGCTTAGGCACAATTTTTTTTTCAGCCCAAAAGTCCTCTGTAAGTTATGTGGTAAAAGGTTTTCAATGCTTCCAAGTAGGCAACCACTGAGTGACTCTCAACACTTCCTCTTCTTTTGTGATCAAAGGACACATTTACTTGCTTCCATATTTTTTTAGTCAAAATTCATGTTTCTGTTACCAAAGTGTATACAAGAGAATAAAAGTAACATTCTTACCTTAGAAGTAGAATTGTTTCACAACTCGCCTTAACCCCTCAGCCATAGGGCTAGCAAAGGTCAAAGATCCATAGCCTCCTTTAAATGAAAATTAGTTTTGCTACCTCCATGGGATATTTCAGTTATACACACACCTCTACAAGATTGGAAAGCAAATCTCCCAAAGACACTACATACCTAAAATCTATTAATATGGTCTGAAATTAATCAAACTATATATTTAATTGCGGTCAGGAGATAGAAAAAGTTGGACAAAATGAATGTTTTAATTTCTACTGCAACTCATATAGCAGGACAAGGCAATTTCTACAAATGGGATCATTTAAATTTGTCCCGTATTGGTGTGTTAGGAGATCTGTAAGGAATCACCACTACCCATAAGCTTTAGTTTCAGCTACATGAGGTATTTTAATCTAGTGATCAAGTGAGAAATACAGTCCATATCAGAGCACTTAGTTGCGTGTAAAACGTTTTTTACATGGACAGCTATTGCAACTCAGTAGTCAAATACCCCCCTTTCACTGAGATCTGAGATTGTCTGAGGGGGTCCCATGAGTGATGAAGGGTATTCCCAGGATTAATATAAAAAAACAGGTAGGTAGCTGCCACCCACCTGCTGTTATACCCGGCACCGTTCACCGCCGGTCACCACCAACACGGAGCAGTCTGATGACATGTTTTCTGCTTCATGATCATCAACAGAGAGACAGCTTCTTCCCTTGTCGATGACGTCAGAGCTGACGTCACACTGACTGACAGCCGACTTCCCCAAATCAGGTAGCAGAGATCCGGCTGTCAATCAGCAGGAGACTGGACTGTCCCGCCCCTTACACAGAGTAAAGTGGAAAAACTACCTCTGCTCTGTTTATCCGGCCATGCTGTCCCTGGAAGGAGCCATCTGTGGCCACTCTGAGGTAGGGATGAATGGTGGTGAATGGTGTCAGGCACAACAGGCAGATAGGTGGCAGCCACCTGCCTGTTAGTGCTTAGGCACTTTTTATTAAAAATCCAGAAAACCCCTTTAAAGAGGACCTTTCACCCAATTTTTCAGGTGAACTGCTGTCAGCGTATTTTTCTATAGTTATAACTAGATTTTCTAGAGGAAGCTGCCTGAAAAATGAACATGCCACGTCTGTTAACTGCTTCACGGTTGCTAAAACCAGAAGCAGTTAAAAAAGAGGGAATAAAAGACAACATATTTATTGCACTGTCTTTTTTACATTGCTTGCATTATGTTAATTTTTTGCGTGAATTTGCAAAACGTTTATCAGCTAGATTCCAGGTGAAATCCACCTGAAAAAGTCATTGTATGCACATACTCATGGTAAATTCTGATGTTACATATTTTGTTGTAGAAACTTCTGAAAATTGAAAATTAATTTTTATTTAAATGGGGTTGGGTGAGATAAATAGGATAGTTGCAGAACTTTCGGAATCAACTTCAGAGCAGGAAAGTCACCCAAAAGTTTTTTTTTCACCTCCAAATTAGTAAGTATCCTCACTAGATGATTTGTGTGAATTTAACTTCCAAAAACATAAAAAATAACTAAAAATCTAAAAAGTTAGGTAATACACATAGAGGTTTGAAAGTGATATCTATCTGGCTCTTAAAGGGTTCTTTTGAGTTATAGTAAAATGTCTGCAATCAATCTATGTGGCTGCTGATTGTCAACCTGTAGAATTTAATAGAGCTTTAAAAGAAAGTTTTTAAGCTTCCTTAGTTTGCTGGTGTTGGGGCACTTGCAGGCTGTACATTTTGGAACAGTGCCTGATTTGCCAGCAGCTGTGAAATCCAGAAGCTTTAAAAAACTCCTTTAAACAGCCCTTTAAGTGAGCTTTTTATTTTTTTTTAATTATATATATATTCTTAATTTTGCTACTATTGTTTTTTTTTGTTTAGAGAGCAAACCTTTATTATTGCAGAGGATCAGCAGCGTGACGGACCACCACTTCTACACTTACTTGCTAGCAATTCAGATAAAAAATAGCATATGTCCATTATATGTTTAACACATGGCCTTATAGCTCTGTTCACATCATAAAACACCATAATATTGATATTGCTTCGTCAAAATGTGCAATCCCTTCATTTCATTTCCTCCATATGTTTAGAATACAGATTTTTGCCATGTGCACAAGTGTGTTATTATAGCATTCATCTTGGACTTTTCTGTGTATTGCTCACTAGCCTTATTCAAGATGAATTGGTAGTGAGCTGAAAAAACTATTTTCTTTTTCTTATTTCTCCTCCAAATATATCAGGCTTCAATAATCACTACCTAACCGCAAACCCAGGTGTTACCTGTGGCATTGGATTGAGATTTATAAATCAAATGCCTTCTACATCCACCCATGGAGGGTGCATGAGGAGCTAGGCAACAAGATTGGCAAACAATACTATCCTGTAAGTGATTGGGTCCTGAAGCTCGGAAGAGATGGGCCCCTAGGCAAGGAAGGATGCTTCACTGCGGAGGCAGATGCCATCTTGGGATTGCCATACAACATAGTAACCTTGGGCTACCATATGCCTGTAGTCCACAGTTTGGAGACATGATGGATCCACCCTAAGAGATGTCTGTTCTGGAGGATGTGATTTTCCTCACCACCCCAGGGGCTGAGGGTGCTTCACCAGAATCAGAGCAGCCCGCAAAGGAGATGTCTCATATGTGAGTAGGAGCAGATCCAGCGTTATTTGTGCATGCCTGAAAGGTCTCACTGGAACGCAGCTCAGAGTCAGAAGGTGAGCTGGGATACCACAGGTCAGAGTCAGGATCCTGCAGTATGCCTGGCCTTATCAAACCTGCAGCCAGAGCTGCAGCCAGTGGATCGGCAAATCCAGGAGGAGGTTGAGGAGGATGATGAGGACGAGGAGGAGGTAGTAGTGGCAGAAATCCCTGTTTCCCTGCCTTGTGTAGCACCTCTGCTGGAGCCCTTCGACAGGGAGAATGTCATATGGGGACCCCTAACCCCTCCCAGGAAGTACCTTTGCAGGCATGAACCACACCAGCCCATCTCATTTCTGGAAGAAAAAAGGCTAGCTGATGGCATTGCCCAATAGTGGTTGCAGGTGCTTAAGTGTAGGGCCTTTAAGGATCAATGTACCCAGGGCTGGGTGGACACATTCTTCCAGAAGAGGGGGACTTGTGACAGGTGCGTAAACTGGTCCACACTGCTGCGTGACCATCTGCCTTTACAACTCTGCGCACTCTATATTGGGGAGGTAGTCACTTTCATGAAGGGCAACAAGGAGTGGTACCTGGTAGGTGTAAGTCGGATCGCCACCACAGAGGAATTCCAACACTGGCAGCAGGAGGCCGACATTGGGATGCTGGAGCATCGGATGCAGGCCAGGCCTGATAATATTAGCCAGCCAGCTGCAGAGAAACCCACGGAGGCCACAGATCCTGAAGGGCCTGTCAGGGTTGCCTAAGTTCCTCCTGTGTCTCCTAGAGGAGGTGGCCATTCCCTGAGTCCTCCGTCCTCTACTCCAGTGGTGACTATGAAGGGGTGTGCTGGGGGATCACGTGGTGTGAAAGAATGCCAATGGAGGAGAAGCCCTTTGACCCCCTGAGACTGTCCATCAACGGAGTACAGTGTGGAACGGCGAAGTCTATTCCGGGCGGCATTCAAAAAGCTGCTGCAGTATTTTTAATCTGATTAAAGAGGAATGACCTAAAGACCTGCTGTTCAGCCGCTGACCCATCCTGGAGTTGCCCTGTTGGCCAGATAAAGACTGTTTGGAGTCTGAGTAGAGCAAGGCCTGTTTTTTTTGTTAATTTTATTTCTACACCTCTCAAGTTTTGCGCAGGTTGTGCTCCCCCCTGCTGGATTAGCGGGACTGCAGCCTTCGGGCTACATCTTTTTTTTTTTTTAATCTGTTTTTATTAAGTTTTAAATTGCATAGAAATATAGAAACATCACAATCAGACACCAATGGTGTCAGTGAGAAAGAGGAACAAGCAGAAACATAGTAACAAAACAAAACAAAACAAAACATAGAAATCATAAAAATCAATGAAGTTAAATATTTCTTCCAATATCACCTCATTCTTTATAGATATAGGCAACAACCTAGTGGTTAATTGACCTCGACACTCTGTCAGAGACGGAACGTCTCAGATCATAAAGTTTACTAGTGTCCATTGAAAAATAGGAACTCAATGTTATAAACTTGGACTTAGGTCTTATAACCTCCTCTGGCAGACCTATGTATTGGCACCTTAATATAGCACAGTCCAGGTTTTATATGCCTAGCTATCTTCTTAATCTCAGAAGATATATCAAGTTATATATCTATTATATAATTGCGAATGGGTTTTTTGCCCCTTCTGAGTCCACTCGCAATGCGAGTCGGCGTGGTCATGTGGATACGCCCGAAGCATTGGCCGCGCAGCGGCCATTGCGAGCAGTTCTAAGGCGACTCGCTATGCCCGCGCAGCGGGCATGGCGAGTCGCCTTAGCAGCGCGAAGCATTGGCCGCGAAGCGGCCATTGCGAGTCAGAGACTCGCTCTTCTAGAATCCCGATGCATGTGCATCGGGCACCCAGCTAGTATTATATAACGAAAGAAAAGAAGAAGACGAAAAGAAACAAAGAGTAGGAAAAAAGAAAATATCTAAGTAGACAGAAAAAAAAATCAACAAGAGGGGAGGAACACAAGGGAAAGAAAAAGACCAGGTACATAATGATGAAAAGAGAAAAAAAAGAAAAACTTATGGGATAAAGGAAATATAAATTAAAAGGGGAGAGGGGAATAATTTTCTACGTCCCCTCACCTCATGTCCCGTCCTAACCCACCTGTGAGCAACACCACCTCAGTCCAGCAACCTTTGAGCATTTGGGGATTCGTGAAACATAATCCATTCCATCCATGTCGCATTAAACTGGGCCATTCCATCAGTATGTCCCGCTGCGAGTTCCTCCATTCTAAATACGTCCTTCATTTCTGAATACCAATCCAGAATGGAGGGTGGAGTGGGATTCCTCCACATACGGGGAATAACAGCTCTAGTGGCTGAGACACAGAATCTGAGAATATCTTTTTTAATAAGCTTGGCAGGACCTGGCAGGATCGACAACAAGGCAACCTCAGGAGTGCCCTCAATTTGTTTCCCTGTAATCATAGTGTAATTACGGAAGACCTTTTTCCAAAAGGTCTGTACCTTATGGCATGTCCACCATATGTGAATCATGCTGCCAACAGCGGTCCCACATCTCCAACACAAATCAGAAACATTGGGCGAGATTTTGTGTAGTCTGTCTGGGCAGAGGTACCATCGGGAAAGGACTTTGTAGTTTCTTTCCTGTGATGCACACGGTAAAGCCAGTAAACGTGTACATAGGAAACTCTTTTTCCATTCCATAACTGACAGTTCTCTTCCCAAGTCTCTTTCCCACCCACCTGATACTTGTGTTTTGTCCCTTCTTCTGTTCCCTCCACAATCAAGCGGTACAGCTCCGAAATAGGGTGAGCCGGGGAGAGTCTTGTTTGAACAATTTTCAATGGGATCAAAATATGTACGTACCCTACAAAGGTAGGGCCCCGACGATAGGAAAGAACAGAGTTGGGCATATTCCAACCACTGTATAACTGTTGATTGTGACCTCTGGCTAGAAACTCCACAGGGGGCACATCACCGTTGTGTAAAATCTACCAACTCGAACGTCCTCCACTCTCGTCCAGCCCATAAAAGTCTTCCTATCCATTCCAGGTAAGAAACAAGGATTGGAGAATAGCGGGGTCAATGGGCTTAACGTTTTTCACTAATTGAGGCACCTAGCGTCTAAGACCAGGCTTGTAAAGTGGTTTTAGAAGTATACAGATAAAGTGGTCATCACAGTGTCCGGTAATGACGGCAACCACTGAAGGTACTTTAACGGTATCGGAACACCGTCCTGTTCTATACTTATCCAACTCTTTATGTCGGATTTAAAGCACCAATCCAAAGTCTAACCAAGGACACTGCTTGAAAATAGCCTTAAAATTCGGTAGACCAGTTCCCCCCTTGATGCTGGAGTTGTTAGAGTCTTGAAACTGATTCTATTCTACGACCACCCCATAGGAATCGTGATACACATGCACGAAGTCTAGAGAAGAAACTACGTGGGGGCGTAGTCGGAACAGTTTGGAAAATATATAAGAAGCGAGGCTAGAATATCCATACATATCACATTGATGCGGCCCCACCAGGACAGATTCAAAATATTATATGCCACTAATTGCGACTCCATTTCAGTCAGAAGAGTCTGATAATTGTAAGGAAAGAGGTTGGATAGATCGGCTGGAATCCGGACTCCTAGGTATTTAATATTGTCAGATTCGCCATTTAAATGGGAAATTAGATTTCAACAAAGAGAGTTCAACCACGGGAAGGGAGACGTTCAACGCCTCTGACTTAGAGTAATTGACCTTAAAGTTGCTCAAGGAGCTGAACAGATCAAACTCCCTCATTACGCATGGGAGAGAAACATGGGGATTTGTCACATATAGAAGAAGGTCATCTGCAAAAAGTGCAGTTTTTTGTTCCCACCCGTATGCCAGAAATATCGGGGTTTCGTCTGATGGCGTTGGCCATGTGCTCCATAACAATTACATATAATAATGGCGATAATGGGCATCCTTGTCTGGTCCCGTTTTGTATAGCTATTGGAGACAACAGGTTACCGTTTACCCTGATTTTAGCCGAATATAGGGAGGGAATCCGGGCCAGGCATTGCGGTCCCAATCCCATATGGATCAGTGCCTCCCTCATGAAGCCCCAGTGGACTCTGTCAAAGGCCTTTTCTGCGTCTACTGATAAAAGACTAAGTGGGATGTTCATTGTTTTGCCCTTTGGATCAGTAGAATGGTCCTTATAGTATTATCTCTTGCTTCTCAGCCCTTGACAAAGCCCACCTGATCCATTTTAATCACTGAGGGAAGCAACGGGGCTAGGCGTTCTGCCAAGATCTTGGAATAGATCTTGACATCCACGTTTAAAAGAGAGATTGGCCTATAATTAGATGCCAGGACCGGGTCCCTCCCAGGTTTAGGTATGACACATATGTGCGCCTCCAGGGATTGCGGAGCAAAGCCAACTCCCTCTGATATAGAGTTAAAAGTGTCCAGCATGTGCGGCAACAGCAAAGTCTGGAGAGTTTTATAAAACAATGGAGTAAAACCATCCGGGCCAGGGCATTTAGACAGAGGTGTGGTCTTAATAGCTTCCAAAATCTCCGTTCCCATGATTGGAACCTCTAGAGAAGCAATTGCATCTTCATTCAAAGCGGAATCTGGTTAAAGGAAATATATTCCCTAAGTTTTTTGGTTAGTTCTTCTAGAGCTAAGTCCGCATATTTGCCTTTAAGGGTATACAGCTCCTTGTAATATTCCTTAAAGACTTCTAGAATCTCCTCCGGTCTGTGCTTTCTCCCCCTATCTCTAATCTTCTGTATATAAGATTGATTCACTCTAGGATGAAGTAATCTGGCCAGAGGTCTTGCGCACTTATTAGCTGTTCCATAATAGTAGTTTCTTGTCCTGTCCGTGAAAGCTTTATATTTTTGGGCCAATAAATCCTTGAGGTCTTGTCTGCGAATAGTCAGTTCAGGACAATACAGATCTAGATAACGTGTGTTTATGAGCGACCTCCAATGTATGTATCTGTGTGGTCTTATTAGATATCTCCTCTGCCCTGGTTTTCTTGATGCGAGAACCATGTTTGATTAGAGTTCCTCGTATCATACATTTAAGAGCTTCCCACTTGTAGGTCTGCGGTGTGGGGTCTGTCACGTGAACTTGCGAAAATAATTCGATATTATCCTTGAGCTCCGTCACACATATGGAGTCTTTAAGAAGCTCATTATTGAGTTTCCACGTCCAGGGTTTCCGCACTGTGTCTGGAATTGTTAATTTTAAGTGTACGGGGGCATGGTCAGATAGCAAAATGTCTCCAATGTCAGTTTGAGGATCCCATGAGAGCATATTATAACTAACCAAAAAGTAGTCTAAACGACTATAAGAATTGTGGACATTAGAATAGTATGAATAGTCTCTATCTTTTGGATGAAAAACCCGCCATATATCTATGAGCCGAGAGAGAGGGAGGAGATTCTTTAAAGTCGAATGCTTAGTACTGTACTCTACTGAAGAAGTATCCACGCCAGGGTCCATTGCAAAGTTGAAGTCTCCACCAATCAAAATGGAGCATTCTGCGAAGTCAGCCAGCTTAAAACGTATAAAGAAAAGGTAAAAGTAGAAAAATAGGGGAGAGAAGTAAGTCACAGGGGTCAAGTAGGGAAAGAGGTGGGAAGAATGAGTTGTAGGGGTGTTGATGCTCAAAGGGGGTAAGGATGGAATCTGATAGGATCAAGCATAGTATGATATGACCACGTGTCTGCATGATTGGGAAGCCAGTAACGGCTTTAAAGGTGAATATGGTCTCTCAAGTAAGTGTAAGGGCTCTGGTAAACTAAGTGGTGGATCTATATCATAGCCATGCCGCCCACTTTTTTTGAATAGGGGATAAGAACTGTAGGAGAGAGCGGCTATTTCCGCTGTTCTATAGATTGAGTCTACAGAAGGCATAGCAATAAAATAAACCAGAAATAATATGATACACGTCATCATCTTCATCATCTAATCGTCATCATCTCTGTCTTCACAGGTAGGAACTCTGCTTTGAAGTCAATCTCATTGAGCCTTCCCAGTAACTGACCTGTGTTTCTCCAACAATATTGGTCTGTGGTATGAACTCTGCTCTCAACTCAATCTCATTCAGCATTCCCCGTGCTGTAATGACTTCCATTGTAAACTGACAGCCTGATACACATATGTCTATGGTATATCTATCTCTGTATGTATTGTAAACTATCCTACATTTCATCTGTTTGCAGTATATTAATTACTCATCGGTGTATGACTGCCTATTTCCCACATGGTAAATGCTATCTGATGGTGGAAGGTGTAACCCACACTCTTTTACTCTTTTTTGAGTATGGTAATGAAAAAGGGATAGAGTATGTGGTAACCGCTAGGGAATAAGTACAGCTCCACGACCAGTAGTAAATTACCTTTAGGCTTTAATCAAAATGTGTGTAGCACGCGGGTCCATTAACCACGATGCATTTCAACGCAGTATGCATCTTTCTCAAGTCACTTGAGAAAGACGCATACTGCGTTGAAATGCATCGTGGTTAATGGACCCGCATGCTACACACATTTTGATTAAAGCCTAAAGGTAATTTACTACTGGCCGTGGAGCTGTACTTATTCCCTAGCGCTTACCACATACTCTATCCCTTTTTTCATTACCTTACATATCCTCCCTGCGGGGAGTGGGTTGTGGAGCTGCTCTGGGCTACAGGACCTGGCCTTCGTCATTTAGTTAATCTTCCTGAGCGGCCACGTGATTCTTGGGAAACAAGGAAAACGTTGAAGACGCTAATTTTTAACATCATTCCAGAAGAGTGAAATTCATTATCTTAAAGACCTCGCAAGTGTGCAAGATATTCCAGTTGTGCGGACGGCACAACTGGTCAAGGTGAGCAATATAAAAATATACCGAGGGTAATTATTGCAAACACAGTATGGCGCAAATTGTATTTTCTTTTTTGAGTATGTCTTCTATTTCAATGTCTGTTGTCCTATGTGCTTTTGTTATCCACTTTCACCACCCCATCCCCCTCCATCACCACTAATCCACATCAGCCCCTCTCTCCTTCCCTCCACTATGTTCAGCTCCCATGCTCTCTTCACCTTTCTGATTCATCTCAGTCCATCATATTCCAGGGTATTACTTTATAAACCATGTCACAAATCCAATAAACTATTTGTGTTGTCTTTTTACTATTGCTCCTGTCAGGTGATATATCTCCAAATCCTGGTCTACCCTCTGGCAACTTCAACCCCTCCCCCACCTCACATAGAAATTTTACTATTCTTATTAACATTACTTGCACATCTTTATCTCCCTCTTTTAATTGCATGCTCTTGAATCCACGGTCTCTAAGCAACAAGCTTCGCTGCATTCACAATTACTTTCTTACTAGTTCTCTTAATCTGTTGGCCCTGACTGAAATCTGGATCCAGGATTCAGACACTGCTTCCTCTGCCGCTATTTTGCATGGCAGCTTACACTTTTTCCATTCCCTGAGACCTGGGAACAGACATGGCGGTGGAGTCGGCTTACTCCTGTTCCCACAGTGCACTTTGCAGGTCATCCCCACAGCTCCATCACTTTCATTCCCTTCTTTTGAGGTCCACATAATTAGGCTCTTCCATCCCCACCCCCTCATTGTAGCAATGGTATTCTGCCCCCAGGTTCACCCACTATTTTTCTGCGTGGCTGCCGCACTTTATGTCCTCAGAATTATCAATCCTTATTCTCGGAGACTTCAATGTCCCCGTCAACAGCCCCACCTTCCCATCTGCATCCCAGCTCCTATCTCTAAGCAGTTCTCTTGGCCTCTTACAGCACTCAACCTTTGAGACACACAAGGATGGTAACACCCTTGACCTGGTCTTTACCTGGCTTAGTTCAACCTCCTCCCTAGATAACTCATCTCTTCGCCTCTTTGAGCACAAAATTCTCTTCTTCAACCTCTCAAATTCTCGCCCACCCAAGCATACTCCTACCTATCACAGATCCAGAAACCTACAGGCCATTAACCCTCATACACTCACAGACTCTCTACACTCATCACTACCCCAATCTCCTCCCTCTCCTGTCCTGATCTGGCTGCGAATCACTACAATGACACTCTCAGAAGCACTCTGGTCCAAGTAGCACCCCTCACCCTCAGGCCCTCCAAACACAGAGTAAAACAGCCCTGGCTCACATTACAAACTCGATTCCTCCAGCGATGCTCTAAGAGTGCTGAATGCCAATGGAGGAAAAATCGCACACCAGAAAACTTTATCCACTATAAATTTATGTTAAGAACTTACAACTCTGCCGTTCACCTCACCAAACAGACCTACTTCACCACCCTGATCTCCTCGCTATCCAACAATCCAAAAAAATTCTTTAACACATTTCACTCCCTCCTCAATTCTAAAGCACAGGACCTTTTCACTGACCTCTGTGCTGATGATCTGGCTTCTTACTTTACAGAGAAAGTAGAAAACATCCGCCAAGAAATCAACTCCCGGCCTCCAAGCGCTGTCACCCCCATTCTTCCCCACATCTCCTCTGGCTCACTCTCCACATTTGACCCAGTCACAGAAAAATTCTCCTTTTTTTTTCTCATCGTACTAAATGCTGACCCTATTCCCTCACACCTACTCAAGTCTCTCTCTCCGATGATCACTACTCAAAATTTTCAATCTCTCCCTCTCCTCTGGCATCTTCCCCTCCTCCTTCTAACACTCTATCATTACTCCATTATTAAAGAAAACTTCTCTTGACCCATCCTGCACAAATAACTACAGACCTGTCTTCAACCTCCCCTTCATCTCTAAACTGTTGGAGTACCTGGTCTACTCCTGCTTCACTTGCTACCTCTCCACTCTCTTCTAGATACATTACAGTCTGGTTTCCACTCCCTATACTCTACTGAAACTGCCCTCATCAAAGTGACTCTACACCCCCCTGATGAAGCTAACATTGTGAAAGAGGAAACGTACGTTGGGGACTGGAGCGGGGGACTTTCCACTGTGGGGTAAAATTTGATCTGCACCAGCACTTGCACTTTAAATATAATGGAGTAATGCTTAGTGATTCCCTCCTGTAGAGCTACTTGGACATTTATGCTGCTAACATGATATACCATGCAATAATTTGAGGTCCAGTATAGGCATCTATCCTTGATGTTATGCACATGCATTATATGAAGTATTATGCATTTGTGAAATTTTGTGATGTGATGTCCTGGCGACTTATATATCCTCTGTATACTGCATGTTTTTTACATATATTACTGTCTGAAGCTGTAATAGATAATGTATGGGTAAATTGTGCAATATTGGTGTTTTTGTACTTTGCCCCATGTGTGCCACCTTTCTGTTATATTTGGCACTGCAAGTTCATTATAAATATAAACGCTGTTCTAAAAATGCACTCCTTCTCTCCGTTTTTCCTTTGGTAAAAGACTTTTTATACATGTTGTCCTACTCCAAGCTGTATAGGCTTGAGATCCAACACCAATTAAGTAAATCAGGTGATGTGCATCTCTTTAATGAGAAGAGGTGTGGTCTAATGACATCAACACCCTATATAAGGTGTGCTTAATTATTAGGCAACTTCCTTTCCTATAGAAAAATGAGTCAGAAGAGAGATTTGACGGGCTCTAAAAAGTCCAAAATTGTGAGATGTCTTGCAGAGGGATGCAGCAGTCTTGCAATTGCCAAACCTTTGAAGCGTGATCATCGAACAATCAAGCGTTCTCATGGCAAATAGCCAACAGGGTCGCAAGAAGCGTGTATGGGCAAAAACTTTACTGGAGTATCAAAAAGCACAAGGTGTGCCATACTCAGGGACATGGTCAAGGTAAGAAAGGCTGAAAAACGACCACCTTTGAACAAGAAACATAAGATAAAACGTCAAGACTGGGCCAAGAAATATCTTAAGACTGATTTTTCAAAGGTTTTTATTAAATGACAGTGACTCTTGATGGGTCAGATGGATAGGCCAGAGGCTGGATCAGTATAGGGCAGAGAGCTCCACTCTGACTCACATGCCAGCAAGGTGGAAGTGGGGTACTGGTATGGGCTGGTATCATCAAAGATGAACTTGTGGGACCTTTTCGGGTTGAGGATGGAGTGAAGCTCAACTCCCAGACCTACTGCCGGTTTCTGGAAAAACACTTCTTCAAGCAGTGGTTCAAGAAAATCACGATTTTCATGCAGGACAATGCTCCATCACATGCATCCAACTACTCCACAGCATGGCTGGCCAGTAAAGGTCTAAAAGAAGAAAAAATGATGACATGGCCCCCATGTTCACCTGATCTGAACCCCATAGAGAACCTGTGGTCCCTCCTAATATGTGAGATCTACAGGGAGGGAAAACAGTACACCTCTCGGAACAGTGTCTGGGAGGCTGTGGTGGCTGCTGCACGCAATGTTAATTGTAAACAGATCAAGCAACTGACAGATTCTATGGATGGATGGCTGTTGAGTGTCATCACAAAGAAAGGTGGTTATATTGGTCGCTAAGTTTTTTTGGGTTTTGTTTTTGCATGTCAGAAATGTTTATTTCTAAATTTTGTCACATTATATTGGTTTACCTGGTGAAATTAAACCTGCACAAACAGATTTCCTCCTAAAATAGCCAAATCTATAAAAAAAAACACTCCAACTTCCAAAAATATTAAACTTTGATATTTGAGTCTTTTGGTTGATTGAGAACATATGTTGTTGATCAATAATAAAAATAATCCTTTAAAATACAACTTGCCTAATAATTCTGCACACATTGTATTTACTTGACCTTTTGAGTCTTTAGGTTGATTGAGAACATAGTTGTTGATCAATAATAAAAATAATCCTTTAAAATACAACTTGCCTAATAATTCTGCACACATTGTATTTTTCTTGACCTTCTGCAGCTTTTGACACTGTTGAGCACCATCTCCTACTTACTATTCTGCACTCCATAGGCATAAGGGACACTATGTTCTCCTGGTTCTCTTCCTATCTTTCTGACCGCTCTTTCAGTGTATCATTCGCTGGCTCTACTTCCTCTCCTCTTCCTTTCACTGTTGGGGTTCCTCAGGGTTCAGTCCTTGGTCCTCGTCTTTTCTCTCTCTAAACAGCCCCGATTGGACAGACCATTAGCAGATTTAGCTTCCAGTACCATCTTTATGCTGATGACACACAACTATACACTTCTTCCCCTGACCTTAGCCCCGCTGTATTACAGAATGCAAATCACAGTTTAACTGCACTTTCCAACATAATGTCTGCTCTCTATCTGAAACTCAACCTTTCCAAAACTGAACTTCTTCTGCTCTCGTCCTCTACTAATCTCCCTAAATCTGACACCTACCTCTCAGTGTGTGGCACCATGAAAAATCCTAGGCAGCAGGCTTGCTGTCTGGTTGTTATGTTTGACGCCAATCTCTCCTTCTCCTCCTACATACAATCTCTTGCCTGCTCTTGCCATTTGCCCCTGAAGACCATCCGTACAACCTGCCTCTTTCTCACCATGGAAACACAAAAAACTCTCACTGTGACCCTAATCCATTCTTGCCTTGATTACTGCCATTTTCTATTAATTGGCATCCCCCTCACTAGACTTTCCCCTCCATCCTTAATGCAGCAGCCAGGGTCACCTACCTGGCCAATCGTTACTCGGATGCCTCCGCTCCAGTCACTGCACTGGTTGCCTGTACACTATATGATCCAAATCAAATTACTTGTTTTCACCCACAAAGCTCTTCACAGTGCAGCACCTCCCTACATTTCCTCCCTCATCTCTGTCTACCACCCTATCCATTCTCTACTTCCTACAAGCGACCTTTGACTAACATCTGCATTACTCCGAACCTTCCACTCCCAGCTCCAAGACTTTTTCCGAACTGCACCTACTTTCTGGAATGCTCTACCTCAAGAAATTAGGAATATCCACAACCTACATAGTTTCAGGTGCTCCACATCTTTTTAAGGCAGTCTATCATGCTCATTAATCAAAGTGCTTTACACATACCCCATTTGCTATTTTTCTGAACAGATTCGCTATTTTTCTACACAGATTGCCTGGTGACAACTCATGCAATTTTATTTATCCACCATTTCCTCGAGATGGCTGGACCATCATTGTAAATAAACCCCTGTACTTTGTGTAACCCCCACCTCATCATAAATTGTAAGCTTTGATGAGCAGGGCCGTCTTTATTTTTTTGCTTTACTTCTTGTATTGCATTTGTTTATACTGTTTGTTTTTTGCTTTAAATAATTATATATGTACAGTATATATATATATATATATATAATTATTACTTATGACTGTTTGTATAAGTATATTTCCCTGCACATGTTGGCTGATCTGATGAGCCGACATGTGCCTCTAACAGGTGGATTGGAGGTCCCCACACAGCTGTTAACCAGTTAAATCCCACTGTCAATCTTTGACAGCTTTAGTTTTGCCGGCGTGGAGTGTGTCATTCGCTTCTCCCATCAGCAGCTCCTAAAAACTTTAAAAAAACACAAAAGTTCAAATCAACCCTCTTTTGCCCTAATTAAAAGAAAAAAATGCACTTATTTGGCATTACTGGGTTCAGAAATATACGATCTATCAAAATCTAAAATAAATTAATCGCTTCAGTAAAACAGCATAATAGAAAAAAAATTTAAACTCTCTAATTGTGGGGTTTTTTGGCTGCCGCAACATTGAGATCGAGAGTAATAAGAAGCAATGAAAACATAGCGTCTACCCCAAACTGGTAACAGTAAAATTTGTCAGCTTAGGGAACAAAAAATAAACCATCACTTTGCCCCTTATCTTGAAAAACAAAACGTTACAGTTCTCTGGAAATGGCATTAAGAGCAAATTTTTTTTTACAAACGTCTGAATTTTTTTTCACTACTTAAATTGAAAGAAAATTGGATAATTGGCATTTACGTACTTGAACTGACCTGGAGAATTGTAATGCCAGGTCCATTTTACCATATAATGAACATGGTAAATAAAAAAGTCAAAAAATAATTGTGGAATTGCACCTTTTTTGCAATTTCACCACTCTTGGATTTTTTTTTACCCATTTTCCATTACACTATATGGTAAAATGAATGGTGTCATTCAATAGTGCAACTTGTCTCACAAAAAACAAGCTTTTTTGGACGTTTTTTTGCACTCTTTTTTGTGATATATATTCTTGGTGGTGTGAACACGGTTTACAGCCCTGTTCACATTGTGATCCGGCTCAGTATCAGTTTTTCATTAGTTTCTTGTTCTGCAAGTTGAGAAGTGCTCCACCCCTTCTCACTGAGCCTGAACACATAAATTGCTGTTTCTACCTTGTGTGCCCATAATGAATCTGGCCCTGCTGCATCCTGCATCTATGAGGTATGGTCACACTAGATCAGGTTTTAAATACGTTAGTCTAGGACCGTTCTGATAGGGGTCACCGTGGAGTGGTAGAACGGCTTCCGTACTTTTTTGCAAAAAACGTACTAACTAAGAACCCTGCTGTTGACGCTATTTTGCACTTGCTTTTTACTTTTATAGCAGTGATATATATTTTTTGGACGTTTTTTGCACTCTTTTTTGTGATATATTCTTGGTGGTGTGAACACGGTTTACAGCCCTGTTCACATTGTGATCTGGCTCAGTATCAGTTTTTCATTAGTTTCTTGTCCTGCAAGTTGAGAAGTGCTCCACCCCTTCTCACTGAGCCTGAACACATAAATTGCTGTTTCTACCTTGTGTGCCCATAATGAATCTGGCCCTGCTGCATCCTGCATCTATGAGGTATGGTCACACTAGATCAGGTTTTAAATACGTTAGTCTAGGACCGTTCTGATAGGGGTCACCGTGGAGTGGTAGAACGGCTTCCGTACTTTTTTGCAAAAAACGTACTAACTAAGAACCCTGCTGTTGACGCTATTTTGCACTTGCTTTTTACTTTTATAGCAGTGATATATATTTTTTGGACATTTTTTACACTCTTTTTTGTGATATATATTCTTGGTGTGTGTGAACACGGTTTACAGCCCTGTTCACATTGTGATCTGGCTCAGTATCAGTTTTTCATTAGTTTCTTGTCCTGCAAGTTGAGAAGTGCTCCACCCCTTCTCACTGAGCCTGAACACATAAATTGCTGTTTCTACCTTGTGTGCCCATAATGAATCTGGCCCTGCTGCATCCTGCATCTATGAGGTATGGTCACACTAGATCAGGTTTTAAATACGTTAGTCTAGGACCGTTCTGATAGGGGTCACCGTGGAGTGGTAGAACGGCTTCCGTACTTTTTTGCAAAAAACGTACTAACTAAGAACCCTGCTGTTGACGCTATTTTGCACTTGCTTTTTACTTTTATAGCAGTGATATATATTTTTTGGACGTTTTTTGCACTCTTTTTTGTGATATATATTCTTGGTGGTGTGAACACGGTTTACAGCCCTGTTCACATTGTGATCTGGCTCAGTATCAGTTTTTCATTAGTTTCTTGTCCTGCAAGTTGAGAAGTGCTCCACCCTTCTCACTGAGCCTGAACACATAAATTGCTGTTTCTACCTTGTGTGCCCATAATGAATCTGGCCCTGCTGCATCCTGCATCTATGAGGTATGGTCACACTAGATCAGGTTTTAAATACGTTAGTCTAGGACAGTTCTGATAGGGGTCACCGTGGAGTGGTAGAACGGCTTCCGTACTTTTTTGCAAAAAACGTACTAACTAAGAACCCTGCTGTTGACGCTATTTTGCACTTGCTTTTCACTTTTATAGCAGTGATATATATTTTTTGGACGTTTTTTGCACTCTTTTTTGTGATATAAGCTTTAATATGGTTATAGTGATGAAAAAATAAAAAAAGTTATGACTCTTGGAAGAAAGGGAGGAAAAAATGCCCACATGACTTGTCCTGAGGAAGAAGCCCACAGTGGCTTTGAAACATGTTGACTTAATAAATCATCTTTGATCTATATGGACTGATCTGATATTGTTCCTGGTGAAGCAGCAGCGAAGGTTTATTCCTAATTCATCACCCTATATCGACATCTCTTCACATGGGTCCGGAGCAGCTGTTACACGCACATACACTGGTTGTGACTCTCACAACCACCAAAGGTGAGCCTTTCCTGCACCAATATGCCACTTGTGTATAAAGGATAAGACCCTATTTCACCTTAATTTCTCTCTCCAGATTTTGGTATTTGTATCATGTATCAGATGTGTGTGCTGTGCTTGTGTGATGTGTCTTCTGTTTGCACATGTCATGTGTCTGATGGGTGATGTGCCTGATCTGTATGCTGTGCTTGTGAGACGTGCACTGTATTTATGTGTTTGATGGCTTGTGTGGTTTGCCTGATGGGAGCTTTGCTTTTCTTACATATCTGACATGTTCTGTATATTTTTGTGATGAGTCTAATGAGTGCAGTGCTTGTTATACATGTGCACTGTTTGTGTGATGCGTCTGATGAGTTTGGATGATGTGTCTGGTGTACAGTCATAAGATAAAACTGGAATGGTATCCACGGTCCGCGCTGCTGCACCTTCCTCAGGGCTGGGACAGCACCGAAACGCGTTGGTGTGATGAAATAATGAACTTTTGATGGTAATAACCTCTTGTGGATTCCTTGGATAAAGAGCAGCAGCGCGGACAGTGGATACCATTTCAGTTTTATCTTCTGATTTCCCGCGGTTTTGTGGCGTTGGTGGAGGTTCTGCAGCAGCTGCCTTATGCTTTTAAACTGGTTGTGAGTCTCACAACCATAAAAGGTGAGTGGATACACTTATAATCCACATAAGAACTATAGTGTCTGTTTGATAGGGCACAATCTGCGCCTCTTGTATCTCCCTTCTTTTCTAGTTGGTGTACAGTCATGGCCAAAAGTTTTGAGAATGATACAAATATTAATTTTAACAGTCTACTGCTTCAATTTTTGTAATGGCAGTTTGCATATACTCCAGAATGTCATAAAGAGTGATCAGCTTAACAGCAATTACTTGCTAAGTCAATATTTGCCTAGAAAATGAACTTTAACCTCCAAAACACATTTCAACATCATTGCAGTCCTGCCTTAAAAGGAGCAGCTAACATTGTTTTAGTGATTGTTCCATTAACACAAGTGTGGGTGTTGATGAGGACAGGGCTAGTGATCAATCAGTCATGATTAAGTAAGAATGACACCACTGGATACTTTAAAAGGAGGCTGGTGCTTGGTATCATTGTTTCTCTTCAGTTAACCATGGTTATCTCTAAAGAAACACGTGCAGCCATCATTGCACTGCACAAAAATGGCCTAACAGGGAAGAGTATCGCAGCTAGAAAGATTGCACCTCAGTCAACAATCTATCGCATCATCAAGAACTTCAAGGAGAGAGCTTCCATTGTTGTCAAAAAGGCTCCAGAGCGCCCAAGAAAGACCAGCAAGCCAGGACCGTATCTTAAAACTGTTTCAGCTGCTGGATCGGACTACCAGCAGTGCCGAGCTTGCTCAGGAATGGCAGCAGGCTGGTGTGAGTGCTTCTGCATGCACTGTGAGGCGGAGACTCTTTGAGCAAGGCCTGGTTTCAAGGAGGGCAGCAAAGAAGCCACTTCTCTCCAGAAAAAACATCAGGGACCGACTGATATTCTGCAAAAGGTACAGGGAGTGGACTGCTGAGGACTGGGGTAAAGTCATTTTCTCTGATGAATCCCCTTTTTAATTGTTTGGGACATCTGGAAAACAGCTTATTCGGAGAAGAAGAGGTGAGCGCTACCACCAGTCTTGTCTCATGCCAACTGTAAAGCATCCTGAAACCATTCGTATGTGGGGTTGCTTCTCAGCCAAGGGAATCGGCTCACTCACAGTCTTGCCTAAAAACACAGCCATGAATAAAGAATGGCACCAGAATGTCCTCCAAGAGCAACTTCTCCCAACCGTCCAAGAGCAGTTTGGCGCCCAACAATGCCTTTTCCAGCATGATGGAGCACCTTGCCATAAAGCAAAGGTGATTAACTAAATGGCTCAGGGAACAAAACATAGAGATTTTGGGTCCATGGCCTGGAAACTCCCCAGATCTTAATCCCATTGAGAACTTGTGGTCAATCATCAAGAGACAAACAAAAACCAACAAATTCTGGCAAAATGCAAGCATTGATTATGCAAGAATGGACTGCTATCAGTCAGGATTTGGTCCAGAAGTTGATTGAGAGCATGCCAGGGAGAATTGCAGACGTCCTGAAGAAGAAGGGTCAACACTGCAAATATTGACTTGCTGCATTAACTCATTCTAACTGTCAATATAACCTTTTGGTACTCATAATATGATTGCAATTATATTTCTGTATGTGATATAAACATCAGACAAACACAAATAAAAACCAGAGGGCAGCGGATCATGTGAAAATATAATTTTGGTGTCATTCTCAAAACTTTTGGCCATAACTGTATACACTTTGCTTCTGTGATTTTTTTGAAGTGTGCACTATATTTCTGTGCTTTTCCTGATGTCATAAGCAAACTACTTTTGGGGCGGGAGGACAGACACTTGTAATTTTTTTATTTTATAGCTACACTATGGCCGAAAACTCTGCTTTTATCCCCCAGTGTGAGCCAATCAAACACAGCAAGTAGTTAGCACTGAGCCAAGTACAAAGCATAGACGATGCTGGCTCCAGTGTTTTCAAAACGTAAAGCACCTGAACGCCTACCTTAAGCAGGTTTGCTTGTTTCCAGTGGAACTGTGTGTGCTGTTCCTCTGATGTTTCTACTGTGTATGTGCTGGGTTTGTGTATGTGTGTATCTGGTGTCTGCCGGGTGCTTGTGAGACATGTGCGCTATGCATCTTGATGTTCCTGATGTGTGCACTTTGCCTGTGGGATGTTTCTGAGCTGTTCACTATACAGTACTTATGTGATATGTGGGATGTGTTTGATGTGCTAATCAGACGTGTGACCTCTGATGTGTCTAGCATATGAGCTGTAATTTTCTGACATCTGTTCAACTTGTTTTTTACTTAAGAGGTTTTCTATTTTTATGTTTTGTGTTTTGACATGTTGTGAGGCAGCACTCACTGAAGGTATTTGTGGCACCCCATGGGTTAATGTGCCACAGTAACATCACACGGGTTCCCTCCCCACAACACACTGACAAACACTAGCACCTCTGGGCCAGGAGGGGGAGCACAACCTGCTCTGTTAAATACTCCAGGTCCACAGGAAGTAGCTCAGTGCAGCACGGAGCAGTGCTGTGAAGAGCACAGTTTAGTGCAGAGTTCAGTACAGGTAGTACTGTGAAGAGGAGAGAGTCTGCAGTGTAAAGGAGCTACTTGAGGCTTCTCTGCAGCCTGCTCACACTTCCAGGCCTAGCTAGGGTCTGAGGGAAGGAGAACTACAAGCAGAGAGACACTTCTGGGAGCTTGAGTGTCACCATCACTCGCTCCAGAGAAGCGCACAGAACGGACACCGGATCCGGCACTGTGACTGACACATGCAGCACAGTGAATCCAGGAGTAGTGGAGGCTCCAGACACCCACAGTACCAGAGCAAAGCAACACGGCGGGGTCAGCACAGCACAGAGGACTCAAGTTGCCTAGCCAAGTGGTACCAGCAGAACAGACAGAGAGAGTGAGACAGTCCCAGCAGCTCAGCTAGACACAGAAGCCAGGACACACACAGCACAGCACGAGGAAGCTGATGACCCGGACAGGGTGGGAGGAAAACCCAGCCCCTGTACAGACTCCGTGGACAATCTGCTACAAGAACTGCAGTAAAGCTTTGGATACTACAAAACGTGAGTGTGTGTTCCTTAACCCCGTCTCCACTATCCACATCCATTATAGACTTTACCATCACTGCCCCGGGAAATACAGTTCTGCCCACGGGAACTATTCCATCCCTGCTGCCATCACATCATCCCTGGAGGTTCTGCAGCAGCGACGGCCCCACTACTGGCCGCATATAGTGGGTGGCGTCACGATAAACTATTCTCCCCTGTAAATACACCCTTTTATTTGCATGGGCCCGGGACCCGGTCCGTACCAGGACCACCCGTGACATCCCCCGAAGCAGACACGGTCCGGTACCGAGTACCCTCGTCCCAGTGGCCTCGACATATTAGGGATACACTCTTTTTGGCAGTGGAATTAAAACACATAGCAACCGTTTTCTATTTCAACAAGTTCAGTCGGTTTATTAGAGACAACATAAACCAATTATAGTGTAGTTCATTTTAATTCTTCAGCAGGAATGATACACACACAGTCCTGAACCTTTCAATGGCGGTTAAGCCTGCCTGGCTTCAGATACATCCCTCACCCTAATAACAACTTAAAATCTTTATCAAACATAGTCTATTACCTTTTCGGGGTCTGTCTGCTTTTGTCAGCTCTGCTCCATCAGAACTGCACCTTTAAGGCTCTGTAGATGTAGTCTCCAGGCCTCGTGCCTTCCAGTTATGACTGCTTCTCAAGCACGGAGACACAGTCTCCTGACAATGTGTCTTCAAGGAAGATAGCCGCTCCAGCACCTTCAAAACAAACTGAGGCCAGACTTGCAGCACCTTGCAAGTCTCAGTTCTAGAGCAATGTGATTGCCCAGGAGTCTCATAATATCAGATGAGATCCACCCATTGGAGGTATGTTGTAAGCCAGACCCGTCCAACACTTTAGGCCAACCCTTAAATCCAGCCTTTAACACTATAAAAGAGTTAGGTTCCCTGGCACCGCTCCCCAGCTCACCTCTCCTGGGTCTGCATCCTCTGCTCCTCTACCTATCGGGGCATCCAGGCATGCTGTATCCCAGAGCCATCGCCGGGTCTCTTTCCTGTCTGCTGACCACCGAGCTCAATGATCAGCACACTACAATAGTCGGAGTCATGAACCTAATCAGCAGTGCACTAGGTGCGGTCGCGCTCCTCCCATGTGAATCTAGGGGCCGACACGGTTCAGCCTGACATTCCCCTTTGCCACCCCTTGGCCAATAGCTGTCCATCCTCCAGTGACACCTCAGACAGCGGCGCACATACTATACCAATAGCAATAGCAATAGTATGTGCGCCGCTCTGAGAAGCCCGGCGCTTTCATTCATAAAACTGTACAGCAGCTGTCAGGAGGCAGCTGCTGTACAGAGGTGATTAGACCATTATATGCCCACCTGAGTGGGTGGAAGGTCTCTAGGGGACTGGGCACCCCCTAGAGACATTGTACAAATATTTATTAATAAAATAAATAGTTTAACTAAACACAGAGCACTTTGCTTGCCGCCGGGATAAGCAAAGTATATGCGGGAACCGCATTGCTCAGGACTACACATCCTGAGCAATCCGGTTCCCGCATAGCAGATAACAGAACCGCTCAGAAAACTGCAGCCTGCATGATTTTTCATGCAGGCTGCAGAGCCGGAGACGGAAACCGGATTGCTTGTGAAGCAATCCGGTTTTTATCATAGGCTCCTATGAGGAGCGTTTCCTGATCCGGTTTTGAGATTTTTAAAAGCTCAAAACCGGATCAGGTTTTGTAAAAAAAACCTGAAGTGTGACCCTAGCCATAAAGAAGTGTGACTACCTTTGTAAGGTTACATGTACAGGCACACACAGCAGTATGTGCCATGTGGCTGGAGGATTTTTTAGCACACTGCTACGACAAGTATGGGCAACCAGCAGAACTTCACACTGAGGCAAAGAGAAAGAACAGGAAAAAGGACTACTCACAAATGGAGCCTTCAAAATCCTATTATTTTTTGGTTGGACTAGCTGTGCAGCACTCTTTTACGGAGCACTATACAATCTATCAGCAGACTTTGCTATTTGCATTATGAAAGGGCATCTATGAAGCCCAAAATGCTAACTAAAGTGCTAATATGAGTATGTAGGAGACATAGCATATGTGAAATATGAGACATATGAGACATATTGTAGTATAGTTTTTAGTAGATTAGTTGCATAAAACAATATTATTATCATTATTTATTATTATAGCTCATTTATTCCATGACGCTTGACATGTCAAAAGGGATATACACAATTAAGACAAGTACAATATTCATGAATAATATAAGGCACAGCCAGGTACAGGAGGAGAGAGGACCCTGCCTGCGAGCGCTCACAGCCTACAAGGGATGGGTGAGGATATAGTAGGTGAGGATAGAGTTGGTCGTGCGGCGGTATAGTGGACTGAGGGTTACTGTAGGTTGTAGGATTGTCAGAAGAGGTGAGTCTTTAGGTTCTTTTTGAAGGTTTCCACAGTAGCGGGAGAGATGCTTAATAACAAAAAGAAGAAAGAACTATGCCATAATAAATTGGGATCACCACATGAAATTTAGAAAAATATATATGTTACATATTTTATTGGGTACACATAAAACACAAAAAGACAGAAATAACACCATAAAAACACAAAATGTGACAACCAATAAAAACAATTACAAAGTACAAGGCTCCCTATTATTGTCTACAAAGTGCAAACGTGCTTTTATCATAAGTAGAATAAGCATATTATACATATAGAGTGGGAGACACTGAAACTTTGGTCAGTTAGGTCGAGATCCAAGATAAGGCCAAGTCTGTAATACCAAGTAAAGAGAGAATCTGTAGCAGGAGGGAAGTTAGTTAGGGCAGTTTCAGTGGTATGGTGTAGTCGGTAGCCAGATTGAAACCAGTCAAGAGGGAGCAAGAGGAGAAGTAGGACAGTTTGAAATGACAATGCTGTGCCAGTAGTTTTGATGCATAGGGGAGAAATGATATGGGGTGAAAGTTATACACAGAGGATGGGTCAAGGGAGAGCTTTTGAGAATGGATGTGATTAAGGCATACTTAAAGGATCATGGGAAGACACCAGTTGGTAGTGGTACGTTGAAGAGATGGGTTAAGGTCCGGTGGGTCAAGCACACAGGTGGTAAAATGTGATCTGGATATTAAAGAGGAAAGTTGATCTTCTGTCATGGTGGAGAAGCTGGTTTTGGCAGAAGAGGGCTGAGTAGTGTCCAGCCCCAGGCCCTGGGGTACTCGGGTATCAGGCTCGGAGGGGTTCGCAGGGATGTCACGGGTGGTAAGTACAGGGGATAAGAGTTTGTTGTCTCGTGACGCCACCTGTAGTACCTGGTGATGGGTCACCAGTGCCGCCACAGTCCTCCGGAGGGCAATGGTATCGCGGCAAGGATGGCAAAGCTCCCTACAGGGGGAGCTGGGTCTCCGGGGCAGCGTTGCTGTAAGCAAACAGGTTGAATTATGTAGCACAAAGACACGAAGGCAAAGATACTCTCCCGGGTACTTTACTGTAAACAGTCATCAGCATACAAGTCCTCAGTTCAGCAAAGGTTGGTAAAAAAACAGGTAGCTCTACGGGTGGCTGCAAGTGGATGCCAAGTGGTATGGTGGTACCTGTTGTATGCCTTAGTTGACAAACCCATGTCCTTTCTTCCCCACCTAGGATGAGTCTATACCCAATTACTCCTTGGGGCTCCCCTCCCTCGAAGTGAAAAAGCAGGCAGACCGCTGCGTCTGGCAGGGTGCCGCAGCCGGTGAACAGACCGCAGCAGCCGGTTGACGACTTCAGAGGTGGACTCTGGCCATATCCACGGGTCTGGCGTTCCCGTGGTGAACTGGGGAAGCTCCCTGGAGTATGGTCCCACACTGGGATTCCCTCTTTCTCTCTTGGGCCCAGACTCACACGTCAGGCACCCTCTCTCAGGATCCCCTCAGGATCCCCTTTCATCGTTCCTCAGGATCAGCCTGGAGCTGTCCTCTTAGACCTCCCGACTCGCTCCACACCCCTCCTCGACTCCTTTCCAACTCCAACTAACTCTTTGACTCCCTCTAGAGGTGACTATATCTCCCTCCCAGGAGTAACCTCCCACCACTACTCTAGTGTGGGAGTGCAGGACTGGGTCCCACCCACCAGCCCAGCATCCACTTGCAGTTGGGGAAAATTACACTGCTTTTATGAGTGTAATACTCCGGTGTGATGCCTGACCATGTGGGGTGCCACAGTAGTTTTAAGGAGGGACTGTGGGTACTGTGGGCCACGTCTTACTCTGATGTTATTAATCTTCTGTTTGAAGAATGAGGCAAAGTCTTCAGCTAAAATGAGAGGAGAGGGAAGACGTGCTGGGGGATGGAGGAATGAGTTGAACGTGTTGAATAACTGTTTAGGGTTATGAGATAGCGAGGATATGAGAGATAAAATGAAGGTTTATTTTGCAGCATTGAGTGTGGATTTGAAATTTGTTAAACACTGTTTGTATGCGATGAAGGGCTCGGTGGAATGGGACCTATTCCATCTCCGCTTAGCAATCCTGGAAGCCCGTCTCAGTTCTTTAGTCAGGCTGGTGTGCAAGGGTTAATTATTGATTGAGTTGATTTAGTTTATATGCAATTGCAGGTGCTTTGATATACCCTTAGCATTTCCAAAAACTCATGCCGCCTCAATTTATATACTGAGCACTGTCATATCTTGCTTGAACTCCATTAATGGCTCTGCATAGACAATGCATAGCTTCTCCAGGCCAGCTGTAGCAGGAGCCAACTTTGAAATACAGCAATGATACTATGGGAGTGCGGCTTCATTGTCTAAGTTTAGGAAACACTCAGCTGATTTGACAGTGCTCAATATGCAAATTGAAGGGGGAGGTGAAGGGCTGCTGCGCTGTTAAGATATAACAATGAATGACCCTGCATCTCTTTGTGGACCCTGCATCCTCACTCACATTCTGACTCTTATCACTGTCTCCTGTTTATACTGGTACTAAATTGCATGGAGCCAGCGTTGAAAGCCAGCAATAGAACTATGTGATTGTGGCTCTAGTGTCCGTATAGAGCCACTGTTTGAGTTCAGGCAATGCTCACTTGAGCATGGTCAATCAAGGTATTACAGTGTTAGTATGCAAATTTAGAGGGCATTCAAGAGAATCTATCAGATACTTTTTGCTACATCATCTGAGAGTAGTATGTTATAGGCAAAGAGACCCTGAATCTAACGATGTATCACTTAGTTTAATTGGTGCAGGTGTTATAGCACAATCAAAATGTTTACATTTAGCAATGCCACAGGGTTCAGAAAGCTTCCCCCATACACAACAGGCTTTGTTTGTACAATTTCTATTGATATTGAACTGCTATTCCCTGAAGGTGCAGAGTCGTATGAGTGCCCACCCAACAGCTCGTCACAGCAATGATAAGCTCCTGGTGCAAAAACAAACATTACAAATAAACAACACCACAAACCTGGATAAGAGATGTCTAGTTGAATTCTGAGTGTCAACCCTTACTTCATACTGTCTAGAGACATAACAAATACCTGCTGACAGTTTTCATTTAATGCTTTACTAAAGTACTGAAACCCCCTCATCTGCATTCAAAAAATTATTTGGTTAAGGTAATTAAACCATTAAAAGCTATACTGCTAGTATATTTTTTCATAGGAGCACAGGACCAGTTTTAGACAAAGTGAGGCATTGGGCAAATGTTTTAAACTGAGGTCCGAAATGATAACATATACACACGTGGTCAAAATTGTTGGTACCCCTTGTTTAATGAAAGAAAAACCCACAATGATCACAGAAATAACTTGAATCTGACAAAAGTGGTAAATAAATAAAAAATCTATGAAAATGAACAAATGAAAGTCAGACATTGCTTTTCAACCCTGCTTCCACAGATTTAAAAAAAAAAATTAAACTCATGAAATAAGCCTGAAATGATAGTACCCTTAACTTAATATTTTGTTGCACAACCTTTTGAGGCAATCACTAGAATCAAACGATTCCTGTAACTGTCAATGAGACTTCTGCATCTCTTGACAGGTATTTTGGCCCACTACTCAACAGCAAACTGCTCCAGTTGTCTCTTGTTTGAAGGTTGCCTTTTCCAGACGGCAGTGTTTCACCTCTTTCCAAAGATGCTCAATAGCATTTAGGTCAGGGCTCATAGAAGCACAACAAAACAAAGTATTCACTGATCTCAGGGTGACCAGTTCAAGAAAACACTGCGGGCAGCCGGCTAAAGCGCTCAACACAGTGAATTCCTAGGCCCATTGCCCCCTGGGAATTTTGAATATGCAAATAGAGTCTGTGGAGCCTCGTTTAGGAGTCTCAACACAGGACTAGCCAGATCTTCCTCTAGTTAAGGACCTAGCCATGATAACCACCATATTAAGTGGCCCTTTGAGTCAATATCCAGCTCTTTGCAAGCTTAAAGATATGACAAGGGAATACCAAGTCCAGGTATCCATCCACAGACAGCTGTTTCGGGGTGTTGCCCCTCATCAGTGTGGAGTAGGATTCCTGCATCTCTCGACAGGTATTTTGGCCCACTACTCAACAGCAAACTGCTCCAGTTGTCTCTTTTTTGAAGGTTGCCTTTTCCAGACGGCATGTTTCACCTCTTTCCAAAGATGCTCAATAGCATTTAGGTCAGGGCTCATAGAAGGGCACTTCAGAATAGTCCATTGTTTTCCTCTTAGCCATTCTTGGGTGTTTTAGCTGTGTGTTTTGGGTCATTATCCTGTTGCAAGACCCATCATCTGCAACTGAGACCAAACTTTCTGACACTGGGCAGCACATTTCTCTCTGGAATCCCTTGATAGTCTTGAGATTTCATTGTACCCTGCACAGATTCAAGACACCCTGTGCCAGATGCAGCAAAGCAACTCCAGAGAATAACAGAGCCTCCTCCATGTTTTACAGTGGGACAGTGCTCGTTTCTTGATATACTTCATTTTTCCGCCTGTGAACATAGAGCTGATGTGCCTTTCCAAAAAGTTCAATTTTTGTCCCATCTGTCCATTAAACATTCTCCCAGAAGCTTTGTGGCTTGTTACATGTAGTTTAGCAACTCCAGTCTAGCTTTTTTATGATTTTTTCAATAATGGTGTCCTCCTTGGTCTTCTCCCATGTAGTCGATGTTGGCTCAAACAATGATGGATGTTGCAATTTGAAACTGATGTCCTTGAGCTTGAAGTTCACCTTTAATCTCTTTAGAAGTTTTTCTGGGCTCTTTTGTTATCATTTGTATTATTCGTGTCTATGATTTGTCAATAATTTTCCTCCTGCAGCCACGTCCAGGAAAGTTGGCTACAGTCCCATGGATCTTAAATTTCTGAATAATATGTGCAAATGATGTCATAACCTTTACGTTTAACATAGTTGTCTATAATTTTCCTTCTAATATCCTAAGGCAACTCTTTCCTTCACTTTCTATGGTCCACGCTGAGTGTGGTGCACACAATGACACCAAACTGCACAGTGAGTATCTGTGCCCTGTGGACACACCTTGATTAACACGTGCCTTTTGTCACATATTCTGGGTGCATCATTCTGTCCAGGCCTATTTCATGGTTTATTTTATTTTTATATTATGAATTCTGTGGAAGCAGGGTTGAAAAGTAATGTCTGACTTTCATTAGTTCATTTTCATTGATTTTTTCTTTATTATTACATTTGTCAGATTCAAGTTATTTCTGTGACCATTGTGGGTTTTTCTTTCGCTAAACTAGGGGTACCAATAATTTTGATGACGTGTGTAGCACCATCACACAGAAACTTTTTGGTTGCATTTACTTGAGCTGAGTTTAAACTTGAGTTTGGTTCTCAACATCAATATGCTGCTCTTGGATTAATTAGCAAAAATGTGATGAAAAATTCCCTTTATTATTTTGTTGTACAATCTTTTGATGAAATCATTGTAAATAAATATTTTCTGTAATTCTCAATGAGACGTCTGCACCTGTCCACAGGTATTTGGCCAACTCCTTGTGAGCAAACTGCTGCAACTGTCAGGTGTGAAGATTACCTTCTCTAGACTGCATGTGTCACAGTCGGGGAAGTGCACCCACTGGTCTCCAACCACCCTCTGTCCCTGCCTACTTGCACAACCTGCCCTAAGTGGTAGTACACAAATGGGCAATGGTTCCTGCTCTCCTAAGTGCAGGGAGATACAGTAAAAGGTAAGTGGAATAAACTAACCTTGACAAAGCAGACACAAACACTCAGTAGAGAAAATGCACCACAGAGAAAGTCTAAGGCTATGTGCACACGGGGGCGGGTTAGGGGCGGCGGCGGCTGGGCGGGACCCGACAGGAAGCTCCGGAGCCGTCCACCGGCTTCCTGTCGGGTCCGTGCTGCGGAAGACGGGCGGGTGTGCGGCGGTGCACAGCGGGTTAGTGGCGTCGGTTCTGCAGCGGCTGGAAGCAGCACATGATTCTGCTTGCAGCCGCTGCAGAACCGGCCGGTTTATAGAACATGCTCATTCTTTGCTAACCCGCTGGGAACCCAGCGGGTTAGCAACGGATGAGCATGTGGAAACCGCCGGTGTGTGCACACCGGGTGTCGGTTTCCATAGGTTTCTATGTTAATCCAAAAGCCGCTTTTGGATTAACATAAATTTGCATAAACCTGATGGAAACCGACCGGCGGTTTCCGCTGCTAAAACGGCCCTAAACCTCCCTGTGTGCACATACCCTAACAGCCAAAACCAAGAGGAAAATCAAATCCAAATTCAGAGAGCCAGAAAGCTTGAGTCAGAATAGACACTGCTCACAGTCAAAATTATAATGGAGGAGCAAACTTAAATAACCAGCTCAGGAGATCATGTTATACCTTTAGAACACATGATCCAAAGGGTGTGGTGAATGCAAATGTCAGCACCACACCCACAAAAACAGGGAAAACCAAATCAGGAGCCTTACAAAGAGAACTCCTGGTGAGCCAAACACATATTCAGTATGATTTAGATCAGTGCTCATAAAAGGTTACTGCAGAATAGTCCAATGCTTTGCTTTTTGCCATCCATGGATGTTTTAGCTTTGTATTTTTGGTCATAATCCAGTTTGAGGACCCATAATCTGTGACTCAGACCAAGCTTTCTGACTCTTGGTTGCACATTTTGCTCTAGAATGCACTGATAATCTTGAGGTTTAATTGTACCCTGCACAGATTCAAGAAACCTTGCGCCAGGTTCAGGACAGCAGTCCCTAGACATAACCAAACCTCCTGTATGTTTCACAGCAGGTCAATGTTCATTTTCTTGTAGGCTTTATTTTTGCGTCAATGCACATGAGCTGATGTGACTTTCCAAAAGCTCCAGCTTCATCTCATCTGTCTAAGGACAGAACTGTTACTGGCCCATATGCATTTTGGCAAATTCCAGTCACACTTTCTTATTACTTGCATTCAACAGTGGTTTCCTTCTTGGATGTCTTTGGTTGTTTTCCTTGAAATCCACTTGAAATCTCTTTGGCTAAGACAGTGATGTACAGTGCCTACAAGTAGTATTCAACCCCCTGCAGATTTAGGTGGTTTGATAAGATGCAAATAAGTTAGAGCCTTCAAACTGCAAACAAGAGTAGGATTTATTAACAGAAGCATAAATCTTACAAACCAAAAAGTTATGTTGCTCAGTTGAATTTTCATAAATTTTAAACATAAAAGTGTGGGTCAATTATTATTCAACCCCTAGGTTTAATATTTTGTGGAATAACCCTTGTTTGCAATTACAGCTAATAATCGTCTTTTATAAGACCTGATCAGGCCGCCACAGGTCTCTGGAGTTATCTTGGCCCACTCCTCCATGCAGATCTTCTCCAAGTTATCTAGGTTCTTTGGGTGTCTCATGTGGACTTTAATCTTGAGCTCCTTCCACAAGTTTTCAATTGGGTTAAGGTCAGGAGACTGACAAGGCCACTCCATCACCTTGATTTTTTCCCTCTTGAACCAGGCCTTGGTTTTCTTGGCTGTGTGCTTTGGGTCGTTGTCTTGTTGGAAGATGAAATTACGACCCATCTTAAGATCTTTGATGGAGGAGCGGAGGTTCTTGGCCAAAATCTCCAGGTAGGCCATGCTATCCATCTTCCCATGGATGCGGACCGGATGGCCAGGCCCCTTGGCTGAGAAACAGCCCCACAGCATGATGCTGCCACCACCATGCTTGACTGTAGGGATGGTATTCTTGGGGTCGTATGCAGTGCCATCCAGTCTCCAAACGTCACGTGTGTGGTTGGCACCAAAGATCTCGATCTTGATCTCATCAGACCATAGAACCTTGAACCAGTCTGTCTCAGAGTCCTCCAAGTGATCATGAGCAAACTGTAGAGGAGCCTTGACATGACGCTTTGAAAGTAAAGGAACCTTACGGGCTCGTCTGGAACGGAGACCATTGCGGTGGAGTACGTTACTTATGGTATTGACTGAAACCAATGTCCCCACTGCCATGAGATCTTCCCGGAGCTCCTTCCTTGTTGTCCTTGGGTTAGCCTTGACTCTTCGGACAAGCCTGGCCTCAGCACGGGAGGAAACTTTCAAAGGCTGTCCAGGCCGTGGAATGCTAACAGTAGTTCCATAAGCCTTCCACTTCCGGATGATGCTCCCAACAGTGGAGACAGGTAGGCCCAACTCCTTGGAAAGGGTTTTGTACCCCTTGCCAGTCTTGTGACCCTCCACGATCTTGTCTCTGATGGCCTTGGAATGCTCCTTTGTCTTTCCCATGTTGACCATGTATGAATGCTGTTCACAAGTTTGGGGAGGGTCTTAAATAGTCAGAAAAGGCTGGCAAAAGAGATAATTAATCCACACATGTGAAGCTCATTGTTCTTTGTGCCTGAACTACTTCTTAATACTTTAGGGGGACCAAACAGAATGCTGGTGGTTTGAAGGGTTGAATAATAATTGACCCACACTTTTATGTTTAAAATGTATTAAAATTCAACTGAGCAACATAACTTTTTGGTTTGTAAGATTTATGTTTCTGTTAATAAATCCTACTCTCGTTTGCAGTTTGAAGGCTCTAACTTATTTGCATCTTATCAAACCACCTAAATCTGCAGGGGGTTGAATACTACTTGTAGGCACTGTACATTGATCTTGAAGTTCACCTCTAATAGCTGGGGAATTTGTTACAGGATCTTTGGGTGACAGTTGTATTACAGTACTTGTCACTTCAATTTGCCATCAAATTTCCTCTTGTGGATACATTCAGGGAGGTTTGCTATTATCCCATAGTCTTTACACTAGCTGCAGAAACATTAAGTTGTCTGGAGATAGTCTTATAGCCTTTACCTTAACGTGTTTGTCTATTATTTTCATTCTAATCTCCTGAGACAGCTCTGTCTTTAGCTTTCTTTGGTCCTTATTCACTGTGTTATACGCCATGATACCAAACAGCACAGGCACTACTTTTCACCCCCAAAGTAGTCAGGCTGAGTGATTACAAGTTTGTAGACACTTGTGATGTTACAAAAAAACACCTTAGCTTAACATGTCCCTATACTGTAGTCAAATTATTTCCATTGTTTTCTAAGGGTACCATCATTTTGTCCATATCATTTTCATTAGTTTTTTTTTCTGCTGAACCACAATTCAAAGGCAATGTCCAATTTTTATTAGTTGATTCTCAATACATTTATATTGAAAATTACGTTTGTCAATTTCAAGTTATTTTAGTGACCATTGTGGGTTTTTCTTACTTTAAAAGAAGGGTACCAACACTTTTTTTTGTGAGTGTACCTTGAAACCTGGTTTACAGGGGTAAAAAGAAAAACAATTATATTACTAGCAAAATGTAATTTCTAGTGTCTTAAGAAAGACTGGCAATGTGCTGAAGTTTTTTTTTTTGCAAAGGAAACATTGAAAATCTTGCTTCTTCCAAGCCAAAGTTCTGTATGTTCTGGATAGTTATTGAGATCAATCACCACTATTCATGGCAGCCTGAATTTTGGGAATCTAAACAGTTCTAGTTAATGTTTTCTATATGTAAAACCTGGCCTGTAGGACATAAACCAGCACACTCTGGACCATCTTAATTCCCCTGTTCAGAAGCTCTTCACAGTATTGTACATATGTTTCTCAGGAACATACATATATTTGAAGGTTCTTTTCTATCAATGTTATTCAATCCCACCAATATACTCCAAAAGAGCTTTTCTAAATTTTAATAAAAGGTTGTCAGCATTCCTGACAAGTATGTACAACTCAATTCTAATTTTATCCATGGTATGAGAATAGTTCTGAAGAATATTTTTTAATAATTCTTCAGTCTACAATATATTGCTAATAGAGTTTTATTAATAAATTGGCACATTGCAATTACACTTGACAGACAGCATGTCCCTACACAAAATAGCATCGTAAGCACTGATTGGACAGTGGTGCAATGTATAAGGACACACACCAACTGTCAACACCCATTTGTCAGTATTTCTCCTGAATATTTTGGAACTGCAAGCCCAAACTGAATTAATGGTATTCAATTTTAGTTTTGACTATTAATAAAGACAAATTTTGACAAACTAAATTACGGTATCTTTAAATCAGACTAACTAAGGGTGGGTATTGTGAGTTGGTTGTGCATCACATCTCACCTAACAGTTGTGGCCACAGGTTGGGAGACTGACACAAAGTTAGTTTTTTTACAAAGCGTGCTGCATCAATGTTTTTATATCTTTTAGGGTACTGTTACACGGCACAACGTTGAAACGATGTTGTCTACGATCTCGTGTGCGGGCGGTCATTTCTGACATCATTTCAACATCGCTGGTGAGATGTTACATGTCCGGATATCGTGAACAACCAACCAACGATCCAGTGATTCCGACATCGCCTGAACGACTCAGCGAGCGATGTTGGCAGTCGTTATCACCGCATCAAACAGCACAATCCCAAGCTCAATGTGGACGTACTGTGTGAGAGAGGCAGGGAGATAGGCATGCCAGAGTGTGTCATGATGTGCCCCTACCACTCCGATTGGTCGCCACAACTGCGCATGCGTGAGCGTTACTCTAAAGCGATATCACATGACCGCGAGTTCATGACGCACGGACATGTGACGGGGTAACTCAGGTTACCAAAAACATCGCTTGTGCGAATGTGCGCGCGTCTTGATGACGTCACATCATGCTTTCCTCCCAGTCTCCGGATATAAACAGTGGAAATACAGCGTTCAGTACGCTGTTACCTTCTGCACCACTATGCATACTTGTTAGCATCAATCTCTTAGGTGAGTCTACTGTATCTATATATAAGTATGATTCTTCTGGGATCCTATTGCACCGAGCCTCCTCCCTTACATATGGGTTATATCTGTATATATATAATGATGTCTTGTCTGTGTAAATTCCTTGTTTGAATATGTTTTTATGTTTTTTTCTCCATACAGCCTATGTGAATGAACATATCAGCTCTACTGTAGTAGCTTGTTGACCAGAATTGATGGTAGAAATCCTTATTTTTCCTTTTATTCAATGTTACTGTAGGTACATGAATATTGATCATGTTGTAATATATTTTCTTTGTTCTTTTAGCAACTGATGAAGGCCAGTAGGCCGAAACGTTTTGCTTTATAAATTCTGTTCATGTGAGCTGCCAAATAAATAAATACATTTCTCATTATAATTAGTGCCAAGTTAATTATAAGAGTTGGTTTTTAACTGGACATAGTGATTAGAGATTAGAGGGTTAAATCCCAGCAGGTGGACCGGACAGACACAAACCCTGACGATAATACCGAGTTTTTTGGCGTATCCTAATTTCCACTACACCCACTCCTGGTGCACACAAATGGTAAATGAATGCAGACAAGAGTTGTTTTTTAGCTGGACACTGAGATTAGAGATTAAATTCCAGAGGTGTACCGGTCAGACATAAACGCTGACGAGAATACCAAGTGTTTTGGCGTATCCTAATTTCCGCTACAACCCACTCCTGGCGCACACAAATGGTAAATAAATTCAGACAAGAGTTGGATTTTAGCTGGACACTGAGATTAGAGATTAAATCCGAGCAGGTGGACTGGTCAGACACAAACGCTGACGAGAATACAGAGTGTTTTGGCGTATCCTAATTTACGCTACAACCTACTCCTGCCGAACTAAGATGCTAAATTAATGCAGACAAGAGTTGGTTTTTCGCTGGACACTGAGATTAGAGATTAAATCCCAGCAGGTGGACTGGTCAGAAGAAACGCTGACGAGAATACAGAGTGTTTTGGCGTATCCTAATTTATGCTGCAACCCACTCCTGCATATAGAGAGCTAAATTAATCCCTAAAATCACTGTTTTGGGATGGATGAGATTTCCAGCCTGTACACCAGCCCCAGATGTGATGCAGGCTGGTATACTGGCACAATGAAGTTTGCTATATACCCTGCCTCCCTGCCTGCCTGTATACAGCTCTATTAGTCCTCAGAAGGACTGTTGTGGTAATTAGATTGTCAGCCCTGCGCCTACACTAACTGAAAGGCCACAAATCTGTCCCTCAATCAGCAGCACCTCTCCCTACACTGACTGTCTGTAGAGCAGAGTGACGAGCAAAGCGCTGTTAGGTCTTATAAAGACCTGATGACCTGTGCGGCCAGCCAATCACTGTAATGCCACAACCAACATGGCTGTGGCATTACAGTGTCTGTCAGCTAATCCCTGTATGTGGGCTGGCTCTGTAAAGAGCGCCAACATGCAGGGAGGTGGACCCCGAGCATAGCAAGAGTATCGCGAGATTACTCGGTACTCGCCGAGTACCCCGAGTACCGAGATATTCATGCAAGTACCGAGTAGTGACAAGCATACTCGCTCATCCCTAGTGTGCATGCGTGGATGTGTGCATATGTGGATGGGGCATGGATGGATGTGTGCGTGCATGGACGTGTGGATGTGTGCGTGCATGGATGGATGTGTGCATGGATGGATGTGTGCGTGGATAGATGTCTGTGTGCGTAGATATGTGCATACGTGGATGTGTGCATGTGTGGATGGGTGCATGGATGGATGTGTGCGTGCATGGACGTGTGGATGTGTGCGTGCATGGATGGATGTGTGCATGGATAGATGTGTGTGTGCATGCGTAGATGTGTGCATGTGTGGATGTGTGCATGCGTGGCTGGGTGCATGGATGGATGTGTGCATGGATATGTGGATGTATGCGTGCATGGGGATGTGTGCGTGCATGGATGTGTGCGTGCGTGGATAGTTGCGTAAATGTGTGGATTCATGGATGGATGTGTGCATGGATAGATTTGTGTGTGCATGCATGAATGTGTGCATGTATGTATGGATGCATGGATGGATGTGTGCATGAGTGGATGTGTGGATGTGTGTGTGCACGGAGGGATGTGTGCATGCATGGATGTGTGCGTGTGTGGATGTGTGCATGCGTGGATGCGTGCGTGGATGTGTGCGTGCATGCATGGATGTGTGCGTGCATGGATGGATGTGTGCATGCATGGATATTGCATGGATGGATGTGTGCATGCATGGATGTGTGCATGCGTGGATGTGTGCATGGATGGATGTGTGCGTGTGTGGATATGTGCGTGCATGCATGCATGTGTGCATAGATGGATGTGTGTGTGCGTGGATGTGTGCATGAATGGATGTGTGCGTGCGTGAATGTGTGCATGAATGGATGTGTACATGCATTGATGTGTGGATGTTTGTGTGCGTGGATGTGTGCGTGCATGGAGGGATGTGTGCATGCATGGATGTGTGCATGCATGGATGTGTGTGTGTGTGCATGTGTGTATGTGTGGATGCGTGCATGGATGTGTGGATGTGTGCATGCGTGCATGGATGTGTGCGTGCATGGATGGATGTGTGCATGGATAGTTGTGTGAGTGCATGCTTGGATGTGTGCATGCGTGGATGGGTACATGGATGGATGTGTGTGTACGTGAATATGTGGATGTGTGCGTGCATGGAGGGATGTGTGCATGCAAGGATGTGTGCATGCGTGGATGTGTGTGTGTGCATGGATAGATGTGTGCATGGATAGATGTGTGTGTGTGCATGCATGGATGTGTGCATGCGTGGATGTGTGGATGCATGCATGCATGCATGGATGGATGTGTGCATGGATGGATGTGTGCATGCATGGATGTGTGCGTGCATGGATGTGTGTGTGCGTGGATGTGTGTGTGCATTGATGTGTGAATGTGTGAGTGGATGTGTGGATGCGTGCATGGATGGATGTGTGCATGGATGGATATGTGCATGGATAGATTGTGTGTGGATGCGTGGATGGGTGCATGCGTGGATGGGTGCATGTGTGGATGATGAGTGCATGGGTGGATGGATGGATGCATGGATGGATGGATGGGTGCAACAAGGGATCAAGTGTCCTCTTGTTGTAGTCTCTGGGATCATAGTCATGGTGCACTGTATGACAGATCATTGCCATACAGTGCACCATAACTCTGACCCCAGAAACTGTAGGAAGAAGACACTTGATCCCTTGCTGCAGTCTCTGGATTAAGCAGAGGCGATCGAGCGTTGTGGGACCTTCGTTGTGGACTACGTCGGAGGCAATCGAGCGTCATGGGACCTCCGTTGTGGACTACGTCGGATCTTTATAATAAAGATGGAATCTGAATTTTGTTTGTGTTTTTTTTTCAAATAAAAAGATTTTTCTCTGTGTGGTGTATTTTTTTTGACTATTTACTAGAGATTCCTAATGGCCGAGTCTAACATTGGCCCGACATTATGAATCTCGGGCTTAGTGCCAGCTGCAAATAAAAAGCTGGCATTAACCCCCTTATTACCCAGTTTGCCACCAGCACCAGGGCAACTGGAAGAGCCTGGTTACAGATCCGGAAAATGGCGCTTCAATGAATTCGCCATTTTCTGGGGTGGCTGCGGGCTGCAATGTTGAGGATTCCAGCCCCTAGCTGCCTAGTTGTACCTGGCTGGGCCAAAAAATGGTGGAGCCCCACGTCTTTTTTTTTTAGAATTAGTTCTAGAAGTAAAAAAATGGGCTTCGCTGTATTTTTGGTTGCCAGCCAGGTACAACGAGGCAGCTGTGGGTTGGTGGCAGTCCGTAGATGCCAAGTTGTACCTGGCTGGACTAAAAATATGTGGAGCCCAACGTCATTATTTTTTTCTAAAATCAGTTCTAGAAATATTTAAAAAATGGCCTTCGCTGTATTTTTGGTTGCCAGCCAGGTACAACTTGGCAGCTGGGGGGCTGGAATCCTCTGCGTGGAGAGACTAAACTTGGACCCCCACACTGCAAATTGTAACCCACAGCCACCGCAGAACATAGTGCATTCATTAGAGGCGCCATTTTCTGGTGCTGTACCCCAACCAGTTGCCCTTGTTCTTCATACGTGACATGGTATCTGCTAACAATTTCAATGGAAAAATTAGCTCCAATTGTTAGCGGAAACCATATCGCGTATGGAGAGCCCCTCCCTATGTGCCTGAACATTGGAGCTCCCCCACAAGTGACCCCATTTTGGAAACTAGACCCCCCAAGGAACTTATCTAGATGCATAGTGAGTACTTTGAACTCCCAGGTGCTTCACAAAAGCCCCAAGTATACAGCTGAAAGCTACACTTAGCCCACAATATACAGGAGGAGGCTACACACAGCCCCCAGTGCACAGCAGGAGGTCACACACAGTCCCCAGTATATAGTATGAGGCAACACACAGCCATCAGTCTATAGCAGGAGGCCACTCACAGCCCCAGTATACAGCAGAAAGCCACACACAGCCCACAGTATACAGCAGGAGGCCACACACAGCCCCCAGTATACAGCAGAAGGCGGCACACAGCCCCCAGTATACAGCAGGAGGCCACACACAGCCCCCAGTATACCGCAAGAGGCCACACACAACCCACAGTATACAGCAGGAGGCTGCACACAGCCCCCCGTATACAACAGGAGGCCGCACACAACCCTCAGTATACCACATGAAGGAAGCTGCACACAGCCCCCAGTATACAGCAGGAGACCACACACAGGCCCCAGTATATAGCAGGAGACCACACACAGGCCCCAGTATATAGCAGGAGACCACCTACAGGCCCCAGTATAAAGCAGGAGGCCACACACAGGCCCCAGTATACAGCAGGAGGCCACACACAGGCCCCAGTATACTGCAGGAGGCTGCACACAGCCCCTAGTATACAGCAGGAGGCCACACAACCTCTCATATATAGCAGTAGACTACACACAAGCCCCAGTATACAGCAGACCATATACAGGCACCAGTGTGGCGCCCCACTGGTCGGGATGCCACGGAGCGGTACTGCACCCATAATAGAGTGTGTAGTATTTCTGTGGCTGAGGAATTGGGATGCTTCATAAAGGACCCCCATGACACGCATCCACACACACCCCAGGTAGGGGACTGTGGGTGGACCTGCTGTAGGGAGGACCCAATCCCATGGGAGGAGTGACAGGGAAGAAAAGTGTATGAGTGGAAGGAGCATTACACAGTCAGTGAGAGGAAGAGCTCCATTTTGGAGCGATGAGTAGGTGATGGCAGAGGAGCCGTCGGGACCGAAATGGACCTTAGGGGCACCAGGTGTTGTGGTGTGCCCGAATCCGGACGTGGTATGACTACCGGACGGAGGGGTTCAGTTCTGGAACCGAGGACTGTCTCTGAGAGCAGTACGGGTGTTCACTCACGAGTTGCGGAACTGGAGGCACATCCAGAAAAAGGCACTGTAGAGGATCCTGAGGACTCTTTGAGGGGTCGCTCAGATAGAGAGGATCTGATGGAACTGGCTTCAGCCTCTGTGCGCGAAGGCACTGAGGGAGACAGCAGAGAGTGCAGGAAGGGACCGGACAGGAAAAGCAGGCATTCTACCGAGGGACCCGAGTGCGGCATCCTAATTTCTAGCGACTACCCAGGCCAGGCAGACGCAAAAAGACTGTGTTTGAAGAACTGTGTGTTGTACTTTATTCACCTGCACCTTAGCAGCCACTGACTGGTGTACCTGCGTTTCTGTGTAAATAAAAGACTGTTCCACAACTCCCATAATCCACTAGTGCCTACGGGGAGCGAACCATCTTGCTACTCTACCATAACCCCAGAGGACAGTCTTGCAAGGACTGTTCCCCTTTTTCAGCAACCACTATGGCCACGGGACCGAGCAACAGGCCCTGTGACATCCCCCGTGAACTATGACGCCTGTAACCGGGTACCCCACGGCCCTGGGGCAGGTCACCAGTATACAGCAGGAGGCCACACACAGGCCCCAGTATTCAGCAGGGGCCACACACAGGCCCTAGTAGAAGACCGCACAAAATAGGAGGCCGCACACAGCCCCCAGTATACAGCAGGAGGCCACACACAGCCCCCAGTATACAGCATTATGCCACACATAGACCCTTGTATTACAGCAGAAGGCCGTGCGTAGCCCCCTGTATTACAGGAGAAGGCTGCATATAGTCCCCTGTATTACAACAGGAACTCTCACATAGCCCCTGTATTACACCATAAGACCACAGATATCCACCAATATACAACAGGAGGCTGCTTACAGCCCCCAGTATTACAACAGGAGGCCACGCATAGCCCTCTATTATAATCTGTGCCCCACATAGCCCCTGTATATAACCACAAGCTCACACATAGCTGGCTGTATTACAGCCTGGGGTGACCCTAGCCTCTCTGCTGCCTGAGGCAAACTGCAAAACGGCGCTCTTTCCCCGTAAATTTTTAAAATCGGTAGAAATAAATCTGGTGCATACAGATCTACCGTATATCTATCCTGTAAAAATGAGGACAATAGTGGACATTTTAATTTAAAGAAATAGAAAAAAAGATGTCCAAACACGGAGATGTCAGCACCATCACATACACATAGAAGAAGAATTCAGAGCAAAGATCATTAATGGCAATGGCGGGATGGCACAAGATACAGACAAACAATGTTGGCTGGCAGAGTAGTGGTCCTGTAGACACAGTCCTGCAGCGTTACAGCACAAGAGGCAGCACTGATTGACAACCTATTATCTCTGGCACACGCCTACAAAATTCTGGGCAGCTCCAATGTGGCCGCTGCCTGTCACTAACTAGTCAGACATGTTCAAAATGCAGTAATTTTCAGTCTGAGCATCAAGAAGCTGACACTGCACTAAACTGGGAATATGGCACTCATCCTCCAACAGACCATGCCCTCCTTCTCCCGAAACACTTAGCCAATCACAAGCACGGCACACTGGGCTGTCTAGAGGCAATAGAACGGGCTGTCCAATTAGGCTGAGCAAAGAATGTGGGAGTGGGAAGGGGGACGAATGCCAATGACTAACTCACTTCCCCCCGGGATGAACATGGCTGGATGCCCGTATGTACCAAGGGCTGCACTGGACCTGGTGTGTATGTTATGGCCAATCAGTCCTGCAGCAGAGGGACTATGCTTCCTGCACCAGGGGAGTACAAGAAATCAAGGGGCCCATTAGTAGAAGTTCTAATTGGACCCCACCAAAAAAAATATTTGGTTGGATCACATAGGAACATCTTTCACAACTTTGCAGCCCTCCTTCATTGCCCCCATAAAGTATGATGCCAAAAAAAGTGCCCCACAAACACTGTACGATCCCCCCCACAGTGAATTCCTCCATACGCACAGTATGATGACCCTACTGTAAGCACCTCAACTATATTGGCACAGTATGATCACCACACAGCCCTCCATACAATATAATGGACCTACATACAGTATAATGGCCACTAAACCTCTTCACATTGTATAATGGCCCCCAACACAGCCCTCAAATAGCCCTGCAAAAAGTATAAAGGCTCCCTCCCACCCCTCTAAAAATTATCATGCCCCCCACAGAGCCCTCCATATATTATAATGACTTCCATATAGTATAATTGGCTATATATATTTTAATACATCATCCATAGCCCTCCATATAGTATAATGCAACCACATAGTCCTTCATATAGTATAATGCACCCCCATAGTACTCCATATAGTATAAAGCACCCCCCCAAGTTCTCCACATAGTATAATGCACCCCCCAAGTCCTCCATATAGTATAATGCACTGCCATAGTCCTCCATATAGTATAATGCATCCCCCATAGCAGGGGTCGGGAACCTATGGCTTGCGAGCCAGATGTGGCTCTTTTGATGGCTGCATCTGGCTCGTAGCCAAATCGGCTGCCCGCCTCCATGTTCTGGGTGCCGCTGTGCCCGCCGCCGCTGGGTGGTCTTTCGGGTGCCGCTGTACGGTTTTCCGGGTGCCGCTCTCCCTGCTGCCATACCCACACGAGTTAAGCCAATCAGAAGGCAGCAGGTGCGGCCCAATCAGATTCCAGCAAGTGATGTCGTGCGCCACTGATTGGGCTGCAGCTGCTGGTTTACGATTGGCTTAACCCGTGTGGGTACGGCAGCAGGGAGAGCGGCACCCGGAAGACTGCACAGTGGCGGACCATGAAGGATAGGTGAGTATGTCTGTGTGTGTCTGTGTGTGTTTACTGGTACCAGCACAATGTTGGGGGCTGTAAAGGGCTGCAAAGGGATGATGGAGATACTGCATTTCCCTTCAGTGTACTCACTGGTTAAAAAAACAAGTAAATATTCATCTCTCTTCTCACTGCTCCAGTCTCCTCAGCATCTGCTCTATCGCTCTGTACGTCTCAGCACAGTGGCGGTCAGTGAAGACATTATTGTGCCCCGTTGTGCTGAACTGCAAAGAACAGACAGCTCGGCCAGCACTCGGGAGAAGAATGCTGCTGGCAGAGGCAGCTGGGACTATAGGAGTGGGTGCGGCATCCACGGGGGGCTACCACTGATACACACACCTTGTACACATGTGTCTCCGCTCCATACGCCCTGTACACATGCGGCTTCGCTCGTCATACCCCGTACATGCGCGGCTCCCAGTACACACATGGCTCGGTTCCTCACTCCCCATACACGTGCGGCTCTGCTCCTCATGCCCCGTACATGTGCGGCTCTGCTACATACACCTCGTACACTCTCGGCTCTGCTCCATACACATCGTTCACACGTGGCTCCACTCCGTACACCTTGCACACTCTTGGCTCCACTCCATACACCTCATACACACTCAGCTTTGCTTCGTACACCTCGTGCACATGTGGCTCTGCTCCGTACACCTCATACACACTCGGCCTCGCTCCATACACCTCGTACACTCTCTGCTCTCCTCCGTACAACCCGTACACTCTCGACATCCACACTGTAAATCCCTCCTGACCCCACACATAAACTTCACCCCATGCATCCAGCATCATGACAACCAGCACAGCAGAGTCCTGCATACAATGAGGAGCTTATCATGTGATCCATGACTCCTCCCCTCAATGTGACATCATCACGGGTCCTATAAAAGCAGTGCACAGAGAAATCCCCCCCTGTGTCTGTCCTCAGCCTGTGCCTTGTCTTGTGATTAGTCCCTTTCCTTGTACTTGGGTCCTGTGCTCCTGGTTGCCTGTCAGTTCTTCTCAGCCAGAGGCAGACAGATCTCCAGTGTGGAGGCAGAGCCCGCTGTGTGCCCTCTGCTGCTGCTGCTGAACATGGCATCATCTATGTGGAGAGAAGTTCAAAGAGGCTCGCGCTTAGCCAGGATTGGGTGAGTGAGCTCCTCCCCCTCCACACAGTGCATGAGAGAGGTCACATGACTCACTCTCTGCACTGTGATTGGGGCTCCTTCCTCCCTCCTTAGCTGCTGAGGGGGTGTGGCCAGCAGGATGTCGGCTGGGTCTCAGTGCACTGCGGGATTCGGGACATTTCACCTCCCCTGACCTGGGACAGTGGGACACAGCCTCCAAATCGGGACTGTGCCACTGAATCCGGGACGGTTGGGAGGTGAGCCATAGGAGCGGGAGCGGTATCTGTGGGGGGCTGCGCTACTACTGGGCACCCCGCCAATGCCGCCCCCTGTCTACCAACAGGGGTTGCCACTGAGGCAGACACTTCATGTGACCTCATGGATGCTGTGCCCTTGATTATAGCAAGATCCAAAACATGGCACCCTGTATTGAATTAGGAGCCAACACACAGCCCCCCAAAATATGGCAGGAAGCTGCACACAGCCCATGTATACAGCAGAAGATCACATAAAACCGCTAGCTCCAAAAAATGATAGCATCAACAAGACCAATCTTCAAATTCTAAGTCTCATTCCAGGTGTGTGCAGGACCTACAAATCAGAGGATACAATGACAGACCCTGTGCAAGCATTATTCAATACAACCGTGTTAAGGCCACTTCACACACACAGATATCTGAGTCCAATATCTGAACAGATCTCTGGTTGCAGTGAAATCATGGATACATTGCTCCATTTTATGGCTGTGTACAACATGGAGCAATGTATCCATGATTTCACTGCAACCAGAGATCTGTTCAGATATTGGACTCAGATATCTGTGTGTGTGAAGTGGCCTTTAGTTCCTCAACACTTTGAAACCACAAGGACTTCCTCCACATAACCTCTTTCTAAAACCTGGAGCACATTCTGATGTTCAGTAGTTTAGATCCATGATTTGGCAGGATAGGACATTTTCATTCCAACAATTTCAATCATTCCATCTGATTTGCTTTTTCATTTTTAATGCCTCCAGTTTCCAGTTCGACTGACATTTGCAATATCCATTAACAAGGCTCAGGGACAATTCTTGAAAGTAGCTGGAATTGATTTGTTATCTCCATGCTATTGTCATGGTCAATTTTACGTGGCCTGTTCAAGAGTTGGTACTGGCAAAACTGTTTGCAGATAAAGTACTTCACATTAGTTGAGTTATCAGTTAGTTAATTTGTGTTGCATAACTGTGGTGTTTAATATATGATGTGAAATGATTCTATTAATTTAATCTTTGATTTTTAATAATGCATTTTCTGTCTTTTACTTTGTGACTTTTATGTGCAAAATAATTTTTGATAACTATTTTGTTATAGCTAAGAACATTTAGCTACTACCAACACAGAGTGCTACAGCTGGTATACCTATAAAAGTAATAGTGTAAAATCTAGGATACAGCTATAATTAGCATAGTTATGATATTTATTGTATTCTAGTGTTTAGCTCATAATACCCTAGTTTCAGGCAAGGCATTGGATTTCCCACTGAGATGTTGATTTGAGGTGGTTTTTAGCATGGAAGGATTAGAAGAGCCATTGTTATATTGATCTTTATGTCACAACATGATGTAAATTCTTAGTTTCCCACAGAGTAAATGCTCTTATATATGAATTTTGCTGGTTTTGTGTTCATTCCAAACTAGAAATGACAAAAGCTCTGGGTTGTAGTAAATTTCAAAACTAACACCCTGGAGGTTATTTTAATACCTCAAAGCAAGAGGGATTACAGAATCCAATGTTAAAGGCTTCCAGATATCGTCAACTTCCTAAACTATAATGAATGGTGTCTATTGGAGCGATCAGCTAAAATCCCATATACTGACTGACATGAGCATGATTCTATCTAAATGGCTAGTATTGGTTAATACAGAAATGACTAAACCATGAAAACAAGCAGGACCAGAAAATCGCAAAATATTTGTGACATTTTAAAAAAAAAAGTAAAGCTAGAAAATGATTTACTAATGACTGAATAATCATGCAACTCTTAGCATATCATTTCCATTTATGTGATCAATATACTGGAACGTATACTAATATTTGTACTATTATTAATACAAAAATAAATTTAAATTCAGAAGTATGTACAATTTTCATTTCTATTAGTTTCTTATAATAAAAATATGATGGAATAAAAAAATAATCTTAAGTGGATCAGTTCTGAATCCATTTGTGATACCTATTCATGTAACTGGAATGTGACTGATCTGTGCATCACAACAAACAAGTAATGACTTACTTAGCTACTTAAAGCACCTGTCCAACTTTTTTTCTTCAGACCTAGAATGATGCTTTAACTGTAAGCCCCCTGTCTCTATATTATAATTACCCTCCGGCAACTTCATAGTTTTTTGGCGCTGCTCGAGTTGCGTGGTGCCATCTTATGCCCATGACTTCTGACTGACCGGAAGTCAAAGTTATTTTACACGTGCTCGATAAAAGTCTATGAATCCAGATTGAGGCCGAAACAAAGATCTCATAGATTTGCATCGATATGTGACCTCCAGTATGCCCATGAAACCCTGGAGATGCCTGCAGGTCAAAAATTGCCAGAGACTGATAGGGTCGATGTTGAAAAAAGATGAAGATAGCAGCAGGTGAGTATAAGACTGGTGGTAGGGGACTTACATGTAAGACCCCGTTACACAGGGCGACATTGCCGCCTATTAAATAGGCGATGTGGGGGCGTGGCCTTACGGCGGCGACATTGCCACTACGTCGCCTCATGTAAAGGGGCGATGTCTGCCGTGCCGGCGGTCGCCTTGTTTCAGAGCAGTGCTCTGAAACCAGGTGACCATCGTGGGGCGATGTGCACACATCACCCCATGTAACCGGGCGTCTGTGACCTGTCAGGCGATCCATTGTCCTGTATCGCCTATTTAATTGGTGTCTGGAAGCCCCAGCGGCGATGCCGCCTGACAGCACGCCGGCGTGGGCTGGAGGGGCTCCAAAAACGTGCGCGCACGAGCCAGTCGCTGCCAAAATCCCCAGCCCCGTCGCCTGGTGTGACAGAGGTTTTAAAGAATCACTCCAGTGCCTACATAAAAAAAAATGCTGGAGCCGTGCTTTAAAGGTGCTGTGCCATGCAGCAACCACTGCTGACACATTATTCCACCAACAGGAGGAGTGACATGGTGTCCTACAGCACCCTTGCTATACGGTAAAGCCCCCGAGGGTCCAGATCACACCAGCCCAGAGAAACATCACCATAGCAACAATGGTCATGGTTGTCCATACCTTTAATTTTTTGTTTCTTGGTACCAGCGCTCCTCTTATTGGCTCATTTGGTTTTAAATTAGCAGGAGACAGTAATAGAGACACTGCTTATTTTGTTCTCAATTTTTTGCCAGTGACCATGACCATGTGGAAGGTGTTTTTTTTTTATCTTGTTGGTGAAGTGAGGCGGCCATTGCTGCTATGGTTCTGTGTCTGCGGGGTGGAGGGTCCTGGAACAGTTGGGGCTTATCTTGCAACATAGGTGTTGTGCGGCACCTGGTTGCTCTCCCTGCTGGTGCAGTATCGTTCCAGTGGTGGGTGCTGCACATTTAAGGTTAGGGACCCACTAATAGGTTCACCATGATGTGTCGGTGGACTTCATATAGTCTAATCTGAATATTTACCAAGAATCTCATGTTCAGCTTTATACATTTTTGTTGATCTGCAAAAGATTGATGTACGGTATACTTTTTGGATGTGTGGTCCACATTTTTTTTTCTACAGTTATGGTATACTTTCATGAGTTGTCATGTCCAACATTGTGCATAACTATTGAACTTCAGAGTCAAGAACAGGCTTCTCATATTTATGTATAGGAATGGTCCGAAAACCACATTGATGTGAATGAGCCGTAAGACTTTTACACACAGGTGGTTTCACTTCATTCATGGCGTCTGAATTTTGGTGTGATCACTTTTCTTGACTGGGGAATTTAGAAATCTTTTATGTCAAGTATCCATGTCACCCAATCTGAATTTTTACGTCCAAGAAATCTGATACTTGCAGATAATTGAATTTGATCCCGATGTCCTCTCAGCTTTACTAGTCTTTAGCAGTTCAGATCTGCTTCACGGCCTGAGGATTTTTTTTTTCAGATCCAGCAAATCTTACATCACATTGCACCAGTAGTCAAGTAGTTAACAGCCTTTGGCTGGAGACCTATGTTTCCCTCATGTTTAGAATTAATAGACTTGTAGTCCTCATCTAAAATATCCTCCCGCACCAAGGTCTCCCACAGGTTACACAAATATTAGTTCAAACAAGTCAATAAATCTGCTCACAAGAGGCAAATAGACCTTCAGTTTTCTATCTCTGGAAATCGAGAAAGAAGCATATTGATGCCTTATGTAAAAAGCTAAGGATGGTAAAAGATATTACTAACATCTCTAATAAAAGGAAAAGTTCAACACTGCATTTTTCTTAACAATTTACCCGCATTACCTCTATCTGACTTATGAAAACAGACATCCAGGTGTGAGACGGGAGCTGTAATGATACTGACATTGATAGAGATGTCTGTTCACAAGTGATATTATTAGTATAATGAGTCTTATACAAAGAAGATTGGAGCATTTTATGGCCAAGTATGTTGTATATAGGTATCTTTGTATATGTCTTATTAAACACCATGCCAATGGACATGTTCTACACTATTAGGTCCAGATTCTCAGGGTGGACAGTTCAGTTGACTGTTGAACCAAGGAGAGGTTCAGGTTCTATTACTATGGAGAATCCTTACAATCTCATTTCAATACAAAAAGTGCTCAAAAGTAAACCCATTGAGGTATGAACTAAACAGATCTTTTCTACATCTTGTAAGGAAACATATTAATGTTTGGAAACTGTACAAACTCCATACAATAAATATATTTATGTATAAACTGTTCCAGTCCTGAGAGTGGCTCTACACACACACACCAGCAAGTGCATACATCAACACCATTAAATGTTGATTACCTGCAGGGAGTATTGGAAAAAGTGCCACCGGCAATGCCATGGATAAACCTTGTGGAGCCTATTGAGTGAGTATGTTTATCAGGTATGCTTTTTACCTGGATTCTGAAAAAATACTTATTCCTTTTATTATTTAACTATGTTTGCCCATTTTTGAAGCTGGAATCCAAAATCAATTTCCAGATCTATGAGGAGGCAATGCAGTATGTCACATCTCTTCACAATAGCAAACTATGGTGTACAAATATAGTAAATTAGAGGTTGTCACTGTCCGTTATCAAGGTCGCATCTTTAAATGTCATGAATGTCACGTGTGTCGAAGAATCTGAGACAATTTCATGTTTCTCTAATCTTTTGTGACAGATTAATGCTTGCAAAATGGACATGGATGTACTTATATAGTGCTGTAGAACAGCAACAATGGGTAACTGCAGTATGGGAGGTCAAAGACCAAAAAACTGTCTTTAGAAATATTAGTATATGCCAGTAATTAAAATGATGATGAATGCCATCATGATTCGCTTTTTGGTTGGACCAATTACGTATCAATTTAGATGTACTCATAACAGTCTATTGTGTTTAGGAACTGTCCCAATTCTCATGCTTTTTTACTTGTTGTCTATCTGCTTGAGTGGTTGGTTGCTCTTAATCAGTATTTTGCAAGCAATATAAGATATGGAATTTCCTTTGTTCTTTTTACTTTGTTATAGCTTTAGGGTTGACTAAACAGATTCTCAGGACGCCAGTCTAGCAGCCATGTTGGTAGTCTGTGGCTATTGAACCAAAGCCCTTTAAACCACCTACTATCTGTGACATCTCCAATTCTTTTGGTTCTACAGTAGGTCTTTGAGACATCATTATAGACACTTTATGTCATTATGGCCTTCTATTCATAAAAGATATCAAGGATGTCACAGGTTGTAGGAGGTTTATAGTGCCCTGGTCCGATCATGAACTACATACCTTGTAGCTGCTGGAGCAAAGTCCTGCCAATCTTTTTACTCAACCCAATCCCGCATGATTGCTCCTGCTATTTTTCAATGGGAGGCCTCCTAGGACTGAAATCCGTCAAATATTAAACATTCTTGTATTGTTAAAAGTCTATCTGGACTTGCCATTACTTTCAGTGTTTCTTCTATGGCATATCAGAATACAGGCCACAGTCATCTAGTATAAAGTGATTGGAAGAAATTTTCTGAAATTACAGAGGCTATTTAATGACATATCATGGGAGAACAGAGCCATGGTATGCTGCAAGTTTTATTGTATACCTCTTTGTGACAAATCGGAAGTCATAGAGCCCCATCATCTTTCCCCAGCAACTTCTTGGTTGCCCGTTGCAGACCAAGTGCCTTCAACCGACACCGTAAAGCACTCACGTACTAATGAACAAATGATATCCACTGCATCTGTATCACTAATACTTTATTCTGTTGCTCTTTATAATGTATATGAATAAATAAATGTTCTACAAACTGTCCTTAATGGGCAAAGAACACAAGAAAAATTGTTGCAATATAGGTTTATATAGATTTAAAAAAAAAAAAAAATTAAAGCAGTATACACATCATACAAGCGAGTTTACAAAATTAGGTTGTCATGGAGACATCCATTGTCCTCTATAGTCAGAATCAGTCTCTATCTTCTACTTATTTTACTTGGCCCATGAGATCTTTATTATTCTCAAAGAAAGGTTTTGGAAAAAATCCCATGGCCTTCTCAGCAGCTTCATAAAGGTTGTTCAGACGTATTCCCATGATCCGAGTGGGAGGATGTCTCTAACCATAAACCTGGCGATGGGTACATGTAATCCTTCCAGTGAATTGTATCCATGATTCTGAAAGTGGAGAACTGTCGCTGGACCTTTCACTGCAGAGGTTCCAAATTCTTGATTATTTTGTCACTTTTGCAGGATGCTTAATTTGAATTTATTTTTGCTTTTGTCATCAATACATGTAGGTATAATTGTAGCACACTGATCAAAAGCACTTCTTAATGAGAAAAGCCACACAGCAGGAGAAAGCTGTAAAGCAGCATTTTGGTGAGTACCGCTAGTAGACCAGAAATCCCAAATTGAGACGCATTTGCTTTACTGCAAACTTCTCATACAAGAGTTGATTCTTAGCTGGCCTTTGCCACAAGGTCCACACTGCATCTTGGAAACTATAGTCTTGTCTTTAGTGCCTTGCAGAATTACTTAAATAAGAAGCCATGCAGCCAGACTACATTTATACCCAGAATCCCGCAGGGCCCAGGACTTCTTGTCCGATGAGCAAATCTTGTTTGAATTCAAGTCTGGTCAAGCCATCCTGCCCTTTGTGGTGCTTTACATGTATGGACATCCACCGTCTCCTCACATTCTTTACAGCGTACTGCACAACACCAGTGGAATTTGCACTCGCATTTTGTTGTCCTGGTAACTCTGGTGGTGTCATAGCCCCTCCCACAGCACATAACTTTACAGCCATCTGTATCATTGGAGATCTTGTCACAAACTCTTCCGGCAGTGCCCAAGGAGCCTGTAAAAAAAAATTACAAGTTAAAATATTTGGTTGTGTGAGCAAATTACAATGACAAAACGGACAATGTCAATAAACATTTTGAATTAGCCTCACATCACACTACACTTGTGCTCTGTGTTCATTGTATATTTCAGGAAACAGTCTTGTCATACAGTACACCAGATGTCTAAAGAGACTGTTCACTACTAGGACAATTACTTCTCATGCCACATATTTCCTCCCTGTTAAATTAAAAAGCTTTTACACACCTTCCATGCCAGCACCATTAGGGCATTTGGTCTCCCGGGGCTCAAACCTTCCGCTGGTTTCACAGTCTATGCCTTAAGATAAATAAGAATCAAGAGGAAGTGAGTGGCAAGACCAACAGTGTCAGCATTTGGTCTCCCGGGGCTTAAAATTCTACTGGCTTCACAGTCCACACCTTCAGATGAATAAGTTATCAAGAGAAAGTGACTGGTAAGACCAGCAGTGTCAGCATTTGGTCCCAAACACCCGCCGACTTAACTGTCCACGTCTTCAGATGAATAAGTAATCATGAAAAAGTAAGTGGCAGGACATAACCTCTTATGAGCCCTGGGAGACCGAGTGTCAACACCACTGGAATGGCCTCGTATGGAATGTGAGTATAAGCTTTTTAAATTGTAACAGGGGCAAACATGTGGAATGAAAAGAGGTTGAACTTGTAGTGGACAATCCCTTTAAGTAAATCTCCTCTGAAGGTACCTTTACACGCGGCAACTTTTCTAGGAATTTCACTGGCAACTTACTGGTTGCAGTGAAATCATGGAGACATTGTTCCATTTGTACAAAGCAACAAGATAGAACAATGTGTCCATGATTTCACTGCAACCAGTAAGTTGCCAGTGAAGTTCCTAGAAAAGTGGCGGCGTGTAAAGGTACCCTTAGAGAAAGAAATCTGACTTTTTAGTGCCAACTATTGCAAATAGATACCCTAAAGGATAATGTCTGACAACTTAACGAGCCTTGCCACACAACTTAGAATATTTGACTAAACTAGAATTTTCTCTAAAACTAAAAGCCACCCATCCATTAACAGCTTTTTCAGGGTTCTTGTCCCTTACCGATGCAAAGTAGGCAATTTGTTAATAGGGTGGAGTGCATTTGACGAAGGTATAAGTGTTACTGTTACTGCTTGTGGTGGCAGTCAAGACGGCATAGGAAGACTTATACATGAGGAAATGCATACTAGAAAATTAATAAGCGATAAAAAGCCAATATGCAAATTGCCTCTTTAAAGAGGACTTGAACTCTAGTGTCACCTATTGGTAGTAGCAATCCTAAAATTCAATACTGACATTTTACGAGCCTTATCATATGACCAAGATATAAGCCAAATCCTCAAACTGAACATGGACAAAACTGAGCTCATCGTCTTCCCCCCAAATTTTCCTCCCCCTCTACCAGACATATCCATCACTGTCAACAACTACTCACTTTCCCCAGTCCTCCATGCCAAGTGCCTCGGGGTAATCCTTGACTCCTGCCTCTCCTTCAAGCCTCACATCCAAGCCCTCACCACCTCCTGCCAACTCCAGCTCAAAAACATTTCCCGGATTCACAGTTTCCTTGACCACGACACAGCTAAAACACTTGTTCATGCTCTCATCATTTCCTCCCTTGACTACTGTAACATCCTGCTAACCGACCTCCCTGCTACCTCTCTCACACCTCTCCAATCTATCCTAAACTCCGCTGCCTGACTCATTCACCTGTCTTCCCGCTACTCCCCAGTCTCTCCCCTCTGCCAAGCCCTTCACTGGCTCCCCACCTCTCAGAGATCCTGCTTCAAAACCCTAATCATGACTACAAAGCCATCCACAACCTGTCCCTTCCCTACATCTCTGAGATGGTCTCCCGTTATCTACCCTCATGCAACCTACGTTCCTCCCAAGAACTCCTTCTCTATTCCACTTTTATTTCCTCCTCTCACAACCGCATACAAGACTTCCCCCGTGCATCCGCTATCCTCTGGAACTCTCTCCCCCAACACATCAGGCACTCGCCTATCCTAGGATACTTCAATAGAAACCTGACGACTCACCTCTTCTGACAAGCCTACAAACCTGCAATGATGACCAGTCCCACCGCACCGTCTCATGATCGGCACTACCCCCTCCTACTGTATCCCCGGTCCCTCATAGACTGTGAACCCTCGCGGACAAGGTCCCAGCCACTCCTGTTCCTGTTTGTCTACTATACGTATGTATTGTTCCTGTACTTGTCCTCATCTACCCTCTTATCATGTAAAGTGCCATGGATTCTATCTATATAAATAAATAATAATAATAAAATAATATTCTCAGTTTGATATGACATGCCAGACCTGACATATCATCTCTCCAAAAGGATAAACTTTATAGCTTAGATTTCCAGTCTTGGCCTCTCACTTGGCCAAATCATATCTCATACTTTGTACTGCCGGAGAGCAAACACTCCGAAACACTGTGTCTGCAAATTGACAATACGGTTTGGCTTATATTCTTGGTCATATGATAAGGCTCGTTAAAGGATCAATATTGACTTTTAGGATTGATACTACCAATATGTGGTGCTAGAGTTCAAGTCTTCTTTAGAGAGGTAATTTGCATATTAAATTTCCCAGTGGAGCATTCAAGGCATTTAAGTCTCCTCATATACTGACATGTCATTTCTCCATAAGGAAAAATGTTATAGCTTAGATACCCAGTTCTGGCCTTACATTTAGCCAAATCATATCTCATATTTTGCACTGAGGAGGAGCAAACACACTGAAACACCATGTATGTAAATTGAGAATATGATTTGGCTTATATCCTTGTTAATATGATAAGGTTCCTTAAAGCAGGGGTCCCCAACCACCGGGCCGTGGACCGGGACCGGGCCGAGGGGGTCCCTGTGCCGGTCCGCGGCACCGCCAAAGACCAGCACTGCCACCGCAGACCAGCACTGCAAAGTGAAAGTGCAGTCTGCATGCGTCGGCTCAGAGCCCGCTTCCCCGCCCCTCAGTGACAAGGCTCCCAGCAGAGGAGCCAGCAGCCAATCAGAGGGGAGGATCTAACGTTATACGAGACGTTAGATGCTCACCTCTGATTGGCTGCTAGCTCCTCCACCGGGGTTCTTGTCACTGAAGGGCGGGGAACGGCTCTGAGCCGCCAGAGGACCGGTGAGGAAAGTGTGAGAGTGTGTGAGCATGTGTATGTATGTGTGAGTGTATGTGTCTGAATGTGTGTGTATGTATGTATGTGTGAGTGTGTGCATGTATATTTGTGTGAGTGTGTGTATGTATGTGTGTGTATGTGTATGAATGTGTGTGTATGTGTGTGTATGTATGTATGTGTGTGTGTATGTGTATGTATGTGTGAGTGTGTGTATGTATGAGTGTGTGTATATGTGTATGTGTTGGTGTGTGTATGTATGTGTGTATGTGTGAGTGTGTGTATATGTGAGTATGTATGTGTGTATGTTTGAGTGTTTGTATGTATGTGTGAGTGTGTATATATGTGTGTATGTGTGAGTGTGTGTATGTATGTGTGTATGTGTGAGTGTGTGTATGTATGTGTGAGTGTGTGTATGTATGTGCATGTATTAGTGATGAGCAAGCATGCTCGGTGGTACTCGGTACTCGCCCGAGCATCACCGTACTCGGGATGCTCGGCGAGCATGAGTACCGCCGAGATGCTCGGCTCCCCGTCCCTGCATGTTGCTACTCTTTACAGAGCCAGCCCACATGCAGGGATTGGCTACCAGACACTGTAATGCCACAGCCATGTTGGTTGTGGCATGACAGTGATTATTGGCCGCACAGCATCATCAGGTCTATATCAGACCTGACTGCGCTGTGCTCATGCTGGCGGCTGGTGATTTAAGCCCAGCTGATCTGACAGCTGTGTTTAAATCTACCGCACCGACACCACTGGGAGATGAGCGTCATCAGTCGCCGGGAGATGAGCAGCTGCTGCCGCTGGGAGATGAGCGGCACCTGCTTATCTCACGGTGATGGCAGCCGCTCATCTCCTGGCGGTGTCGGCGCAAGAGCTTTAAACACAGCTGATATGACAGCTGATTCAGGTCATTGAACCTGCTATTGATCATCTGATCGGTTTGCCAGCCAGCAAACCGATCAGATGATATTGAATCTGGATTGGACGTCGTGGGACCCTCGAATCTGGACTACGTCGGAGGGGGTGGGGTTCTTTTCTTTAATAAAGAAAGAATCCCTAATTGTGTTCTGTTTTATTTCTAATAAAAATATTTTTTCTCAGTGTTTTTTTTTTCAATATGATTACAAGAAATTCATAGCCGCCCCAGAAAATGGCGCATTCATAGAAGTGCCATCTTCTGGCGCTGTACCCAACTCATCCAGGGCCCTGGTACAGTGGCTCACTGGGTAATAAAGGGGTTAGGGCCAGCTTTGTATTATCAGCTGACCCTAAGCCCGAAATTCATGGGGTCACGCCAATATTAGACATGACCACCATGAATTTCTAGTAATCATATAGAGAAAAAACGCAACACAGAGAAAAAATATTTTTATTAGAAATAAAACAGAACACAATTAGGGACTCCATCTTTATTAAAGAAAAGAACCCCACCCCCTCCGACGTAGTCCAGGTTCGAGTGTCCCATGACGTCCAATCCGGATCCAATATCATCTGATCTGTTTGCTGGTCAGCAAACCGATCAGATGATCAATATCAGGTTCAAGGACCTGAATCAGCTGTCAGATCATCTGTGTTTAAATCTCCCCGCCCCACACCGCCAGGCGATGAGCGGCTGCCGCTCCTGCAGGCCCCTGGTGCCATCCGATCTCCCCCTGTCCCCATGCCTGCTGCCTGTGCAGCGGGGGACAGGGGGTGATCAGATGGCACCAGGGGGCTGCAGGAGGTGGCGGCAGCGGGATCGCAAGTAACAATTATGCTTGCGGTGCCGCCGGCAAAATGCTCGGGTCTCCTCATAGAATAACATTGGGCTTGGTGCTCGGGTCGAGCACCCGAGCATCGAGCATCCAAGCATTTTACTGCTCGCTCATCACAAGTATGTATGTGTAAGTGTGTGTTATTAGGGGGCTGCAAGAGGATGATGGGATATTGGGAGGCTGCAGGGGGATGATGGGGTTATTGGGGGGCTTCAAGGGGATGATGGAGTTATTGGGGGGCTGCAAGGGGAGGATTGGGTTATTGGGGGGCTGCAAGGGGAATACTGGGTTATTGGGGGGCTGCAAGGCGTTGATGGGGTTATTGGGGACTGCTGCAAGGGAATGATGGGGTTATTGGGGACTGCTGTAAGGGAATGATGTGATTATTGGGTACTACTGCAATGGGATGATGGGGTTATTGGGGATTGCTGCAAGGGGATGATGGAGTTATTGGGGACTGCTGCAAGGGGATGATGGCGTTATTGGGGACTGCTGCAAGGAGATGATGGGGTTATTGGGGACTGCTGCAAGGGGATGATGGGGTTATTGGGGACTGCTGCAAGCGAATATTGTGGGCTGCAAGGGGATGATGGGGATATTGTGGGCTGCAAGGGGATGTTGGGGATACCATATTGGGGGCTGCAAGGGATGGAGAAATAACACATCCCCTGAAAATAAGATGTAGCGCATCTTTCCAGGAAACAGGGTACTAAACTCCACCCCTTCTCCATATTATCAAAGCCCATCCCTGTGTAACCCTGCCCCGGAAGAGTGGTCTTACATAGAGCCGGTCCCCGATGCAAAAAAGGTTGTGGACCACTGCCTTAAAGGGTCAATATAGACTTTTAGGATTGCTACTACTAATAGATGGCGCTAGAGTTCTTAAACCTGAAGCAAAATGCAAGTAAGCGTGTACCGATGTGTTGTGTCTCTAGGCAAAGTCCGAAGCCAGGAAGTGATGTCCTGGATGTTACCAAGTCACATGCACGGCCGCGTCACTTCAACCCGATTACCCTTTGATGTCACCACTTCCAAATGTCGGCTGGTTAAGCACTTATGCGGTAATGTAGATGCCGGCGAAGCAGCCCATGTATGTCCAGCAGGACTGGGCAAAAGTGGCACAGGGGGACATAGTGGCAGTCAGAAACAGGGTGGAACACAAAGTTCTTCTCAGTGAAAGACAGATATGACCATCAAAGAGCTCCATAATCAAAAAGTTTCCTTACTGGCATAGAATAATGTAAAATAAGAACTTGCAAATTCGTCAAGAATGTGTGTGTGTGTGTGTGTGGTGGGGGGGGGGTCAAATTACCTATACAAGTTTGTGGGTCAATGAAAATCACAGATGCTATCATTTTGCAGCCCATACGCTGTGCATGATTAACATTGCAAAGGAGAGGAAAAGCTTTGTAATTTATTCACTTCTTTTTTTCATATGTGGAAATCACTGATGAAAAATTAGACCTTATTTTGCATACCAGAAATAACTCTGATATCTGAATAAGGCCTTATATATACCGTACTATTTATTATTATAGTGATAGCAACATCTAGATGAATTTATGAAAGCAACAAAAATGATCTCTTTTTAGTTGTTTTGTGACTGAGAATATAGTTTTGAGGTGGACTGAGGACTATATTGCTACATCTCCGTGATAAACCATGGTACATTATTAGCTTCTCTAAAACCTGAGGCTGCATGTTCCCTAATAATCCAGCACCTGACATCACTGAATCATCACATTGTACAGTTTATTCTAGTAAATCATAGGGGAAATCCCTACTCCAACATAGTTGACTCAACAGAAAGTATTAAGCCTGCTTGATATTCATTAACTATTATAGCAGCATGGGAGAGCCATATATCTGAAAGTCTATGTTTGCTACTGAGTAATAAATCATACCTTGGACAAATCTAATTACATGATTAATGCCCTTTTCACATCAGCGTTTTTTTTTACATTTTGTGGCAGATGCAGCAGATTTTCCGCATCTGCCACATAACGGCCATACTTGCGGCACACTTGCGGCAAGCCCCATGCATTGTCTATGGGGCTTACGGCAGGTGCGGCAATGCATGGAGCTTGCCGAAAGTGTGACACTGATGTGAAAGCAGCCTTACTCTCTATTTTTTACAATTTATACTGGTTTTACTTCTCTAGGTCTTTTCTACCCCAATGTACCACGTCATGTCTACATTAGATGGCATCCTTTTAGTAATATACTCCTTTTCATCCTCTTCTGTGTGGCCTTCTCCCTCTCCCTCCAGTAACTGGAAGAGAGAAAGAATTAAAGACCCATTAAAGCTACTAAGCACTGTTCCTCTAGGATATGTACTACTTGTAGGATGATTTAAAGAAATCAACTCTTCTGCTTGGCAAAATCAACTGCAGAGATCGGAAGAATTCTTTAATATAGAGTTTCACTATTGCTATTAAACATTTCCTTGCCAACAACTTCATCCAGTTCATAATTTCCTCTGAATAAGAAAATGGGACTCGGGTCATCATAGACCTGAAGGTTTGCCTGAATTATAAAGATAATTCTAACCTTGCTTTGGTGTTTTTCTTACCGGGGGTTAAAAACATGTTGATTGCAGTCCATGGACAATTTAATAAAAAATCATGGAGAGTCAAAATTTTTATTGGTAATTTGGAATGAATGATCTATTATATAATTGCGAATGGGTTTTTTGCCCCTTCTGAGTCCACTCGCAATGCGAGTCGGCGTGGTCATGTGGATACGCCCGAAGCATTGGCCGCGCAGCGGCCATTGCGAGCAGTTCTAAGGCGACTCGCTATGCCCGCGCAGCGGGCATGGCGAGTCGCCTTTGCAGCGCGAAGCATTGGCCGCGAAGCGGCCATTGCGAGTCAGAGACTCGCCCTTCTAGAATCCCGATGCATGTGCATCGGGCTCCCAGCTAGTAAAAATGATAAGTAATTTATATACTCTAGCCCTGCTTCCTATAGTGTGAAACAATAAAAAAAATTGTGCAGTGTTTGTTGGAGCACTAAGGCACACAAGGGGCAAAGATTAGAGTGTTTAAGCGCAAACGTTTATTAAAGGCTCAGCATACGCCACAACATGTTTCAATAGCCAACTGCTATCTTCCTCAGGGGTATATAGCAGTTGGCTATTGAAACATGTTGTGGTCTATACTGAGACTTTAATAAAGGTTTGTGCTTAAACACTCTAATCTTTGTCCCTTGTGTGCCTTAGCACTCCAACAAACACCGTGCAATTTTTTTCTTGTTTCACATATGGTTCCTCCTGTACGGATGAGCAGTGGGAGCTGCTTGACAGCACCATTCCAAATCCGGGGTCAAGGACCTGTGGTGACATCAATAGGAAGCGCCAATTCTGGTCACGCGGTCGGTCCCGTGACCGCCACTGGGAGTATGTCCGTGTCTTGGCATTCCGGAGCGTTCCCTCTATGCCGGCTATCCTCTATCTGCCTTAACTGGGGTGGTGCATGGTTGCACAACCTGTTTGGTGAGTAGCCACACTTATTGTAACTTTAATTTTAACCTCAGGTCCTTCTCATGGTGCGTTCCTTGTTTTGTTTTTCTTCCTATATTATTATTATTATTATTATTATTATTTATTTATATAGCGCCATTGGGTTCCATGGCGCTTTACATGAGGATGAGGGAGACAAGAACAAGTACACTAAATCTAGGCGATCAGGACGTACAGGTACAGGAGGGGCAGGGACCCTGTCCACGAGGGCTCACAGTCTATGAGATATAGGGTCATTAACTTTTTTTTCCAATATGCATTAGGATTTTTTATATTCCTTATAGTCCTAGACTACCCTGATGAACCTCGGAATATTGACTCTGGGGGAAACGCATCGGGGCGGACATGAGAAGCTATGTATCAGATAAGTACCCCTGTTACATGTCAATATGTGAGTGTAATATGCTGCTTCTTTTGCTGAAGTTTATATTCACTGTTATAATGGTCTATAAACAATACCAGGTTTGGCTATATACATATGGATTAACTAATTTCTGGTGTCTTTTGGTTGGTGATTATTCCAATGTTACTGGACAAAAGGATTATGTTATATGATGGCCTATAACTAAAACTTGTTTATCAATCTTCATATCCCATTATTTGATCTATCTGGGATTTTTCTTTCTCCTGAGTATACTGGATGTATTTATACATAATTTTCAACTGCATAATGTGTATGAATATGAGGATTGAATTGCGTTAGAAACTTTAGGGTTAGCCGCTGTGGAGCTAGGGCACCAACGGAAATAGGGTGTTAACCTCCCCTGCTAGGCAGGAATCTCAGGAAGGGACAATTTTTCTCCCCCACAGTACACGTTAATGGGTTGACTGAGACTACTGTGACTTATATAGCTGACCACACAGAACACACCTGTATATACCCTTTTTGAAAACTATAGAAGGGCACAAATGTTTGTTGTCTGTATGTTTATTGATTTTAATCATAAATAAGCTCTAAAGTATCTAATTTAGATTTTTTGTTTTGCGTGGTTTATTCAGGTCTAGGTCTAAAAAGATCATTAGAAAGAGCTCTTCACTGTCCCCTCATATATTTGTACATTGTTTTAAGATTGCTCCTAAGCTTTCATTTTTCAAAACTTAATAACCCCAAATTTGGTAATCTGTCTTGGTTTTGCAGTCCTCTAATAACTTTGGTCACTCTTCTTAGCACTATGTCCTTCTAATACTCTGGAGCCAAAAATTGTACATAGTATTCTAAGTGTGGCCAAATTAGTGACATATATGCCATATGCCTCTTTTAATGAATCCCATTATTTAATCTGCTTTGGCATCAGTTTTTCTGGCACTGGTCACTAAAATTTATTTTGCCATCCACAAATATGCCCAAGTCTTCTTCAGTGACAGTTTTACCCAGTGGTTTACCATTTAGTACATAATAATTATGCATTTCATTTCCTTTGCATAAGTGCATGACTTTACATTTATCTGCATTAAACCTCAATTGCCATTTCTCAGCCTTCATCTGTGTTGATTACCTTACAGACTTTAGTATCATCTGCAAATATTGAAATTCTCCTCTGCATACCCCGTAGAAGCTCATTCATTTTTTTATCTCAATCAATGGCTTTCTCAGTCCAGTTGAGTGTAATATTTAGTGGTTAAAAATATTGTTGCTATGTTAGGAAACAAGCAAGAGGAGGAAAGTGTATATAGAAATTGTCCAGAGAAAAGTTGGGATTGAAGAGGTGTATCACGGTCTGCGCTGCTATGCCCAAAGAAACACTCACATAGAAGGCAGGATTTCAAAAGCAGTTTCTTTCCTTTATTCCAGAGACTGCTTTTGAAATCCTGCCTTCCATGTGAGTGTTCTTTGGGTATAGCAGTGCGGACCGTGATACACCTCTTCAATCCCAACTTTTTTCTGGACGTTTTTCCACGTGCGAGTGGTTGGTGGAGGTCCTGCAGCAGCTTGTTTGTTGATGCCCTTCAAACCAGTTGTGGGTCCCACAACTGAACCAGGTGAGTGGATCCATAGCACCACCTTCACACTTTAGTGTCGCTAGTGATAGGGCACTATTGCGCTTCTTGTCCCCCACCCCTCTTGCATTTACACAGTATATAGAAATTGGGAACACTCCACAAATATGTACATTTTACATATAAGGTTCCCCTTTGCATCGGGTGACGGTGAGTCACAGATATTGTACAGCATGTAAACAGACGCTAAGGGCATCAGTGTGACTAATTTGCTATCATTGGAAAATGTAATCATATGTGCAACTGTTATTTCCTTCCTGACTGGGATGGACATGAGATGTTATGGTATGCATGATTGGGGGACCTGCACTATTGGAACGCCTCTCAGGACACCCCACCCTTAGCCTCCATGCTCAATCAAAGTAATGATCACAGGTGATGCAGTGCTATATAAGGGAGGATCATGAGGTAGGCACCTCATAACCCCTGAGGAAGCTGGTTTACCAGCAATACACGTGTGGTCCTTTCTCCCCCTACAAACATGGGCAGATTTATTGTGACCGGATCAGGTAACACCCTGCAGTTACCATGCTGCTTATAGGAATGCTTTGGCGCCATTTAAGCTAAACGGTTGTGGTATGCCCTGTATTCATTTATTGTGAGTCTTCACAGCATCTAGGTTTCAATGTGCACATCAATTTGGTTGCTGCATAATTGCTGGTATTGAGAAACGCTTTAGGGTGGAATCAGTAAGGTTTTTACTTAAAGAACTTGGTTTGCATGCAACTTCATCCAGGCTTTTTAAACCAGATTGCTGGAGGTTCTCAGGCTCAGTTGTGACAAAGAATTTTCCTACAATTGTTTATATGTAATGTGCATGGTGTAATCAATAACCTGTAGGTCTTCTTTTCCTGCCCAAGAAGGGTGTGTAGGGGGCTGGTGGTGGTATCATAACACCAGTGTGTCACACTTATAGCTACGGCTATTTTAATTGTTTTTAGATATTGCTTGTTTTGTGTATCTTTTTTTTGTATAGTGTTCAATAAAGCCTTGTTTCCTTTTGAACTTTATAATTGATATGTTTGGAAACAGTTGCAATCTCGACCTATCATCTATTTTTGTGTCGTAAATGAAGTTTAACTATGTCCTAATATAAGCTTCCATACTTTTACAAGAAATTCTGCAACTTCACTTCGTAAGGTTACTAAAACAGGCTACATTTTTTATCTGACAGATATATTTCCAGACTTGCCATCCACATGCCCATTCAATTTGGAAAATAGACATTTTTTTTATAACTAATAAATAACACAAAAGTCATTTATCTGATCAGCAATAAACAAATTACAATTCAACCTATTTGATCCACCTTTTCCCCTCTATTCTCTATTCTTTTATTCTGGTGCCATGCTTCTAAAAACACCTATAGTCTTGCAGTCTGATGCTGTTTTTGAATACCACTTTATGGATGTTGCCTTTTAAGTGCCTTTTCAAAAAAGTAATAACCACTGTAGGACTTTTTTTTAAGTCAGGGTAGACTGGTTTAATGAGTCAGCACACCCGAGAAATTTTAAATGGCTGCACATCGAAATGGAAGAAAGTTGAAAGCAGGGTCCTGCAAGGCTCTGACCTGGGCCCAGAGCTGTTTATTATGTTTATAAATAGTCTGGACAATGAAATTATTGGGGAACTCATATAATTCACAGATGATACGAAAATAAAAGGAACAGCGCTACACTAGAAACAAGAGAGAGCATGTTGAAAAGGATCTAGACACACTGGAACAATGGGCAGAGGCGAACAGAATGGTGTTTAGCAGAGATGGACGAATGGCAAAGTATGGGAGGAATAGAAATAAGTAATAGTACAAGGAATAGGACTTGTGCAAAATAGTCAATCACAGATCCAACATGAGCCAACAGTGTGGTGGTGCAGCTAAAAAGGCTTACAAAATTCTGGGCTGTATCAAGACAAGTATTGACTCTAGATTGAGAGAGTTAATTATTCACTTTAACAATGAAGTAGTCAGACCCCATTTGAATAGTGTGTACAGTTCTGGGTGCCCCAATTCAAGAAAGACATTAATATATTGGAGCAAGTCCAGAGAAGAGCAACCAAGATGGTAGAAGGTCTGCAAACCATGGCCTATGAAGACCAGCTAAAAGAGCTAGGAATGTTTAGCTTGCAAATAAAAAGGTTGAGAGGAGACTCAATAGCGGTCTACCAAATATCTGAAAGGTAATCACAGTGCAGAGGGAGCTACCCTATTTGTATTAGCACAAGTAAGTACAAGAAGCAATGTGATGAAACTAAAAGGAAGGAGCTAGAGATCAGACATTAAAAAACGTTTTGACAATGAGGACAGTTAGAGAGTGGAATAAGCTGCCACAGGAGGTTTTAAGCTCTCCATCTATGGAAATCTTCAAGCAGAAGCTGGATAAACATATAGCTGGGATGATTTAGGAAGCCTGCCCTTGCAGGGAGTTGGACTCGATAGCCCTTGAGGTCCCTTCCATTCTAAGATTCTAGAAACAGTCCTTTATACATGCCTTAGTTTACCTTATGCCAGTATTATTGCACTGTAAAAGATCCATTCTGTATTAGCCGGCCCATATGTGTCAATATTTACCTGCATGATCATTTGCTTCTCCTATCATAGAGGTGTCTGGTATCTGGCTATGTTGGCTATAAATTTTTTTTTAAAATTAATCTAAAATTAATGGAAACCTATTTTGAAAAAATGTACATTTCATCACAGTGTTTTGAGATCATCTCTTTTTCTGCAATATACTTTCCTGTCCACTCCAGAAAACATCTGTCATCACAGTAGATAACAACAGAAGCATATTGAGATATAATTCTAGTTCAATGGTTACTGGAGTTGGGCAAAAAGATTTGCAAGATCTTTTAAATATCTGAATATCTGCATAATCCCCGTCAAATCTGATTAGTAGTATTTCACAATGTCATTAGATTGCCTCAACTGTGTGTACCCCTTTTCACATGTAAAACACCATGAAATAAATAGTGCTATATAATAAATAATAAATAATTAATAATAATAATTGGGATGCAAAGCATACAAGAAGTCATAGAGGGCAACTAATTGCAAGAAGTGCCAGGGACGTTGCAGGAAGTACTAGGTTTGTCAGGGTTCTGGTCCAACAGACACTGACTACCAATGGACAAAGGTCTTGCAAATTCGTTTGCTCACTGACAACATTGGTAATTGTTGGAATACTCATTCCTGAGTATCTTAAGTTTTAAAAGATGTCCGGCAGCAAGAAATATTTGAAGGTATCAACAGTTTGAGTCTCACATTTTGCCTATCTTCAAATTTTACAACACAAAACATCATTCCCACCTAAAAGGCATAATTCTGTGCAATAATAACTTGTGAAGTAATGTCTCAACCATCAAAGAAAGATTGTTTTGAGGCAGCTTAACTGTTTAAGGAGAACTAATGTAACGAACTGTAAAATGATAAATGTCCAATAAAATGATAGAGATCTGATATATCAAAGCAGCTTTTCCCTGATAACTTCTAACCGTGAGGAAGCTTCTAATTACATCATGTTTTGGCTGCAGGAAGATCAAAGTGATGAGTTTCTGACTGGGACAGCAGAAAGCCTGAGGGGGTTTATAGCATGTTACTTAAATCTTTTCCTATCACGACAAGAAAAATGAGACTAACCTGCAGATCTGTCCATCACACAATAATCGGGAGAATTCTCAAAATATACAAGATCCTTTTTTGTTGGTTTTCTGAAGTTCTGATCGGCAACGGTGAAGTTAGTCCCATCTTGATTCATGGTAACCTGGATTGCTCCATTATATTTTCTTCTAAGAAAGTCCCCTGTTTTCCGAAAATCTGACATGGCCTTCCAACAAGTCCTTAATGTGCATGACCCACTGACCCCATGACACTTACATTCAAGCTTCATGAAACGTTTTACTGCCTGTTAGACAGAAGACAGGAATTAGATTGGAACATCACATAAAAAGGTTTATAAGCACTCACTACACATAAGACAAGCTTTTACAATCACTATGGTGTAATGATTCATGTCATCTAGTGAGCTGTAACTACAATCAGGAATGGGGTTTATTTTTTCAAGCTCTTCTAGTAATATGGATCTTTTTTTTTACTGAGGGATGTATTTACTAAATGAACACCTAAGTGCTCCAAATGCAAGGATGCTTATGGCTATGTCGTAAAGAGATCAATCTAGGTTTACTCATCTTTGTAAACCAGATATATGACCCTATTAGTACAATATGGTTCTTTTTGCTCCAAAAAATTTTTTGTGACATAAGATTTGACAAAGCAGTTAAACTGCTCAAAAGAGTCAAGAATCTAAAATATTCAATTTGCAGCTGATGCTACATTACAGGCCTAAGAAATCTGGCAGACTAATGTTTCCCATAAACCCCCTCCTCTTTAAATGTTATCTTATGACTCTCTTTGAAACCATAACTATTTATTCTCTTTGAGCTGGAGGACCATAAATTACCCAGCATGGAAATGTACTTATTGCACAAAATATTTAAGCCTCAACTTCCAGTGGGGTTTTTCCAAATAGCATTAATAGCTGAAAAGGTTAGACATTCGGCCCAGATAGGGAGACATCTGGAAAAAGGAAAGGGATGTCTTGTCCTTCCACTTTCTGTCAGCTGAGAGAAGTTAGTTTGATGGACTTTTTGGTTTACACCTAAATATATTTACTAAACACATGTGATAGTATGATTGTAAGGTTTAATTTACTTTTACAGCAAAGCATTAATTTCACAATTCTGAATACACCTTTGTAAGACTCAGAGCAACTCACCATTCTTCCACAGCGGTTATTGTGCAGGTTCATCAATGCCCTGGCATCCCTAACTTTTCTTTCCTTGGCATCCACAAAATCCTTTGCAAATTCAATTCCAAAGTCAATGTTGTCACTGCAGCCTCCCCAGTCGAACTCTCCCCTATCATCCTTGGAGCGCCCTCTCTTTTTGGGATCACAGCTACAAGATTTCAGTTCTCCTTGACTGCATGCACGGGTAATTGCATATACCACCCCAGCGTAAGAAATTGCATAGACAAAAGCTGCTTCCCGACTACCTATAGGAAATAAAATAAATAAGAAAATAAATTTTAGTACATATTATTAAGGGACTATGCTGGCTCAGTAATAAATACTCCACTTATTATCTGTTATTATTATTATTGATGTATATTATTATTATTGCTGCTCGACTTTCCTCCCATCTCTCATCTTACTCTCTCCTTGACAATCTACAATCCGGTTTCCGGCCACACCACTCCACCGAAACTGCCCTAACCAAAATTACCAATGACTTACTCACAGCCAAAGCTAACAGACAATTCTGAATCCTCCTCCTTCTAGACCTGTCCTCTGCCTTTGACACAGTTGACCACTCCCTCCTACTTCAGATTCTTTCTTCCCTTAGCATCAGAGATCTTGCTCTGTCCTGGTTGCCTCATACCTTTCCAACTGCACATTTAACGTTTCCCGCTCCCACACCTTCTCCTCATACCGCCCTCTCTCTGTTAGAGTCCCACAAGACTCTGTCCTGGGACTCATACTTTCTCTGTCTATACCCTTGGCCTAGGATAACTCATATAGTCCCATGGCTTCCAGTACCACCTGTACACTGACGACACTCAAATCTACCTCTCTGACCCAGATGTCAGCCCCTGCTGTCCAGAATCCCGGAGTGTCTGTCAGCCATATCCTCCTCCTTCTCCTCTCGCTACTCAATGTAGACAAAACCGAACTCATCATCTTTCCTCCATCCCATCTTTCATCTTCACCACCTGATCTATCTATTATGATAAATAGCATCATGCTCTCTCCCATACCTTAAATTCGCTGTCTTAGAGTAACTCTCGACTCTGCCCTGTCCTTCAAACCACATATCCAAACTCTCGCCACCTCCTGTTGCCTCTAGCTCAAGAATATTTCCAGAATCCATCTTTCCCTCAGCCCTCAATCTACTAAAATTCTTGTACATGCCCTCATCATCTCCCGTCTTGACTACTGCAACATTCTCCTCTGTGGCTTCCCTGCTAACACTCTTGCACCAATCCAGTCAGTCCTCAACTCTGCTGCCCGGCTAATCCACCTCTCTCCTCGCTACTCCCCTGTATCTCCCCTCTGCAAATCCCTCCACTGGCTCCCAATTCCCCAACGAATCCAGTTCAAGCTACTCACACTGACCTACCAAGCCATCCATAAACTTTCTCCTCCCTATATCTCTGAACTAATCTCCCAGTATCTTCCCTCACATAATCTTCGATCCTCCCAAGACCTCGTCCTCTCCTCCACACTTATCGTTGCTCACAGAACCGCCTCCAAGATTTCTCCCGAATATCCCCCATCCTCTGGAATTCTGCGCCTCAACACATCAGATGATCCACCACACTCGGATCCTTCAGACGGAACTTAAAAACCCATCTCTTCAGGAAAGTGTCAGCCTGTAATGACCGAGCCGCTGCCCCATCGCCACCGGAGCTGCTGCCTCTCCACCACCAGATCTGCTGCACCCCTGACCTACTGTCTCCTCTCCATTGTCCTGTAGAATGTAAGCCCGCAAGGGCAGGGTCCTCTCCCCTCTGTACCAGTCTGTCATTGTTAATTTGTAACCTATATCTATAATTTTGTATGTGGCCCCTTCCCATGTACAGCACCATGAAATTAATGGTGCTATATAAATAAATTAATAATAATAATAATAATAATAATAATAGTGAACTTCTCAATTAGGCCCCCTCTTTGTTAATTTCCTGATATACTTGTATATTGACTGTCATTTTTGTGACAACTATCTTACAGGAGGCTTTTTTTCTGCACAATTTTGGGTAGTTTTGCAAAATACATTTCATTTCAATCTTGAATTATTATGACCCACAAACCAATTTTTACTTTATTTAGGTATTTATTTGCAAAATCTAAAATATACTATTGTATTTGTAGTCTTTTATATTAATAAAAGAGAATGATTAAATTTGTTTTTATGATGAAGTTAATTAAAAATAGAACCAGATTGGAGCAATAAAAAATGAAATTTAGCTAGTCAATGGAGGGTGGTGGCGATAAAAGCAGCCACCAATGAATGAAGATGTCTGTTGAATTCAAAAGAATTACTAGGTTTATTGTTCCTAGGTTTGTATCATTTTCATATTTCTTCTTTAATGTACATAGACATATTCTGTATAGGTACAATGACAGGAATGAAAATGTTATTATTGTGTCTATGGACATCTTAACATGTTAAATGCTAAAATAATTTATGTCTTGAAGTCGGAGCAACTATTTAATCTACTTTTATGTATTTTTTGCCTAGAAATGTATTGTTAATGCTAGATGAAGTGGTTGTCTGAGAGCAACATAATGATAACCTATCCTTAAATATGCCCTATGTAGATGTGACCTCCCCCAATGGAGCTTCCAAATTCAAAAAAGTCTCGTGTGTCACTACCCGCGCTGCTTACATTAAGGCAATCAGACAGTGATCATCATCACGAAAATCTTGTGATGATGATCACTGTCTTATTGCCTTAATGTAATCAGCGCGGGTAGTGACACACGAGTCCTTTTTGCATTTGGGAAGTCACGTTGATCATATGAGTGTGGACCTTGCAGCAGCTATTGTTACCTGCCTTCAAGCTGGTTGTGTGCTACACAACCTTCCCAGGTGAGCGTATAACTTTCGGTTAACCTCAACGCATAAAAAAGATAAGACCCTATTTGCGCTTCTTTCCTTTCTAGCAAATTTCCCCCCAATGGAGGGCACTTCAGGATGATAGGGTGGACTTCAACTGGGGAAGCTGCACTGACAGCATTGATTATGGAATAGAAGTTGCCAATGATAGGTCATCAATGTTACTTCTTGACAACTCATTGAAAGAGAACCGTTCCCAATTCAAATATATGTGGAATCATCCATGGCCATCTTAAAGGAGCATTTATTAGAAATAGCAATCATGTGTTTGTGTGTGTGTGTGTATGTGTGTGTGTGGAGTAACGCTACTTTTAGTCATTATATGTCTTGCACAATGCATTCTTCATTCATATGTAGCCCCTAAGGGTACCGTTACATGGGGACACGTCGCTGCAATGTAGCATGCGCGCGCATATTTTGGAGGTTGTGTCAGGATCGCAGCTGAGTTGTCAGACGCTGCGATATCCTGTTCAACCACCAAGGAATCTGCCCTTCCGTCATCATCTGACAACTCAGCGAGCGATGCCTGTCAATTTGGAGAGTAGACGAAATCGCCTTGAAAATCATCATTGCGGTGTTAGACGGGACAATACAGGCAAATCGCCAGGTTTCAGGACATGTTCTGAAACCTGGCGACTGCAATCCAGCGATATATCACTGTGGAATTGTCAAGTTACACTCAGCGACAAACTTGAAATGTCGTTGCAACGTCGCTCAACATGTGACATTGCAGCAACATCACTGGCGATATCGCGCCATGTAACGGCACCCTTAGGCTACGTTCACATGTAGCATATTTTGCACATATTTGCTGCAGTTGCGCGCTTTTTTGCACAAAATCCGTTAACTGCATTCACACATCGAGTATTTTTAGCTGCGCTTTTCCTGAGCCCATTGTATAATGTGACCTATGGGAAAAGCACACGTAAAAATACATAAAGATTTGACATGGTCAGGCTTTTTGCAGACGCGCTTTGCAGTGAAAGCGCGTCCACAAAAAGACGCCAAAATATGCAGGAGGTGAATGCATTTCGGCAAAAGCATTAGCTTTTCCTGAGATGCGCTTCCAGCGTTGCACATCACTGCATTTACGGAAGTGCAAAAAAATGCCATGTAAATGCACAATTATGTAACGTGTGAACCGGCCGGCAAACTGATCAGATGATATTGAATCCAGATTGGACATCGCTGGACACTCGACCCAGGACTACATCGGAGAAATTTGGTGTTTTTTTCTGGTGTCTTTGTCTTTATTTTTAAAACTCTACACTCTTGCTAATGGCCGTCTATCTTATCGATGGCTGAAATTAGCAATAAGGTCTTGGTGATATCTCAAAAAAAAGCTGTCACCAGCCCCATTATTACCCCCAGTTTTGGCATCTCTCAATAAGGCGCCAATGCTGTCGCTGCTGCTGGCTGCGATTCTGAATATGGGGGGCCCAGAACGCTTAAGCCTTACCATGATGAGGATTGCAGCCCTGAGCTGCCTGGGTTACCTTTGCTGGCATACAAAATCTGGCGAAGCGCAAGTAATTTTTTTTAGTTTTTTGTAAAAAAAAAACTGAAAAAAGAGCTTCCTGGAATTTCCATTGTCAGTGACGGTGACTAGAGATGAGCCACCACCCTAGTGTTCTAATTTGATTCGGTTCGCCGAATTGAGCGTTTGTTCGTCAAATGTTCGTCAAACACTGTCGAATCCCATTGAAAACAATGCCAAACACAAACACATACAAAGACATAGAAAACATATAGAAAACACCTTCTAAAGTGTCCAAAAGGTGACAAACTACTCAGAAAATACAACAAACATATGGAAAAGTGAAAACTACATATAAAAATGCGAAAAGAAAAGGGATAGGCAAGTAAAAGGGAGAGGAGACACAGATATAGGCATGTCATGCCCTTCTAAAATCAGTTTTTACTACAGTATTTGTAAGGCATCATGCACACGATGTGTAAGAGAGTAAACTAATAAGCTGCTAAAACCAAGCAGACTGCCATTTTGTAGTGGCCCAGGAAAGTGAAAAACACAGTCTCTGGTTGCCATGGTGACTGCTCTGTGTCTAGGAAAGTGAAAGCACAATCTCTGGTGCCTTGGTGACGGCTCTGTCAGTTGCTCCTGTTGTTGTTGATCGCTCTCTGCGGTGGCGATTACTAGTGTAAGGATTACAGCAGAGCCAGTGCAAGCTATATGGGCCTTTAAAGTTGTTTGCAAGCCCTGTTGTGTGGACTAAAGACTTTATCTTGAACTGAGCAAGTGTCCAGCATCCGAGGAGAGGCTGAGGAGGTGTTCCCCCTGATGGAGCGAGTGATTGGCGTCCAGGAAGGCCGTGAGTGACTGCGAAAGGATAGCCGGCGTCTGGTGCCATCCACATTGGGAGGATCCTGACAAGGAGGCTGAGGAGATGTTCCCCCTGATGGAGCGAGTGATTGGCGTCCAAGAAGGCCGTGAGTGACTGCGAAAGGAGAGCCGGCGTCCGGTGCCATCCACATTGGGAGGATCCTGTCAAGGTCCTGACAAGCCCTGGAAAAGAGTGCTCCACAGATTGCACCCCAAGCTTACAGAACTAAAGTACTGGACATGTGAATCTGGCATTGGCTGGTAAGCTGCCAAATTCTGCTGTTTTACAGTACGTTTTTTTTTTGGCGCCAAAGGTTTTTCTTTTCTTTTTCTGGACTTGCTGCAGCCCACGTGGAATATACACCGGTGTAAAGCTACATCTGAGGTTGATGGTACCATAGCTTTGAGATACCCGGGTATCCCTGTGCTAAGTGTATAGCCAGCATTGATATAGTGTAATGTATTGTTATTAGCTGTGATAAGTTATACTCAGTGTGCCATCTCAGAGGTCCCATCAGACCGCCCACAGTTGATGTACATAGCCTTTAGTTAAGTTAAATCCTTGATAAGTCTAACGTGTAGGTAAATTTGCTCCTGGTTCTGAGTGTGATTTACAGTTAGGGCCAGAAATATTTGGACAGTGACACAAGTTTTGTTATTTTAGCTGTTTACAAAAACATGTTCAGAAATACAATTATATATATAATATGGGCTGAAAGTGCACACTCCCAGCTGCAATATGAGAGTTTCCACATCCAAATCGGAGAAAGGGTTTAGGAATCATAGCTCTGTAATGCATAGCCTCCTCTTTTTCAAGGTACCAAAAGTAATTGGACAATGGACTCTAAGGGCTGCAATTAACTCTGAAGGCGTCTCCCTCGTTAACCTGTAATCAATGAAGTAGTTAAAAGGTCAGGGGTGGATTCCAGGTGTGTGGTTTTGCATTTGGAAGCTGTTGCTGTGACCAGACAACATGCGGTCAAAGGAACTCTCAATTGAGGTGAAGCAGAACATCCTGAGGCTGAAAAAAAAGAAAAAATCCATCAGAGAGATAGCAGACATGCTTGGAGTAGCAAAATTAACAGTTGGATACATTCTGAGAAAAAAGGAATTGACTGGTGAGCTTGGGAACTCTAAAAGGCCTGGGCGTCCACGGATGACAACAGTGGTGGATGATCGCCGCATACTTTATTTGGTGAAGAAGAACCCGTTTACAGCATCAACTGAAGTCCAGAACACTCTCAGTGAAGTAGGTGTATCTGTCTCTAAGTCAACAGTAAAGAGAAGACTCCATGACAGTAAATACAAAGGGTTCACATCTAGATGCAAACCATTCATCAATTCCAAAAATAGACAGACCAGAGTTAAATTTGCTGAAAAACACCTCAAGAAGCCAGCTCAGTTCTGGAAAAGTATTCTATGGACAGATGAGACAAAGATCAACCTGTACCAGAATGATGGGAAGAAAAAAGTTTGGAGAAGAAAGGGAACGGCACATGATCCAAGGCACACCACATCCTCTGTAAAACATGGTGGAGGCAACGTGATGGCATGGGCATGCATAGCTTTCAATGGCACTGGGTCACTTGTGTTTATTGATGACATAACAGCAGACAAGAGTAGCCGGATGAATTCTGAAGTGTACCGGGATATACTTTCAGCCCAGATTCAGCCAAATGCTGCAAAGTTGATTGGACGGCGCTTCATAGTACAGATGGACAATGACCCCAAGCATACAGCCAAAGCTACCCAGGAGTTCATGAGTGCAAAAAAGTGGAATATTCTGCAATGGCCAAGTCAATCACCAGATCTTAACCCAATTGATCATGCATTTCACTTGCTGAAATCCAGACTTAAGACGGAAAGACCCACAAACAAGCAAGACCTGAAGGCTGCAGCTGTAAAGGCCTGGCAAAGCATTAAGAAGGAGGAAACCCAGCGTTTGGTGATGTCCATGGGTTCCAGACTTAAGGCAGGGATTGCTTCCAAAGGATTCGCAACAAAATATTGAAAATAAAAATATTTTGTTTGGGTTATGTTTATTTGTCCAATTTCTTTTGACCTCCTAAAATGTGGAGTGTTTGTAAAGAAATGTGTACAATTCCTACATTTTCTATCAGATATATTTGTTCAACCCTTTAAATTAAACGTTACAATCTGCACTTGAATTCTTTTGTAGAGGTTTCATTTCAAATCCAATGTGGTGGCATGCAGAGCCCAACTTGCGAAAATTGTGTCACTGTCCAAATATTTCTGGCCCTAACTGTACATACCCTGGGAACTCTGAGATCGGTGCATTGATGTCGGCTAACGCTGAGGGTGTTAAACTGTTATTGGTAATATTTTAAGGGGATTTTGAGACTTTTACATTCCTTACTGAACCATACCTTGATCCCCATATCAGTAAAAATACTGTTATTTATTCCTGCCTCTGTCTCAGTCTGTGACTCACTGGATCTTAATAGGACCTCCGGTCATTACACGATGAGTAGTTGTTGAGTTTTACTTCAGTATCTGTAAGGCCACGTCAAGAAGATGAGTATTTGGTGCGTTTTACTTCAGTATCTGGAGGACCATGTGCAGATGATGATTATTTGGTGCGTTTCACTTCAGTATCTGTAAGGCCATGTGCAGGTGATGATTATTTGGTGCGTTTAACTTCAGTATCTAGAAGACCTTGTGCAGGCGATGAGTATTTGGTGCGGTTTTTAATGCAGCACCTGGAAGGCCTCAGGCACACGCTGAGCATTGTGTCACACTTAGGGGACTACAACAAGAGTCTCCATTTTTCCCAAAAATTTGGGCCCAGACACCACTTCAGTGGCATCAATTGCCCCACAGTTGCAAGCTGAAAATGGTTGGTGAGGTGACTTTCATGCTGCACATTCCAAAATCCACAAGCCTTTAGTCTCCCCGTGTTATCTGTAAGATTTGTCACCAAAATGTAAGTAGCTGCCAAAAAGTCTGGGTAACTATGAAGACAGCAGGAGAAGGGGCTGCTGTCCAAGTCTTGCCATTGCCTTGAGTTGTGCGTTAATCCTCTGTATGTAAAAGTTCCTCCACTGCTTCTGCCTCCTCAATCTCGTCTTGGTCCTCCACCTGCACCCAAAACCAGTCTGGTAATGCCACCCGTGTTCTAACTGCGCACAAGTAATCCTGCACACCTCCTTACTATGATGGCAGCAGGGCTCAACGGAATCAGGCGGTCTTTACCTTGAAATGTATGGGAAATGTGATTCACTCAGCTGAGGAGTTGTGGTCTGCTGTGAAGACCGAGTTTCATCAATCCTTGTGTCCACTGAACCTGCAGCCAGGGAAGGCCGTGTGCGACAATACAGCAATGCTGGGTGCAGCCCTCCGCCGGGGCAATGTGACACACGTGCCTTGCATGGCTCACGTCTTAAACCTGGTTGTCCAGCAAATTTTGCACACTATCCATCCCTAGGTCCCTAGATGGTCTTCAGCAGAGGGCACGGTCGCTGTGAGCTCACTTCCGCCGTTCGCGTCCCGTAGCCTTGCATCTCTACAGACGTCCTTCGGCCTGACAGTTCACTGGCTGAAATGTGATGTGCCGACACGATGGAATTCAACTCTGCACATGTTGCAGCAACTATGGCAGTACCGACGAGCCCTGGTGCAATACATCATGACATATAACCTGGTCCTACGAGATCCAGAGGTGGGACAAATCACACTGCTGGAGTGGTCTGAAATGAAGGACCTATGCACCATTCTGTACAGTATTGATATGTCGACGAAGATGTTTAGTGATGATTATGCCATTATGAGCATGACTATTCCCGTCATTTACATGCTGGAGCACACTTTAAACAGTATTTGGAGTCAGGTGGTGGCACTAGAGGAGGGGAGGAAGTACAGGAGGAGTCGTATGCGGAAGGGCTCACAAGATCTCCAAGGTGCAGTTGACACTTTATGAATGAGGGTCTACATTATGCTTGCTCAGAACCTACTTTATGTGGGCCTGGATCCGACTCCAAAAGCTTCTGGTGCAGATCATTACCTCGTCTTGACTCACAAAAGCTTTTGAGCAGACCTCTGATTCCCAGGCTATAGTATGAGTGAAGAGCGATGCATAGTCAACCATCTGTCTTACCCCATACTCAGATGGGTGGCTGGAGACTTGGGAGCTGTGCGGAAGCAAGTTGGATTGTGGTGACACCTCTGAGGACTGGTGTATTTGTGAAGTAGAAGTTGAGGTGGAGGAGAGCCCACTTGCTGAAGCACTTGCCTGCTCTTTTTGTGCCTCATCTAGAATTGGTATTGATCGTCGTCTGAGTCGTGTCAGTACGAAAGGGATCCTTTCAGAATCTCCAAGGAAAGAAGTAGACATCTTACTTTGGCTGGAAGATGCTCTTTCTCCAGCAGATATTACTCTTGCTTTCCCATGTGCCCCACGGACACAAACTGTCTTTTCCTTTCCACCACACCTATTCCCCCTTCCACCAGCAGCAGGCCTTTTGCCACTCATTTTGTATGTGAACAACTTGTCAACTCTGAAGTTGTTGGCAAAAAATATTCTAATGGAAATCGAGCACAGCTGATTGGCCAGACAGTGGTACTAGGCACAAAAAATTAGGTTTGCTTGTTCCAGTAAATAATTATTAGAATGAACTACACTGAAGGTGTATTTGGTCGTATTAAACATGGCCTACAGTGAAGGTTTGCTGAACACTGCTTTTAAGCAAAAAACTGACAGGTTAGCTTGTTGCAGTAAAAAAGTAGTAGAATGAACAACACTCACAGTGTATTTGGTTGTATTGTAAGTGCCTTGAGTACCTGCAGCAAAAAAAAAAAAAAGCCTAATTAAGACAGGTGGTGTAGCTTTCTTCACAGCAGTGCTACACTACCTGCCCTAATGGATTCAAAGAGCTATATTACTGTGGCCATATGCTGTGAGAAAGAGCACAGCACAGCACTGGCACATACCTGACACACATCTGCCTGGCAAAAACTAATAGAGACTGCTCTAACCTAGCACTGATAAGGGCTGCAATTAGTCCATGCTTCTATGGCGGCCGTCACACGCACAGATATCTATAGCGATATTGTAAGCGATCACGTGCACGCGCAATCGCTTACAATATCGCTCACATCGCTGGTGAGATGTCACACAGACAGACTCACCAGCGATGTGGAGCCGCGATCTCGCTGGTAACTATGGTACACATCGGGTTACTAGGCGCCGCGCGTCGCTTAGTTACCCGACATGTACCATAGTTACCATCTCCCAGCATAGGCTCTGCCGCTGGGAGATCGTTCATCGTGGTGTTATACACCACGATGAAGGAGATCGTGAAATCGATCATCGCTAGATCTGAGAACCGGACCTCAGATCAGCGATGTCATGATCAAGCGATTTCACATCGTGAATCGCTTGATTACATGCATCGATTTTAAGCCCGATATCGCTTAAGCGATCAAAAAGGAGATCGCTTAAACGATATCGGGCAAGAAATCGTTGCGTGTGACGGCCGCCTAAGAAGTAGCCCTGAAAAGGGCTGATAGACTACTAGTCCCTAGTCCCTATCCCTAATCGCTATTCCTATGGAGCAGCCCTAAAAAGGGCTGATATTACTCGTCCCTACTCCCTAAACCTATCTATCTAACTTTGTATTCGCTCACTAGCTGACTGAGAGAACACAATTTAGTTTGCCCTGTTTAGCGGTCGCACACAGCAGCAGCCACGGGTGTCGTCCTAACACCTGCAGCAGCTATCAGTAAAATCGTGGCGATCTTTAAGATGGCTGGGTTTATAGGGCTAGGACATGTGACAGACACAGCCAATGATGACATTAGTTGTGTGAAAAAATGCACTTTGCAGTGTGGCACTGTGATTGGCTAGCAGCCTGAACCGACCCACTGTGCAGGCTTTAGGAGAAAAAATAAATAAATAGTGCAACCTTATTGCTGCAGCTCTGATACAGGCCCCCCCTGCACAATATACACACAAACTGGATATTAACATTAATTTGCAGTATTAGAGCTATGTTTAGGGTTAGGAAGATTAAAGGGAACCAACCACCCCAAATGACCCCCCCGGACTGTTAATATGTGTCCCTACACCCAGCACACACATTTGGGGCAATCGTTTTTGCTAAAAAAACTGTTTAGTAGAAGCTAAGATATATGTTTATAAAGTTTAATAAATGGAGCCGAATGGGTGTTACCTAGCTTTGTCCACGTGCAGTGTTCGTGCCTGTGAGCCTCCCCTCCCCCCTCACTTTCTAAGAGCCTGGCCGCGTCATGAAAGGGGCGGGGCTAAATCGCGTCATGAAAGGGGGCGGGGCTCGCCGCGATTTAGCCACGCCCCTTTCATGACGCGGCTAGGCTTAGAAAGTGAGAGGGGATTGGGAGAGGAGGATCACAGGCACGAACACTGCACGTGGACAAAGCTAGGTAACACCCAATCGTCAGAAGTTATTAAACTTTATAAAGCTATATCTTAGCTTCTACTAAACAGTTTTTTTTAGCAAAAACGATTGCCCCAAATGTGTGTGCTGGGTGTAGGGACACATATTAACAGTCCGGGGGGGTCATTTGGGGTGGTTGGTTCCCTTTAAGCTTTTGTGGATCGAAGCGTTATCGAACATATACTAGAGCTGCCGAAATTCAAGCAAATTGTTCTAATTCGGCTAATGACTCGAACACCGCCAAAAACAGCTCGAATTTGAGATTGGCGAACAATTCGAATTGAACATCGTTCATCTCTAATGGTACCTTTACATGCCGCGACGGCAGGCTGGATACATCGAGCTACTTCACGTGCACGAGCACGCTCAAACGGCTACAAACGGTGAACGCATCTCCTTTACACGCCGCGACAAGGTGCGCTACGCCACGCTACATCTATAGCTAGCTACATCGCCGGGTGTCTCAAGTAGCCAGCTGTTGCTCAATTACACACCGCTATAACCAGCTACTATGGGCGGACCTGGTGCAGCAGGGACAGCACATAGGCGTGCTACAATTGTGGATTACGAGCCGTCCGTACGCTGATAGGACGAAGCAATAACATCCTGATTGGGCAGGCATCGCAGGAGGCTGAGTAATACAGCACGCTCGAGCGATTGTGTAGTGTGACTCGTCAGCTCCTTAAATATGCCTCCCTATGCAGCGACTACCAATCGTCATGCAGCAGCTTCCACCAATGATCACACATGGGGCGCGGTAACATGGAGCCGAGGTCACGCCTTAGCTACATTGCAGCTACAGCCCCGGGTGTCCAGAGTTCCCTTCCGTTGCTTCTTTACACGCCGATACAGCTCGCTACCATCGGCGATATAGCCATCTGTTTTCGAGCAGAGCCCATAAACAGATGTATCTGTCGCCGGCTGTAGCGTCGCGTCTTCAGACGCCGCTACGACGGGCTACATTGACGCTACAAGCTACATTTGTAGCCTGTAGCGCGATGTATCCAGCCTGCCGTCGCGGCGTGTAAAGGTACCATAACAGTGACATCAAGCAGGGGGTTAGCAGTAGTTGCTTTGGTTACCCTTAGCTGGCAATAGAAAATGCTGCGGGAGCCCATGCATTTTTTTAACACTAACCCTAGGTGGGTTAGAGTTATGTCTTTGTGTTTTTATTTATAATTTTTTTTTATTTTTTTGTGAATACTTCAAAAAAGAAAAATTGACGTGGGCTTCGCCATATTTATGTTTGCCAGCCTGGCTGCCCCCAACCCCCACCTGCCTATTTGTTCCTGGCTGGCAACCAAAAATATCAGGAAGACCTTTTTTTTTAATCATTTCATGAATTTCATGAAATAATTTAAGTAAAACAACGTGGGCTTCGCACTATTCTTTTTTCAGCCAGGTACAACTAGGCGCTGGGGATTGGAATCCACAGTGCATGCCAGCGCAAGCTTTTTGTGCCCATCCATTGCGAATTGCAGTCCGCAGCCGCCCCAGAAAATGGCGCGTTCATAGAAGCGCTATCTTCTGGCACTGTAACCGACTCCTTCAGTAGCCCTGGTGCCCGGTGGCTCGCTGGGTAATAATGGCGTTAGGGCCAGCTTTGTATTATCAGCTGGCCCTAAGCCCGAAATTCATGGTGTCACACCAATATTAGACATGGCCACCATGAATTTCTAGTAAAGATAAAAAAAACACAACACAGAGAAAAATATTTTTATTAGAAATAAAACACAACACAATTAGTGCTTCCATCTTTATTGAAGAAAAAAACCTGCCCCTCCAACGTGGTCCACAGGAAAAAATCTTCTTCAGCTCTGCTACATCTTTACCAGCTGAGACACATGTCTGCTGATAGAGACATGCTGGCACAGGCTGAGCACTCAACCAAGGAAAAGGTTATCATAGTTCACGCCTGAGGTACATCAAGAGTGAACTTTGATGACTCCAGCATGACAGCACCGCAATCACTGCCAAAAGTGAGGTTAGAAAAGCACTCACTTCCGGCAGTGAAGTCAGACTCCCCAGTTCACGGCGCCTCAGCTTGTGCTTGCGTGCCTGACGTCATCGTCAACACTGCCGGATGTGAGCACTTCTCTCGCCTCACTTCTGGCAGTGATTGTGGTGCCGTAAAGCAAGAAAAAGATCTTCTCCCGTGGACTATGTCGGAGTGGGAGCTTTTTTCTTCAATAAAGATGGAGTCACTAATTGTGTTGTGTTTTATTTACAATAACAATATTTTTCTCTGTGTTGTGTTTTTTTTCATCTTTACTAGAAATTTGTGGCACCCCTGTGGACTGGTGGCCACAGAAAAGTGCAGCAGCTGGAATGGTAAGCCATTCACCCCAACTCATAAGCACCCAACACATCCCCGAATTCCTATACCTAGTACTTTATTCCAGGCAAGGGAGAAGTGGGGAGGTGCAGAGTGCTGGGTGGAGCTTGAGAGGCACCTGTGAGAGGGGGAGGAGCTACAGTAGTTTTACCTCAGAGTAGAGTGACAGTCAGAACGGAGTTGGAGCTGAAGGAGGGCTCAGGACTGAGCTGTAGGAGACTGGAGGCGACTGAGAAATAACACCGTAACCCGGTGGCTGGTGACAACACAGGCTGACCAGGTCCATGATTACTGACATACCTGAGAGACCAACCAGGTGTAAGGAGGAAGGAGTCCCAGGTGAAAGACCGGCTTACGGAATCACTAAGGGACTGGGTCGACGGACAGGATACCGGCCCTGTAAAGTGGTTGAAGACTACAGCCCTGACCACAGATTAACCAGTGCAGTGAAGGGTCTCTATGCCCGGATCCTAACAGAACAAAAGGAACCCAGGAAAGGCCTCATATAGGACTTGGGGGTCAAAGAGAGAGAGGATCCCCTGAGAAGTCTGCGACTGCTGGCCCTGAGGTAGGGGTCAAAAGAGAGAGACCCGGAAAGGCCTAAGAAAGGGGTGCTTGGTGAACCAGACCAGCTGCTGACCGGTTACGGGTGCGCTCACTGTCAGAAAATACAGTGACTGTGACTCATTACGTAAATGGTGCAGGAAATCTCGATTTGCTGGCAAAAGCCGACATGACTTTAAACAGTGTTTATAATAAAGTAATGGGTTAGACCCACACCTGCTTTCTGATTCTTGGTGCATGAAAAAAATTAACTTAAACGGATCCGTAAAAAAAAACGACACACACTGATGGCCACATTATCGCGGTGTCACACACAACTATGCAGCAGGTTGGCTGATCGAGGATCGTTTGATTTGAGAATAAGTTCTTAAATCTGCGATCAATGATCCTACAATTTATCGTAGTCGTATCGCGGTGTAACACGCAACGACGTCCTAACGATGTTGTTTCAACGACTCCAAACCCGTGACGATTGAGCGATATTGTTCACGATATCTTACCGTGTAACTGGGCCTTTAATCTTGGTTTGGACTTGAGAAGAGCTTTAAAAGTGGAGAAAGAATTATATATACCGTATTTTTCGCTTTTTAAGACGCACTTTTGTTCACCCCAAACTTTGGGGGGGAACGGGGGTGCGTCTTAAAAAGCGCATGTAAAAAAAAAATATTAAAAATTAAATATTACCAGATAGGGGGGGGGGGGGATGGGGTGCAGCTGCCCAGTGGGGGTGCCGGAGGCAGGTTACGGGTGGGTGGGGGGCACCGCTGCAGGACCGGAGCAGCAGAGATGTACCGGCGGCAGCAAGCGGTGGGCGCCGCCATGTTTCTTGTGGTAGTCGGCCGGTAGAGGTAGAGGCTTCAAAATGGCCGCGGGTTTCCATTATGGCCGCGGCCATTTTGTTGAAGCCTCTACCGCTGGCTGCAGTGTTAATGAATGCCGCCAGCCACAAAAACATGCCGGCGCCCACCGCTTACTGCCGCCGGTACATCTCTGCTGCTCTGGTCCTGCAGCTGTGTCACCCACCCACGAGAACCTCCCTCCGGCACCCCCGCTGAGCAGCTGTACCCCTCCTCGGTGAGCCATGGGGGTCTGGGGGCAAGATGGGGGCCATATAGCATAATCAAAGGGTCGGGGATGGGGGGCATATACACAGGATAGGGGGCACATATACAGGATGGGGGGCATATACACAGGATGAGGGGCATATATACAGGATGGGGGGCATATACACAGGATGAGGGGCATATACACAGGATGAGGAGCATATACACAGGATGAGGGGCATATACACAGGATGGGGACATATATACAGGTTGGCGGCATATATACAGAATGGGGGGCATATATACAGAATGGGGGCCATATATACAGAATGGGGGGCATATATACAGAATGGGGGCATATATGCAGAATGGGGGGCATATATACCAGGATGAGCAATATACATACCAGGATGGGGACATGTATACGAGGATGAGAGACATATATGCCAGGATGAGGGATTTCGTCATTTAACATAATGGGTTAATAACCATCTTCAATCTAAAGACATGGAAGAACAGTGAAAATAGAGTACCTGTACCACATCTACAGTTATATGTTGTCTCTGATGAAACTATATTGCTGTAATAATATGCCCTGGAATCTCCATGGCATATGATGGAATATGGTGCTTTTTTCCGATGTGAAATCAGATGCATACACAGGAACAATGTGGGCCAATAAATGTCTGTATGAGACATACACTTAAGACAATTAAGTTTAATAATTAAATCTAATGATACTTTTCTAATATTCAGGTATGTGATCATATTGAATATTACTATGTGATGTTTTGGATTTAATAAAATGCAGCTGTTGTGAAAGCACTATCTCCTGCTGTGGAGATTCACCAACTGGTTGGCTTTTATGTCTTACCGAAGAACATCTTCAAGAATCATAGATCTCTAATGTACCATAAATCCAACAAAAAAATCAGGTTAAAAAATTCCAAAGCTCTTCAAGACATAGTGTCTGTATTTGATGGCATTTTAATTTACAGAGCAGTTAAATATTTGTAAAAAAACAAAACAAAACTATAAATGAGAAACACAAGGGTGTCAAACTACATGTCAAGATTAGGCACTGCACTGAAGAAACGATGTGGTAAAGGTATGCACTTAATTCGAATTATGTTAGGTAGACACCATCAGAGATCAGGCAACAACATGTTTTTTTAGTCAGCAGCGTATAATTTACTGGCATATAAACTTCAGGGAGGCTTGTTGACATGTCGCTATAATTTTGATTCACGGTTTCCAGCTACTTAGCCTTTCATATTTTCATTACCACCATAAAAAAGTTCCCAAAATGGTGAGAAAACGTGGTGATACTGATAGAAGTCATAGTATGCTGAATCATTCAATAATTTCATATTATTCTAAAGCTATGCATTGGCAGTGTAAAATGGAATTAACTTTATACTTTAAAATTTTATTTTTTAGTATAGTCTGTCTATCCAGCCATTAGTGTGCTGTAGCAAAGACAGGTAGGACTGGGTTTATTCCTAAGTACTGCAGGTGTTGCTTAAGGCCCTGTTACATGGCACGTCATTGAAACGATGTCGGCAATGATCTCGTGGGCGCGCAGTCGTTGCAGACATCATTTTGACATCGTTGGTGAGATGTCACACGTCTAGATATCGTGGACGACTCACCAACGATGTTGTGAGCAGGTATCGTTCGCACAGCCAAGCGAACAATCCCTGCTCATTGCTGTCAGTGGACGAAGTCGTAAACGACACCGTTATCGCGGTGTCAAACACAACGATATGCCAGGTTGGCTGATCGTTGATCGTGTGGTTTGAGAACATGTTCATAAACCTGTGATCAGCAATCCAACGATTTATTGTCACAACTTGGCAGAGTCACACGCAACAATGTCACAACGATGTCACTGGAACGTCTCCAAACCTGTGACGTATAAGCGATGTCATTGAAGGTGTTGTGTCGTGTAACGGGGTCTGAAGGTGCACCTGGCTAGCTATGTCTAGAGAGCCAAGCTAGATGTTCACTAGTGTCAGGGAACTGAGGAGTTTGGTGTTATAGAGAAATAAGGCTGTTAAATGGTGACCAGTTCACCAAAACCTGAGTGGTCTTTGAAGCATAGAGTGATAAGTGAAAGTAAAGCACACTGGGCCCTGGTGTGGAACCTGATCTACTACCTTGGAAAGACTCTACTGTAGAATTGCTTACACTGCAGTAACAGCTTGACATTTATCTGAATGGGTGAGCCTGCCTATGCCTGTATATGGACTGCTGATGTTGTTCTTGATGCTGGAGAAAGGCTGTTTGCTTTCCATTCTGCTAGACATTTATGTGCAAGCGGCATTATTTATAAATTTCACCTGACCCAATTCTATTTATCGCAGGACACAGAAACAGCACATATATAAATCTCTACAGGTTATGTGCAAATTGGCAACTCTGAACTCATATGGTCTTTCATATGAACTGATATGGTCTGTTACAGGTGCTGAAGTGTTGAGAGGTGTGATAATGGACCCAGTGAAATACAAAGCAGTCATTAAGTTCCTTTACTTAAAGAGGACCTGTCACCCCCCCCCATGGATGTGAATCTAAAGGCAGCACTGAATGCAGCATGTCTGCTGCATTCAGGCAAGGGGTCCCCCATGTCTGTGGCTGGTGCCCCGAGATAATAGTTTAGTAAAACTTACAAGCTGGAGCCAAGTAGGCTGTCCCTGGTGTGGCAGCCAGTGTCTCTGTGTCGCCTCTCTGCTGCCAATCACGTCCTCCTCGCTCTGTCTCTGCTCCCTGTGCTGGTGACACAGGCAGAGCAAGGTAATTCTTATCCCCGCCTCTGGCCGGCTGTCCCACCTCCTGCTGTGATATCAGAGCATTTCCCCGCCCAGCTCTATAGCATACCATGCAGCTGGGAGGGGAAATGATTTGATGTCACAGCAGGAGGCGGGACAGGCAGCCGGAGGCTGAGATAACATTACTTACTGCGTCACCAGCACAGACAGAGCGAGGAGGACGTGATTGGCAGCAGGGAGGCGGCACAGAGACACAGGCTGCCACACCAGGGACCACCCATTTGGTTCCAGACTGTAAGTTTTACTAAACTATTATCTCGGGGTACCAGCCACCATCAGACATGGGGACCCATTGCCGGAATGCAACAGACATGCTGCATTCAGTGCTGCCCTTAGATTCTAATATTTGGAGGGTGACAGGTCCTCTTTAAAAGGCCGCACACCGAGGGATACGTTCGATGAGATGAAAGAGGTTTATGCTGACGTTTTCCTATCATATGATTTAATCAAGAACTGGCAGTGTGATTTCAAATGTGGTTGAACTTCGGTGAAAATGGCTTCAATTTCAGGGCTACCCCATTCCGCTATCAATAAGCACACCTTTCATGTAAAGGAACTTGATGACTGCACTGTATTCCACTGGGTCCATTATCACACCTCACACTACTTTAGCACCTGTAAAAGCTAGACCGTTATCATTTCAGAGTTGCAAAATGGCACATAAACTATACAGACTTTTATCATTACACAAGTTCAGTTTCAGCATCCTGTGATAAATAGAAGTAGGTCAGGGGAAATCTTTACTGAAAGCCCCTTGTTTTTCAATACATCTTTTTGTATGTCCAAAGAACTACATACCTGTGTGAATGCTACCATCTGAATAAAAGCAATTCAAATTCTACAATTGGCGTTTGAAGTGCAGGTAGAAATTTCTAGGAGCACAGGTGATTGCTGTGTGGAAAGCATTCACAGTATTGCAAACACATGCCGGAAGCATGGTGTAACTGATTAAGCAGCTAGCCCAGGTGCAGAAGCAGCAGCATATACAGCAGATGCAGCAGCATCAGCAGCAGATGGTACTCCTGGCAGAAACTGTTAGGGCCAAAGAGATAGGACTTTCCACCAGCCAAAGTCAGGCTACCCATGCGAGCCAAATAGTATGGGAGGCCTTGCAGAAAATTACTCTGGAGGACAATTTTGAGACTTTCCTGACTGACTTTGAGAGAGTGGCAGACAGGGAGAAACTGCTCCCAGAGCAATGGGCAGGGGTCCTAGCTTTGTACCTTACAGTGGAACTACACAAACTGTTCTATGACTTTGCCCTGCAGGATTACAATAAGCTGCAGGGAGAGACTTATACCCTAGTCCAGATACTGGCGAGAACTGTGATGGACCACTTTATCCACTCAATACCTAAATCTATATAAAGCTCGGTTGCCTAGCGAAATCCCCAAAATGCTGAAAACCTGATGGGCATTGTGGAAAGATACTCAGCTGTCAAAAAGTCCCAGAATCATCAAAGAAGCCTGAGGTGACCTGTCAGTGATACCAAAAGGAATGAGCCCAATTACCAAGTTTGAGGGGTGCCCAAAGAACAAGTAGGAGTAAGAGCTGGGTTCAAGTGGTACATCTCATTTCATTGCTTTTTGAAGGTGTCATGACCTGGGTCACATATAAGCTTACTGTCCCTTGACCTCAGAACCAATGGACTGCAGCATAAGCTGGCTCTGCTCCTACTTCATCTACCCTGCCTGCAGCATTGTTCTTCACCCTGGTGAGGGGCCTCAGATATGCCAGACAGTGAATGGTGTGCAAATAACTGGACCTCTGGACTCAGGTAGTTTGGTGACCCTGGAAAAGGACCAGACTTTAACATGTGCCAGTGCTGGAAAGGTGGTACGAATCAGGCACCATGTATTAATAGGGAAATCAAGAATCTATCTGGGGCCAGGGTCAACATTGGCACAGACTATAGCTCAGTGTTCCACAAATTGTGGATGGCAAATAACTTGTTGCACGCAGTAATTATTGGACATAATTTTATTCTGTTTTGGATTTGTGGGACAAAGAGGTATCGCTTAGTAGTTTGGCTGATGTTACAGCAATAAAAACCTCGCTGCATGTTATGACCGGTGAGTTTCCATTGTGTGCATGGTTGACAATAAAGATGCGGAAGCATCCCCTAAACTCAATATCCCAGAGCAGGAGGAGTCCAGGGAAATTTTAGAACCATCCAACTCAAAGACTTGACTTTAAAAGGTGCTCAGAAACAGATCTGAGGAATAAAAGTTGTTTCCTCAGTGCAAGGACCAAATAAACAGACACTGATATCTGTTTTGTTGAGGGACCAAAGTTAAGGGCCTGATAAGGCCTCCTTAAGGCCCGAGTGAGACAATTGAAGCCTGGGGATTATATACATGTTATGGTTCCCACAATAGGGTGTAGGGTCCTTGCCAAATGGTGAGACCCTATGAAGTCATGGCATAGGATGCCCTCTACACAAGGATGTAGAAAATCCAGTTATGACTGGGTTATTTCCTAAATGTTGCATGTCTTAAATAGGTGCACCTGGTTAGCTATGTCTCGAGAGCCAAGCTAGGTGTTCACTAGAGGGTCAGATAGGGACCTAAACAGTCTGATGCTATAGGGAAAATTGGCTGTTTAATGATGACCAGTCAACCAGAGCCTAAGCAGTCTTGGAGCTGGTGAATGTCCAGCAAGTATAAAGCACACTGATACATAGTTTGGAACCTGATCTGTAGGCTGGTAGAGATTCTGACATTGCTGATTCTGCACTAAAAGCTGGACATATATCTGAGCGATTTAGCCTGCATATGCCTACACTGTGTTCCAAATTATTATGCAAATGTTCTTTTTTTCTGATTTTCCTAAATGGTCGGTGCAAATGACAGTCAGTGTAATAAAAGTCATCACCCGTTGACGAATTTTATTGAAGAAACCGCCCGAGGATAACAGTATAATCAGTATAATCTTCAAAATTAAAAAAAAACTCTAAATGCAATGTTCCAAATTATTATGCACGGTAGAGTTTCTAAACATTTGATATGTTTGAAAGAACTGAAAATGCTCATTTGTTGAATTTGCAGCATTAGGAGGTCACATTCACTGAAATAAAAAGCTATTTAACTCCAAAACATCCTAACAGGCCAAGTTACATCTTAACATAGGAACCCTTCTTTGATATCACCTTCACAATTCTTGCATCCAATGAACTTGTGAGTTTCTGGAGAGTTTCTGCTTGTATTTCTTTGCATGATGTCAGAATAGCCTCCCAGAGCTGCTGTTTTGATGTGAACTGCCTCCCACCCTCATAGATCTTTTGCTTGATTATACTCCTAAGGTTCTCTATAGAGTTGAGGTCAGGGGAAGATGGTGGCCACACCATGAGTTTATATCCTTTTATGCCCATAGCAGCCAATGGCACAGAGGTATTCTTTGTAGCATGAGATGGTGCGTTGACACGCATGAGGATGATTTTGCTCCTAAAGGCACGTTTTTGTATTTTTGTACCATGGAAGAAAGTTCTCAGTTGGAAACTCTATATACGTTGCAGAGGTCATTTTCACACCTTCAGGAACCTTAAAGGGGCCTACCAGCTGTTTCCCAATGATTCCAGCCCAAAACATGACTCCTCCACCTCCTTGCTGACGTCGCAGCCTTGTTGGGACATGGTGGCATCCACCAACCATCCACTACTCTATTCATCTGGACCATCCAGGGTTGCTCGGCACTCATCAGTAAACAAGACTGTTTGAAAATTAGTCTTCATGTATATCTGGACCCACTGCAACCGTTTCTGCTTGTGAGCACTGTTTAGGGGTGGCCGAATAGTAGGTTAATGCACCACAGCAAGCCTTTGAAGGATCCTGCACCTTGAGGTTCGAGGGACTCCAGAGGCACCAGCAGCTTCAAATATCTGTTGTAAGGCCTTTTTAGCAGCTGCTCTCTTAATATGATGAATTTGCCTAGCAGAAACCTTCCTCATTCTGACTTTATCTGCACGAACACATCTGTGCTCAGAATCAGCCACAAATCTCTTCACAATACGATGATCACGCTTAAGTTTTTGTGCAATATCAAATGTTTTCATTGCTTGTCCAAGGCATTGTGCTATTTGTTGCTTTTCGGCAGCAGAGACATCCTTTTCCTTTCCCATGATACTTGAAAACTGTGGCCTGCGTAATATTGTGGAACACCCAGTTCTCCTTTTATTGGGCTCACCTGCCAAACTAATTATCACAGATATCTGAGATTGATTTCAATGATCCAAAGAACCCTGAGACACAATCCCATCAATGGGTTTCATTGAAAAAAAAATAAAAATAAAACCCTATGACACTTAAAACCAATTTGCATAATAATTTGGAACACAGTGTATATGTGCCTATTTATGTTGTTCTTTGATACCAGACAAAACCTGTTTGTGTTCCGTTATGCTGGAAGTTTACTTATTTCAATAAATGTCCTTGTTTGACCAAAGCACTGTGTGCCTGTGTGCATATTTTCAACTGCCTAAAAGTGAATAAATTCATTTAGTGCATAAGAGATATAGAAAAATTCAAAATGGGCCCCACACTATTGTACTGAGTTTACTGTGCGTATTTGTACATTTTACAGTATAATAATGACCTTTAGACTCTCATCCTATTCCCTTATTTGTTAAAAAAAATATGTTTTCTCTGGAGAATGAACTCTGGCAAAGTTACTTGTCACCCAATAGCAAAGGTGATGGAAACAATCCTCTCCTCTCTCAAAAGGCCTTATATTACTTATGTGGTCCATTTATAAGTAATATAGACCCTGGGTTCTAGCATTAACACTTAAAGGTTTCCTTATAAGTACAGAGGCAACCTCTTTCAAGAGTCCCTAGAATCCTACTTAGTGTGGTGAGTCTAACCAACAGTGAAATTTGTTAATTGATTAACTTGGCAAATACATCATGTTTTGTGCCATCTTAGGCTGGTTTCATATCATGTTTTTTTTCCTGTCCGTGGGATCCTACTTTTTGTAGGACCCCACGGACAGGAAAGGACACCACATGGGGTGACCTATTCTGTGTCTGGATCCGTGATTATCACGGATCCAGACACAGCAGGGCACTTTCACTTCTGCAATGTATAATATACATTGCGGAAGTGAAATTTAGTGAAAAAAAAAAGAGTTAAAAACAACAAATCTGTATACTCACCTGTCCGCGATCCACCACTGCCTCCAGCAAGGTCCGGGTGCTTATAGGACCTGCGGTGATGTCACAATCTGATCAGCTGATCGGGTCACATGACCGCAGTTACCGATGACGCTGCCGGGTTGTGACATCATGGCAGGTCCTATCACCCGGAGCTTGCTGGAGGCAGCGGTGGATCGCGGACAGGTGAGCACATAGATTTTTTATTTTTAACTCTTTCTTTTACTTAATTTCACTCCTGCAATGTATGTATATACATTGTAGAAGTGAAATTAGACGGTTAGGAGCATTTTTAGTGTTCTGAGCATGCTCAGTGTACTAAAATCGGGTCCGAAGAACGATCAGCTGTTTCCTCGGACCCGCGCTCATAGGCTCCCATGTTAAGGGCCGAGGATCGGATCAGATTTGGCCTAATTGCCATCCGATTTTGTGGGATCAGATTTTTTGCTGTGCCCAAAATCAGAGCAGTCTCCATTTTTGGGCACAGTAAAAAAATCGGACGCAAATCAGATCCCAACGAAATCGGATGGCAATTAGGCCAAATCTGATCCGACCCCATAGGATAACATGGGGGCCTAATAGGATCCGTGGCTGTCCGTTTTACAATGAACAGCCACGGATCCAACAAAAACGTGATGTGAAAGCACCCTTGACTGTTTAATGTTTGTACAGTATTCGAAGCAGAGATACATCAAGTGTTGATATAAGAGACATAGTCATAACTGTACAGTATCTGTCGATCAGGGCAAGTTCCTCTACTGACACAATGAAAAAGAAAACAATCAGGTGTCATTATAAGAGAAGTCGGTGTGTACAGATTAACCATTGTTAGCCAAATCAACCATCAGCTTGCGTAGTTGTTTCAAAAAGCCCACTATAAGGTTTAAAGTGTTAGCCTTTCTGCCCATGCTGCGTATATATAGTGAATTTCACTGAGATTTTAGTACAGCTACGCTGCAGATCTGTCCCCAATCTGCAGCACTGATTAGTGTAATAAAAGTCTATGTAAACCCAAAAGACCTGTGGCCATGCTTCGGTTTTTCCATGGCGGAAATACTGCGATTTTTAGAGTGAGAAAATCTGCAGCATGTCAATTCTTGCTATGGGTTTTGCTACGATTTTCACCCATAGACCTCAATGTTAGCTCCTAATATGCAGCAGAGTACACAGAGTGAGTATCTGTTGAGTATTTGCTATGTATTTAGTGAGTATATTTTGCGATGATGACATTGGGCTCTGCTGTATTTTTAGTCTCCAGCCACTTACACCAGGCAGGTAAGGGCTGCCACCCACCCCAGCTGCCTATTTTTACCTGGCCAGTAATCAAAACACAGGGGAGCCAGCCTTTTTTTAAAATTATTTCTTGAAATAATAAAAAAAAATGATGTGGAGCTTTGCTGTATTTTTCGTTTCCTGCCAGGTACTACAAGGCATGGGGAAGCCCAAACGTTCTGGCTTACCCCCACTGTGAATTGCAGCACCCTGCCACCATAGAAAATTGGCACATTCATCATAACGCCATTTTCTGCCCTGTGGCACTGGCAAACTGGATAATAAGGGGTTATTGCTAGCTGAATATTGCCAGTTGGCACTAAGCCCGAGATTAATAATGTCAAGCCAATGTTGGGCCCGACCATTAGGAATCTCTAGTAAATAATACACAAAACAGAAAAAATTATTTTTATTAGAACAAAAAACACAAAGACATAATTCAACTACATCTTTATTACTCCAACATATCCCTCCAACATCCTCTGCGATGTCCATTCCTGCTGAGACCTGAAACTGAATGAGTTTTGGCTCTCACAGTGAACTGGGTGACGTCACGGTCTTGGACACCGAGGTCATATAGAGCGATGCTGCTGTCAGACCTGAGTGAACTTTCCCAGGTCACACATCACAGCGGGACCCAAAACTCACTAGTTTCAGGTCCCACTATGAAGCTGGAAAGTTCACCTTAGGTCAGAGAGCCGCATGGCTCTATCTGACTTCAGGTGACCTAGACCATGACGTCACCCCATTCACTGTGTGAGCCCAAAATCATTCAACTTCGGGTCTCAGCAGGAACAAATATCCCATAGGATCGTGGAGGGGTATGTGGGAGTAATAAAGATGTAGTTGAAATATGTGTTTGTGTTTTTGTTCTAATGAAAAGATTTTTCTCTGTACTGTGTATTTTTTACTATTTTCTAGAGGTTTCTAATGGCCGGGTCTAAAATTGTCTGACATTTGGAACCTTGGGTTTAGTGCCAGCTGGCAAAATTCAGGTGGCATTAACTCCTTTATTACCCAGTTTGCCACTGGAACTAGGGTGACTGGAAGTCAGGTACAGCACCAGAACATAGCACTTCTATGAATGCACCATTTTCTGGGGCGGCTGCAATTCGCAGCGGGGAACACAGAAAGCTTGGGCTGAGGATTCCAGCCACCAGCTGCCTAGTTGCACCTGGCTGGAAGCCAAAAATACAGCAAAGCCCCACATCATTTGTTTTTACATTTTTTTTAAAAGAACTAATAAAACAAATGTATTTTTGATTACCAGCCAGGTAAAACGAGGCAGGTGAACAAAAATACAACACATGACATCTTGAAAACGTTTTTTCCCCCAGCGTAACCTAGCTTTATTCATAATCACAACAGTGAACAATTGCTTAAAAAAAAGCAGCAAAATTTGCATGGAAAAATGCGGCAAAAACGTGGCAAAAAAGCACCATTGACACGGCAATTTTTCTGCTGTGGTTTTTTTTCTGCAGGTACGGATTTCTGGATGCGTAAATGTGCACCACTATTTTCTAGTTGGTAGATAGCCTTACAGTTCTCTTATTATACACAACATATAGAGACAACAAAATTAAATCTATTTCATGAAGGTAGAATCTTAGGCACAAAAAAATATAGATATACTGTGCAGGCATGTATTTTGGAATTGGAGAAAGCAGACCGTCTTATCTAGTGCTTTCATTTAAAAATATTTTCTTGAAGACAGCCTCCCACCATAACCTTACACCGTTTCTTTAACCAAATATTTACATATCCAATTACTGTTTAGATATGTCACTGTTCTGAGACATCCTTAACTTGCACTGTGTGTGAGCTGCAAAAAGCAGAGATGACACTTTGTCTCATTTCTGTAACAATTGAACACATAACAGTGGAAGAGGAAGGATAACAAAGAGACAGGCTACAACAGGCAGACGTGTTTACAGGAAACAGACCACTCTTCCGTCACACTGACGCTTTATCCTAAAAACAAGTCTCCTTAAAGTCCCAGAATGAAATTTAGTTAAAAACAATAACTAGCTAATAATAAAAAAATAAATCGTTTTGAGTCAGATAAATACAACCATTTATAACCAACAAAATGCTTGGGAAACAGACAACCCCCCCATCTGCCAATGTTGGATGCGTAACAAATATTCAAATGTTGCATAAAGTAGAATAAAGATCATAGTAACAAGTTGAAAATGTTGGGACCTAGAATATTTCTTTTTCATTAGAATATTAAAACATTTTATTTGATCTGTTTAACCTTTTCATGACCCGGTCAGGACCACGGGCTGTCATGTGAGCACCGGAGATCCCGCAATACTATCACGGGATCTCCGGAGCAGGCGGGGAACAGCCCGTTCCCCGCAGCGGACGCCTTAGATCCCGCTGTCAGTGATTGACAACGGGATCCAAGGGGTTAACAGCGCCGATCGGATTCCGGATCCGATCGGAGCTGTTAGACCGACATCTCAGCTGATCACATCAGCTGAGATGTCGGCTGTTTGTTGTGAGCGCCGCGCCGGAGCCCTTACCCGCCCATGACGTTGTATAATATCATAGGTCGGGGAGGGGTTAAACATTTAAGGACCAGGCATATATTTTGCTCCTAAAGCCCAAACTTTTTTTCTTGTGGCTCACAGGTGTTAGAGAATAGCTGTCATGATGTTGTTCTGAACAGCCATTTTGTATATACTTGATATTGAGTATACAGGGCTTTGAAGTTAGATAAGCAGACCAAAATTAATATTTAAAAAATGATCTCAGAGTGATTAGCCAGCAGAAAGAAGCTAATTAGATCTGTTCTATGCACTCAGAAGCTTATGAAGAGTATATGGTGTATTTTTTTTAATTTTTCATGGTGAAATGTAGGGAGATTGGCAAAATAGTAATCCAGGTAATTTGAAACAAACCTTATTATCAGTCAATATTTTAAGAGTTATGTGTATTTTCTAAGAGCCATGATGAGATTAATGAGATAAGCTGAATACAGATGTATAGTTTGTAATGTAATTGGTAGTGATGTTCTCATACTGAATTTTTGCTTTCTCTTCGTTCTTATATACACACGTCTCTATGAAGTCATCTTTAACGCCTGTTTTTCAAACGGTAGCCTCCTTATTTTAACAATGTATAAAAAAGGCCTCATGCTATAGTTCGAGGCCAGACTACAATGCCAGAATCATGATACCATCTTGTGTCTGGACACCTGTGTGTGTCATCATGCTTTGTATCTTGTATACTATCTGGTTTGTCGCATTCTCTATAATAAACCCAGCCCTTGCTCTAGAAGAATTGTCTACAGAGGTTTCTTGGACTTTGGTAACTGACAAGGACTTTCTTTCAACAGGCTCGTAATGTGTGGCTTGCGGCTCTCTGCCAGCTTGGTGCATTTGTACCAAGTATAGCAAGAGCAGGTCTTCAGGTGCTGACTTTTGTGTCTAACCCCACACAGAAGAGCAGCTCTTAATAGGTATATTGAGGGAATCCCTGGATCTCGGTACACTGAGTCAGAGTGATTTCTATGGAAAAGCTTTATCTGTCATTATACTGTTAACAGGGGTGAGTGACAGGGAACTAGAAGTGGCTCCCAACCCTCTCTCAGAGTTTGATGTGGCTCACGACACTCTCTCAGAGTTTGATGTGGCTTATGACACTCTCTCACACCTGGCTGTGGCTCCCAATGCCAAAAATATACCGTACTTATACTGCATGCAGCGTTTCCCTGTTCACTCTGCTAAAGCGGCCGCTATTCAGAGTGATGTGTGGCCGGTTACCACAATCAACATCGGGTAACCAGGGATAGCGTTGAGCAGCAGCGGTGCTGAATAGCGCATATGCGCTGATGAAAAAATGACATCTGCTAAAAACGGTAGTCTGACCCTAGCTTGACATGCTATCTTTTTTCTGCAAAACATTAAGATTACAGAGATACCAAGCATATACTTTTTTATGTTTAGTACTTATGAAAAGCAGTTTTTTGCACGTGAATCATGAATCGTAGTCCAGTACCTTCTGAAGTTAAATTTGTAGCATAGCCAAAGTCACCGTTCACTATAAATTTGACGAGTAGATGTCACCATGCCCCTGTTCTGCTGTTCTGCACCACCTCCGCCCACTTTATCAGAGCTGGGCTAAAAATGGCGTGAGAACACAAATAATAGCAATATTTTAGTACAGCTTTAAGTTGAGCTTTCTGACTTTTCAACGTTTTTAATGCCAGAACACTGGCTTTGATAAATCAGTACTATACAGTCATAGCAGAGAGTGTTGGCACTCTTGAAAATGTTCTACAAAATTGAAATATTTCTCTCACAAAAATATTGCAATTACAGATTTTGTTTAACACATGTTTATGTCCATTGTGTGTATTTGAACTACACAAAATAATAGGAAAAATAGGCAAATTGAACATAATTTCAAACAAAACCTCCAAAATAAGTTCCACAAAATAGTTTGCTTCAAGCATGTGATACTCGATCAAACTCACCTATGGCAATATCTAAATCACACCTGAAATCAGATGAAAAGGGAGAAGTTGACTTAATCTTTGCATTATGTGAACAGAAAGAGAAGAGAACTGAAGACGTGAATACCAAAATTATTGAAAAATATCAACAATCTCAAGGTTACAAGGCCATCTACAGAGATCTTGATGTTCCTTTGTCCAAGATGCGCAACATAGTCAAGAAGTTTACAACCCATGGCACTGTAACTTCTTTGACAATAGAGAAAAATTGATGAAAGATTGCAACGCAGGATATCCTATATCAGGGGTCCCAAAATCCAGGCCTCGAGGGCCTCCAACAGTGGATGTATTCAGGATCTCCTTAGTATTGCACAGGGGTTGGAATAATTACCTGTGCATTTGATCACATTAACACCTGTGCAATACTAAGGAAATACTGAAATCCTGCACTGTTGGTGGCCCTCGAGGCCTGGAGTGCCCTATATGGTGGATAAGAAGTCTCAATCAAGTTCCAAAGAATTTCAAGCTGTCCCTCAGGCTAAGGGTGCATCAATGTTAGTGTGAACTTTGACATTTGAATTAAATAATATGGCAGGAGACCCTCAAAAATCCTACTGCTAACACAGAGACATAAAAAAAGCTGGGTTGTAGTTTGCCAAAATATATACAAAGTAAGCCAAAATCGTTCTGGGAAAGCTCTTGTGGGCAGATGAGACCAATATTGAGCTTTTTCATAAAGCAACTCATTCTACCATCATTCCCCCAAGGACAACATCTGCATAGAGTTTGTATGTTCTTCCCATATTTGCATGGGTTTCCTCCGGCACTCTGGTTTCCTCCCACATTGCAAAGACATACTAATAGCATGTTTAGATTGTGAGCCTCAATAGGGACAGCATTACTGATGTATGTAAAGTGTTATGGAATTAATAGCGCTATATAAATTAATAACTATTAATAAATATTATTATATTATTATTTATTATTATATTCTACTGGTCACAAAAAATGGAATAATGCCTACAAAGAAAGGAACACAGTACCTACAGTTAAATATGGTAGAGGTTCAAAGATGTTTTGGGTTTGCTGTCTCTTGCACTGGGTGCCTTGATTGTGTGCAAGGTATAATGAAATCTGGAGGTTACCAAGAATATTCAGTTGCAATGTAATGCCCAGTGTCAGAAAGTTGTGTTTGCATACTAAGTCATCGGTCTTCCAGCAGGACAATGACCCTCAAACATACTTCAAGAAGCACCCAGAAATGCATGGAGGCAAAGTGCTGCAGAGTTCTAAAGTGAGTTTGAGCAAAGAGTTTGGCTCTAAATCCCAGTGAACATCTGTGAAAAGCTCTTAAAATTGCTGTTGGGAGAAGGCACCCTTCAAATATGAGAGACTTGGAGCAGTTTACAAAGGAAGAGTGGTCCAAAATTCTAGTTGATATGTGTAAGAATCTTGATGATGGTTATAGAAAGCAACTGATTGCAGTTATTTATTCCAAAGGGTGTGCAACTCAATACAAAGCTGAGAGTGCCAACAATTTTGTCCTGGACCATTTTTGGAGTTCTGTGTGAAATCGTGTCCAATTTGTCAAATTTGTCTTTTTCTCAGTTTTTGTGTATTGCTTCAATACACACAAGTATAGTATATTTGAAAGTTTGTTATAATCACTTGCTCTACATTATAATTAGATAAAAATCTAAATGACAGTTACGCTTTAAACTTCATAGGTGCCAAACATGATGAGAAGGACTATACACAATGGCATTCAAGGTATAGATGTGTCTTCTTTTCCATTTTCTTGAGACTGGTTAAAGGGAATCTGTCACTAGGTTTATGCCACCTAATCTGAGAACAGCATAATGTAGAGACAGTGATCCTGATTCCATTGACATTTCACTTGCCTACTAGTGTTTTGATAATACCATTTTTGATGGGCGAACCCCCCGGATGTTCAGGATTGGCGGGTTCACCCGAGTTTTTTGTAAAGTTCAAGCTCGGGGACAGAGATGACACGAACTTGCGTTCGAACCCCGAGCCTGGACTTAACAGATAAGGGATGGGGCCGGGGGGCTGTAAAATAAAGCATAAAATTAATAATAAACATTATGATTATACTTACTGGTCCAGCAACACATCCCCCCGTCCCGCTGTCTCCCGGCCGCATCTACTTCTGGGGCCGCTCATTAACTTCCTGGTTTATTCATTCCACTACTCGGCAATTTTCAGCCAGGGTCGACATTGTTCGGGCAGTGATGTCAAGGTTCACCCAAATTCATGGCCCGAGCCATGAACTTTGGTGAATTCTGACTGGCACAGTCAGTATCAGTCTGCTTCTTGCTCTGTATAGATTCTTGTCTATACAGAGCGATGTAGCAGAGCTGACATTGCTATCAGGCCCGGACTGATAGGTGGGAGGGGCGGGACTTTTCCCTATAGGCCGCCCACTAGTGTGGTGCATAAGCCGCCTACTCCTCTGGCTGCTGCCCTGCTTTAAGTCATTGCTGCCGAGCGGCAACGGCATGCAGGAGGCAGGGCCATGGACATGAAGGGGGCAGGGCCATTTCCCTAAAGCAGTGACCCACTCACACCAATCAGGATGACAGGTGCAGATCCCAGGCCCTTCCATCTGAGCTGATCATGTGAACCCTGGTGCCTTCCCTCCATGTGACAGGTCCTGTATGTGAGTATCATGTCTGTGTCTGTCTGAGTATCTCTGTCTGTGTGTCTATCTCTACACAACACTACACAGTATATACAGGTCCAAATTATATGCTCTACTAGTGTGCCTATATACTGTATATATATAGTGTGGACCTGTATATACAGTATAGTGCTGTGTATACAAGATATACACTATCAGTCCCAGATGTGCACAGAGCTCGCAGTGTATAATGTGTATACTGCCCGCAGTCTGTAATTTGTACAGAGCCTGCAGTGTGTAATGTGCAGAGCCCGCAGTGTGTAATGTGTACAGAGCCCGCAGTGTGTAATGTGCATAGCCCGCAGTCTGTAATGTGTATAAAGCCCGCATTGTTTAATGTTCATGGAGCCCTCAGTGTGTAATGTTTACGGAGCCCACAGTGTGTAATGTGCACAGAACCCGCAGTGTGTAATGTGCACAGAGCCCGCAGTGTGTAATGTGCACAGAGCCTGCAGTGTGTAATGTGCACAGAGCCCGCAGTGTGTAATGTGCACAGACCTTGCAGTGTGTAATGTGCACAAAGCCTGCAGTGTGTAATGTGCACAGAGCCTGCAGTGTGTAATGTGCAGAGCCCACAGTGTGTAATGTGCACAGAGCCCGCAGTGTGTAATGTGCACAAAGCCTGCAGTGCTTAATGTGCACAGAGGCACAGTGTGTAATATGCACAGAGCCCGCAGTGTGTAATGTGCACAGATCCCGCAGTCTGTAATGTGCACAGAGCCCGCAGTGTGTAATGTACACGGAGCCCGCAGTGTGTAATGTGCATGGAGCCCGGCGCAATGTGCAATGTGCACGGAGCCTGCAGTGTGTAATGTGCACAGAGCCCGGAGTGTGTAATGTGCACAGAGCCTGCAGTGTGTAATGTGCACACCGCCTGCAGTGTGTAATATGCACGGAGTCCGCAGTGTGTAATGTGTACAGAGCCCGCAGTATGTAATGTGCAGAGTCCATGGTGTGTAATGTGCACAGAGCCCGCAGTGTGTAATGTGCACAAAGCCTGCAGTGCATAATGGGCACAGACCCACAGTGTGTAATATGCACAGAGCCCGCAGTGTGTAATGTGCACAGATCCCGCAGTCTGTAATGTGCACAGAGCCGCAGTGTGTAATGTGCACAAAGTCCGCAGCGTGTAATGTGCACAGATCCCGCAGTGTGTAATGTGCACAGATCCCGCAGTCTGTAATGTGCACAGAGCCCGCAGTGTGTAATGTACACGGAGCCCGCAGTGTGTAATGTGCACGGAGCCCGGTGCAATGTGTAATGTGCATGGAGCCCGGCGCAATGTGTAATGTGCACGGAGCCCGCAGTGTGTAATGTGCACGGAGCCCGCAGTGTGTAATGTGCACAGAGCGCGCAGTCTGTAATGTGCACAGAGCGCGCAGTGTGTAATGTGCATGGAGCACGCAGTCTGTAATGTGCAGGTAGCCCGCAGTCTGTAATGTCTACAGAGCCCGCAGTCTGTAATGTGTACAGAGCCCGCAGTGTGTAATGTGCAGAGCACGCAGTGTGTAATGTACAGTGCCCGCAGTGTGTAATGTGTATACTGCCCGGAGTATGTAATGTGTATACTGCCCGCAGTCTGTACTGTGCAGAGAGCCAGCAGTTTGTTATGTGTACAGAGCCTGCAGTGTGTAATGTGCAGAGCCCGCAGTGTGCAATGTGCACAGAGCCCGCTGTGTGTAATGTGCATGGAGTCCGCAGTGTGTAATGTGCACAGAGTCCGCAGTGTGTAATGTGCACAGAGCCCGCAGTGTGTAATGTACACAGAGCCCGCAGTGTGTAATGTACAGCATCAAAAAGTTTTCCTGCGAGCAAAGTTCACTTTCTGTTCTTCCCGGTACCTCCATGGATTCTGTTTCTCTCTGTTCTCTCTGCACCCAGCACTGGACTTTCTGTCACCACCTTTCATCTTTCCCCATCTTTATGATCTGCCTGAGTCTTGGCTATCTATATACCACAGCCTCCTATCTATATAGCACATCCTCCTGGGTATACTGGGTATAATTCTCCTTTCTACTGAGTGTAATCCTCAGTACCTGTATTATTGTGTATATATACACTGCACAGTACCACTTCTGTCCTGTACACTGGGTGTAATCCTCAATCTCTGTATTATTCTGTACATGTGAGGTAGCGCCCAGGGTAACTCACTTGCATAACGACACCAAACACGTGCTTATAATTTAACCAATGGCTACCCGTTTATTTGCTCACATACATAACATAACCCAGGTAGCATGTATGACACTTTGTACATTGATTATAAGCACCGTACATAAATACACAGTACGTTCACATATCACATTACAGAACACATATAGTATATTGCACATAACGTCCTGTAGTTACCCTGGACCTGTCACAACCTCTCTTTCAAACCTGGGGAGCACTAACAACTGCTCCCGTGGTGGTTACGGCCTCCGGCCTATCTAAATGTACATGTACATTTATAACACATATTCCATGGAACACAGTTCCATGTACATTTATAACACATATTTAACAACATTCATCAACGGGCCCTGTAAGTCCCAATAGCGGTACCAGCCACCTGGCTTTATTTACCCAGCACCACACTACCCCGGAATACAGGCACCAGCCTGACCGGGTTCTTGCACACTGCATGCGATCCATCATATAAGCATCCATGGATCACATACGTCCTACCACACGCTCACAGCCCATCATATACTGTGGCTCTTCTGGGTCCAGAACAGGGATTGACCAACCTTAGTACCCGGGAAAACCATCCGTTACCCACTATAGGAGCCCTATTAACCCCTGTCTCTGGCCATAGGTTCATCCACACCACTAGAGGCAGTGGTAGAGGGACAGGTACCCGCTGCAAGCAGCAGGCCAAGCCTCCCTCTCGTCCCAACGGGACGGATCGCCTCCAATATTATCCACTCAAGCTGGGTCTCTCCCACAGACACCATACATGGCCTTTCTACCTAAGCCATAACATACACATATACTTCAACGGGTCCCTCACTGACTATTTAGTCGGACCCAATGGTGGCTTTGCCCGCCTGGCACATTTTACGCACAGAGTACACAGTTCACCCTAGCATATGGGAACTGCCTTCTTACCGGGGACGAATACGGGTCTCGCTACCTGAGGCACTGGTACACCAAGCATCCCCAAGGGGCTCCTTCCTGGATGTATCTCGACACACGTCCAGACCAGCGTCCACCTGGTTCAGCCACTGGTTCCCCACTCCAGGAGCTGTCACGACCCTGGTCCTAGCCACTGATATGGAGCTAGCAAGCTTCCCTTATGTCCACACACCATAGAGCTCCTGACTGCTCTGCCCTCATCGTCCCTCAGTCTTAGACTCAATCAATCTCTCACACAGACTGGATCTCAATCTCTGGCTGATCTCTCTGGTGATCTCTGGCTAATGATCTCTCACTCAATCAGCTGGCAGGCTCTTTATCGTTTTTGCCACGCCCACCCTGACACATCTATCTGGGCTGCTATTACTCAGGACACACCCATCTGGGCTGCTACCAATTAGGACACACAGTTCCCATACAGCCGCTCATCAGGCTCATCTATGTGTCAGATCTACAGCACTCACTCTCAGATTTAACTCATTGTGTTCCAGGTAGGTTCACACAGCATCATCACAGTAAAACCGGCCAGTGTGGACAGGATCATACACTGATCCTGCATGTGATGCACCCCGGCCAAGGGACCATGCCGGCTGTGCCTCACAATATATACACTGCATAGTACCACTTCTCCTGTCCTGTATACTGGGTGAAATCCTCAGTATCTGTATTATTGTGTATATATACACTGCACAGTACCACTTCACATGTCCTGTATACTGGGTGTAATCCTCAGCATTTGTATTATTCTGTATATATACACTGCACAGTACCACTTCTCCTGTCCGGTATACAGGGTGTAATCCTCAGTATCTGTATTATTCTGTATATATACACTACACAGTACCACTTCTCCTGTCCTGTATACTGGGTGTAATCCTCAGTATCTGTATTATTCCGTATATATACACTGCACAGTACCACTTCTCCTGTCCTCTATACTGGGTGTAAACCTCAGTGTCTGTATTATTCCGTATATATACACTGCACAGTACCACTTCTCCTGTCCTGTATACTGGGTGTAATCCTCAGTATCTGTATTATTCTGTATATACACTGCACAGTACCACTTCTCCTGTCCTGTATACTGGGTGTAATCCTCAGTATCTGTATTATTCTGTATATATACTCTGCACAGTACCACTTCTCCAGTTCTGTTGTCAGAGAGGTGGTATTGGACTTTGATTTTCAGTATTTAACTGTTGTTTTAATTGATTATCCCCAATATGGAAGTCATCACTTCTCTTCTGTATAGTTAAATGTTAAATGGAGCTGAGGTTGATTATTCCCTCTGCTGCACCATTCACATGTGGCTCTTCAGATAACTCCTTCAAGAAAGTGATGAGGCCAAGATAATGTAAAAGGAAATTTCACTGATCGGGGCTGATGGGTGATATAGTACATGGGCTGGTGGGGCTTGTTTTCCAGGGCTGCTTTTTGGTCCTAGTCTGGCCCTGATTGCTATCCATGTGGACTACGTCAGACTGAGGATTTTTTTATAATAAAGATGGTGTCTCTAAATGTGTTTTTTCTTTTGTTTCTAATAAAAACCTTTTTCTATGTGTTGTGTTTTTTTTTATCTTTACTAGAAATTCATGGGGGCCATGTCTAATATTGGCATGATTCCATACATTTTGAGCTTAGGGCCAGCTGATAATACAAAGCTGGCCCTAGCCCCATAATTATCCAGCGAGCCACCCGGCATAATGGCTACTGGAAGAGTCGGATACAGCACCAGAAGATGGCCCTTCTATAAATGCGCCATTTTCTGGGGTGGCTGAGGACTGCAATTCGCAGTGGGAGGGGGCACCCAGAAAGCTGGGGCCACCCTGCGCGCTGTGGATTCCAGCTACCAGCTGCCTAGTTGAACCTGGCTGGACACAAAAACAGGGCGAAGCCCACATCATTTTTTTAATTATTTCATGAAATTCATGAAATAATTTAAAAAAGGGCAGCTGGGGGTTGGGGACAGCCCATACCTGCCTGCTGTACCTGGCTGGCATACAAAAATGTGGCGAAGCCCACGTCAAATTTTTTTGTTTATAATTCATTTAAAAAAATAAAATTATTAATAAAAATACAAACACATTTAGAGACTACATGTTTATTAACCCTTCAAGCTCATCTTCGTGCTCAACACTCTCTGCCCTGCTTCATCAGAGACCAGGGGGACAAACAAAGCTTCTATCTGCTTGGTCCCAGAAGGAAAGCCAGGAGCGCTGCGGCATCATAAGGGGAGGTAACTCAGGTCCCTGCATTGTTTTTGCCACAGTTTTCATGGTTTTTAGAGCACTTTAGGCCTGAAACTGCATGCACTGTGTCCAAGGTGTTCATCTGCATCTCCTGGGCTAAAAAACACACAAAAACCGTAACGTCTTTCCCGCAGTTTTTGTAATGGATTTCATGATTTTTGGTGCAATTTTTATGCTTTTTGGTGCAATCTTGACAGCTCAGTGTCTTAGTGGAGTAAGGAGTACGATCTTCTGCATTGTAACTGGGGAGACACTGGGGTCACCCGAGGAAAGTTCAGGTGGTATGACCTGAGCTGTCCTCAAGTGACCTGAGTTACCACCCCTTACGATGCCGCAGCATTCCGGGCTCTCCTTCTGGGCCCAAGGGTCTAGAGGTTTTGTTCTTCTCCTTGGTCTCTGATGAAGCAGAGCCGAGAGTGTTCAGCACAGACATGAGGGTCGAGGGGTTAATAAAGATGCAGTCCCTAAATGTGTTTGTGTTTTTATTTATCATTTTTATATGAATTATTTAAAAAAATTTGACGTGGGCTTCACCATATTTTGTATGCGAGCCAGGTACAGCAGGCATGTGCGGGCTGCCCCCAACCCCCAGCTGCCTATTTGTACCTATGTAGTCCACATGGATAGCAATTTCAGCTCTGCTACATCACTCTGTATAGTGTCTATACAGAGCGAGAAGCAGACTGAGACTGACTGTGACAGTCAGAATTCACCCGAGTTCATGGCTCGGGACCTTGTGTATGAACACTATGTGTTCGGTATGGGCCCAGAACTTTACAGTTTGAGTTCGGCCATCCCTAAATATCATTGATTAATCAGCAGGAGATTATCACTGTAGGAGTACTTGGCCTGCTGCCAGATAGTAAAGCATATTAATAAGCTCTGTATAACCCCAGTCTCACCATTGACTGGCAGCTTTCTGTGTGCACTGTATACAGGCACACATCTACTAATCAGTTGTGTGGGTAGCGTTATAGAGTGCCACATTCAAATAACTCTAAGATCAGCAGCAGAAAAAAACAGCTCATCAACTAACACATCAATGGACTCAGAGTCTTTGTCTCTATATTATGTTGTTCTCAAATAGGATAGCAAAAACTTGGTGACAGATTCCCTTTAAGGACTCCAATTTCTCATTAAACAAAGCTATCACAACATGACAAGAAGCTGGCAAGACCATTGAGAGGTAGCAAGGTGTGTAAGAGGCTTTATAGTGGATTTTCAATCCTCTTACACATATTGCAGACTAATGCTACGTGAACCCCTTTACTACTTGTTGAACTCTCCAGGACTGTGCTAATGCCCTGTTAATGTAATGATCTGTTGTTATATGTAATGCAACGTTTTATTTTGTGCCTGACAACACTGCAACACATCTAGTTAATTGCAGCATATTTGATGGGAAGATAGCCTAGTGTGTGAAATACGCTTTGGAAGAGATATGCCCTTATCCAACAAATGTAAATGAGGTGCCTTTAAGTAGCAGAACTAATGTTTAAAGTAGGGCCGCCATCAGGGCCTGACTGGGCTTACTCCAGTAAGGGGTCCTGTCATTGGCGGCAAGCAGGTGGGCACACGGATGCTGACAGCATGGGCTCCCGGGCCAGAATCAGCACCCTGCACACCCTGGCAAGTCTTGGAGCCCTGGACAGCTGGGGGGACCACTCACTGTCAGTGACAGGCAACACAGGATCACCTGAGTGCACACTACCAGCCCACATGGCAAATTTACATGTGATGTGCTGGAAGGAAGGAAATGAGGAGAGAGACAGTGTACAAGGGGGAGACAGACACAGAGAGGGAAAACAACGCACAGGGGGAGAGGCATCATACAGAGAAGAGACAGACACAGGGGAGAGAGAGAGAGCATAGAGGAAGACAGGCATAGAGAGAGGAGACAGCTGACAGTGGGGAGACACATTATACAGGGGAGAGACAGAAGCAGGGGAGAGAAACAGCACACAGGGGAGACAGGCACAGAGAGTGGAGACACAGTGTGAGAGACATCACAAGGGGGAGACAGTGCACAAGAGGGATTATATTTGTGGGGATTATACACAGTGAGTATGGAAAGTATTTAGACCTCTTTACATTTTTCACTCTTGTTTCATTTCAGCCATTTGGTAAATTCAAAAAAGTTCATTTTTTTCATTAATGTACACTTTGCTCTCCATCTTGACTGAAAAAACTGAAATGTAGATATTTTTGCAAAATATAAAAAAATAAAAACTGAAATACCACATGGTGATAAGCATTCAGACCCTTTGCTCAGACACTCATATTTAAGTCACATGCTGTCCATTTACTTGTGATCCTCCTTGAGATGATTCTAGTCCTTTGTTAGAGTTCAGCTGTGTTTTAATTAAACTGGTATGACTTGATTTGGAAAGGCACACCTGTCTATATAAGACCTCATAGCTCACAGGGCATGTCAGACCAAATGAGAATCATGAGGTCAAAGCAGCTGCACAAGGAGCTCAGAGACAGAATTGTAGCAAGGCACAGAGTTGGCCAAGGTTATAAAATAATTTCTGCAGTACTCAAGGTTCTTAAGAGCACAGTGGCCTCCATAATCCTTATATGGAAGAAGTTTGGGACCATCAGATGTCTTCCTAGATCTGGCTGTCCAGCCAAACTGTGCAATCATGAGAGAAGAGCCATGGTGAGAGAGGTAAAGAAGAACCCCAAGATCACTGTGGCTGAGCTCCAGAGATGCAGTAGGGAGATGGGAGAAAGTTCCACAAAGTCAACTATCACTGCAGCCCTCCAACAGTCAGGCCTTTATGGAATAGTGGCCCGACGGAAGCCTCTCCTTAGTGCAAGACATATGAAAGCCTGCATAGAGTTTGCAAAAAAACACATGAAGGACTCCCAGACTATGAGAAATAAGATTCTTTGGTCAGATGAGATGAAGGTAGGACATTTTGGTGATAATTCTAAGTGGTATGTGTGGAGAAAACCAGGCACTGCTCATCACCTGCCCAATACAATCCAAAAGGTTAAACATAGTGGTGGCAGCATCATGCTATAGGGGTGTTTTTCAGCTGCAGGGACAGGACAACTGGTGCAATTGAAGGAAACATAAATGTGCTAAGTACAGAGATATCCTGGATGAAAACCTCTTCCAGAGTGCTCTGGACCTCTGACTTGGCCGAAGGTTTACCTTCCAACAAGACAAAAGGCCTTAAGCACACAGCTAAAATAACAAAGGAGTGGCTTCAGAACTACTCTGTGACCATTCTTGACTGGCCCATTCACAACCCTGACCTAAACCCCAATTGAGTGGCTCTGGAGAGACCTGAAAATGGCTGTCCACCAACGTTCACCATCCAACCTGATGGACCTGGAGAGAATCTGCAAGGATAAATGGCAAAGGATCCCCAAATCCAGGTGTGTAAAACTTGCATCACTCCCACGAAGACTCATGTCTGCACTAGCTCAAAAGGTGCTTCTACTCAATACTGAGCAAAAGGTCTGAATACTTATGACCATATGATATTTCAGTTTATCTTGATTAATAAATTTGTACAAATCTCTACATTTCTGTTTTTTGCAGTCAATATGGGGTGCAGAGTGTACATTCATGAGAAAAAAATGAACCTTTTTGAATTTACCAAATGACTGCAATGACACAAAGACTGAAAAATTTAAAAGCGTCTGAATACTTTCCATATTCCATATATACCAGAATACGGGTGATAAACAGTAGGATGGGGGTCCTATATACCAGGAAATATGAGAAATATACCAGGATGGGGGACATAAATACCAGGATAGGGATCATATATACCAGAATGGGGTCATATATACCAGGATGAGGGACATATATAGCAGGATGTGGCCATAATAGTGACATATTTAGCACAATGGGGACATATATACCAGGATGGGGCCATGAAAGGGACATATATACCAGGCAGGGATGCTATACATGGGGTATATGAGGGCAGGATGCTGTACATGGGGTATATGAGGTCAGGGATGCTGTACATGGGTACATGAAGGTAGGGATGCTGTACATGAGGTATATAAGGGCAGAATGCTGTATATAGGATATATGAGGGCAGGGATGCTGTACATGGGTTCTATCAGGGTACAAATGCTATATATGGGCTATATGAGGGCAGAGGAGCGTTTCATGTGATATATGAAGGCAGAGATGCTGTACATGAAGTATATGACGTAGGGATGCTGTACATGAGGTATATGAGGGCAGGGATGCTGTATGTGTGGCATATGAGGGCAGGGATGTTGTACATGGGGTATGTGAGGGCAGCGACGCTGTACATTGGGCATTTGAGTGCAGGGATGCTGTACATGGCGTATATGAGGGCAGGGTTGTTTACACTTTGAACTGTAGATGTGGATTTCAGCATGGAATCTGCTTGCATTCCATGCTAAAATGAATTAATATATTTAATATTCTGCTTTTTTCCAATAAAGATCAACTGCTGTGTCTGGAAAGGGGAGTGATAGAGGCTCAGCTTTAATGTCTGATAAGCATGCATGAGCTTGATGCCCCCTGCTGAAGATAAGATTGTAAAGGTAAGTTCTATATTAGCCTCTATATCATATCATAAGTCCTATATAGACTCTATATTATATCTAGGGCTTACAGCCTCACATCCTCTTTATTATAATCATAAATCATGTTAAAGGGGCCCACTGAGACTGTTTCGCCCAGGCTCACAAAAATCAGAAGCCGTCCCTGCCTCTTTTAGTCCTCTCTCCATCGGTCACGGTGCTGTGGGGGAGGCCATTTACCTCAGTTGTTCCAGACCCAGTGTGTGCAGAAGCAGACCAATTAGATTACTGAGGGGGGGAGCAAATGAGGGGGAGATGCACAGGGGAGAAGAGAGCACACAAGAGAGAAAAGAGTGCACAGGGAAAGAGAGAGCACAAGGGGGAGGAAAGAGTGCACAGGGGAGGAGAGACCGCATATGGGGGAGAAGCGAGTGCATTGGTGGAACTGTGGAAGGTGCGAAGGGTGGAGGTTGAGCTAGGAGTAGAGGCAGAGAGACAGCTGCATGTGTAGTGCCCCGCTGGTCAGCGCACTACAAAAGGTAAATGCACCCCAAACAGAAGGTTTAGTATTCTTGTCCCAGAAGGGGGTAATGGAAGTCTGAAGCTCCCCACCATACATACACCTAGAGACAGGGGGCCAATTGGACAGCCCGTTACCAGAGTAACTAGTCCCGGTGGGAGGAGAACTAGGGTATATAGTGAGTGGAAAAAGAGCGGGAAGAGACAGAAAGCAGAAACCTGAGAAAACCAGAGAGACACAAGAGCTGGAGAGTGAGAAGGAGAAGTAACGGGGAGGTAACCTCAACCTGGTGACCCAGACAGAGAGGGGCAGACGGAGGGTGACAGAACACCCTGACCCAGTCCAAAGCAGGGTACCGGCTCCGAAGTGGTGCAGAGGTCCATCGCTGAGCCGCAAACAACGGTATGATAGATAGCTTCTTAGGAGCATGATCCCCGACATATGCACGGTCCCCACCAGAAGCACTAAACCGGGTTGAGCCCCTTAGAGAGAATAAGGGTTTCTCATATCACCCAACAGGCCTGGTAGTAAGCAGTATTCGTGCAGTGCAGCTCGAGGAAGAAGAAGTGCGCAGAGGTAAGACAGTGGAATAGAAAAGAAGGAACATAGCTGGAGTTTCGGACAGACATTGCCTTCTGCCAGGACCACCCGGTCTACTACCCTGGCTGTAACAAACCGCATGCCCTGTAAACTGAAGATTACCGGAGTAAAGGCCCGTGCAGAGCAAGCAAGTGTCTGTGTTTTCCTTCCTGGTGAACTGTGACATTCCAGTCTCACAGCAGAGACTGTGCTGCCCTATTCCAATCATCACATTTATACTGCCCCAGGGGCCCTGCTCTACCTGTAGGGCTACAACCCTTGCTGCCATCCATTCCCCCAGAGGTCTACAGCAGCGCTGGTGCCATGGGGGGAAACAGCGCTTCCCGCAGCCCCCTGGTCCCCTGTCATTTGACAACGGGATCCAGGGTTTGTGCCTTGAGCTCACCTGTTCTACTGCACGGCCCCATAAGTTGACATAAGAAAATCCAAAGGAAACAACCAGAGAAGGGTTTTGCAAGAAAATCCTACATTTATTGTAGAATTCTTCATACAGAAGTAAAATTCACCAAGCATGGGGCACTTAAAATTGCATAGAAAAAGAAACATAGGTAGAGACTAAGGCCTGAGGGCTGAAACACTTTTACCGTGTTTCTTTTTCTAGGGGATTTTATGTGCACACTGTTTGGGTGATTTTTAGTTCTGTACAAAGAATTCCACAAAAACTTATGGATTTTTTGCAAGTCCTTCTGCGGGTCTTTTCCTTTGGATTTACATATATTGACAGTGTGCTTTTATAAGTCCCCCTTCACATCACAATTTTTCCGGGTTCCGTGGCTATCAGTTCTATAACAGATAACCAGGGATGTGATTTGGCCCCCATGTATGCCTATGAGCACAGATGGCACGGGATTGGTGCTTAATAGCCATTCGTGTGTCAGGGATCCGATTGTGTCCGCTTTTTCACGTCCCTCAAATCTGAGACTTGCTCTGATTTTGGATGCAGTGGACCCAATCGGAAAAAATTTGGGACAGCATGGAAACCAATAACATGGCGCCTATGGAGCTCGGATGCAGAAAAAACAGCATAGTTTCCCCCAATTCGATTTCAGTGTACCAAGCATGCTCATACACTAAAACTGCTCTGTTCAGTGTAATTTCACTTTAGCAGTGTACGTACATACACTGCTAAAGTGAAATTAGAGAACGTAATGGTTAAAAATAAAAAAAAAATGCCCACCTCTCCAGTGAGTGTCCACGATGAGCGACATCCACCTCCAATGGCTGCAAGAACCTTTAAACAGCTGACTGGGTGGGGCAAACCGATCAGCTGATTTTTTCACATGACCCATCAGCTGAGCGGTTTAAATCGCCCGGTCAGCTGATTAAGGTCCTTGCAGCCATCGGGGGTGCATACCGTGCATCGCAAGAAACTCGCTGGAGAGGTGGAATTTTATTTTTTTTATTTTTAACCATTGCTTTGTTTTATTTCAAATTAATCAATGTTTGTATAAACATTGCAAAGTGAAGTCAGCCCCTCTTGCTGTGCTTTGCAGACTCGACTCCTCCCAGCTCTTTCTGTGTTCGGATCCGTCAAAATCACGGATACGGGCACAGAAATGGCATCTTGAGGTACGCATCCGAACCTGTCCGTTCCTGTCATGGGGGCCTACAAAAAAAAGGATCCTCACGGACAGGAAAAAATCATGATGTGAAGGGGGCCTAACTGTAGTGTGATTATGCTTCTGAGTGCAGCAGACATGAGTGTGATTAGCTGACAACTTTCAGTTCTCATCTCTTCTAGTCATGTATGGGGAATAGTAGTTTTGCTGAAGTTAAGTCCATTACAAATACCACTAATAACTCTCCTCTCAAATTCAAATTTGAGGGAGACCAAATAAAACATTAGAATTGCTAGTGTAGTGCTGCCAACTGTACACTGGGTGTAATCCTCAATCTCTGTATTATTCTGTACATGTGAGGTAGCGCCCAGGGTAACTCACTTGCATAACGACACCAAACACGTGCTTATAATTTAACCAATGGCTACCCGTTTATTTGCTCACATACATAACATAACCCAGGTAGCATGTATGACACTTTGTACATTGATTATAAGCACCGTACATAAATACACAGTACGTTCACATATCACATTACAGAACACATATAGTATATTGCACATAACGTCCTGTAGTTACCCTGGACCTGTCACAACCTCTCTTTCAAACCTGGGGAGCACTAACAACTGCTCCCGTGGTGGTTACGGCCTCCGGCCTATCTAAATGTACATGTACATTTATAACACATATTCCATGGAACACAGTTCCATGTACATTTATAACACATATTTAACAACATTCATCAACGGGCCCTGTAAGTCCCAATAGCGGTACCAGCCACCTGGCTTTATTTACCCAGCACCACACTACCCCGGAATACAGGCACCAGCCTGACCGGGTTCTTGCACACTGCATGCGATCCATCATATAAGCATCCATGGATCACATACGTCCTACCACACGCTCACAGCCCATCATATACTGTGGCTCTTCTGGGTCCAGAACAGGGATTGACCAACCTTAGTACCCGGGAAAACCATCCGTTACCCACTATAGGAGCCCTATTAACCCCTGTCTCTGGCCATAGGTTCATCCACACCACTAGAGGCAGTGGTAGAGGGACAGGTACCCGCTGCAAGCAGCAGGCCAAGCCTCCCTCTCGTCCCAACGGGACGGATCGCCTCCAATATTATCCACTCAAGCTGGGTCTCTCCCACAGACACCATACATGGCCTTTCTACCTAAGCCATAACATACACATATACTTCAACGGGTCCCTCACTGACTATTTAGTCGGACCCAATGGTGGCTTTGCCCGCCTGGCACATTTTACGCACAGAGTACACAGTTCACCCTAGCATATGGGAACTGCCTTCTTACCGGGGACGAATACGGGTCTCGCTACCTGAGGCACTGGTACACCAAGCATCCCCAAGGGGCTCCTTCCTGGATGTATCTCGACACACGTCCAGACCAGCGTCCACCTGGTTCAGCCACTGGTTCCCCACTCCAGGAGCTGTCACGACCCTGGTCCTAGCCACTGATATGGAGCTAGCAAGCTTCCCTTATGTCCACACACCATAGAGCTCCTGACTGCTCTGCCCTCATCGTCCCTCAGTCTTAGACTCAATCAATCTCTCACACAGACTGGATCTCAATCTCTGGCTGATCTCTCTGGTGATCTCTGGCTAATGATCTCTCACTCAATCAGCTGGCAGGCTCTTTATCGTTTTTGCCACGCCCACCCTGACACATCTATCTGGGCTGCTATTACTCAGGACACACCCATCTGGGCTGCTACCAATTAGGACACACAGTTCCCATACAGCCGCTCATCAGGCTCATCTATGTGTCAGATCTACAGCACTCACTCTCAGATTTAACTCATTGTGTTCCAGGTAGGTTCACACAGCATCATCACAGTAAAACCGGCCAGTGTGGACAGGATCATACACTGATCCTGCATGTGATGCACCCCGGCCAAGGGACCATGCCGGCTGTGCCTCACAATATATACACTGCATAGTACCACTTCTCCTGTCCTGTATACTGGGTGAAATCCTCAGTATCTGTATTATTGTGTATATATACACTGCACAGTACCACTTCACATGTCCTGTATACTGGGTGTAATCCTCAGCATTTGTATTATTCTGTATATATACACTGCACAGTACCACTTCTCCTGTCCGGTATACAGGGTGTAATCCTCAGTATCTGTATTATTCTGTATATATACACTACACAGTACCACTTCTCCTGTCCTGTATACTGGGTGTAATCCTCAGTATCTGTATTATTCCGTATATATACACTGCACAGTACCACTTCTCCTGTCCTCTATACTGGGTGTAAACCTCAGTGTCTGTATTATTCCGTATATATACACTGCACAGTACCACTTCTCCTGTCCTGTATACTGGGTGTAATCCTCAGTATCTGTATTATTCTGTATATACACTGCACAGTACCACTTCTCCTGTCCTGTATACTGGGTGTAATCCTCAGTATCTGTATTATTCTGTATATATACTCTGCACAGTACCACTTCTCCAGTTCTGTTGTCAGAGAGGTGGTATTGGACTTTGATTTTCAGTATTTAACTGTTGTTTTAATTGATTATCCCCAATATGGAAGTCATCACTTCTCTTCTGTATAGTTAAATGTTAAATGGAGCTGAGGTTGATTATTCCCTCTGCTGCACCATTCACATGTGGCTCTTCAGATAACTCCTTCAAGAAAGTGATGAGGCCAAGATAATGTAAAAGGAAATTTCACTGATCGGGGCTGATGGGTGATATAGTACATGGGCTGGTGGGGCTTGTTTTCCAGGGCTGCTTTTTGGTCCTAGTCTGGCCCTGATTGCTATCCATGTGGACTACGTCAGACTGAGGATTTTTTTATAATAAAGATGGTGTCTCTAAATGTGTTTTTTCTTTTGTTTCTAATAAAAACCTTTTTCTATGTGTTGTGTTTTTTTTTATCTTTACTAGAAATTCATGGGGGCCATGTCTAATATTGGCATGATTCCATACATTTTGAGCTTAGGGCCAGCTGATAATACAAAGCTGGCCCTAGCCCCATAATTATCCAGCGAGCCACCCGGCATAATGGCTACTGGAAGAGTCGGATACAGCACCAGAAGATGGCCCTTCTATAAATGCGCCATTTTCTGGGGTGGCTGAGGACTGCAATTCGCAGTGGGAGGGGGCACCCAGAAAGCTGGGGCCACCCTGCGCGCTGTGGATTCCAGCTACCAGCTGCCTAGTTGAACCTGGCTGGACACAAAAACAGGGCGAAGCCCACATCATTTTTTTAATTATTTCATGAAATTCATGAAATAATTTAAAAAAGGGCAGCTGGGGGTTGGGGACAGCCCATACCTGCCTGCTGTACCTGGCTGGCATACAAAAATGTGGCGAAGCCCACGTCAAATTTTTTTGTTTATAATTCATTTAAAAAAATAAAATTATTAATAAAAATACAAACACATTTAGAGACTACATGTTTATTAACCCTTCAAGCTCATCTTCGTGCTCAACACTCTCTGCCCTGCTTCATCAGAGACCAGGGGGACAAACAAAGCTTCTATCTGCTTGGTCCCAGAAGGAAAGCCAGGAGCGCTGCGGCATCATAAGGGGAGGTAACTCAGGTCCCTGCATTGTTTTTGCCACAGTTTTCATGGTTTTTAGAGCACTTTAGGCCTGAAACTGCATGCACTGTGTCCAAGGTGTTCATCTGCATCTCCTGGGCTAAAAAACACACAAAAACCGTAACGTCTTTCCCGCAGTTTTTGTAATGGATTTCATGATTTTTGGTGCAATTTTTATGCTTTTTGGTGCAATCTTGACAGCTCAGTGTCTTAGTGGAGTAAGGAGTACGATCTTCTGCATTGTAACTGGGGAGACACTGGGGTCACCCGAGGAAAGTTCAGGTGGTATGACCTGAGCTGTCCTCAAGTGACCTGAGTTACCACCCCTTACGATGCCGCAGCATTCCGGGCTCTCCTTCTGGGCCCAAGGGTCTAGAGGTTTTGTTCTTCTCCTTGGTCTCTGATGAAGCAGAGCCGAGAGTGTTCAGCACAGACATGAGGGTCGAGGGGTTAATAAAGATGCAGTCCCTAAATGTGTTTGTGTTTTTATTTATCATTTTTATATGAATTATTTAAAAAAATTTGACGTGGGCTTCACCATATTTTGTATGCGAGCCAGGTACAGCAGGCATGTGCGGGCTGCCCCCAACCCCCAGCTGCCTATTTGTACCTATGTAGTCCACATGGATAGCAATTTCAGCTCTGCTACATCACTCTGTATAGTGTCTATACAGAGCGAGAAGCAGACTGAGACTGACTGTGACAGTCAGAATTCACCCGAGTTCATGGCTCGGGACCTTGTGTATGAACACTATGTGTTCGGTATGGGCCCAGAACTTTACAGTTTGAGTTCGGCCATCCCTAAATATCATTGATTAATCAGCAGGAGATTATCACTGTAGGAGTACTTGGCCTGCTGCCAGATAGTAAAGCATATTAATAAGCTCTGTATAACCCCAGTCTCACCATTGACTGGCAGCTTTCTGTGTGCACTGTATACAGGCACACATCTACTAATCAGTTGTGTGGGTAGCGTTATAGAGTGCCACATTCAAATAACTCTAAGATCAGCAGCAGAAAAAAACAGCTCATCAACTAACACATCAATGGACTCAGAGTCTTTGTCTCTATATTATGTTGTTCTCAAATAGGATAGCAAAAACTTGGTGACAGATTCCCTTTAAGGACTCCAATTTCTCATTAAACAAAGCTATCACAACATGACAAGAAGCTGGCAAGACCATTGAGAGGTAGCAAGGTGTGTAAGAGGCTTTATAGTGGATTTTCAATCCTCTTACACATATTGCAGACTAATGCTACGTGAACCCCTTTACTACTTGTTGAACTCTCCAGGACTGTGCTAATGCCCTGTTAATGTAATGATCTGTTGTTATATGTAATGCAACGTTTTATTTTGTGCCTGACAACACTGCAACACATCTAGTTAATTGCAGCATATTTGATGGGAAGATAGCCTAGTGTGTGAAATACGCTTTGGAAGAGATATGCCCTTATCCAACAAATGTAAATGAGGTGCCTTTAAGTAGCAGAACTAATGTTTAAAGTAGGGCCGCCATCAGGGCCTGACTGGGCTTACTCCAGTAAGGGGTCCTGTCATTGGCGGCAAGCAGGTGGGCACACGGATGCTGACAGCATGGGCTCCCGGGCCAGAATCAGCACCCTGCACACCCTGGCAAGTCTTGGAGCCCTGGACAGCTGGGGGGACCACTCACTGTCAGTGACAGGCAACACAGGATCACCTGAGTGCACACTACCAGCCCACATGGCAAATTTACATGTGATGTGCTGGAAGGAAGGAAATGAGGAGAGAGACAGTGTACAAGGGGGAGACAGACACAGAGAGGGAAAACAACGCACAGGGGGAGAGGCATCATACAGAGAAGAGACAGACACAGGGGAGAGAGAGAGCATAGAGGAAGACAGGCATAAGAGAGAGGAGACAGCTGACAGTGGGGAGACACATTATACAGGGGAGAGACAGAAGCAGGGGAGAGAAACAGCACACAGGGGGAGACAGGCACAGAGAGTGGAGACACAGTGTGAGAGACATCACAAGGGGGAGACAGTGCACAAGAGGGATTATATTTGTGGGGATTATACACAGTGAGTATGGAAAGTATTTAGACCTCTTTACATTTTTCACTCTTGTTTCATTTCAGCCATTTGGTAAATTCAAAAAAGTTCATTTTTTTCATTAATGTACACTTTGCTCTCCATCTTGACTGAAAAAACTGAAATGTAGATATTTTTGCAAAATATAAAAAAATAAAAACTGAAATACCACATGGTGATAAGCATTCAGACCCTTTGCTCAGACACTCATATTTAAGTCACATGCTGTCCATTTACTTGTGATCCTCCTTGAGATGATTCTAGTCCTTTGTTAGAGTTCAGCTGTGTTTAATTAAACTGGTATGACTTGATTTGGAAAGGCACACCTGTCTATATAAGACCTCATAGCTCACAGGGCATGTCAGACCAAATGAGAATCATGAGGTCAAAGCAGCTGCACAAGGAGCTCAGAGACAGAATTGTAGCAAGGCACAGAGTTGGCCAAGGTTATAAAATAATTTCTGCAGTACTCAAGGTTCTTAAGAGCACAGTGGCCTCCATAATCCTTATATGGAAGAAGTTTGGGACCATCAGATGTCTTCCTAGATCTGGCTGTCCAGCCAAACTGTGCAATCATGAGAGAAGAGCCATGGTGAGAGAGGTAAAGAAGAACCCCAAGATCACTGTGGCTGAGCTCCAGAGATGCAGTAGGGAGATGGGAGAAAGTTCCACAAAGTCAACTATCACTGCAGCCCTCCAACAGTCAGGCCTTTATGGAATAGTGGCCCGACGGAAGCCTCTCCTTAGTGCAAGACATATGAAAGCCTGCATAGAGTTTGCAAAAAAACACATGAAGGACTCCCAGACTATGAGAAATAAGATTCTTTGGTCAGATGAGATGAAGGTAGGACATTTTGGTGATAATTCTAAGTGGTATGTGTGGAGAAAACCAGGCACTGCTCATCACCTGCCCAATACAATCCAAAAGGTTAAACATAGTGGTGGCAGCATCATGCTATAGGGGTGTTTTTCAGCTGCAGGGACAGGACAACTGGTGCAATTGAAGGAAACATAAATGTGCTAAGTACAGAGATATCCTGGATGAAAACCTCTTCCAGAGTGCTCTGGACCTCTGACTTGGCCGAAGGTTTACCTTCCAACAAGACAAAAGGCCTTAAGCACACAGCTAAAATAACAAAGGAGTGGCTTCAGAACTACTCTGTGACCATTCTTGACTGGCCCATTCACAACCCTGACCTAAACCCCAATTGAGTGGCTCTGGAGAGACCTGAAAATGGCTGTCCACCAACGTTCACCATCCAACCTGATGGACCTGGAGAGAATCTGCAAGGATAAATGGCAAAGGATCCCCAAATCCAGGTGTGTAAAACTTGCATCACTCCCACGAAGACTCATGTCTGCACTAGCTCAAAAGGTGCTTCTACTCAATACTGAGCAAAAGGTCTGAATACTTATGACCATATGATATTTCAGTTTATCTTGATTAATAAATTTGTACAAATCTCTACATTTCTGTTTTTTGCAGTCAATATGGGGTGCAGAGTGTACATTCATGAGAAAAAAATGAACCTTTTTGAATTTACCAAATGACTGCAATGACACAAAGACTGAAAAATTTAAAAGCGTCTGAATACTTTCCATATTCCATATATACCAGAATACGGGTGATAAACAGTAGGATGGGGGTCCTATATACCAGGAAATATGAGAAATATACCAGGATGGGGGACATAAATACCAGGATAGGGATCATATATACCAGAATGGGGGTCATATATACCAGGATGAGGGACATATATAGCAGGATGTGGCCATAATAGTGACATATTTAGCACAATGGGGACATATATACCAGGATGGGGCCATGAAAGGGACATATATACCAGGCAGGGATGCTATACATGGGGTATATGAGGGCAGGGATGCTGTACATGGGGTATATGAGGTCAGGGATGCTGTACATGGGGTACATGAAGGTAGGGATGCTGTACATGAGGTATATAAGGGCAGGAATGCTGTATATAGGATATATGAGGGCAGGGATGCTGTACATGGGTTCTATCAGGGTACAAATGCTATATATGGGCTATATGAGGGCAGAGGAGCGTTTCATGTGATATATGAAGGCAGAGATGCTGTACATGAAGTATATGACGGTAGGGATGCTGTACATGAGGTATATGAGGGCAGGGATGCTGTATGTGTGGCATATGAGGGCAGGGATGTTGTACATGGGGTATGTGAGGGCAGCGACGCTGTACATTGGGCATTTGAGTGCAGGGATGCTGTACATGGCGTATATGAGGGCAGGGTTGTTTACACTTTGAACTGTAGATGTGGATTTCAGCATGGAATCTGCTTGCATTCCATGCTAAAATGAATTAATATATTTAATATTCTGCTTTTTTCCAATAAAGATCAACTGCTGTGTCTGGAAAGGGGAGTGATAGAGGCTCAGCTTTAATGTCTGATAAGCATGCATGAGCTTGATGCCCCCTGCTGAAGATAAGATTGTAAAGGTAAGTTCTATATTAGCCTCTATATCATATCATAAGTCCTATATTAGACTCTATATTATATCTAGGGCTTACAGCCTCACATCCTCTTTATTATAATCATAAATCATGTTAAAGGGGCCCACTGAGACTGTTTCGCCCAGGGCTCACAAAAATCAGAAGCCGTCCCTGCCTCTTTTAGTCCTCTCTCCATCGGTCACGGTGCTGTGGGGGAGGCCATTTACCTCAGTTGTTCCAGACCCAGTGTGTGCAGAAGCAGACCAATTAGATTACTGAGGGGGGGAGCAAATGAGGGGGAGATGCACAGGGGAGAAGAGAGCACACAAGAGAGAAAAGAGTGCACAGGGAAAGAGAGAGCACAAGGGGGAGGAAAGAGTGCACAGGGGAGGAGAGACCGCATATGGGGGAGAAGCGAGTGCATTGGTGGAACTGTGGAAGGTGCGAAGGGTGGAGGTTGAGCTAGGAGTAGAGGCAGAGAGACAGCTGCATGTGTAGTGCCCCGCTGGTCAGCGCACTACAAAAGGGTACTGCACCCCAAACAGAAGGTTTAGTATTCTTGTCCCAGAAGGGGGTAATGGAAGTCTGAAGCTCCCCACCATACATACACCTAGAGACAGGGGGCCAATTGGACAGCCCGTTACCAGAGTAACTAGTCCCGGTGGGAGGAGAAACTAGGGTATATAGTGAGTGGAAAAAGAGCGGGAAGAGACAGAAAGCAGAACCTGAGAAAACCAGAGAGACACAAGAGCTGGAGAGTGAGAAGGAGAAGTAACGGGGAGGTAACCTCAACCTGGTGACCCAGACAGAGAGGGGCAGACGGAGGGTGACAGAACACCCTGACCCAGTCCAAAGCAGGGTACCGGCTCCGAAGTGGTGCAGAGGTCCATCGCTGAGCCGCAAACACCGGTATGATAGATAGCTTCTTAGGAGCATGATCCGCCCGACATATGCACGGTCCCCACCAGAAGCACTAAACCGGGTTGAGCCCCTTAGAGAGAATAAGGGTTTCTCATATCACCCAACAGGCCTGGTAGTAAGCAGTATTCGTGCAGTGCAGCTCGAGGAAGAAGAAGTGCGCAGAGGTAAGACAGTGGAATAGAAAAGAAGGAACATAGCTGGAGTTTCGGACAGACATTGCCTTCTGCCAGGACCACCCGGTCTACTACCCTGGCTGTAACAACCGCATGCCCTGTAAACTGAAGATTACCGGAGTAAAGGCCCGTGCAGAGCAAGCAAGTGTCTGTGTTTTCCTTCCTGGTGAACTGTGACATTCCAGTCTCACAGCAGAGACTGTGCTGCCCTATTCCAATCATCACATTATACTGCCCCAGGGGGCCCTGCTCTACCTGTAGGGAGCTACAACACCTTGCTGCCATCCATTCCCCCAGAGGTCTACAGCAGCGCTGGTGCCATCACCAGATCTACAGGTGGCGTCACGACATCTATAAACTCTTATCCCTGTAAATTGCCCCCTTTTTATTGTCACCCCAAGGGCACAGGCTCAGGCACCGACCACCCGTGACATCCTTTCACCCAACTGCCCGAGATCTGAAAACCCCGACCCTTGTGGGCCAGACACATGAGTGTGAGGAATTGTAACCTAGAAACTGAGTAAATAGATAGTAAGGGTGTGTAGACTTTCAGATTAGATGTACTACAAGGTATATCGCCTCTCTATTGGGAAGATATTAGCAATCAAAATATTCGGCAAATAGTTTTGTTTTTTCTTAAGTACAAGTAGTGAACATTACCAGAGAAGCTTCACTGATGGTGTGTATTTCTTCCTTTTTATGATGCTAACCAAGCATAAGAAGCCAGCAACACACTGGGGGAAGAAAAACCCCCACAATAACTTAGAAAAGGCTCAGTTTGAGTTATATATTGACAGTGTAGAAAAAGTGTTTGTGCTTGAGCTCACCTGTTCTACTGCATGGTCCATAAGTTGACATAAGTAAATCCAAAGGAAACAACCAGGAGAAGGGCTTGCAAGAAAATCCATACATTTATTGTAGAATTCTTCATACAGAAGTAAAATTCACCAAGCAGTGTGCACTTAAAATTGCATAGAAAAAGAAACATAGGTAGAGACTAAGGGCCTAGGGCTGAAACACGTTACCTGTGTTTCTTTTTCTAGGCGATTTTATGTGCACACTGCTTGGTGATTTTTAGTTCTGTACAAAGAATTCTACAATTAACTTAAGGATTTTTTGAAAGCCCTTCTGCTGGTCATTTCCTTTGGATTTACATATATTGACAGTGTGCTTTTATAAGTCCCCTTCACATCACAATTTTTCGGGATCCGTGGCTATAAGTTCTATAACAGATAACCACAGATGTGATTTGGCCCCCATGTATCCCTATGAGCACAGATGGGCACGGATTGGTGCTTAATAACCATTCGTGTGTGCAGGGATCCGATTGTGTCCACATTTTTCACGTCCCTCAAATCTGAGACTGCTCTGATTTTGAATGCAGTGGACCCAATCAGACAAAACTGGACAGCATCGGAACCAATAACATGGCGGCCTATGGAGCTCAGATGCGGGAAAAACAGGATAGTTTCCCCAATTCGATTACAGTGTACCGAGCATGCTCAGTACACTAAAATTGCTCTGTTCAGTGTAATTTCACTTTAGCAGTGTACGTACATACACTGCTAAAGTGAAATTAGAGAACAAAATGGTTAAAAATAAAAAAAATGCTCACCTCACCAGTAAGTGTTCCACGATGCGCAGCATCCACCTCCAATGGCTGCAAGGACCTTAATCAGCTGACTGGGTGGGGCAAACCGATCAACTGTATGGTCACATGACCTCATCAGCTGAGCGGTTTAAATCGCCCGGTCAGCTGATTAAGGTCCTTGCAGCCATCGGAGGTGCATGCCGTGCATCGCAAGAAACTCGCTGGGGAGGTGAGAATTTTTTTTTTTATTTTTAACCATTGCTTTGTTTTATTTCACTTACTCAATGTATGTATATACAGTGCGAAAGTGAAGTCAGCCCCTCTTGCTGTGCTTTGCAGACTCGGCTCCTCCCAGCTCTTTCTGTGTTCGGATCCGTCAAAATCACAGATACAGACACAGAAATGGCATCTTGAGGTACACATCCGAACCTGTTCTTTCCTGTCCATGGGGTCCTACAAAAAACAGGATCCTCACGGACAGGAAAAAATCATGATGTGAAGGGGGCCTAACTGTAGTGTGATTATGCTTCTGGAGTGCAGCAGACATGAGTGTGATTAGCTGACAACTTTCAGTTCTCATCTCTTCTAGTCAGTGTATGGGGAATAATAGTTTTGCTGAAGTTAAGTCCATTACAAATACCACTAATAACTCTCCTCTCAAATTCAAATTTGAGGCAGGACCAAATACACATTAGAATTGCTAGTGCAGTGCTGCCAACTCTACTATACCGCTTCCAATAGGTCCACATCCCGTCTCTGCGGCTAACGCAGTGGACGGACGGTGGTCTGAACACTCTGGCGGACCTCTTGGGGCCCTCGGGAATTGTCTCTACTGAAGATTTTCTACGGCGCCACCCAACCATGGGGGGCTCCTCTTTCCAACTGTGTCAGGTCTCACACCTTCTCTCTACAGGTGGGACTAAGATGCGATTGTCTGCCCCTTTTCCCTCCCCCATGAGAGCTACCCTAGGACTATCCCCTGGTGGGACGGGAGGCCTCGCGAACCTTTACGCGAGGCTGGTAGACGACGATAGGGGCTTCACGCTTCCATACAGGTCCAAATGGGAAGGGGATCTAAACTTCTCGGTGGATATCGAAGACTGGGAGGGAGCTGTCCGATGTATGACAGGCGCAACAAAATGTATTAACCATCTTGAGCAGCTCAAGAAACTACACCTGCGTTGGTACCTGACCCCGGCCAAGTTGGCTGGATTTGGCGGGGGCGCCTCGTCTCTATGTTGGAGGAACTGCGGTCTCAGGGACACGCTTGTCCACATGTGGTGGACGTGCCACAGAATCTCACAGTTTTGGTCCCTCGTCGAGGGACTTCTGAAATCCATTTTGGATACCTTTGTCCCCCTCGCACCACAGTTGGCCTTGCTGCATATGGGAGTGGAGGTCTTGCCTCCGGTCCCACGCCTAGCGGCTACGTTTGTTCTCATAGCAGCGTTTCGGGGTGCTGGAAATCCCCATCTCCCCCTGCAATGGCTGACCTTACAGCCAGACTGAATACGATCTTCACACACGAATACTAGTTAGCCCTGGAAGTAGGGCACAGACGCTATGTCGGGGAGGCTTGGGGGTGCTGGGCTCAGCACCCCCTAGCGGTCCCTCTCCCTCCTCAGGTTTGATGGTAACCTTACGGCTTACTTCGTCGCTCGGGACGCTGCAGCCCCCCCCTCACCTAAGTCTTTCCTCATGGTGCCTTCTCCCCCCCTCCTCCATCCTTCCCTTCTTCAGTCCTTCTTCCCCTTGTACCTAGCCCTTCCCTACTACTGGACCCTCACCTTTTTTTTTGTGTTTCCTTCTTTTATTTCTGTAAATTTCTGTTCTCCTTTTTGTCACCACGGCCCGTGTTTGTCAGAAATCTTTCTAACCGACTCACGAAATGTTTATAGATGGGCTCATCATGGATGATATTGCTGTTTAAGTGTGTTTGAAAAATTCTCTGTCTCTTGTTTTGAATAAAAAATCATTTATGACAAAATACCGCTTCCAATATTGAACGCTGGAGATGAAAACTGCAAACTGTTTATCACATTCAGGTCTGCTGTGTTCCAGAACATCATCACTTTGTAGTGAGGAGAGCAGACTATGCCAATATGTCTTCCACAGAGTCTTTTTTAACTTTAGTGGGGGCATGTTCTTTTTCCCCTTATATGTGGATGCCTATGTGGATGCCTGATTATGATTGATACAATTGGCAACATTTTGAGAGAATACCTACTAGAAGTGAGTATAATGATATTTAACTCTGCAGTCTGCCCCTCACCCAACACTGACAACTGCAGAGGGGAGCTGAAAGTTCCTACATATTCACACTCAGGTCTGCTGTGTTCCAGCACATGTCATTGTGGCGCCCCACTGGTCGGGACGCCACGAAGGGGCACTGCACCCATACAAGAGTGTGTAATATCCCTGTGACTAGGGAATAGGGATGCCGCACAAAAGACCCTCAGACAACACATCCACACACACCCTAGGTAGGGCACCATGGGTGGACCCGCTTCAGGGAGGATCCAGTGCCATGGGAGGAGTTCAGGAGGGTGGGAAAGAGTGTGGGTGGGAGGAGAGTTAAAACAGGTCAGAGAGACAGAACAGTCTGAGAGCTCCGTTGGGGAGTGAGGAGTGCAGGACGAAGGAGAGGCCGTCAAGACAGAAAGGAGATCCTAGGGGCACCAGGTAGTGCGGTGCGCCTGAATCCGGACCCGGTACGTCTACCGACCGAAGGGATCTGGTCCTGGGACAGAGGACTGGCTCTGAACACAGTGCGGGTGTTCATCCCCGAGCCGTCGAACTGGAGGCCCGAGCTTCTAGAGGAAGTCATGGCCGAACGCCCAGTGTATCCTTAAAAGGCACCGAATAGGGTCTCGTGGACTTGGTGAGGAGTCCTTTAGAGAGGATGAGTGAGAGCTGGCTCAAGGCTCTGTGTGCGGGAGCGGTGAAGGAGACAGGAGAGAGCGCAGTGAGGGACCAGATAGGAACATCGGGCATACCACCGAGGGTCCTGAGTAAAGCATCCTGGTTCCCTAGTGACTACCCAGGCCAGTTAGACCCAAAAAGACTGTGCTATTTGTCATCCTGCTTTAAAGAACTACCAGTTCAGAGTGACATATTCAGTGTGGCATACTTTATTATGTCTACCTGATGAGCTGCCGACTGCAGCAGGGAGAGGACAAGTGACAAGGTCTGGTGTAAACTGCATCCCTGTGTAAAAACTATAACATCCACTACTGCCCCGGGGATCCCGCTCTACCTATGGGGAGCGTAACGATCCTGCTGCTCCACCATCACCCTAGAGGTCTGTCCTGCAGCGCCGGTAACATTACCAGAACAGTAGGTGGCATCACAAATCATCTTTTATTTTATTCCTATTGACTTTAAACCCCCTTTTTAAGTGACCACCAGGGCCACGGGACCGGGCAATATGCCCCACGACATCCCCTGTGAACTACAATGTCTGGGACCGGGTACCCCAAGGCCCTGTGGCAGGTCATCATCACACTGCAGTGATAAGAGCAGTCAATACATGTCTCACACTGATCTAAGCAGTTGCCGAGGCATGTTCTTCTTTCCCCAGCCTGTTTCTTCCTCCATATGAATGGTCAGAATCAGAAAGAGGAAGAAATAAACACCCCCAGTATAATGTATTAGTTAATGCCCACTTTAATTTTAGAAAGATTAACTGCTTAGGTGCCAAATACTTTGATCGATAAAATCTCTGCAACATATAGTCAAATTAAAACAGGCAAAAAAATCCCAAACCTTTTTTCTGCCTTTGCAGAGCCTATTTTTGGCATAATTCCAGTTCAACATGAAAACTTTTGTGAAATGTCCTTCTAAATTTTACCGAAATCCATTAAAAGTCAGGTCCTTCTTTATCTATCAATAATATCATAGATCAGACATCTATAACACATCATCATAAAAGAGTTATCATAAAAGAGATTCCATTAAAAAGCACATTATTTTCCATGCCAGCTATTGAAGGACATATCATAATGATTCATATCTAACAATTTATGGCAAAAAAGATGGAATACTGTAAGCATATAAAATGTGCAATGGGAAAAACGTTTATATGAAAAGGAAAATTTCTCAACCTCCACGCATTTAATAAAGATGCTAGGCCATTCTTCAAATTAAGACTCATCAGATATCATGTGTTAAATGGCAGACTTCAAAATGCCCCAGTCACACTTTGTTTTTTTGACTAGTTAACTACTCTTTCAATGCATTTGACTACTATGTATGCTTATAAAGTGATGAAAAGTTCCGGACAAGTTCCTCCCTAAGGACTACAGATACCAACCATATGTTTGGCAAATCTGACTTTTATCCTGCGAGTAGTGCACCCAATGAACTGTGGTTTACACTGTGTACTCCAAAATTTATATCAGTGGTGTCTCAGTTGATAAATAACTTTTTAATTATATTAGTAACTTCTAACGACTATTGGTTACAAGAGCAGATTTGCTCCCATTGTCCAAATTTGTGTATTGCTAATTTAATGTAAATTAACCGACCTCCTCACCCCCTCTGTCGAAGACTCAGTCATCTCTCAAAGGAGAATTACCGTATATACTCGTGTATAAGCCGACCCGTGTATAAGCCGACCCCCCTACTTTTGCCCCCAAAACCTGGGAAAATCTATTGACTCGCGTATAAGCCGAGGGTGGACCCCAGCACAGGTATACAGCCCCCAGCAGTGGTATACAGGCCCCAGCAGTATGATATACAGCAGCCCCCAGTGGTATATACAGCAGCTCCCAGTGGTATATACAGCAGCCACAGTGGTATATACAGCAGCCCCATTGGTATATACAGCAGCCCCCAGTGGTATATACAGCAGCCCCAGTGGTATTGCAGCCCCTATATACAGCAGCCCCAGTGGTGTATACAGCAGCCCTTATATACAGCAGCCCCAGTGGTATTGCAGCCCCAGTGGTATTGCAGCCCCTATATACAGCAGCCCCAGTGGTATTGCAGCCCCTATATACAGCAGCCCCAGTGGTATTGCAGCCCCAGTGGTGTATACAGCAGCCCCTATATACAGCAGCCCCAGTGGTATTGCAGCCCCAGTGGTATTGCAGCCCCAGTGGTATTGCAGCCCCAGTGGTATTGCAGCCCCTATATACAGCAGCCCCAGTGGTATTGCAGCCCCAGTGGTGTATACAGCAGCCCCTATATACAGCAGCCCCAGTGGTATTGCAGCCCCAGTGGTGTATACAGCAGCCCCTATATACAGCAGCCCCAGTGGTATTGCAGCCCCAGTGGTGTATACAGCAGCCCCTATATACAGCAGCCCCAGTGGTATTGCAGCCCCAGTGGTGTATACAGCACCTATATACAGCAGCCCCAGTGGTATTGCAGCCCCAGTGGTGTATACAGCAGCCCCTATATACAGCAGCCCCAGTGGTATTGCAGCCCCAGTGGTATTGCAGCCCCTATATACAGCAGCCCCACACAAATGCTGGCACACGTCCCCCCCCTGTTGTAAGGCCCCCCCCTGCTGATTACTTACCATCCCTGGTCTTCAGCAGCACCCCGGCGCCGGTCCTCTGTGCTCCGGTCCTCCGCGATCCCGTCCTCTGTGCTCCGCTCCACGGCTGCATCCGGGGTCCCCGCGCGTCGCAGAAGCGATGACGTCATCGCTTCTGCGACCCGGCCGGTCACATGATACAGCCGGGGAATGGAGCACAGAGGACGGGATCGCGGAGGACCGGAGCACAGAGGACCGGCGCCGGGGTGCTGCTGAAGACCAGGGATGGTAAGTATTCAGCAGGGGGTGGCCTTACAACAGGGGGGGACGTGTGCCAGCATTTATGTGGGGCATTATCTACCTATATGCACTGCTCCCCCTGGCGCTGATTGACAGGGGGATGCAGTGCATATGTAATGAGCGGCCCCACGTGACGAGGCCGCTCATACAGCAGCCTCCCCCCGCCTCCTCCTGCCTCCCCAGCCCGACACAGCCCCCACCCCACTCACCCCTGTATAGTGACTCGTGTATAAGCCGAGGGGGGGACTTTTCAGCCCAATTTTTGGGCTGAAAAACTCGGCTTATACACGAGTATATACGGTATGCAGATATCGTATTGAAATGCCAACCAATAAGAGCCCAGCCTTATTCCACCAATCCTGGAAGACCACAATGCCCTGAGATGAGTGCTTGGGCATATATAAGGGGGCCCTGCTTCATTCATGAGAAGTGATATACTACATGGTTTCAATCTAGGGGCTATGATCCCAGTTGGAACAACATAACCCCAGCCTAGGAATTTCGATTCCAGCTGCCAGGATAACATTGTATCATCAACCCAGAAACTACTTAAGGAAGATAACTAGGTTGGGCCAATTTGAACACCTGGCTATAGACTTTGCTGTGCTTGGTTAGCTTCCTACACTTGCCACTATTCCTTTCTTAGTGGGTGCTCACCGAAAGCAGGGTGCTGCTGGATTGGAGTAAGTGACCCTGGAAGCCTGAAGGCACAAACATTCTATTCTCTGGTGAGCCAGCAGGAGGGTGAGAGTCTGTTGCCTGTTATATTGTGGGCTGTGCTCGGTTATGTGTTATATGCCTTTGACTGTTGGGGATCCAATCAAGTCTTACTATTGTGTGGTCACCTTGCCCTGTGTTGTCTGAGTAGTGTTCCACACATGGTGAAGAGCTCAGCTGTTCAGTTGGGACAAGCCCTGGTCCATGCAATCTTTCTAAACACAGCCGGGCCAGCAGACGAGAGTACCCACTGACCCATGTGTCTCCACACACCATATAAATAAATTCATCATGTCATTCACAAGAACAACTAGTTGCACAAAAAAATCAAGTCCTTTGGCTTTGTCAGATAAAAAATGTACAGTGTTTGGAAGAATTGGAAGGCAAAATGAAAGTGCAAAAATGAAAAATTGCTTGGTCCTTAATGGCTTCAATCCAAAAAGGTAACACTTTTGTGGGAAATCTAATGTAATGATATTGATATGGTATAAGTGATATCTGTAGTTCCCAAGTGAGGAACCTGTTTGATGCAACACAGCAGTGGAAATATAAATATCAGTAATCAATAAATAGTAAGTAGAGGAAAATCCTCTTTAAGGGTGGAGGCACACTATCATGCATCAAAAACGCCGCGTTTTTGATGCATGACAGTGATGCGAGTGCTGTGCGTGTTTGTGGGTGTGTATGGTGCGAGTATGGTGCGTATGGTGAGTGTGGCTGACTGTATGTATGTTAGTGTGCTGTGATTGTGAGGTGTGAGTGCGTGTGTGGTGCGTGTTTGTGATGCTATCCACGGTCCTGATGGACCGCGGGCAGCATTTGTCGGGAAATTAAAGCTCTGCGGCTGTCAAAGCCAGAGTTTAAATTTCCCGCATTGCATGTACAGTAAGTAATCATCTTGCACTGCTGTGTCAGCAGTGCAAGATGATTATGATTAACCCAGCTGCTGGGCACCTCTGTTTAATTTAGGGGGTTAAACTGCATATGCAGCATCTGTGCGGCATATGAGCACAGATGCTGCATATGCGGCAATGTTCCCCGGTCCTAAATGGTTAATATGTGGCAATTAACTTGTCACCATGTCTATAGGGATTGGCCCACTCCCTAGAGACATGGTGCTTAAAATCATTGGTGGTTCAGGGGTTAAATTGCTCCATTACTGAATAGCCGGCATTTGTCGGCTTTCAGTATTGAGCTCTGACAGCCGGCAGGTCCTGGCTGTCAAAGCGAGGTAGATACGCTCTTAGCGTATCTACATTGCTGGCCAGTATCCTCAAAGAGGAGCCGTCCCTGGTACTTAGAATAATAGCGTAGTTAAGCCGCCGCCGCTCTCCATGGAGGTGATGCTGAAATGTTCATCCATCTCCATGGAGGTGAACATTTCATCCATCTCCATGGAGATGAACATTTCTGCATCACCTCCATGGAGAGCGGCGGCGGCGGCTTAACTACGCTATTATTCTAAGTACCTGGGACGGCTCCTCTTTGAGGACGCTGCCCAGCAATGTAGATACGCTAAGAGCGTATCTACCACGCTTTGACAGCCAGGACCTGCCGGCTGTCAGAGCTCAATACTGAAAGCCGACAAATGCCGGCTATTCAGTAATGGAGCAATTTAACCCCTGAACCACCAATGATTATAAGCACCATGTCTCTAGGGAGGGGGCCAATCCCTATAGACATGGTGACAAGTTAATTGCCACATATTAACCATTTAGGACCGGGGAACATTGCCGCATATGCAGCATCTGTGCTCATATGCCGCACAGATGCTGCATATGCAGTTTAACCCCCTAAATTAAACAGAGGTGCCCAGCAGCTGGGTTAATCATAATCATCTTGCACTGCTGACACAGCGGTGCAAGATGATTACTTACTGTACCGGGAAACCGGTAACTAGAATTTAACAGCACAGGGTGCGAGTGTCGCACCATGTGCTGTGTGGGTGCGAGTTTGACTCGCACCCATATACTTTTAATGGCCCCTCGCATGAGGGAATCGCGAGCAATCGCAGCATGCTGCGATTGCACTCGGATTGCCCTCGCAAAGCGAGTATAATGCGTGAAACTCGCATTGGTGTGACCTGTATCATTTAAAGATACAGGTCCGAATGCAATGTGATTTTTTGACGCATTACACTCGCGCGAGTTTTACGCCAGTGTGCCTCCTGCATAAATGGGAGGCATTTTTTTTTTTTAACCATTAAATTTTTATTAAGAGTATATCAAATATCCAAATATAGACAATAACAACATTTGTAGTATACACATGGCAACTACAGAAGAAGAGAGAAAAAAAAAAAAAAAACAACAACAGGAAGGGGGAGAAGGAAGGAGGGGGGAGAAGGGTTGCCGCCTCTGCATAATACTGATCAAGGAAAAGAAGCCGGTATATTAGCAATTAGCTAAGTGGAGATGCTCAGCGAGGCATTTTTGATACTATAATTTAACACATGATATCTAGTAGGTGTTAATTTGAAGAATGACCTAGCATGTGTTTAGGAAATGCTTGGAAGTTGTGGATTTCTCTTTTCATTTAACTTTTCCACCATGGCATATGTTAATAACACATTTTTAGTAATATACTTGAGTCACTGTATGACGCCCTTCAATATTGTGGTTCTACTAACTGGCATGCAAAATAATCTGCTTTACTGTAATATTTCTGTTATAATTACTGTTCTGACCTCAGTCATGGTTAGTGTTGTTCAGAAATTTATGCTAAGAGTTAATACTGATTTTTCTTCTATGCCTCTCCCGCTAACTATTATGCTATCATGTGTGCCTTGCAAAGTTTAATTAGGTTTCAATAGTTGCACTGCATAATGGAATACATCCATTTTTGTACAGGTTTGGATTTTAAAAGGATGGTGACTTTACCATATGCAGGCTATGTACCAGAATCAAGTGTGGTCTACAACCTGAAACGTGTTGGGTTTAATCTGTCGTTATACCTTTTTCTATCATATGCTATTATGGATTAATAAAGAAAAACGTAAAACATTTCAAATTACCCTGAAATAGATTTGTTTGTTTCCAATACATTGTTTTAGTGCAATTTTAATTTTTCAGCAATGAGATCACTGCAAACTGTGAACTATCATATCAGTCCATTCACTTAATGGGTGTGCCTGTGAACAGCGTAGATTTACACACCCCATCCACAAAGAATGTGTTAATGAACATACACACAGTTCAACCATGTCCAAATAGATTTTTGTATTGCATCACACAGATTTTTGTTTGAGGAAGGTTCTGCTGTTTCTTTAACAAGTTTGCTGGCCACTTGCTAGTGCTATATTTGAGTATATATTGTATACTGAACTTTCTTTTAAAGTACAAAAGTCAGTTTGAATTGTAAAGTTGGTTTGGTGCTGTGGGATCCATTATAGGCTAACATCTAACTATCTTCATAAGTGCGTACAGGTAAGAAATTGAACCTCAATGTAGAAGTACTATACAATTGGACACTAATTTATTAGACACAAGTTGGGGTGTTACTATAACCGTAACATGGAAGGTCATTAAGATACATACTCTACTCAAAAAATAAAGGGAACATTAAAGGGAACCTGTCACCCGGTTTTTGCAACCTAATCTGAGAGTAGCATAATATAGAACCCGAGATCCTGATTCCAGCGATGTGTCACTTACTGAGCTGCTCAGTGTAGTTTTCATAAAATCACTGTTTAAACAGCTGGAGATTATCATTAGCAGTCCTCTTGGCCTGCTGCCAAGCGGACTGGTATATTCACAGACTGCTAAATCTGCAACAGAGAAAACAGTAATTTTATCAAAATGAGAGCAAGCAGCTCAGTAAATGACACATCACTGGAATCAGGGTCAGCCGCGGTTTTTTTCGCTGCCGCACCTGCCGCAAGTGCAAAACCGCACTTGCCGCACCTGCCGCAAGTCCCCCTATACTTTCTATGGGATTACCGCAACCGCTCCGCAAGTGCATCGGTTATGCGGCAATTGCGGCAGATGCGGTTTTTTCACCGCATCTGCCGCAATTTTCAAAAAACGCTGATGTGAAAGGGCCCTTAGTCAGTCTGTGAGCAGAGGTCGAGTGGGAACCGGACTCTGAGCTGAAACCTCTGACATTGCTGAAAGACTGTGACAATCAGAGAAAAAAATCAGGAATCCGTGGGCCGGTGTCATCTTATGGCTGACCGGGTCCGAGGCGACTGACCAGGTGTAGAGGAGAAGGAGTCCAAGGTGGAAAACTGGATTGAGACATTGAGGGACTTGGTCGACAGATAGGGAACCAGCCCTGTAGAAGTGGTTGGCTGCCCTGCCCGTGGAGGGCTCATCACCTTGCTGCGTCACATCATCATCCCTCGGAGCTGAGACAAGCAGCGGCGGTCACATCTGGCTGCATACCACGGGTGGCATCACAGTGACAAACTTATTATTTTTTTTCTTTTTACCCTTTTTATATCCTTCCCTTTTTAAATTTGTTGCAAACACTCTAGGGTCACGGAAGCGGTCCGCAGCAACTACCGTGACATTCCCCTGTGAACAGATAGCAGGGACCTGTCCCAAGTAACCCACGACCCTGGTGGGTGATGCAAATTTATTTGGCATCACGAACAGGATCACAGATCCGGTTAAACCGGGTCAAGTGCGCCTAAAGACTGTGTTATTGACTTTATTGAACTGTGAACTGTGGATTAGGCAGCCATTGCTGCGCCTCATAACTGTCTTATTGAACTGTGAATTAGCGTCTCGTGACTGTGTTGATTTGTGCTGTGCCACACAGTTTATTTTGCTGCGTCACATGGAGAGCAGGAGAAAAGAGGGCGAAGAGAGGCCCCGCCTCGTGCTTTGATGTAAGAAGAAGGCGCCTCAGCGGAGAGGACAGAGAGAGGTCCAGTCCGGCAACAGCGGAAAGAAATGATGACCCTGCTGGCATCCCGGCAACCGGCTGGCTGCTGGGGATGGGACCCGAATTGTTGTCTGAGGAGGTGGATGATTTGGGCCGCCAGCTGGAGCAAGCCCACCTCCAGTGCCGGAACAGTGGCAATCCCGGCTGCAACAACGAGTGGCCACTTACTGGGTTGCATCCAGCCCGGTATCTCCAGATGTGATCGTTGAGGTGATCGAAGGGGAGATTGAATTCGACAACAACAAGGACTTGCCGGTAACAACACAGCCCCTGGTTCCGGTCGACCCACCTGGTCTATTAGGTCCCGCGGCGGCCTGCCCCTGTCCAACTTGGGAGGAGTCCCCTGTTTCCATCCCAGGACTACCGAGCCATTACACCCTGTGTCACCAGGGCCAGAGACCCCCAAAGAGGAGATGCAGTGGTGGTGGGAGGCCTCCGGGGAGGATCTGATAAGCTTTCCTGGGGAGGTAGCGGCAGGCCGGCAGCAGGTTAAGACCATCACCCGAAGTGAATTCTTGTGCCAGTGGTCTAATCGGTGGGCCGCTCAAGAAGAGGAAAAGCGACTCCAACACAGAGCCCTGGTGGAGCGTACCATTCAGGCAAAGGCCAGGGTTCGGACGGCCTCAGACTCGCCAGCAGGAGGGAGTTGTTGTAGCCTTCTGCTTTAAACAAGGGTGGGGTTCATTCAGGAGCACGAGTCTTCCCTGGACGTGTTCCGTGTCCTGAACCGATGTTGAGTCCCATCTTCCAGCGGGCCATCTGGAGAGGATTTCCAACCCGGGGATCGAGTCACCTACACCTGGGTGGAGGGAGAAAGAGGCCCCTATGCTATCTATGTTCATCGGGTCTGATAGCAGAAGACCTGTACTGCCCCTGCCTGTACTGACTCGCCTGGCAGGAGAGATCACTGGGCACATACTCCGCACCAGAGTACTTTGATGCAGTCCTGTTCAAATCCCGTTCTGCCCGGTGGGAATAAATGCAGTACTAGTACCGAACTGCAGCTGTGTAAATAAAGACTGTTTGCCCATTTGCCCTTAGTTTCATCTGGTTAGGATGTTCCCTGCTTTCCCCTGTTATTGAAAAATTGTGTGATCATGAACTTGGTTGTTTTGAACTCTATTGTAAATAGTTGTGCACCATAGTGTACACCCTGTTGGTTTTGGTGCCAGCCCTGACTATATCAGGACACTTGCTCTTTACAAAAAGGACAGTCGCTGAAAAGGCGTGGACTGCAAGCTTTTTTTTTTTTTGGTAAGTAGGTTTTTGTTTAGGAACGTTCAAGCTATGCGCCTCCCGGAAGGGAAGAAAAGTGTTATTGTGTTATGTTTAATGCATAAAGAAAATTTATAAGTTTGCATATCACCCGTGCTGGGTCTTGCTAGTGGGGTATGTGGCACCCCTGCAGACCACAAAGTAGTACAGCAGCAGGGATAGTGAGCCATCCACCCCAAATTAACACCCAACATGCCACTGAGTCTCTGGACCTAGGACTTATGTCAGGCATGGCAGAGGTGGGGGAAGGCTGAGTGGTGGATGGAGCTTAGAAGTGACACCTGTAAAAAGGGGAGGGCAACAGTAGTGACCTGAGAGAGAGAGTGACAGTTAGTCAGTCAGTGAGCAGAGGTCGAGTGGGAACCGGACTCTGAGCTGAAAGCTTTGACATAGCTGAAAGACTGTACAACCAGAGAGAAAACCGCGACCCGGCGGCCGGTGTCATCTTATGGCTGACCGGGTCCAAGGCGACTGACCAGGTGTAGAGGAGAAGGAGTCCAAGGTGGAAGACCAGATTTACGGAGACACTGAGGGACTGGGTCGACGGACAGGGAACCGGCCCTGTAGAAGTGGTTGGCTGCTTTATGCCCGACCATGGATTAACTGGTGAGGTGAAGGGTCTCTATTTCCGGAACCTACAGACCATCACACCAAAGGAAAGACCTCATATAGGACTAGGGATCCAAGGAGAGGATACCCAGGAAAGTCCACGACTGCCAGTCCTGAGGTTGTGAGCGGTCCTGAAGAGACCCAAAAGGCATTGTGAAAGGGGGTGCTTTTGGTGATCGAACTAAGCTGCTGTATTGGCTACCGGTACCGCTAACTGCAGACCCGAGACTGTGTGAAAATAAGAACAACAGCAGTGAGTAAAGTACTCGGTTAAATTGAGACTTGTGTGAGAGCTTTATTGAGCGTCCTTGGTTACAGACTCGGCATCTGAGAAGTTGCGAGGCTGAGAGATCAGAAACACAGCTGACAGAAGTCAGTTGCACCCCCACGGTTACTTCACAATCACCTCACTATAAACTTTTATCCGGGGATAAACCAGCCCTGTCCATGGAGGGCTCATTACCTTGCTGCGTCACACCATCATCCCTCGGAGCTGAGACAAGCAGCAGTGGTCACATCTGGCCGCATACCACGGGTACTGTGACAGTGACAAACTTATTTTTTTTTTCTTTCTTTTTACCCTTTTTATATCCTTCCCTTTTTAAATTTGTTGTGTACCCTGCAGGGTCACGGAACTGGTCAACGGCCACTACTATGATGTTCCCCTGTGACCAAACAGCAGGGACTGGTTCAGAGTAACCCACAGCCCTGGTGGGTGATGCAGTTACATAGTGGAATGTGTTGAGAACTATAAAACATAAAAATGATCAATGTAAATCAAAATTAATATTGGTATATGAGACGAACATGATGTCCCAGATGTGCTCGATTGGATTCAGGTCTGGGGAACAGGCAGGCCAGTCCTTAACATCAATGCCTTCATCATACAGGAACTGCTGACACACTTCAGCCACATGAGGCCTAGCATTGTCATGTATCAGAAGGACCCGGGCCCACTGAACCTGCATATGGTCTCACAATGGGCCTGACATCTCATCCTAGTACCCAATAGCAATCATGGTACTGATTAGCTCTGATTAGCACATGGAGCACTGTGTGGCGCTCCATAGAAAGGCCTTACCACACCTTTACTGACCCACTGCCAAATTGGTCATGCTGGAGGATGTAGCAGGCAGCAGAACATTTTGTCACTTCTGTCACATGTGCTCAGCGTGAACCTGCTCTCATTCATGAACAGCATAGAACACCAATATTAAATATGCAAATATTGGTGTTCTCTGGCAAATACTAATCAGTGTTGGGCTGTAAGCACAGCACCATCTTGTGGATGTCGGACCCTCATACCATCCCTCATGGGGTCTGTTTCTGACAGTTTGAGCGGGCACACAGGGGTATTAGTGGCTTGCTGGAGTTAATTTAGTAGCACCGTGGCACTGCTCCTCCTGTTCCTCCTTGCTCAAAGTGGAGGTTTGGCCCGCTCCACATTTCCTGGTTCACTGGCCTGTCTCCTGGTATCTAATTTACGCTCTGGAAACTGTGCTGACAGACACAGCTAACCTTCTTGCTACAGCTCACATTAATGTGCCATCCTGGATGAGCTGCACTACCTGAGCAACTTCATTGGGTTGTAGACACCTCCTCATGTTACCTCTAGGGATGAGAGCAATGACGAAATGCAAAAGTGACCAAAACAACAGCCAATAAGGAGAAATGCTTGATTTTACTAAATGTGTGATTGATTTGGAGTTATATTGTGCTGTTTAAGTGTTCCCTTTATTTTTTTGATAGTGTATATGGAGGAATAAAAGGGAATCTGTTACCCGTTTTTTGCTACCTAATTCTAGAGCACCATCAATGGGAGACAAAGACCCTGATCACAGTGACGTGTCACTTACTGGGCTGCTTGCTGTGAATTTGATTAAAAAAATGACAGTTTAATCTGCAAAAGATTATCACTAGTGGATTAGTCTTGCTGATATTTAATTCTCCATATTCATGAGCCCCGTATAACCCTGCCACACCCGCTGATTGTCAGTTTCCAGTCTATTCACAGTGTACAGAGAAAGTTGCCACAGTGTACAGAGAAAGTTGCCAATACGTGGTGTGGTCGGGACAGGATTATACAGGGTTTAGCATTTAGAGGACTGGTAGATCTGCAGAAGAGAAAACGTTTTTAATGAAAACTGCAGCAATCATCAAAGTAAATGATAATTCAGTGGGATTGCATTCTCTGCCCCTACATCATGCTGCTTTCAGATGGGGTAGCAAATACCTGGTGACAGATTCCCTTTAGGATTAGAATTGCAGAAAACCATCATATCACAAATTTATGTCCTTAGTACTGTAGTTTTTTTCTTTTGAATATATGTTTAAATCTTTTTATAACTTTTACAACAGGGTTGGGCAACGTCCGGCCCGCGGGCCGTATACAGGCCCACCAAGACATTCCCTCCGGCCCCAGTGCTCGGGCCGGCAGCAGCGTTTTGCTGCTACCGGCACTTAAGCCAGTGTGTAGCCTCTAAACAAGCACAACAGCGTTCACTACTGAATACTGCCTGCACATGAGGGATCACATCTTCACACACAGGCAAGTGCAGAGCCAGTGCGAGATGTGTTGTGTGGGTGGGGCTACATATAATGTGCTTCCGTCCACAGATGGATATCACAATTTGGATATCAGGTCTCTGAAATTCAAAGAACAAGGAGCTGTAACCTCATCAATTTATTGTCTATGGGTCTGTGAGAAAAAGATGAGCACTTGCCCTTAGGCAATGAATGGAGTAGAGTCCAAGCATGTGCATCCCCACTCCAATTAGAAAGAGACTTCAGAGCCCCAAATACTCACATACCACATCACACATTAATATATATATATATATATATATATATATATATATATATATATATATACAGTATATATAATATATGTAGTGAAATATGTATCTCAGGGACTGGACACTAGACCAGTAAGGGGTTAAATCCCATGTCCATCCACAAAGGTCACAACCTGCTTTATATAAGCACACACTAACTTCGCAGTCACACTGACTCTAGTCTCCCCAGGGGGCATCCTGCCAGCAGGGCAATAAATTCTACACATATTGGGAGCCTCAAAGAGGAAGAGAATTGTAAGAGAGAGAAGCCATCTCAAATAGTGAGCTTCAAACAGACCCACAGATGGAAAGCAAATCAGGAGACCTAGTCAGAACACAAAGAACATTTTAAAACATAATATATGCATGGCTAAATGAGTGAGTGTCCAATCATAGACCCAGAAGTAGAATGTTAAACTAGAAGGCCCGTCTAGAATCTGACCCCTCCAGTCTGAGTCTATATCTGGGCTCTCACAGCTAAAGCTCTGTGTCACAGAGATGGGTCAGCCGAAGCTCTTGTGATCATCATTCCAAATCCCTGCTCTCCCCATCGGGCAACAGAAGCAAAGTTTAGGTTTCTGTAAGTTTCTTCTTTTTATTTCATTGTTTGCATATATCTATGTCATTTTATTATTTCTATTTTTTATACCTTTTTTGTAAGCACTGTACTTTTTATATTAAAGCTTAAAACTTTAATAAGTCTGAACCTTGTATACTCTAAGAATTCACAGCCCGAGGAAGGTGTGGTGTTGTTTATTGTCTGATAAGTCTTAGTTTAGGGGAACTCATCGGCCCCCCAAAATCCGTTGGGTGGTGGCAGCGTGTGTGAAGCGGGGTGCGTTGTCTGAGTCGGGGTGTGATTGATGCTCCCTTTCAGCATAGGACAGAGGTCGAGTGCTGGATTGAGTGAGAGGAGATAGATTAACCCTTACAGGCGCAACCCCAAGTCACGTGCTGAGAAGTGGGTACGTGACGATATATATACATGTTAACACCATATATACAATATGTATACCCCATATTTTTTGGTTTGGACTATATGAAAGCCATATATACCAGGATAGGCCGAGGGTGAGAGCTATATATACCATATGGACCCAGGATGAGGGTCATATATACCAGGATGGGGCTTGAAATACCAGGATGGGCACTGGATGAGGATCATATATACAAGGATGGAGCCTATATAACAAGATGAGGGTCATGTACACCAGAATGAGGGCCATATATACCTGGATGGTCCCAAGATGTGAATCATATATACCATGATGGGACAAGAATGGAGAACAATTATACTAGGATGGAGGACATATACACCAATATGGAGGACATACATACCTGGAAGGGACTCAGGATAGGGGGCATTAGTACAAAATCAGTACAAGTATACAAGTACACAATATACAGAATACCCCTATAACAATGTCAGCAGCAGATCCCACCCATAACAGTGCATCATGCCCATCATTTTTGCAAATTTTTAATGTATCATTTTCCACTGACATCTAGGTGCGTCTTATGGTCCAGTGCATCTTATAGTCCGGAAAGATATGGTGTATAGATGTATGTATGTACATATATATACATATATATTATATAAAGTTGAGTGTGTGTGTCCGCTAAAGGAATCCGCATTGTGCATTTACAATCACAAATTTTGCACAGCCCCCCCATTTGACTCAGGGAATGTTATAGACTATATTTTGAGGGGAAATTTAAACCCAATGTGCAGGGAGATTTCATAGAAAAAACTACATCATTGATGAACTCACACCATTTATTTCTCACAATGAGCCACTGTTGATATCAAACTAAAGAGATACCTATAACAAATTTTAAATTTTACTGCACCTTACAAAAGTAGGATTGTTTTCCTAGATGCTCCAGGTAGAATAGGAAAGCCATTTTTAATCAATTTGCTCCTGGCAACATTACGGCAACAACAAGAGATTGAGCTTGCAGTGGCATCTTCTGGAATTGCAGCTACACTTTTAACTGGTGGTTGGACTTCTCATTCAAAATTCAATCTACCGCTTAACCTGTCTCACAGTGACAGCTCAGTGTGTAACATTGCCAAGGAATTAGGACAGGCCAAACTGCTTTAAAAGTGCAGTTGCCATCATGTGGGATGAATGCACCATGTCACACTAGAGTCCTCTGGAAGCACTGGACAAACTGCTGCAAGATTTGCATGGAAACAATTCTATCATTGGAGTTGATGTTTTGGCAGGTGACTTGTGTCAAAGACTACCTATTATTCCAATATCAAGCCCCCGCAGATGATCTGAATGCTTGCCTCCAAACATTGTATCTTTGGAGACAAGTATGGAAAACATTGCTGAACACAAATCCAGGGTTCACATGACAGCCGATGTTTCTGCTGCAAAATTCTCAAGCTGATTATTGGAGATGGCAAGGCACCAGTAAACTCAACCACTGGACAGATCATGTTTTCTAAGCAACTTTGCTACATCGTAACATCTATTGAGGGGCTAAAAGCAAAGGTTTTTCCAAACATTCAACACAACTACAGAAAGTCTAGCTGACTGTGTGAAAGGGCTATTCTAAGGCGGCCGTCACACGGTTCAATATCGCTAGCGATATTGTTAGCGATCACGTGCACGCGCAATCGCTAACAATATCGCTCACATCGGTGGTGAGCTGTCACACAGACAGACTCACCAGCGATGTGGAGCAGCGAGATCGCTGGTAACTATGGTACACATCGGGTTACTAGGCGCCGCGCGGCGCTTAGTAACCCGACGTTTACCATAGATACCATCTCCCAGCATAGGCTCTGCCGCTGGTAGATCGTTCATCGTGGTGTCACACACCATGATGAAGCAGATTGAACAAGTGATGATCACTTGATATGAGCTCCGGCTCCCATATCTGCGATGTAACGATCAAGCGATTTTACATAGTAAAATCGCTTGATCGCACGCAGCGATGCACAAACGATATCGCTTAAGCGATCAAAAAGCAGATCGCTTAAGCGATATCGTGCATTAAATTGAACCGTGTGACGGCCGCCGAACTCCGAAAAATGATTTAATCAACAATATCAATCTCTAAAATTCTAAGTTTCCTTCCAGGTGTGTGCTAGACCTACAAGTTAGTGGATAGAGTGACAGACTCTGCTCAAGCATTAGTCTATCCAAACAAATTCCTCATCTTCTTGGAACAGCAAGGACTTCCTATGAGAAATTTAGATATTCCAAAACTGTGTAATAGAACAAGACTCTTGATTGGGAACCTGTTTCCACATGTAATTGAAGCAGATATTTTAACATGATATGCCAAAGGAGAGAATGTTTTCATTCCAACAATTCCACTCACTCGATCTGATTTGACTTTCGATTTTAAACTACTCCAGTTTCCAGTTCGACTGGCATTTGCAATATCCATTAACAAGGCTCAAGGACAGTCCTTGAAAGTAGCAGGAATTGATTTGCTGTCTCCATGCTTTTCTCATGGTCAACTTTACGTGGCCTGTTCAAGAGTTGGAGCAGCCAAAAATCTGTTTGTCTTTGCACCGGAAGAAAAAAACAAGAATGTTGTTTATTAAAAGGCTCTTGAATAAGGAGTTGCAGATAAAGTGCTTCACATTAGTTGGGTTATCATTTAGTTAATTTGTGTTGCATATCTGTGGTGGTGAATATATGATCTGAAATGCTTCTATTACTTTACCTTTTGATTTTTAATAATACATTTTCTGTCTTTTTACTTTGTGACTTTTATGAGCAAAATATTTTAATATTTTTAATTTTATTGTTAACCCAAACTATTTTGTTATAGCTAAGAACTGTTAGTTACTATCCTGGCCAAATGTGTTAGCACCCTTAATAATATTAAAATAATGATAATAATAAAAGCCCCCATGAAATTGTTACAGAAAATCAAGCATTTCTCTCAGAAAGTTATTGCAAAAACACATTTTTTGTTATACACAAGTTTATTTCCTTTGTGTACTGGAACAACAACAAAAAAAAAGAACAGAAAAAAAAGGCAAATTGGACATCATTTCACACAAAACCCTAAAAATTGGCTGGACAAAATTGTAAGTAAATGGCTTTGTTTCAAGCAAGTGATGCCCATATGAACTCACCTGTGGCAAGTAACAGGTGTGGGCAATATGAAATATGAAAATCACACCTGAAACCAAACATAAAGGCGAGACGTTTACACAATCTTTACAGATTAAGGTTGGAGAAAAGAAAGAGAACTGTCTGATTATTGACAACCAAGATTGTTTAAAGATGTCAACAATCTCAAGGTTTCAAGTCCATCTCCAGAGATCTTGATGTTCCTTTGTCCATGGTACACAACATAATTAAGAATTTTACAACCCATGGTACTGTAGCTAATCTCCATGAACATGGATGGCAGAGAATAATTGATGAAAGGTTGCAACGCAGAATAGTTTAAATAGTGGATGAGCAGCCTCCGACCCGCCCCCTCTTGTCAATCAGCCTGGTCGCCTGCTGCTGCCTCCCCTCACAGTCTAGCATGAACGCGTGCCTCCGTTCTCCTCTATGGCGCCGCGCATGCGCCGTGTGCCGGGTGTCCAGGAAGTCGTCGGGCTGCGCGCACATCGCATGCGTGGCGCCATAGAGGAGAACGGAGGCGCGCGTTCATGCAAGACTGTGAGGGGAGGCAGCAGCAGGCGACCAGGCTGATTGACGAGAGGGTCGGAGGAGCGCGAAACCCCGCCTCCCGGTCTTAGGTCTTCTAAACTGTAAGCAGTTATATAAGTGAATATTTAACAGTATATAGGGCATCGAAAGCCTATAGCCACCTTCCCTGAATGCAGCCTTAGTGCTGCAGAAGGTGGCTATTATAGCTTTTGATGTCCAGGGGGGGTGACAGGTTCGCTTTAAGCTGTCCTGCAGGCTCAGGGTGCATCAGTGTCAGTGCAAACTATCCATCCATTGAATGAAATGAAATGCTAGGACAGAAGATCCAGGAGGACCCCATTGCTGACACAAGAAAGCCAAAATCCTTCTGGGAAAGCTTCTTGTGGACAGATGAAACCAAGATAGAGCTTTTTGGTAAGGCACATCATTCTACTGTTTACTGAAAATCGAATGGGGCCTACAAAGAGAAGAACACAGTAAATTCAAGCAAATGTGGTGTAAGTTCAAAGATGTTTTGTGGTTGTCTTGCTGCCTCTGGCACTGATTGCCTTGACTATGTACAAGGCATCATGAAATCTGAAGATTACTAAAGGATTGTGGGTTGCAATGTCGTGCCCAATGTCAAAAATCTGCGTTTGCATCCTAGGTCATGGGGCTTTTAGCAGGAAAATGGCCCCAAACATACTTCAACATGCACCCAGAAATGGATGGAAACAAAGTGATGGAGAGTTCTAAAGAGGCCAGCAATCAGTCTGGATCTATATCTCATTGAAGACCTGGTGAAAATATTAAAATTGCTGCTACGAGAAGGCAGCCTTCAAATATGAGAAACCTGGAGCACTTTGTAAAAGAAGAGTGGTCCAAAATTCCAGTTGAAAAGTGCTAAAAGCTTGTTGATGTTTCTTGTAAGGGAATGATTGCAGATATTGATTTCAAACAGTGTAGAACCAAGTATTAATTTGGAGGTGCCAACAATTTTGTCAGGCCCAATTTTGGGGTTTTGAGTGAAATGATGTCCAATTTGCCTTTCTTTCTTATGTTTTCCAATACACACAAAGGAAATAAACAAAGGAAAACAAAACATTTGTCATTTCAATAATTTTCTGGGAGAAATACTTAATTTTCTTGAACAACTCCAAGGGTGCCAATACTTTCAGGTGGCAGCTGAAGATAGAGGGTCTGTCTAAATGAAGTCTCAAGGTAGCGTTACACGGGGAAACATCTTCGACAACATTGCCGGCAACTCAGGGGTGTGGCCAAGTTGCAGCAACATCGCTGGTGAGTTGCCTCGTGTAACAGGGTGATTTCAACGGCGATAGTTGCTTCAGCAACATCGCCAGGTTTCAGGACAATGTCCTTAAACCTGGCGATGTTGCTCAGGCGATCTGCCTGATTCGCCCTTTCTGACATCGCAACAGCGATCTTGCAAGCAACTTCCCCCATTGACTGCAATGTTAAGGATCGCTGCCAGGGTTGAATTTAATCCTGTCAGCAATAGTTGCTTTCAACATCGCTGCTGCGTTGCCGACGATGTCTCTCCGTCTGACAGGAGCGCAGAGATCTTGGCTAGCAGCCAAAAACGAGCGCGCTCCAGTCAGTTGCCGGCGATGTTGCTGGCGATGTTGAAACATCTGACAGTACCTTCAGGGAGATTGAGTCTCTGAGGGAACAGCAGTTGGCAGCTAAAGACAGAGCATCTGTCTAAAGGGGCCGTCACACGCAACCATTTTTTACGCGATATCGTTCATACGTCACATTTTTGGTGATGCTGCAGCAATGTCGTGAACGACATCGTTGCGTGTGACACCAGTCAACGATCAACGGTCAGTTGTTGATCGTTGATCGCAGATTTGTGAACATGTTCACAAATCTATCAATGGTCGCCCGCTGGACATGCAGCATCGCTGCGTGTGACAGCGGGAGACCTGCGATCAGCGAGCTCCCAGCGCCGCACAGCCTATGCTGGGAGCTCGTATCCATGGTAAACATCAGGTTGCTAAGTGCCGCGCAGCGCCTAGTAACCCGATGTTCACCATGGTTACCAGCGATCTCGCTGTTCCACATCGCTGGTGAGTCTGCCTGTGTGACAGCTCACCAGTGATGTGAACGATGTTATTAGCGATCTCGCTTGACTGAGATCGCTAACAGCAAATTGATGCGTGTGATGACCCCTTAAGTGGAGCCTGCTGCTGACCAATGAAAAGAATCCATTTAATGTTGGATAGTTGGTCTTGAGTCTGAGTGGTCTTGAGGCTGGGGAAGGAGCCAGTGAATGTGAAGCATACTGGGCATTGTTGTAGAGTATGAACTACACTGGAGATAAACCCTGAAACTGGTGATCCTTAAGCGTGAGCTGTACATTCATCTGTTGGACACTTATCTGCTGGATATTTTACTGTGAGCTTATATATGCTTTATGTGGACTGAAAAATATATTGCAATCTGAGAGTCCTCAGTGGTTGATACCTTTTAATGGCTAACTGAAAAGATGGTAAACATAGCAAGCTTGTGGGACGCTGCGGCCCCTTCTTCAGGCTTCTAATGACACAAATTCTTATGTGGACTGTTTATTTTTGTTCCCTGATGCCAGAGAAAGGCTGCATTGTTTTGCAATTTTGGCAGAAGTTAATTCAGTTTCAGTGTTTTTACTGTTTGACCATGGAACCATGTACTTGTGTAAATTCTATCTACTGGTAAAAGCGACAGAATCCCAACAATATATATAACATAATATTTTCTGGTTTCTTTAGGACTGGGTTTAGGCATGACAACATACTTCTCAATATGACTCTACCAAAGACAGTGTGATCCCTGTCCAGGGTGCTGCAGTTCCAGCGAAGGTGCCTGAATTGATGCTGGCACTCTCTGATCCACTCCTTAGCTCCCTCACCAATGGCTTGCATGATGTCCGGATGCTTCTGACAAAGTTGTCTCTGTTTGTTGACAAGACCTGGGATATTATCACATATTACTCTTGCTCCAAGTGCACCAATATACCTACAAGGAATAAAAAATTACATGTGTGAAAGTCACATTGTGATATTTCTATTCCCCCTCCCTCTCCTCCTGTGTGACTCACTGGTTCTTGCTGTAGACAACCAATAACAAATGCCCTAAAATTAAGTCCTGCTCTTCATTTATCAGCTAGACGGCCTACAAATGTTGACTCTTGCTCGGGGTTAACCGACACATCTACTCTTTATATAACAAAGAAGCCCTATGAGTTCAATGTAAACTGTGCAATGCTCAATTTGTCCTGTGGTGGCGCTGCAGTAGTATTGAGCAGATTACAGATACGGCTGGTCACTGGTGGCTCAAAACATAAATAGAAATTGTTAGAATTGTACCCATACAATCTCATTACAACTGTGTGGTTGCTTTACTTTCCTTCTAGATGTCTGCATATTTTGCAGCATAAGTTGTATGTGTACACTTCAGTGTATTGACTATAACTAATGCATGCAATTTATTTTGCAGTTGTAGGGCGACACTTTGCATATTTTCCTTGCCTTATAATATTGTTGTAAAAGACATGGCACCATTAGCGCTAGTAATTTTCACTCACAGGGAATCTGTCATTAGGTGTTTAGTATCCCATCTGACAGCAGCATTATGCATAGACAAAGACCCTGACTCCAGCGATGTATCGCTTATTTGAATTCTTGCTGTAGTTTTGATAAAATCAGTTTTATCTGCTGAACATCTACCATTTCTCTTAATGCTGTGCCATGTATAACCCCGCCCACACCACTGATTGGCAGCATTCTGTGTACACTGTGCATAGGCAGAAAGCTGCTAATCAGTACAGGGTCTGGGGTTATACAGAGCTCATGAATGTGAAAGACTTAAATTAACGGTAGATTTTGGCTATGTTCACATATTGCATTTTTGCAGTGTTTTTTCATGCAAATGACGTAAATGCTTTATACAGTTCCCGCAAAAGCTACGAGATATCTGAAATCTCATGCATACAATGTTTTTTTTTTTTTTTTTTTTTTTTACTAAATTGGAAAGCTGCAGCTTTTTGTTTTCTAAAACTGCAGCATGCCAATTGTTCCAACGTTTTTGCAGCATTTTTACAGAGTTCCGTATTTCACTATAGATAGCATCACGAAACAATCACTGATCTCAGGGAGACCACCCCAGGGCTAGGTCCTTCACTGGAGGAATATCTGGCTAGTCCCGTGTTTGAGACTGCTAAACGAGGCTCCATGGACTCTATTTGCACTATAGAAAGCAGTGAAAAAGTGCAAACATGCTACAAAAATGCAACCATGTATTTTTCACATGTTTGCTGCCTTTTTTTTGCACTTTTGCTGCTTTTTTTGGTGAATGGAATTAACCTTATTAAACATGTTCTTAAAAATCAGATAAAATGACTGTATATATGCAAAATTACAATTCTTTATTTAGATGACAAATTAATTAAAATCCATAGTAGACAATTAGTGGGTAACCGAAATTGATAGTCTATGTTACACTTCCTAACCACAGATGGCAAATATAAGGCGCTTACCTCTGTTTAAAATAACAAAACGTCATAAAAAAGTGCCAGTGCATAATCATTTAAGCAATGCTACAGTATAAGAACGTAAAAAATAATAAACAAAGTGCTAGTGCATAATATCAGCACTTAACATGCCAAGTGCAATACAACTGTACCACAATGTGCTATCATTAGAGAGGACCTGTCACCAAATCAGGCATGGTGATCTAATTACAGCACTGGATGCAGCATGTCTGCTGCATCCAGGCAAGGGGTCCCCCAGACCTTGAGCAGCCCTGTACCCCGAGACAATACACTTAGAAAACTTACATCCTGCAGCCAGAAAGGAGGTGGCTAGGGACTGGAGCCAAAGGGCAGATTCACACCCCCTGCATGTTTAATCTGCCCACCGCTGCCAATCATTGTCTCCCTCTTCTGCAGTATAACACAGAGTTGATTTTAGAAATGGCCGTTCAGACCTGCCTCCTCCTATGACATCACCACCTTTCCCCGCCCTGCTCTATGTTAACCATAGAGCAGGGCGGGTATAAGCGGTGACGTCACCGCAGGGGGTGGAGCTAAACGGCCATTTCCAAAAAAAACAAAACTCTGTGTTATACTGCAGAAGAGGGAGACAATTATTGGCAGCGGTGGGCAGATTAAACATGCAGGGGTGTGAATCTGCCCTTCGGCTCCAGCCTCTAGCCACCTCCTTTCTGGCCGCAGGATGTAAGTTTTCTAAGTGTATTTACTCGGGGTACAGGGCGGCTCAAGGTCTGGGGGACCCCTTGCCTGGATGCAGCAGACATGCTGCATCCAGTGCTGTAATTAGATCACCATGCCTGGTTTGGTGACAGGTCCTCTTTAAGAGGTCAGATGGAAGGGAAACCCAAATATAGGCTTACTATTTCCACCTATCCATTCACTGATCTAAACAGTCCATGTGCATAATACTAAAGTGCTACAGCGATACAAAATATTGCCATCATATAGTTACCTGTTTGCCACAGACTATCCACAACCCTACATGCACGTTTCGGCCCGAGCCTTCTTCCTGGGGTTAACTCCTCATAAGAAAAAGCACCCTTATAAATTAGTCTATAACCAATGTAATCGCTCCCCTAAACCATGTGGTCTCATGTCCCAGCTGCACGCAGTTTCCCCCAATGAACCTAATGTCCGAAGACCACCCCACAATTCCAAAATAAACGTTTTTTCGGTGGCCTCCATTATTACCTGTCTCCTCCGTAATCCTGGGGCAAATCCGGCGCATGCGCAAGGACTTGAGCTCTGGAGCCGGGCCTCCGCGATGCGCCCAAGCATCGCCACGTAGATGAATGACCGCCCTGCCCCTTAAACATTTTCTGTAGACAAATGATTCACACAGCGAGTGAAATAAGTAATGAATACGCCAATTTATTACATATATATATTTCTAAAGGTGCTATCGACATGAATTTTTCACCAGTTGTCGGTGCCAACCCAGCCAATCCACATAGGATAAGAAGTGAAACCATAGCTGTCCATAAATTTAGTGATGTGTAACAATGAGAAATGACAGGGAAAGAGTATTGAACACACTTATTGACATGTACATGTGCACATGCTACGTTTTTGATCTGTTTTTATTGTTCTGCATTTTTGTAGAATTCTCAGCAGCAAAACTGGATCCATTTTTGGAAAAAAACGCGCCAAAAACCCATCGCACTTTTGATACGTTGGTGGTGCATTTATGATGTGTTTTATGTGCTGCCAATCTGTTTTTGATACTTTGTTATATTAATACAATGGGGTCATTGGAAAAACACTGGAGTATATTTTCACAAATTGACATGTTCATTCTTTTTCTGGATGCGTTTTCTGCCCCAAAAATGGACCAGTAAAAAACACGACGTCGGAACAGCATTTCTTAAAACTTATTGACTTTATTGGTCATCACAGAAAGTGATCAGCTTTCCATGCAAAAATGGATCACAAAAAACATTAAAAATGAACTGTGTGAGCAGAGCCTTATTTAATACATCATACAAAAGCTTTTTTTTTAGTGATAAAAGCTTTAAGACACCACTTGTATATAGAAATTAGTCACATGCATTGCTCAGATGTGATTTTGGTCCATTCTTCCACCCAAACACTCTTCAAATCCTTACATTTCTATAGGCTCCTTCTATGAACTCTGAGCTTTAGTTCCTTCCATAAATTTATGATTGGATTCAGGTCAGGTGATTGGCTGGTCCATTCTAGCAGCTTTATTTTATTCTCTGAAACCAATTGAGAGTTTCCTTGGCTGTATGTTTGTGATCATTGTCTTGCTGAACATCCACTCTCATTTCATCTTCATGATCTTGGTAGATGACAGCAGATTTGTATCAAGAATATCTTGGTATATTTTGTCCATTCACCCTTCCATCAACTATATGTAGTTTGTCAGTGCCATATGCTGAAAAACAGCCACCCACCATGATGTTCCCACCTCCAAACCTCACTGCTGGTATGTTATTTTGGAGTGATATGCAATTCCTTTTCTCCCTCAAATATGGTATTATAGCATCCAAACAATTCAATTTTGGTCTAATCTGATCAGACTATTTTCTCTCAGAATTTCACAGGCTTGTCTAAATGTTGTTAAGCAAACTTTAAAAATGCTTGAAGATGATTTCTGTTCAGAAATGGTGTCTTCTGTGATGAGTGTGCATACAGGCCATGTGTCACGATTCCTCGTGGCAGTTTGCTTGGAAGCAGTGAGTGACTGTTCATTTGTCCAATCTTTGGCAGGGGCATGCTGAGCTGTCATTATGGTGATGGACAGTTCAGACATCCAATTGTAGGCTAAGGCTTGCTGAGCTCTCAGTATTACGATGGACATATCAGCCATCAAATCGGAGACTGGAGCTTGCTGGGTTTCCTCTATGTTCCCCCTGTCCGGAGTGACTACCTGAATATTTAGCTGGCTCCCTGTCTCCAATTACTGCCTGTAATAGATGTAAGCTTGGTAGTGTCTGTGTGCTTTGTCCTCCTGTGTTCAGTCTTGGATCTATTGCTAGCTGACCTTTGATCTTTCTGCTGACTATCCATTTGCCTAGCTTCTTTGATCTACTTTCTTACTGGAATTTTGACCTCAAACTGTGACCTGACAATGACATTGTCTTACCCCATTTGTGTATTAAGAGCGCCCTTGTGTTTTATCACACCCTATCATTACACCCGAGAGGCTGAGTGCATTATTTATCGTTTTCTTTGAAAAAATTGTATCAGCTGATTGCAGGTCTTTCTGAAGCTCTCCTCATGTGGTCCTTGACTATTGGACAACTCTTCTGTTAACTATTTTCACTTTTATGTCTGATGTCTTACATCGTCGTTGCCAATTTATGGTGAAATGGTATTATTTCTACTTCCGGATTATCGTCTCAACTGTGCTCACTGGAACCTTCAGTAGTTTAAAAATTCTTCTGTAACCAATGCCATCAGTATGTTTAGCAATAACAAGGTTGTGAAGGTCTTGAAAAAGCTCACTCATTTTACTCATCATGGGATGTTTCTTGCGTGGCATCTTGGTAATGAGACACCTTTTTATAGGCCATCAGTTGAAGCAGGTGATATTATTTTTCACTAAGTGGCAGGATTGATTTCTAATTACTGATATAGTTCAGCTGGTGACATGACTTTCCATCGCTTTTTACACCGCTCTTTCCTCATGCGTTTAATACTTTTCCTGTGTCATTCCACATTATTTGAGTTCCCTAACTTTCTGGGCATCTATAGTCCTGTGTGGTTTGGATGGTTTGTTACTTATATTTAATGAGAAATTAATGTCAATAGCACCTTTAGAAATGTATTTACTTTGAAAATTGGTGACATGTTCAATACTTTTTTCACCCACTGTATAATCACGGCAAAATCGTTGCAATAAAAAACCACAGTAAAAACACAGCAAAAATGCAGACAAAAAAGCTGAATAAAATGCAGCAAAACCTGTTTTTTTGTAAGCAGCTTCTTTGCTGTGGAAAGACCAGGTTTTGCCTGCAGAAAAACGATAAGCAAAAAAAAGGAAGGTATGAACATAACCATAGTAGTCTTTTGATAATAATCTCCTGCTGGTAAAACTGTGATTTCATTAAATACACAGCTAGCAGCCCAGTACATGACACATTGCTTAGATCAAAGTCTCTACCTCTACATTATACTGCTGTCAGAATTTACAATCTTAAGGATATCCCTTTAAGACTCGAGGCACAATATTTCTATGCAACTGTCATGCTCAGGTCAAGAGAGGCACCGGCTGGTCCTGGAATTTTGATGCATTCCTCGGGCAAGTTACATGGTAGTTTGACTCCAGCCTAATCGTGAGCTTTCTGCATTACACAGTCTTAAGGTACCGTTACACAGTGCGATATCGTGGGTGATATTGCTGAAACATCACGGGTTGAGCGACGTTGAAACGACATCGCAAGTTTGTCGTTGCGTGTAACTGTAAGATTCAACTATGATAAATCGCTGGATCGGAGTTGCCAGGTTTACCAACATGTTGTAAAACCTGACGATATCAACTCAAGCAACCTGCTGCATCGTTCTGTGTGACACCGCGATAACGATGTCGCTCACGACTTTGCCCATTCACAGCAATGAGCAGGTATCGTTTGCTTGGTTGTGTGAACCATACCTGCTCACTACATCACTGACGATTTGCTCACGATATCTATATGTGTGACATCTGACCAGTGATGTTGAAATAATGCCATAAAAGACCGCGCCCACGAGATCGTTGCCGACATCGTTTCAACGTCGTGCCGTGTAACGGTACCTTTAAAGAAACAGCCCCCTTTGCTTCTCGAACACTGGAGTACTGACAACCTGCAGTCCATTAATATTTATTCAGCACCAGGATCCATAATTATCATGTTTTTTGTGTACTGGGTTCAGGTTCTGATCATTTTAACATTTACACTGACGATCAAAATTAGAGAAGAACACACAAATTCCTTAATGTTAAAGTCACTGTGTTGTTCCTATGTCAAAATATCCTAACAGGAGTAAATTAGCAGTAATTTAAAGCCATTTCATAAATTGAATAAAAATGTAAATGAGATAAATAAAAAGATAACTGATCAAAATTAGAGAACACTTTCAGATACCTGCAAGTTATTGGTGTTAATCTGGCACCTTGTGCTAATTTCCTTAGTTATCTGACAAACCCTATTTAACTGGCAGTATAACTTTCCAGTTTCCACTCACTTTGGAAAAATGTAGTGCCTTTCCAAAGTGACTGAAACCCTCTGGCAGTAGGTTGTCAGATGAAGGCCAACGGGGTCACTCTATCACCATAGCAACAGAAGTTGGTCATTCCAAGTCTGTGATTTCTAGAATATTGCATCTTTACAACATCATAAACTCTTTCAAGTCCCCCGAAGGCTGGATGCTCTCGAAAGACAAATGCAAGCGAGGAAAGTATGGCACCCCAGGGTTCATCTGCCACAGTAACACCACAAAGGGTTTACTCCCCACACAACCCACAACACTACACTAGTGCCTCCAGGCCAGAAGGGGGAGCTAAAGCTGCTTCCCTATATATTCTGGTGTGGAGAGGAAGTGGCAGTTAGTTCAGTGCGGGGCAGCACTGAGGGAAGAAGGACCTGGGTGTAAAAGAGCTGTGTTAGGCTCACTCCACGGTCCACTGTCCAGTTCCAGGCCGAGCCAGGGTCTGAGGAAAAGGAGAAGCAGAGGAACACACCGAGTTACCCTGAACTCACCCTGGAGGAGCGCACAGAACGGATACCGGATCTGATGCTGTGCCTGACACAAACAGCACAGTGAACACCGGATGAGTGAAGATCCCACATCTTCACTGTACCACAGCGAAGCAACACGGCGGGGTCAGGAACATAAAGATAAGATTCAAGTTGCCTAGCAAGTTGGTACCTGTGAGGGGAGACAGGGGCCGGCAGCCTAGCTAAAGCGGCAGCAGGGCCACACACACAGCACAGGAACAGGGAGCCAAGGACCCAAACAGGGTGGGAAGCAACCCGACCCCGGTACAGACTCCATGGACAGTACTCTGCTGAATGTCATCTACAATACAGACTTGGAAAACTACAAAACCGTGAGTCTGTGTGATCCTTGTGAACCCTGTCTCCTCACAACTACCTTACAAACTGTTTTCATCACTACTGCCCCGGGAACCAGGCTCTGCCCGTGGAGAGCCGTCACATCACAGGCTGCTATCCATCATCCCTGGAGGTTCTGCAGCAGCGGTGGTCACCTTGACCACATACCACGGGTGGCATCAGGACTTTATCCCTGTAAATACCCCCATTACTTGTGGGCTCGGGAAATGGTCCGGACAAAGACCACCGTGATAACCTCCGTGATACCCCGGTCCAGTACCGAGTACCCCGTCCCAGTGGGTCTACAAAAGCATAATGCAGAGAATCTCCATGGGTAATTGTTTCAACACTGCAACTGGAATAGCTTGCCAGTTAAGCACTGAGCAGGGTAAGGATTTGTCTGATCATTACAATGTTTAAGAGCATTTGAACTGAAAGCTCACTCTGCAGTAACTAAACTTCTCATTAGCAGACAGAATCAAAAGGCTAGACTCACCTTTGGTGAGGAGCATGTTGTCTGGAGAAGAGGTCCGCAGTTCATTTTAGTAATTAAGCAAGTTTAATTATTTGGGAACATTATGTTCATCGACAAACTGGGGAAAGACCTAACCAAAGTGTGTCAAGAAGTCATTGAAAGTTGGTGGAGGAAGTGTCAATGTTTGGGGATGTTTTCTGCGCAGGGTTGGAGCTCTCATACAGCTACATGGTAGCATGAATGCAAGTGTGTATTAGAACTTCTTCAACAGCATGTGGGTCCTTATTGCGTTCAGCCACTCAATCAGCCAGCATTTTCAGTAGGACAATGACCCCAGTAACACAGCAAAATGGGTTAGGCTGTGGTCACAATTGCCATGCGTTTTTTAAGTGATTTAACAAAACTCATGCTTTTTTTCATGTCAGCATGAGTTTTGTAAGGTGTGTGATGGCTCCTGAGTTTTTGGGTGCGTTTTTGAATCTGCACCTAAAAATAGTGCTTGTAGTAATTTTTGAGCGTTTTGAAAAACGCGTGCGTTTTTGTAGAAAACGCATGCGTTTTATAACATGGTTCCTATGGGAAACGCATGCAAAAACGCTGTACATTAGTACCTTTAGTGCCATTCAAAAACGCATGCGTTTCCTAGAGCCATGTTAAAAAGCATGCGTTTCCGGAAACGCATGCGTTTTTTTTTTAACATGGGCTCCTATGGGAAACGCATGCGTTTTTGAATGCACTAAAAGGTACTAACTGTACATGCGTTTTGCATGCGTTTCCATAGGAACCCAAGTTATAAAAACGCATGCGTTTTCTACAAAAACGCATGCGTTTTTGGATATGCTCCAAAAACGCATGGACAGTCACACATGCTTTTTGGCTATTAGGGCATGCGTTTTTTAACATGGGGCTATGGTGCGTTTTTACATGCGTTTTGAAACGCAGGTCTCCAAAAATGCATGTGAAAATGGTACTGTGACCACAGCCTAAAGCAGTTCTTTGAAATAGAAAACAATGAAACAATGAAATGTCCAGCCCAGAGTCCTGATCTAAACCCAATAGAAAGCCTCTGGAAAATATTGGGTGACAAAGGTATGGCCAAGAAATCCACAACAGTCACAGAACTGTGGAAGAGACTGGAAGAAGAGTGGCCCAAGATCACACCAGAGCAATGTGAGACACTAGTGATGTCCAGTGGTCGCAGATTTGTTGAAGTCATTCAGAGCAAAGGCCTGTACAAAGCAAAGACCTGCACACTTCCTACTGATTGGTGACTGTTGTAATCTTCACAACATTTAGTTTTAATATTTCTCTGTGCTACAGTGATTGCTGTTCTCTAATTGTGATCATCACGTTTTATGTAAGATAAAGGTTTTAAGTTGATAGACTTATTTTGGTAAACACTGTTCTAGTGGCATGGTGTACCCCTTACTCAAAAACTTTCAAATGTTGATCATTATAGATTACATTCTGTCTGAAAAATCATTTGATCATACATGTTTCTCTAATTTTGATCGCCAGTGTATAGTGATGTTTTTTATGTAATTCTACTGAAACTTATGAAATGAACAGACAATAGTTAAATTGAATATAAGAGACAACTGACTTGCTAAACCCACAGTTCTCTATTCTTATTCCTTTTTTTAAATACATTTATTTTTGACTAATGACTACAGTAAGAAACTATAACAAAACACAGATATGAATGAATACTTATGAGTCACAGTCTAGAAGATTTTCATAAGAACGTATTTGGAGCAAAAGTGGGATTTTCCATATCTGTCCTCAACCCTTGGCCAAACTTCTTAGATATCTAGGAAGAAACAACTTTTCTCTGTGAGCTCCACGTGTCATGGATAAGGTGCAGCCAGGCGTTTCAGTGTTCTACACATGCAAAGTGGAAAAGTTGCCATTATCCACACTTCATTCCCAGCATAACTTCGATGGTTTTGCATTTAAGGAAAACTTCTTGCTGAGCTTTATCTGAGTGTATCTGTTAGCAGTTAAGTTTTTGTGTCTGTGAGCATTAGGGCTCATTCATATAAAATCGACGTGTGGTGTCCAAAATTTGATTGGATACCACACGGACATCCCGTTGACCCATTTTATTCAATAGTGCAGTTCAGACAATTGACTTTTCTCTCGGTCTAACTATAAAAAAAGGAGACACAAGAGGTGCAGATTGTGCCTTATCAAAAGACACCTTTTGTTCCTATGTGGATTATATAGGGGTCCACTCACCTTTTCGGGTTGTGAAACCCACAACCAGTTTGAGCGCTTTAGCAGCTGCTGCAGAACCTCTACCGTCACGCCAAAACCGTGGGAAAAACAGGAGCTTAAACAGGAATGGTTTCCACGGTCCGCGCTGCTGCTGTTAATCAAAGTACTTCACAAAGGTTGTTACCACCATCAAAACCTTTGGGTTATGGATGGATAAAAGGTTTTGATGGTAGTAACAACCTTTGTGAAGTACTTTGATTAACAGCAGCAGCGCGGGACCGTGGAAGCCATTCCTGTTTAAGCTCCTTTTCTCTTAGTCTGGTCACGACTGAGTGGCCTCAGGGGATTTCACTTTAACTGAACTAATCAATTCACAAACATTTTTAAAATATTTATTCATAAATGACAGTACAACGCTATACACTTTCTATAAAGGATCACCAGGATTGCCAACTTGACTTTTTAATTTTTCGGACAGCTTATCAAAAAATCACAGTTAGGCTAAGGTCACACCAGCATCTGCATTACATTCAGGGGCTTCTGTCTGGCACTTAGACTTTCTCAGCATTAGCGCAGTGTTACCGGATAGATAGCACTGCGTTAACGCTGTCTGTGCATCTCTATGGCAAACGGAAGCCAAGCGCAATGCAAACGCTAGCTTCACACTGTCAGAGATTCAAATCTCACGCTTTTTCCAAGCGCATCAAATGACGTGGGGCCCACCTCATTCTACTCTTACCCCGCCTACTCCTCGGTTATTGCTAGACCTAGACGTCTTCCTGAGAAAAGTGGCCAGGGGAGGGCTGTGTCCTCCCACTAAGTTACCCAAGGGAAAGGTCCCCAGAGCTGGGGATATGCCTCCTTTTTTGCCATTCTAAAAAACTATGCTCTGGCAATAACTGTATGAATATTAATAAATGTTCAGATCCAGACTTGAGTGTGGATGAGTTTGTGTGGATGTTTTCAAAACACGTCAGGTGGACGTGTGCTGCTGGGGCTCCTAGCTATAGAGTTATTGGTCCAGTTAGGTGTTGTCCATTTTCTACCACTACCCTACCACCTCGAACTACACCCAGTGCTGAATGTCCATAACATCTTTCACAGGTCATTGCCAGAAAATTTGGCTGTCTTCCAGACCAGCCCAGTTTAGGGTCAAGAGGTCACTATAAAGGGGGCGTTAGTGTCACGTGTAGACTGCTCTGCTGTCTTGTGAACTGATCTGCAGAAGTTTAAATGGTGTTAATTTCCTTTTTTTAGCTTAAGGGTTACTATCAGTAGCTGTGGCTCTGCGTATTACTTGGTGTTGCTGTGTGTATATGGTGATGTGGTTTGACCACTTCCTCAGCCTTTAAAAAGATAGAGTTCATTTTCTGTTCTGACCGTGAGCTTTGTGGACACTGGATGCAATTCTTGATGAAGCCTTCCAGAATCTTTATACCTTGGAGTTAGCCATCTCGTGTGGGAGTTGTTCTTATCTCAGTCCATGGTGGAGGTGAGGGGGTGTTAGCACATCTCTACACAGGAGAAGGGCAAGGGTCTTGGCCCACACATCCTCACCTTCAGAGGTAATTCTGGGAACAGGGTCAGCTAGGATTCCCAGTGTAAGGGTTAGACTAGGTACCCCAATTACCTTTGCCTTTCATTGCCATCCTGTTACCCTACCCTCTCATCCATTATAACCGCCTCGTGACTCCACCCTTCCTTAATTCTCATTTATGTTGTTTTTTATTAACATAACATTGTTTGGGTATTTCTGTTATACTGTCATAGTAGTTTCGTGTAGGGAAAAGGTCCTAGAAGTTGGTGGATATGGTCAATAGTGGAAAGGGGGGCATGTGAGGTTCTGGACCCATCAAGGATGTTTTTAACGGATGTGGTGGTTGGGTGACATATCTGCTGGCTGAATCGGCTAGAGGTAAGATTCGCCTATTGGAGGTTACCTGTAACAATGTTTTTTTGGGGTCTTCAGGACCATCCTCCCTCTAAGGTTATGGTTATTTGTTATAATTGTTGTTTGTTAAATGAAAACCTACTGTGACCAATTTATTCCACTTAAATGTCTTGGCTAGACAATTAGCAACTCAGGAGCTCAATCAGATGAGTGTATAATATGGACTCGAGGTGTCAGAGTAAATATCAGACAGCACACTGAGCAATGTTATTGAATCAATGCTATTAAGATCACATGGACCGAGTGACTGTTTTGAAAAGATATTGCTCATGCACTATTTTTTTTCCATATCTCTGATGATACTCGCCTATTCAAAGAAAAAAAAAGGTCCCAAATGAATCATCTGTGTTGCATCTGACTTTGACATATATACTGTCATTATTATTGAGGAAATTATATTTGATCATGCACATTTTATAATGTTAAATATGAGATCCATATATGGCTTTATCACAAATCACCCCTAATGTTGATGTATAAAATTAAACATCTCTTGGATGTAAAAAACAGACACAGATGACAAACAGATTACAATGAGAGATGAGCGAACCTTTTAAAGTTTGGTTCGGTTCGGTTCGCTGAATGGGCATGATGGTCGCTAAATAGATCGGTGAACAGTTTGCCAAAGTTCTGAACCCCAATCAAATCAATGGGAGGCAAAATCAAGGGCCTAGAAAACAGTTTCAAAGGGAACAAAGCTGCCAAACACAGCCTAAACTGTTTTACAGTGGAGCCCCACTGTTTTGGCACAAACATTTTCTTCCTCCATGTTTACTTAGCAAGCTTCAGCACCAATGCTACCACGTCCGGGTCCGCTCATGAACCTCAGACATCCTCATGACTTCCCTGAGGTTGTCTCAGGTAACACAGTGGGTATCACACAGGAGGGAATCTCACTGTGTGACTTGAGATAAACTCAACAGCATCAACACTTGCAACACTAGGTGTCTCATGAGAGCCACGATATCACGCGAGATATGGTGGATATATCTCTCCAGTATCGTGAGACAACACATGTGAGGAGCAGTGACATTAGGCAAGCAAGCTGACGTCATCATATTGGTGTAAAAATATATAAACACAGTTAGGTTCATATATATTTGGACACTGACACAATTTTTTATTACCTGTTACTGAATCATATTCAATATAGTTGTATAATGGACAAGTACATAAAGTTCAGACTTTTAACTTTCATTTGAGGGAATCCAAATTAAAATTGGATAAAGGGTTTAGGAGTTCCAGATCCTTTACATGTGCCATCCTGTTTTTATAGACCTGGAGTTGATTTCAGGTGTGGTGCTTGCATTTGGAAGATTTTACTCAAAATAAACATGCGCTCCAAAGAGCTCTCCATGCAGGTTAAACAAGCCATCCTTCATCTGCCAAAACAGAAAAAAACTCTATCTGAGAAATTGCGACAATAGTAACAAAATCTACAGTTTGGTACTTCCTGAGACAGAAAGAAAGGACTGGTGACCTCAGAAATGCAAAAAGACCTGGATGCCCACAGAAGACAACAGTGGTGGATGATCTTAGAATAATTACCATGGTGAATAGAAACCCATTTACAACAGACACCAAGTGAACAAAACTCTCCAGGATGTAGGTGTGGCACCCCAGGGTTCATGTGCCACAGTAACACCACCACCACAAAGGGTTAACTCCCCACACAACCCACAACACTACACTAGCGCCTCCAGGCCAGAAGGGGGAGCTAAAGCTACGTAACTATATATTCTGGTGTGGAGAAGAAGTGGCAGTTAGTTCAGTGCGGGCAGCACTGAGGAAGAAAGACCTGGGTGTAAAAGAGCTACGTTAAGCTCACCCCACGGTCCACTGTCCAGTTCCAGGCCAAGCCAGGGTCTGAGGAAAAGGAGAAGCAGAGGAACACACCGAGTTACTCCGAGACACCTGGGGACTGAGTCACCTGAGACTCACCCCAGAGAAGCGCATAGAACGGATACCGGATCTGATGCTATGCCTGACACAAGCAGCACAGTGAACACCGGATTAGTGAAGGTCCCACATCTTCACTGTACCACAGCGAAGCAACATAGCGGGGTCAGGAACACTGGATAAGACTCAAGTTGCCGAGCAAGTTGGTACCCCGAGGGGACACAGGGCTAGCAGCTTAGCTAAAGCAGCAGCAGGCCACACACACAGCGCAGGAACAGGGAGCCAAAGGACCCGGCCAGGGTGGGAGCAACCCGTCCCCTGTACAACTCCTTGGACAGTACTCATCTAAATTACCATCTGCTTCAGTAAAGACTTGGAAAACTACAAAACCATGAGTCTGTGTAATCCTTGCAAACCCTGTTCTCCCTCACAAACTGTTTTCATCATTACTGCCCCGGGGACCAGGCTCTGCCCGTGGAGAACCGTCACATCACAGGTTGCCGCCCATCATCAGGTTCTGCAGCAGCGGTGGTCACCCTGACCACATACACGGGTGGCGTCACGACTTTCTCCCCTGTAAATAACCCCCAACCTTTACTTGTGGGCTCGGGACACTGTCCGGACCAAGACTGCCGTGATAACCCCCGTGATACCCCAGTCCGGTACCGAGTACCCGTCCCAGTGCGCTCCACGTAGGCATATGTTTTGTCCCCTTCTGATGGCTGTAAATCCCAAGCGCTCTATTACAGTCCCTTAGATAATTGTATGCTCATACTTACCCCATCAGGGGCAACAGACAGTGTCAACTCAATCGTCACTGGAGCTGTAGAAAGACCAGGAGAAAAGCTGTTGTTTTCTTACAAATCTTGTATTAGTTACAATGAAACGATAGGTGAAAAGGAATATTCTGCACAGGGTAGTACACATGTGTCTTCAGTAATGGCTTCTGCAGACTAACTGAGGAAGAAGGAGGGACATCCTGTACAGACACAAACTAAGGGAAGAGGGCAGGGACAAACTTCATAAGTCTACCTAGCAACAACAGGAATTTCCTGATTGGTGGAAAATGCATACAATGCAAGAGAATATATACAACAGGTTGTTCCCATTCGTGGGACACAACGGCGTATCAATATCCAATCTACCATAAACATGAGACTGCATGAAAGTAAATACAGAGGGTTCACTGCATGATATAAGCCACTCAGTAGTCTGAAGAATAAGAACGCTAGTGTTCCGCCCGAATGGCATAATGTTGTGAAGTAGACTCACTGAACCAGTGGTGGAGTTGTGGTAGCTGAATACCTAAGACATCAAGAGACAGGAGAGTATCTTCACATAAACCAAGGATATTTGTTTAGAATAACAAAGAGGTTACCTAAAGGTAATGTCCAAAAGAGAGGACTCTCTGGATCGCGACACCGAATTCCCCTAGAGGAGCAACCAGTGAGGGAACATCTATACAGGAATGATCCTGGCACAGCTCCAGGGCATCTAAATACCACAAATCTCACCAAAATCTATATATTTTTTTTATGATTTGTGTAACTCTAGCAACATATATGAATCAAAAAAGGGTATACTTCTAAAATTTAACTTTTAATACTTCTGTATGTCCTATTCTTTGAACAAACATCAACACTTTTAAATGAAAGGAGGAGTATAACGATAGCCCTGTGCTCTCCCTATTATTAACCTGCTTAGCAACGGAATTTTCAACACTTAAAAAAGTGTGTATGGTGTCTCTGTACCTCGGCGGCTGGCCCTGGTTTCCTTGATTCAGTACCTGGAAATTATAAAAAAAGAGAAGAAGCGCAATAGAGTCTTATCTGATGGTACACTAAGTACCAGTGGGATCAGTGGGGCTGCCCTGATCAAGTTGTGGGCTTGTCACAACCACCACTGAAGCACATTGATGAACAAGGATATCAAAGAATAAAGCAAGGATGCACCATGTGTGCTGCCGGACAATGACAAGGTAACAGTGTTTTTTTCTTTCCAGGACACTTTATTAAGCCTATGTGTTTCGTTGCCCTCCTTTTTTATGTCCTGAGGAAGTGGCCAGAGGGCCACGAAACGTGTAGGACTTAATAAAATGTCCTGGAAAGAAAAAAACACAGTTACTGTGTCATTGTCCGGCAGCACACATGGTGCATCCTTGCTTACTCTTTGCAATCCTGATTCAGTACCTAGGAACCAGTCAAGCAAAAACTACACAACCATCCACTGATCTAGTAAAAAAGAAGAATAAAGTGTATCACACAGGATTTCTTCGAGTACGGGTCTATCCCTTATACTCGGTTACATGTAGTAATAAAGCTGAAACTGTGGTTTACAATAGCTCTCAATCAAACCAACACTATTTTTCTCTAACACAGGTCAATCAAAATACCTGTGTCAAAATACAGTTTGAATCACAGGTACTTCATCAATATTTACTTCAGAGACAAGACATGATATTTAAAGAGATATCAGTATTCCTATGAGGAAATGATATGTCAGCTCTATCTACCAAAACATAGCACCACAGTATAGATATAAAGGTTTCAACCCCATTTCAAGAGATTTTGCCATGAGAACATCATATAAATAGCGTTAATGCAGATATTGGACAGACAGAAACAGGTTAATAATGATGCATTTCAAACATGAAAGCTTTTCTGATTCCTGATTTCTTGATGCGTTTCCCCCTCTAACATCGTAGGGTTCATCAGGAGTGACAAGTATGATGAGGCTGCAGGGAATGATGTTTAACCCTGGGACGCCATAAGAGTAAACAATAATCCCCCTTCTTTTAAACAATGGCGGATTTGATTCATAAAGCCCACAAATCCCGGACAAGAGGGGTCACTTGTATAGACCGTAACATAGTAGGTAATAATGATGGGAAGACTGAGGAATGCTGGCTGTGTCTATGGAAGAATGCTGAAAACTACATGCAATCCTGGAAAGGCTGATCTAGCCAGTAGAGAAATCCGTGCTATACTTGTGCAGCTTGAATAGCCCGAAGTGGTATCCAGAATATCCTAAGAGATCCACAGGTAACAGACTGCCTGCAGAGGATTCTGTGGAAAGAGAGACATAGGTATAATGCAGAGCAAAGTAAGCAACAATCTTCTAGTGCAGAGTTCTTCAGGTGAGGGGCTTGGACACTGGCAACTTTCCTAAGGAATGAACATGGTGACCAGGCACCTCCCATAGGGGGAAGGTGCCTTATATATCCTGAGCCTCTCAGTAATCAGTCCAAATAGGTAAAAGGTGATCGATCTCTTTAAGTACGAGTAGAATGTGGAGCGAGACACCTAAGTGCCTCTCCTGGGATGCAGGCTCCAGGAGGAAAGGAAGTGGATGAACGTGTGGGACCACAAACCAGGTGAGACAGTGTGGCTGGAGGGAGGACAGAAGAGCTGCATTATGAGTGCCGGTCTCCCTGCCTTGCAAAGACCAGCCCTGCAGTGAGGACAGACCGAGTAGGAGGAATAGCATCATGGGATGAACATCGGTCATGCCCAGAGGAGACTGGCCCCGCGGCCAAGGGCATGACAGCTAGATTGGACTTTTCTAAAATATAATCTTAAAAAAACAGAACAGTTCTGGCAGAACATTCTTTGGACACATGAAACCAAGATCAACTTCTACCAGAATGATGGAAAGAAAAAATTATGGCAAAGGCGTGATACAGCTCATGATCTAAAGCATACCACATCATCTGTTAAACATGGCAAAGGCAGTGTGATGGCTTGGGCATGAATGGTGCCAGTTGCACTGGGTCCCTTGTGTTTTTTGATGATGTGACACTGAACAGAAGAATTCTAGGATTTTCAGAGGCATACTGTGAGCTACAATCCAGCCAAATGCAGCCAAACTGATTGGTAGGTGTTTCATAATACAGAAGGACAATGACTCAAAACATAAAGCCAAATCAGCTCAGACATTTATTAAAGCAAAGTAGTGGAATATTCTTGAATGACCAAGTCAGTCAACCCAATTGAGCATGCATTTCACTTCTTAATGACTAAACCTCAGACTGAAAGGCCCACAAATAAACAGCAACTGAAAACTGCTGTAGAAGAGGCCTGTAAGAGCATTAAAAAGGAGGAAACAGAGCGTCTGGTGATGTTCATGAGTTCAAGACTTCAGGCATCCATTGCTAACAAATGCTTTGAAACCAAGTATTAGAAATTAACATTTTATTTACAATTATTTAATTTGTCCAACTACTTTTGAGCCCCTGAAATGAAGGCATTCAGTTTAAAAATGTTTTAGTCCCTCAAATTTGTATGCAATCATTTTGTTCAACTCTCTGAATTAAAGCTGAAAGTCTGAACGTAAACTGCATCTGAATTGTTTTGTTCAAAATCCATTGTAGTAATGCACAGAAGAATAATTAGAAAAACATTGTCTCCATCTATATATGGACCTACTAATACAAAAACTTGAGCAGCACTGCCATTGCAATGGGTGCAAATCAATCCAAGCAAATCTTTTCCTTGCTCTGTAGAATAATCCAAAAAATGGACTGCAGCACACCTTGTTAGAGGTTGTAGAAGGCTTTATTGGGCCTTCAGGGTAACAGTGCGATTTTTCAGCCCTGAATGGACTTTTTTCAGGCTGAAAAAAGCCCATTCAGGGCTCAAATGTTGCACTGTTACCCTGAAGGCCCATTAAAGGCTTCTACAACCTCTAACAAGGTGTGCTGCAGTCCATTTTTTGGATTATACGAGGGGCGATCCAAAAGTAATGATAATTCAGTTATTTCTATTGCACACAGATATTAAAATAAAATGTTTTCTTCTCTCTTAGGTACCCACTAGTCCAAGAAAAAAAATCACTTAAATAGGCCACGATTCCCGAGAGCTACATTCACTTGAATATGAACTGCCTAGGAGTGAGCATCAAAATGGAAAAAAACGAGCTCAGAGCTATCATGAAATACCTCTGTTTGAAAAAAATGTCTACCAAAGACATACACAGCGACTTGGTGGAAACATTGGGGGACTCTTCTCCTCCATATTCCACAGTTGGGCCAAGGAATTTAAGCTCGTATATGGATCTAACTATAATTAAAAATAAGGGTGTGGGGTCCCTCGTATTTACACAGCAGAGATAAAGAAAATGGCTTCAAGCTGCAGCCCCCAGCTGTGTGTGTTATCTTGGCTGGGTATCCAAATACGGTGGAACCCAAGCAATTTATTTTTAATTATTTAAATAAATATAAAACAACAGCATGGGGTCTCCCTTCAATTTTACTACTCAGCCAAGATAAAGCACATGGCTGGGTTTAGTATTCTCACTCTGGCCCATAGTTATTTGCCCCCTACCATTTTGGTCAATTAAAGTGACTGCTTAGCCTGGCTTCACACCATGGTTTTTCCCTGTCAGGTTCTGTCAGGTGTTTTGCAGGATGCACCGGACAGAACCTTACAGCCCCGGACAAAACAGAACCGGAGGGCAAATATGCCCTCCAATCCTGTTTTCTGCCGGAATCAGCAGCTGCCACTGTTCAGTGCTGACGTTTCAGCATAGTGTCTGGAGGGAAGCTCTCCAGGGGCTGAAATTTCAGCCGTGGCTCTTTTACCTGTGCTGTCCAGGTGCTGAACGAGCGCAGCTTGAATTTCAGAGCCACCGCTCATTCAGCACCCGTCATCCGGGAACCGTATTGTTTTTCTGCCAGATCTGACGCTATCAGGCACTCATAGACTCACATGTTATGGGGCGCCGGATCGTGCTGGATTCGGTTTTGATCGATTGTAGCCCTGGACAAAAAAATCTTGCCAACTGCAATTTTGTGTCCGGGGCAAAAAACAAAATCAACCGTATCCAGCCGGACACACACCAAACGGTATGGCAAATAGCTGCCATCCGGCCCCATCCAGCACCATAGGGATACAATAGGGGCAAAATCGGATCCGGGGCTATCTGGGTCACACCAGACAGCCCCGGATCCAAAAAATCGTGGTCTGAAGCCAGCCTTAGGAGGAGATCTGGCACACAATGAAGGCTCTGACAGCTGCTGTTGTGAGAGTGTTGACATCAACTGAGTTCACAGCTGCCATACTGTGACCACAGGTGAACTCAGGTGACATCATCACTCTCACAACATCAGCTGTCAAAGTCATCATTGTGTGCTGGACCTGGCGCTAAGCAGTCACTTTAATGTCACCACTTGGCATGAGGTCTTGATGTAGCAGAGCCAGAGAGCTTTGCGGAACCTCTGTTATGGATTACAGTCGGAGCTGCAAGGGTATGTTTGGGGTTAATAAACGGGTAATAGAGGGTGTCTGTGTTTTTTATTTCAAATAAAAGATTTTTCTCTGTGCTGGTGTTTTTACCTATTTACTTATAGGATTGGTAATGTGGGGGTCTCATAGAGACCTGTTCATCACCAATCCAGGTCTTGATGTCAGCTGTTAACTCACAGCTGCCATTGACCCTTTGTAATACCCCAATTGCCACCAGACCAGGGCAATCAGGAAGAGAAGTGCAAAGCACCACATTTGGTGCATCTAATGGATGCTCCAAATCTGGGACAATTGCAGGCTGTCATTCTTAGCCAGGGGGACCCATTAACTATGAGCCTCCCAGTATGAGATTACCAACCCCCAGCCATATGTTTTATCTTGACTATCAAAATTGGAGAGGACCCACACTGTTTTTTCTTTTTTGAAATACACATTCAGTCTCTTGTATTTTGATACCTAGCCGACATAACGCACACGGCTGGGGGCTGCAGCTCGCAGCTGTGTGACTTATCTACACTGTGTATGAATATGTCAAGGGAAGACAATAAATATGTCAGCTGCATGGCGCAACACAGAAGGACAGCTAGGGATGGTAACACCCACCACTAAAGTTTGGGTCCCAATAGACTTATATGAGGCTTGGGCTCACGTTTGGGTCAAGTCCGGCTCCGAATTGGTTTAAATGAGGTTGGGAAATTCAGTGAACTGTTTGCCGATCTATTCGGCGAATATATGTCCATTCAGTGAACCGAACAAAACCCGAACCTTAAAACGCTTGCTCATCTCTACCCATGACCTAGTATGCAAATCTAGTTTTCTAACAATGGACACTATATTGCGACCCAAAATCCTTTGGTGATTTTCAGAGTTCAAGATTCTTTGCACTCAATCAAAGCACCTGTTGCCACAGACAGCAAAATAACCTCAAAACATTTTTGAACCTCAACCATATTTGACTGTAGGAACTTTTCTTTGTAGGTCTCATTCTCTTCTTCATAAACAGTAGAATGATATACTTACCAAAAAGCTCTATCTTTGTTTCATCTGTGTAAAAGAGGCTTTCCCAGATAGATTTTGGTTTACTGATGTACATTTGCCAAACTGCAGTCTAGCTTTTATATGTCTCTATGTCAGCAGTGGTGTTCTACTGGGTTTCCTGCCACAGCATTTCATTTTATTCAAATGGTGATGGATAGTTCATGCTGATACCATGCACCTAAGCCTACAGGACAACTTGATTTTCTTTAGAACTTGATTGGAACAGCGTATCCACCATCTAGACTATCCATTGTTGCAACCTTCATCAATTTTTCTCTGCCGTTTAACATCCAGGAAGATTATCAACAGAGACATGGGTTGTCAGTTTAAACTTCTTGATTATGTTGTGCACTGGGGAACAAAGGAACTCCAAGATCTCTGGACATGGACTTACCTTGACACTGTTGATATTTTTCAACAATTTTGGTTCTCAAGTCCTCAGACAGTTCTCTTCTCCTCTTTCTGTGTACAAATCAAATATTGCAGTTCCCATTATAAAGATAGGGGCTGCGGTGGCTGCGGTCAGCTTGCGGATCCCCTCCGCAGGACGCTGCAGAGGCGTCCGCAAGTGTGAAGGCAGCCTTAGTTCAAAGTCAGCCACTGCCTAGGCATGTCATCGTGCAGGGGGGGGGATGGGAGTGGGGGAGGGCTTGTTAGTCTAGGGACTTTAGATATACCGGTAGTAGAAGATGGTGTGTATGCCATAATGTCAGGGATCAGATACAGTCACAATCAGATGTTTATGATTTTATATGTAGAAGCAGCAGGTTTTAACTCCAAAACCCGCAATAAATAAATCATAAATTTCTTTTAATCAATTCTGGAGACTGATAGTGCAGCATACACACCATCTTTGACTACCGATTCATCTTATCTCATTATGGTGGCTGTAGCGGTTGTGGGTACACGCTATCTTGGTTGGTTGTGGCTCTGACAACTACCCAGGAGAGCTGTCCACTGTTCATTATCGCCATATGGTAAAACGATAAACCCTATTTTCACCTTGATTTTTTCCAGTTTCTTATCTAGGGACTTTAGGGAGATTAGGGATCAGCCACAGGTGAGTTAGGTGCTAACCTCTCCCCCTCTGTTTATTGCCAGGGCCTTCCTTTACATCTTTCCTGGTGTACCCTTCTGTTGTGCTGCCCACTGGGCGTCTTCTTGCTCCAGCATGACAGTTTGCCTTTTTTTCTATGTTTTTTTTGTTGTTCCAATACACATGACAGAAGTAAACATATGTATGACAAAACAAACATGTATAACTGTATTACTGTTCTAGGATAAATACTTTTTCTGTAACAATTTCAAGAGGTCACAAGTAAAAAGCTTATCCTTCATTAAATGGAATTTCATGGACTTAAATGTATATGGTTATTTATTGGATTTGTCACCAATATCAGATTGGCAACTATCCAAGATGTAAATCACCACAAGTCCGCTAAACTGCCGCACCACCAGGTCTACCCTCTCCTGGAGTATCCTCACCCATCCCTTGAGAATGTGAGCCCTCGTGGGCAGGGTCCTCTCTCCTCCTGTACCTATGTGTGCTTTGTATTGTTAATAATTATTGTACTTGTCTATCAGGGCCCCTTCCTCAAGTGTAAAACACTATGGAATAAATGGCGCTATTATACTAAATAATAATTAACAATAATAAGCACTCCTAATCCATCTCCAGTAATGACCCGCTTGTTTGAAATAACATAAGGCTTAAAATGACTCCACATTGTAGACTTTGATATTCCCTGTTAGTGAAGATTGGACTACTTTGTTTAGAAAGGTCTATATAAATCAAAAAGGGTGAGGGATTTGCCTTTACATAAAGTTGACGTTATCAGAAGATGAAAGTGAACCTGTGGAATCTCTATAAGAAGATACATGCGGAGAAAAACATAATAACGTAATAAAATACTGATGGTATTGCTATGATAAAATAAATGAATTCACTACAAACACAATAGGTGAAGTGACTTTAGTATGTTAGTGACCCTACTACTATGGAGATCTATAAGATTTCCATATTCCCTACAATCTCACCTTTTACCACTATTGGAGCTATTTCATAATCCAATGTTTCAACCTGGGGTCTCCTCAAAAAACTACACATGGTGGAAACAAAACAATATATGCAGACTACAACAACTTCTTAACCACTCGACACTTATGCCCAGGCACGCATTCATTATGAGATATAAAATTCCACCACAGAAACCTTCAGACTAGAGCAAATATATCACTTTATATATACCCTACTCAAAAATATAGCACATCCAAAAGTGACAGAATTTGAACTAAAATGTATGCATGACCCCTGGGCAAAGGATTATATCATAAATATACACAATGCTCAACAACCCTAGGGATAATCTTAAGCTAAAAGTTATGGAGCAATGGGAACTAGACCTGGGAATCACACTCACACCAGAAAGATGGTACAGATGTCATGAAAACCTCATGAAGGAAGTCATCAGGTTAAGCTTTTCCACAGGATGTACCTTGTCCCTAGCTTCATTCACAACATATACAGCTCCAAACCTGATAGATGCTTTAGAGGCTGTGATACTGTAGGGGACACATATCACACATGGTGGACATGCCCCATCGTAAAATCCTTTTGGAAGGACGTCATAATACTAATCGACTCCACTCTAGATAACAAACTTACACTCACGCCATCAGTATTATTGTTTGGGGACAAACTGCCTAATGTGAGTAACAAAACACATGGGCTACTCACATAACCATGGCCACCAGAAACCATATAGCCAAACAACGGAATACGAATACGTTATCATTAGTACAGGTAAAGCGCCGAATCCACACCATAATGCTCTTTGAGAAAATAGAGTAAATTAGAAATGACTCCATGAATCTCTTCAAGGCTATATGAGACCCCTGGATAGCCAAAAATGAAGACCGAGACCTCTTCAGAGTAATGTTGCTATCAACGTAAGAAACACAATAACACTAACCGCTATAAGGAAAATGAAACACTCTGATAACCAGACCAATGAGATAATATTCCATAGACACCTACACGAACCCTTGTTAAACTGTTACGAACATGCCTCTACCTCGCTACTCAAGATACGTCTTACACCAATACCAAATTGTACACTATTTTACAACGCCTTGCTACATGAACCTGAACCCTCCTGCAAGGGGACTGTTTTTACATTGCATTGATTAACAATTGTTCAAATGCTTTTGCTTTTCTTTTCTTTCCCCTTTTCTCACAATAAAATTTTGTTGAAACCAAAATAAGACTAGAGATACTAATTGGGATATTTTAAATAAACATTCTACATTTTAATTGTGAAAGACAGATTCCTCAAATGAGTTGTCTCCTTTTCAGGAAATATTGGTCTCAGGATGCAATTTATTATAAAAAAAAATACACTTCTCCTGTCCAGTATTTGCTGCAATGTTGGCACCACGTCAACAATGTGGCAGCCAATCATTGACTCAGAGGCGTTCCAACCATATCAGGATGAAAATGGGTGCATCAGCATTTGTTGACACAAGTGGAAACTGATGCAACCACAACGTTTTGTTGCCTGACCAATCAGGCAAAAAAACGCTGCGGTTGTATCAGTTTTGCATCTGTTTTTGTCCTGATCTGGGTATGCGTTTTCCCATAGAGATTGTTTTGTGAGTAGGAATTTGTAGTAGTTTAGGTCCGGGGAGAGAGAGAATGAAAGAGAAAGAGAGAGGGACTGAGACTGAGACTCCGGGTATAGACAGTAGAGAAAACAAATCAGGATGGACGGATCCATCCTGGACAGATCTGGACGCCATTGGGACACATTTCATTCACATTCTAATATAGCCAGATCCACATGCATCAGGATTTTTGTCATGCCACAAAAAAACAAATATGTGCATTCATGGAGGAGGTCAAAACGATGAATGGGTGTGGATCCACTGAAATACTGATACCAACGAATGTCCCTGCAGCCCCATGTTAAATATAGGGACTCATGCCTACTCAGGATGCTTCAGGATTTGGACAGATATCAACGCAACACAATAAAACGCTAGTGTGAAGCCACCCTTAGAGCTGGTGAGCTCACTGACTGGCAGCTGTGCTGCAGAAATGATGTCAGTGCTGCAGCCCAAAATCGGACACCAGGAACAGATGCACAGACTTCACTCTGCCCACATGGAAGGTGAGTAAAGTGTGGCTCGATTTTTTTTTTTAGAACACTACACCCTTGGACCAAGATTTTATAAAAGGGGATGACCCCTTTAAGGGAATATGGTATTTAGAATTATTAACAAATATTCAAAACAATACATGAATAGTGAGGAGCATAAAAAGCGAATAGGAAAAAACTAAATGTGCAAACAGGTAAAACTAAGCTGGAGATAGAGAAACCCATTGCTAAAGAGAATACAACTAACACTAAAATGTTATAACTGATAGTGCCACCCCTTTAAAAAGTAAAAAGGGAGGAATTGTGAAGGGTAATGAGAAGAAAGCAAGTTTATTAAACATTTTTTTCTCTCAATGTGAAATTCAAAGAGATAAAGCAAACTCTCCTTTAAATGTTGCCTGTCTAGCCCAGGCAAAAGTGCAGTGCTGCCTTAAAAAGAATAAAATAGACAAACCACCGGATCCAGATAGTATACAGTGATAGACAAACCATTATTATTAACATTTCAGCATTCTATAATTAGAGGATCTGTTCCAAAGAACTGGAACATAAGAAATGTTGAAATGTTTAACCTTGTGTGTGGCACACCACAAGGCGAATGGCGGCAATAGACTGAGGTGTCTACTAAACACATCCTCACTAAGGACTTTTGATTGCACATTAGAATTTATGATGCTGTTATGAGGTCACTTCATAGTCCTATCATCAGCATATTGTGAACCTATTTGTTCATACGCTGGTAAAAAGGGAAACAGATTATTATTATTATTATTATTATTATTATTATTTATTTATTTATATAGCGCCATTATATTCCAAGGCGCTTTACATGCTAAAAAGGGCAGACTAGGACAAATAACATAGTAACAATACAAGTAACAATAAGTGTTGACAATTCGGTCATACAGATACAAGAGGGGAGAAATCCTGTCCACAAAGGCTCACAGTCTACGAGGGGTGGGTGGGGATACAGTGGGAGGGGGAAATTCCAGTCATGAGGCGGTGTGGTGGACCGGGTCTTATTGCAGGTGGTAGGCTTGGCGGAACAGGTGGGTCTTCAGGCTTCTTTTGAAGGTTCCCAGGGTAGGAGAATGTCTGATGTGTTGGGGCAGTGAGTTCCAGAGTCTGGGTGAAGCACGGGAGAAATCCTGTATGCGGTTATGCGAAGAGGAGATGAGGGGGGAGTAGAGGAGAAGCTCTTGGGAGGATCGCAGGTTGCGTGAGGGTAGGTAACGGGAGACCATGTCAGAGATGTATGGAGGGGACAGGTTGTGAATGGCTTTGTATGTCATGGTTAATGTTTTAAACCGGGATCTTTGGGAAGTAGGGAGCCAGTGAAGGGCTTGGCAGAGGGGGGAGGCAGGGGAGTAGCGGGGAGACAGATGGATTAGGCGGGCAGCGGAGTTCAAGAGAGATTGGAGAGGTGCAAGGGAGGTATTGGGGAGGCCGGTGAGCAGGAGGTTGCAGTAATCGAGGCGGGAGATGATGAGAGCGTGAATAAGGGTTTTAGCAGTGTCGTGGTCAAGGAAAGTGCGAATCCTATAGATGTTTTTGAGCTGGAGTCGGCAGGAGGTGGCGAGGGCCTGGATGTGGGGCTTGAAGGAGAGGGAAGAGTCAAGGATAACCCGAGGCACTTAGCATGGGGGACTGGAGAGAGAGAGCAGTCGTTGACGATGATGGATAGGTCAGGTAGTGAGGGGGAGCGTCTTGGGGGGAAGACTATGAACTCTGTTTTGTCCATGTTCAGCTTAAGGAAGCGAGCAGAGAAGAAGGATGAGATGGCGGACAGGCAGTGTGGAATTTTGGATAGAAGGGAGGCGATGTCAGGACCAGACAGGTAGATTTGGGTGTCGTCGGCGTAGAGGTGATATTGGAGGCCATGGGACTCAATGAGTTGCCCCTGACCGAGAGATTGTATATATGGGAACCTTTAATGGTCGCAGAAGAGCTGGGAACCACACAGATAGGGGGTAAGGCGAGGAGGATGGGGAGGGGTGACGCTGAAGGTGGCAACAGTTAAGTATGAGAGATCCTGGAGAAGAGAAGGTCCGTGATGCCAAGAGATTCAAGGATCTGAAGTAGAAGGGAGTGGTGCAACCAGTGTCGAAGGCGGCTTGACAGGGTCAGGAGGAGAGAACAGAGTTAGTGACTTGTTTTGGCAGTCATAGGTCATTTTGTATTTGGTTAGGCTGTTTCAGTGGAGTGGAAGGGGTGCGCAAACCAGAATTGCAGGCTGGTCAAACACGGAGCAGAGGTAGAGGTGATAGAGAAGCTTATATTGACATTGTTCAGTTATATTAGAGGCGAAATGGAATAGAGTTGAAAGTTTAGGCTGTGTTGGAACAGTTGTGGGATCGATGGAGGTTTTTTGAGATCTTGGCTTTGATTAAGGTGTTTGAAGTGTTGAGGTGATAAGTCCGGTGGTGATTGATATGGTTTGAAAAGATCCCTCTGGCCGTAAAAACTTCCTAGACAGGGTCACCTTCTATAACCGGAACGTCGAATCATTTTACCTCAAATGAGGGATTTATGTGTATCAGTGAGAACTTAGCTTGCTGAGTGCCATTTTTTACCGTGGTTGTCCTCTTGCCTTTCATAGTTTTATCTTGTATTCTGCACCTTATTTTTGAATATTTGGTTATTCTTGGGTATGATTCTCGATGGTCTGTGCATTTCACACCTTGGGATCATTTTGCACTCTAAAAAGGCAAGTCAGTATCAATCACTCCGCCTTCTGATGAGTCCGACAACATAAGGTCGGACAAACGCGTAAAGATTTGAGAAGTACTGCATCCATCTTGAATTACCAAGGAAAAAAGCATGTGACGTCTAAAAACCACTTATATTTGAGTTAAGTGGTACCAGGAGTGTTTTCTCCTTAGGAACCCCTTATCAGGTAAAACAGGGTAAGATGAGGGATAACCGACATGGTATGGAGGCACCAACTACCATAGGGTGAAAATCGCCCATTGCTAGGTAGGTGAAAACAAATGAGGGAAATTTAGTCTCCCCTAGTATCACACGCCCTTTCTTGGATTCAAAAGTTTGTCGTCTTTTGTGATGTCTTTTCTATGTGGGTCTATGACCTTTTTATTGAATTGTTAATAAAGTAATTTCTTTTAACAAAACTTAAAATTGGTAACCCATAATTCCTTAAAAAAATTGATATATTACGTCCTAAAATATTAATATACTCTAAGTGAAGGAGTACAGTGCTGCCTTAAAAGAAAAAAAAAGACAAACCACTGGGTCCAGATAGTATACAGTGATAGACAAACCATTATTATTAACATTTAAGCATTCTATAATTAGAGGATGTGTTCCAAAGAACTGGAACATAAGAAATGTTGAAATGTTTAACCTTTATTGCGTGTGAAATTTTGAAGGTTTTTTCCTAAGCGTTAGGATCTTTTAGTATTTTTAATAAATGGATAGTCCATATCAACATGGGTTTATGAAGAATTGGTGCTATGAAACTAATTTGACCAGCTTCTACCATGACAATGGTTCTAGATGAGACTGGGAAATCTGGGTGAATCGTTGTTGTGAATCAAGTTTCTGAGCATTGGATACTGTGTTGCATATTTTTCAGATGGTAAAGGCCCAGTTACACACACAGATAATTGTGCAGAGATTGTTCGCAGATCTATGGTTGCAGTGAAATCATGGACACAATGTTCTATTTTGTTGCCGTGTACAATGGAACAATGTGTCCATGATTTCACTGCAACCAGAGATCTGTGACCAATATCTGCACAATTATCTGTGTGTGTAAGTGTGCCTTAAAGGTACCGTCACATGGCAATTTTGCTAGCAATTTCACAGGCAATTTGCTGGTTGCAGTGAAATCATGGAGACATTGTTCCATTTGTACACAGCAACAAGATAGAACAATGTGTCCATGATTTCACTGCAACCAGCAAATTGCCAATGAAACTGCAAGCAAAATTGCCGCGTGTGATGGTACCTTGAGGCACACTTTTCCCCATAAGATATTTTGGAGGAAAGTGGGGGATGTTTCTTACAGTCTGGATTACGTGGTTGTGGGTGCTGTGGTGGAGGTGCGGGTCAAAGGAGGCATAAGTAGGGTCACAAAAGGCAGCAGCCAGTGTACAGCATTGAAGCGGAGCACTGAGAGGTGGGCGGGATTATGGGCATGAGAAGCAGTGAATATCAATTCTCTTTAATAGCGGGCACACATGATCACCCAGCTATTGGCTTTCTGCAGCAGTTTGGCTATAATGTGTGTCCACTATTAAAATGAATATTTACTTCTCCCCATGCTAATAATCCTGGGTGTGGGGAAGTAGTGAATATTATGACAGCTGACAACATGTAACTGGGAATGCATCTAATTGACATTGTGCTATGCTGCTTACACACTAAAGTTAGTTGCCGGGATCAGAAAAGGTCAACGTGCACTCGTGGAGTGGACAAAGGGTGAGTAGGATCACGTATATTTTTTATGTGTGTGGTGTGATGGTAGGTTTGTATACCAGAATGCGCCTATGATGGGGGATATATATACCATGATAGGGATTACATATACCAGGATGAGCGACATAAATATATATATATATATATTAATATATTATATAATTATATGTATATAACAGATAAAAGGTTGAGCAGCGATTCTTAAAGGCGAAGAGAAGGTACTGAGACTGACGAAAAGTGCTTAAACCAATGCCTTGAAATGCAATAAAGGCTGAAAATATTTAAAGATTGTGTGCTGCAAGCTTATTACAATATTTATATATTTTATATAATTTAATTAATAATATATCTCTATATATAATAGCCAGGAAGGGGAACATATATACCAGGAGAGGGTTCCCTATATTTTTTCTATTTTTTCGTCTCATTTGCTCTTCTAACATTGTCCTTATGGTTTTGCAATTGTAGTCTAACAGAACGTACCACAATACATTATTCTCTGGGAACAGGACCCATCTTTTCTGCTGGTATGATTGCTGGACATTCCCTTTGATTGACTTGCCATCATATAGTTTGATGAGGACGATATAGGCACTCTCAGGTGCGTGAAGTTTCCCATGGATGACCACACCTAGTGATAAAATCCACAATTCTCATACTGACATGATTGAGGTGATTCTTTTAGACTTTCCATGCGTTACACAAAGTAAACAGATGGGGGAAATTAACTTTAATTTTCCAAGCATAAATTCGTGTTTCAGTCATGTATGCAGCGAACTGTGGAGCTTCAGACACTTGCTCGGTGTATTAGAGTGCGCTGAACTGACCCATTGATGAAGGTCCCCCTTATGTTGAGTGACTCTCAGTCAGTGCCAGGGGTGTGGTTGCAGCCCCTGCTCTCCATCTCCACCCCTCTTATTCTGACATCACCCCTGCATTACTACAAAACACCAGTGATTTCTATTTCACTTTTCCATAACAAATAATAGCATATATACTCAATTTAGTATTCTCACATAAAAAGTAGAGAGTAATTCATGCTTATATAAAAATAGTATTTTTTTATTCACAAATATTAACACTTACAATTGCATAATACAAATTAAACAACTGCTGACACGTGTAGGGACATCAGAATAGACCACTAATTATAAGGCCACAAAAAAATCCGATTTCATTCAATATAAAGTGGTGCAAGATGGCATATATATAGTTGTATAATCTAACATCAGGCATTAGCTGCTACAGAACTAACAGCTTAACGTGTATATGAGCAGCTATCAAAGATTCCCATGTATGGAAATATAACTATCAGAGCATAGCTTTAAGCAGCAGCAACACAGCCTAATTGAAAACTATATTATTACCTATATTGAACTGACACTTATTTAAATACAATGTTAGTGGATCATATCCTGGATGTGCCTGCCACCTCGATGCACATTTTCTTCCTGAAGAAGACTTATTGAAACATGTGTCGAGGGATATCCAGGAAAGGATCCACTAACATTGTGTTTAAGTAAGTGCCACTTCAATATAGTTAATAATATACTTTTCAATTAGGCTGGCTTTCTGCTGCTTGCAGCACGCCCGCTGTTGTGGGGTCATATTTACTCAGAACTCTCCTTCACTGCCCACATCCAATCACTCGCTCGCTCATGTCACCTACGTCATCCGATCACTCATTCGCTCATGTTACCTACCGGTATGTCTTAAAAACATCTTTAGAGTTCAACCTTTTCTTACCAGTAACTCTGCAAAAACTCTTACTGCCGCTCTTATTCATTATCGTCTGATTATTGCAATTCTCTACTAATCAGTCTCCTACTTATTAAACTCTCTCCTCACCTGAATACAACAGCCAGGAACAATATTCCTCTCCAACCGTTTCACCAATGCCTCTACTCTGTGCCTGTAATTCCAGCGATTGCCCATCCACTGCAAAGTGCAATATAAACGTATTACTCTCATCCACATGCCCTATACAGTTCTGCACTGCCCTACATCTGCTGCTTCATCTCTATCCATCACCTTACCCAGTGGTGTAACTTCAGGCCCAGGGGCCCCGATGCGAAAGCTCCAATGGGACCCCCAATTATTGCAACTGTTTAATAGTATTAGTCTTTTTCTATAGGCCAAAGGGGCATTTGAGGCCCATTAGGCTGCAGGGCCCCGGTGCGATCGCAACCCCTGCACATATTGTAGTTACGCCCTTGACCTTACCCATATCAACTGTTCCGCTAATGACCTAAGACAGACATCTTCAATAATCTGAACCTCCCAATATCGTCTCCAAGACTTCATTTGAGCTACACCAATTTTCTGGAACATACTACCAAGAACAATTTCATTAATTCCCAATGCGCACACTTTATGTTCATGTCTGCGCAAGTGCCCTCTGAAATGTGAAGTACTGCAGGAAATGTTTGCCACTATATAAATAAAAAATATTATTATAATTATTATCTGCAGGTTTAATAGGGTTTTTCATCTGATGGGTTCCCTTTAAGGTGGACCTCTCCCCAAGTCAAAAGTGTCCGTTTTTGCTCTTATATTATTTCGATGCTCCCTGATTATTATTTTTAAATCTACTGACCAATTCCAGAGATATGGGTTTCTTAGGGCTAATTCTTATAGCTTTTACCATGGAGGATGTGCTAACAGGGTGAGAGTCCAGAGCAGCCTGAAGATCCAAACCCAGAGAATCCTCCAAGCAATGATCCCTTCGTAAAGATCATAAAAATTCCACTAACTAAACAAGTTCATTATCTGATCTGTATGGTGGATTTAAAGCAAAAAATGGGAATATACACATGATGGGATTAATAACCAGAGATGGCGACATAATCATATTATATAATAACTCCTCAGTATATTCAACCCCCTGCAGATTTAGGTGGTTTGATAAGATCATATAAGTTAGAGCCTTCAAAGTGAAACGAGAGTGGATTATTACAGAAGATAAATCTTACAAACCAAAAAGTTTATTTGTGCTCAGTTGAATGTCAATAAATTTTAATCAAAGGTGGTCAATTTGTATTCACCCAGGGGTTTAATATTTTGTGGAATGACACCTTGTTTGCAATTACAGTAATAACGTCTTTTATAAGACTGTCACCGCATACTCTTCTGAGTTATCTTGTGCCCACTCCACAATGAATCTTTCAAGCTATATGAATTAGGTTCTTTGGGTGTCTCATTACTAATTTAGCTCCTTCCACTTTTAATATCACTCAACAGTGAACTTACTAATGCCACTTCCTCACCTTGATAATTTCCCCTGCCTATCGAATTAGGCCTTAGTTTCTATTGTGTCAGCAGTATTGGTCAATGTCTTGTTGGTAAATGAAATTACGACATTTTAATCCTTGATGTAAGACAAGGTCTCTTCTTCCCAATCTCCAGTATAAGCTTGCTTCCATCTGCACATGATGCGGACCAGATGGCCATCCCCTTGGCTGAGAACACGCCAAAGGATATAGCGTGCGCTAGCCACCTTGCGCTTGTACTTGAGGGGATGGTATTTTCGGGTCGCATGACAGTTACCAACCATAACTCCAACGCACGTGTATGGTTGGCACCCAAGACCGATGTTGGTCTGCACCCAGCCATACAACCTTGCATGGTTGCCCTCAGAGCCCCAAGTGACATGTCAAGCCCCATGTGATGACGCGAGCGACTTGACATGGCACTTTCGAAAGTAAGCGGTACCTACGGGCTTCGTTCGGGACATCGGCCAGCATGTGCGTGGAGTAGTACTATAAGGTTATAGACTGAAACACAATGTCCTAGGGCAGGGCACTTGTATAATCGTTCCAGTGACTTCGCTGTTATGTCACTGTCACGATGATCTTTGGGGCAGGAATGCACTGGTTGATCAGTACTCTAACACAAAATGGGGTTATATATTGTAAGACAAAAGAGTCTATGCCAGAGGAAGTTGTAATAATGAATTCACTGAAAATTCAAAAGAAGCCTAGTTGTCTTGCTCAATGTAATATTTTACAAGTTTTGCTTACCGGATTACTGAAGATGGGTCAATGGGTTATTGATCCAGGGATTTATCCTGATTCTATATTTGTATTCAGACAGGATATTTTTTCTCTAAGTTGAGAATCATTGCCGTTTGCCTCATTAAGATTTTTGCCTTCTTCTGGATCAGCTTTATTTTAACTTGGATATTATGTACTTTTGTCCTTATAAATGATGTTACTATGTTTCTAGATTGGAACTAATAATATCCACCTTTACTTATTTATTGCTGGAGGTAATATTTAGAATTGCACAGAAATGAGAACTGCATACAAATAGTAATATAAAGTTATGATTTTCACAGAGCTCATCAATGATTCCTCCTGTGATAGGAATGCTGGCAACATAACAAGGTCAGATGAGGATGGAAAGTACGTTACCAGACAGTTTTCTATGAGGATTGTGTAAAGTACAATTTGGTCACATGGCTATTGTGAACATTATAATTAGTAGTATAACATAAAAAGATTGGACTCTAGGTCCAATTGGATCCCAAATTATAAACCTAAAAAAACCAGATTCCAACCACCCGCACGCGGTAGGGGGTGAATGAGACCGTGGCTAATGATCCAAGAAAAAGAGATTTATTGCAGTGTGCAAGAACTTTATTGTGAAAATATAAATATTACTTCGTAGCCGTCATTACGGGGAAACGCGATGAGGGAGAGGTGGTGTGTTAGTTGGTCCCTGCTTAGCCAAGTCTGTAAAGATGTAGGAGACACAAAGAGAGAAAAGAGGGGCCAATGGTGCAATATCATCAAAAACTCAGTAAATTAGTGGCTGAGTAATTACTAACCTATTAGTGTTGTGCAGTCCATGCACAACACTGGTTAGGGTGTGAGCAGCAACAAGGTTTCCCTCCTGTCCTGGATAATCTGCAGTGGATGTAAAAAGGAAGGATTGCGGCCCAGCCCGGTCTGCAGCAGCGTCCCCGCTCGCTTCCTAGTGTTGCCCAGGCTCCGCCTCCTCGCGTCCCATGTGACCAGGCACGCTGACGCAGACAGGTCCTGTGTCTTCAGTAATAGCCGTTGCCACAGTGATACAGGTCCTGGAGCTAAAGACGAGCAACTCCTGCCGTGTCCTCCAGGAGAGAACAAATGTAGTAAAGCAATTAGCACGGTCTCTTGGGCGCTCAGAACAAAGCCAGGATCCTGATCGGTGGAAAGTCGCTTTATTAAGAAAACCTCCGTCACCACTCTGGTGATGGAGTTTTCTTAATAAAGGACTTTCACCGATCAGGATCCTGGCTTTTCATGAGCGCCCAAGGAGACCGTGGCTAATTGCTTTACTACCCCCACAGCTTATTTTCGGAACAGGGTACTAAGTCTGTAAAGATGTCACAAGGTATGGGTTCGTTTTTCTATAAAACTCCAGGTTTACCTCCTGTTTAGCACTCTGCCTATGATGATACTACTGACTATGCTTTATATAAGGGCTTGTGGTGTTTAAGACATAGGAGTACAGGGCACTCATATAATTTAGTGGGGGGGTAGCAGGTGTCTTTTCAGGTACTTAAGACCTAGTGAATTTGGGACTATGTTGGTACACTTATTTTAAAGTACTAGACTGTCCTTTGATATAGGATATATACTGGTGACACGTATATGTGCGACCTCCTTGACCTTGCTTTTGTTGTGGCAATATAGTGTTAAACCTTTTGGTTGTCTGCCCTGTTCTCATAACACCTAATATTGTTCTGCTACACATTACTTTTTGATTTCGCACTCCTCTGTTTTTGATCTGCCAATCCTGCTTGTCACTTTATGGTGTAATATTTATATTTTCACAATAAAGTTTCTTGCACACTGCAATAAAATCTCTTTTTCTTGGATCATTACCACGGTCTCATTCACCCCCTACCGGGTGGGGTGGTTGGGATCTGGGTTTTTTAGGTTTATATATTATAATTAGTAGTTTTATTAATATTAAGGTACTCAGCTTTAGGTTGTTTTGTCTCACAAAAGGAGCAATCATTTCTGGTCTCCATTAGAGATGAATGAACCCTTGGAAGTTTGAATTCGGTTCCCCAAATAAACAACATTCATCAAACAAGTTTGACGAACAGTTCGCCGATCATCCAAACCCCATTTCAATCAATGGGAGGCAAATATAAATAGCTAGAAAACACCTTAAAAGGAGCCCAAAAGCTGGCAAACACAGCTCAAACCATTTTACAGTGGCGCCCCGCTGTTTTGGCACACACATTATCTTCCTACACTATTAGGCTATGTGCACATCAGTCGGTTCTGCATCTCTGCAGACCGACCGGGAACCGGTGGACACTGGCAGAAACTGAGTTTTCTGTGCTCAGCAGTGTCCCTCGTTTTTTGCTTGTTTTTTGCTCGTTTTTTGCTCGGTTTTGTCGGCGGTTTTTCTGAGCGGTTTTAAAACTGAGTTTTTTGTGTACTTGATCAGCTGGAACCGCTGGAAAAACTGAGGAAAGAAGTCACTTGCTCTATATTTGGAAACCGGTGGAAAAACCCAGATTTCACTGAAAACGACCAGAAGAAAAACGTTGTAATGTACACAGCGTTTTCTAAACTCCATTGACTAGCATGTTAATCCAACCGGAGGCTAGGATTAACATAAATTAACATAAAACTCAGCGGAAACCGCCGACGGAAAACGCTGAAAAACAGCCCAGAAAACTACTGATGTGCACATACCCTTACTTAGCAAGCTTCAGCACTGCTGTCTCACACACCATGTTAGTGGGCCTGCTCATGAACCTCAGATATCTTCATCATGACTTCTCTGAGGTTGTCTCAGGAAACAGAGCGGTTATCATGCAGCAGGGAATTCCGGTGTGCCCATGGTACATTGTTTATGCTTCTTTTTAAGCATCAAAACTGAATGTCTATCCTGAGGCCAGTCTAGGAGAGTTCAGAAGTGCTATGCCAATGTGTTTTCTTTCCCTTGTAGATTTGATGCAGATTTTGGGGAAGAAAAAAGAAATCTGAACTAGATGTGCAACGAGAAAAACAAGCAACAAAGTCACAGCTTTTCTGACCTGCATTAGACTTTCCTGGCCCCAGGATAGATATACAGATTTTGAAGCAGATTCTCAAAATCTGTGTCAAAAAAAGCATAAAACACAATGCACAAGGCACAGGACCTAAGAGCATCCAGGGAAAGCCGAAGTTGTAGTGAAAAGGCTCAACGATTTCTCTTGCCCTTTGGCTACTTCCATAGAGACGTCTAGGGCAGGGGTGGCCAACTACATTCCTCAAGGTCTGAAAACAGTGCAAATGTTTTGGATTTCCTTAGCATTGCACAGGTGCTAATTTCATCACCTGCAGAGGTGATGATTCCAGCACCTTGTGCAGTGCTAAGGAAATCCTGACAAAATGCACTGTTAGCGGTCCTTGAGAACTGCACTAGACCAGCCCTGTTCCACTGCAGTAGGTGTAGTGTCTTGCAATTCTATACCTCATACCTTCAGGCCAGAAGCCTAAAGCTTGTTCACCTGTTTCTGTAGGGCAGTATCAAAGCACCTGTTTACAGAAGCAGTCCAACATACAAGGAGTGAACTCAAAAAACTTTACTATAACATAGACTACAAGTCTCAAACACAAACGTGAATCTGTCAGGTCAAAAATCCATATGTAACTGATATCATTTTCTAATTCCTTTATCTAAGCTCTCTCTGTTCTTGTATTTCTATTATTTATGCTTCCCTCCAATCCTGTATAAACTTCAAAATAAAAAATGAATTCCATCTGCCAATACAGTGAGCTCTCTGCTATCCACTCCCAATGAATGAACATGCATGCATCATTACAGTGTCCTGCCTTTCTCTAACGTGTGGTGTGTGACTCATTCACTGTATATAGAGGAGAAGGGAGGGGGGAGGAGGGGTGATATTAGCTCCAGGTATGAACTCTTCATGTGTGTATCTGAGACATATGTACGGTGTGTGCAGTCTGAGATATTTCTATGTGATTATATGAACATTTGATCATTTGCTCAGTAGATACACACATTACATGTCTGCAGGAAAACCAAAGTTCATATATACACATAGAAATCTTACAGATAGTACAGGCTGCAGCACAAAACACTTCCCTCCTCCCAGGACAGAGCACAGAGGGGAGGGACAGAACACCAGCTTGGGTGGGTGTGGATATTTAAATAACACTTATACATCAGCTGGACTATTCGGCAGTTAATATAATGGAGAGCACTAATGTACCAGCTCCCTGCAGGGTTTGAAAATGCATATAACAAGGAAACTACAAATCATACAACAATAATTTTACATGGTTTTAAAAGGTCTGCACAGGCACTATTCAAGGGTAATATTAGTAACATACTGAAAAATGACCTGACAGAGTACCTTTAAACTGCTGGAAAGTCATGAAGGGCAGAGTCCATTAAGGTCTTTCAGTTGGACTCTAAAGGCTGCATGCATGCCCAGTAGGGGGAATCACAAAATGCGCTCACTGGTCGACCAACATGCCTTTACGAAGGTTCACTGAAATTGTCTCTCATCATTTTCTGCTATGTCCTCGATGGTTGTTGCAGTTTTTCCAGGTACTCCGCTGCGAGTCAGTCAAGGGGGGGCGCAGAATTTACTTCTCTAGGGGCATTCTCTGCCACCACCTGTCCCCCAGTACACTTCATCATACCCACTGCTGGAGAGGATGATGGAGGAACTAGGGACGACCACACCTTATAAGACAGACAGGACCAGCTTAGGGAACACCGTCAGGCCCTCTTGGTTTGGGTGCATCTGGCTGGCCAGCCAAGAGACACCTGGGCTGCTCCTGATGCCAACTTCTCTCCAGGTCGGCCTCCTCCTGCTACTTCTCAAATTGGTCAGCAGCGGGAACATGACATATGTCAAAGGCAAGCCACCCCTTGCTGCCCACAACTTGTAGCACCAATGCCCCATACATTGTTCCACTATAAAACCAAACCCCTTATCCTGCAGGAATGCCACCACCTTGCCTTGGGGGTACATTGGTTGAAGAAGTAATTAGGCCCATGCAACCAGTCCCAGGTGATGGCATTCGAAAGACGAATTTCCTCAACAAAAAAGACAGCTGCAAGACAACTTTAATATGAATTGTACATACAATATAATACAGTTGTACACTTGCCAAAAGTCTGTATTGTAAATGTATGGCATGAAATGTGAGCCCCAATGTGAACAATGTTTCAAATGTATGTAAAGCGCTATGGAATTAATAGCGCTATATAAATGAATAATAGTAATTATTATTATCATACATTGGTGTTTCATCAATGTGAACACACCTATCAGATCGTGGATGTGAAGCATATAATGGCCATATGCTTTTTTTTATATGAATTGCTATCACATAAATGTAGAAAAGATGGCCTTGCACTCTGCTGACCCTGTGCAATAATAAAGGTTTTCTCTCCCATCAAAAATAATAATAAAAAAAAAAAAATAAAATAAGTATTAAAAAAATATATAATAAGCTCTCTAAAATGGGATGTTTTAAGAACATTGTAAGCTTCCTGGACTTCACAGTTGTTGCCACATCTGGCACTGTTTCCACAATTCACACCCTGCAGGTGTCTTAAACACCTGCAAGCTCCAGGAAGTTTAAACAAATTATTTTAAAGGTGCACAAAATTCTACAGCTTAACACAAACCGATAGACTTGATGGCTGGGAACACTCCTACCCGTAAGATTAGATGTTGTTTCTGGCCAGCAGGTCTTCCGGTGAGCGTTTTGGCCCCAAAAATCAAGGAGACTTTAGGGCCATTTAAGATTTTGAACTCTTTTCCTGAACCAAGCCGCATTTTGGTAAATTGCTCGGGTTTCTGATCGCGAACCGAATTACCAATGTTCGTAACGAATTTGAAATTGGTGAAAATGATTGGGGAGAGTTCGCTCATCTCTACTTGTGACATATACACACTTTTAACCATGCACTTATCACTTTATATTATATTGTATGTAATAATATTGCATAACATATAAGATTATCAAGTGACAAATTTCCTTTTTGAATCACACTCTTCACTTACCGTATATACTCGTGTATAAGCCGACCCGTGTATAAGCCGACCCCCCTACTTTTGCCCCCAAAACCTGGGAAAACCTATTGACTCGTGTATAAGCCGAGGGTGGACCCCAGCACAGGTATACAGCCCTCAGCAGTGTGGTATACAGCAGCCCCAGAGGTATATACAGCAGCCCCAGTGGTAGTATACAGCAGCAGCCCCAGTGGTATATACAGCAGCAGCCCCAGTAGTTAGTATACAGCAGCCCCAGAGGTATATACAGCAGCCCCAGTGGTAGTATACAGCAGCAGCGCCAGTGGTATATACAGCAGCAGCCCCAGTAGTTAGTATACAGCAGCCCCACAGGTATATACAGCAGCCCCAGTGGTAGTATACAGCAGCTCCAGAGGTAGTATACAGCAGCCCCAGAGGTATATACAGTCCCAGTGGTAGTATACAGCAGCCCCAGAGGTATATACAGCCCCAGTGGTAGTATACAGCAGCCCCACAGGTATATACAGCCCCAGTGGTAGTATCTAGCAGCCCCACAGGTATATACAGCCCCAGTGGTAGTATCTAGCAGCCCCACAGGTATATACAGCCCCAGTGGTAGTATCTAGTAGCCCCACAGGTATATACAGCCCCAGTGGTAGTATACAGCAGCCCCACAGGTATATACAGCCCCAGTGGTAGTATACAGCAGCCCCACAGGTATATACAGCCCCAGTGGTAGTATACAGCAGCCCCACAGGTATATACAGCCCCAGTGGTAGTATACAGCAGCCCCACAGGTATATACAGCCCCAGTGGTAGTATACAGCAGCCCCACAGGTATATACAGCCCCAGTGGTAGTATACAGCAGCCCCACAGATATATACAGCCCCAGTGGTAGTATACAGCAGCCCCAGAGGTATATACAGCCCCAGTGGTAGTATACAGCAGCCCCACAGGTATATACAGTACCAGTGGTAGTATACAGCAGCCCCACAGGTATATACAGCCCCAGTGGTAGTATACAGCAGCCCCACAGGTATATACAGCCCCCCATCAGTATACAGCAGCCCCAGTGGTAGTATACAGATGCCCCAGAGGTCCCCCATCTATATACAGGCCCCCCCGCCGCAATCCTGTAAGGGAAGAGATTAGTATACTTATCCCTCCGCTGCCGCTGTCCCTCCGCCATTACGATCCTCCGTCTTCTTCCAGCGTCTTCCGTCTTCTTCCGGCTTCCTCCTCGGTCGCGCAGGCAATGACGGCATTGCCTGCGACCATCGGAGGAAGCTGGAAGAAGACGGAAGACGCTGGAAGAAGACGGAGGATCGTGATGGTGGCGGGACAGCGGCAGCGGAGGGATAAGTATACTAATCTCTTCCTTTACAGGATTGCGGCGGGGAGGGAGCCTGTATATAGATGGGGGGCACTGTATACTGTATACATTGTATACAGTATACAGTGACTCGCGTATAAGCCGAGGGGGGGACTTTTCAGCCCAATTTTTGGGCTGAAAAACTCGGCTTATACGCGAGTATATACGGTATATTTTTATTTATGCATAATATTATATATGTAAATGTCAATACACTGTAATGTTTATTGTCATTGCTATTGCTGTGACTTTTCTTTTTCTTTCCCCTTTTAATAATTTTTTATTCTTCCCTTCCTGTCTCTCCCTCTGTGAATCTTTTCTTTCATCTTCTCTTGATTTTTATTTCTTATCTTTTAGTGATCCTTCTGCTTATATTGTCATACTATTTGACTATGGGATTCTTAGATAGAGACTCCGGTATCATGGCCAATCTGGTGTGCATGCGTGTTAGGTCTGCACGCCATGCCTCCCTGACGGCCATCAATGAGAGTTATGTGCTCATGTATGGTGACATCAGTAAGTCAGAGTTGACTCAACATGTGCACACCACGATGATGGCACTGGGCAGAGGTGCACATGATGGCACAAAATAATGTCTGCATGTGCCACTAAGGAATGGTGACTGATACTGGCGTCTATGTATATCATAGGCTGGTCAGCATAGCACTCACATCCCCTTGAGAAATCAGAGAGTGTGATTCACACATTGTGGCTGCTTTGAGTATGCCTTTGTTTCTATTGAGATGATGGGTACCGTAATTTGCATACTTATACATTTGCGCCTTGAATGGGACTAAGATCTAAGTATAATATGAGAGGTTTGGTCTATATGTGGGCTTTGCATTCATATTGATACATTGTGCAGTGTAGGAAATTGCTGCCCACCCTTCCCATAGACTAAGATAGGACTAGTTCAAATAAGTATGAGGATAGTGGCTGATAGTTTAATTTACCTATCCCTGTCATGGTTATCTAGCATATACCTATCAGATGAGATTTATTTCTGACCAATACTTATCCTTCCTTTTTCTTTATTATCTTTTTTATCCAGTTTATATTGGCTTATGATGCAGTACCTACCTCTTTATTGATTATACTTAGAATAATAATAACGGACCTTTGTCTATACATGGATTCCTCCTTTTTTACCATATTTTTATTTTTGTATACATTTTTCATGAAAAAAGAATAAAATTAATTTTATGATATAGTGAGTTCTTTGTACTCCATTCTGTGCTATGGTTTATACATTCATGGCACTGTAGCTAATCTCCCTGGATGTGGACAACAGAGAAAATGTGATGAGAGGTTGCAACAGTCCAGATGGTGGATGAGTAGCCACAATCAAGTTCCAAAGAAATTCAAACTGTCCTGCAGGCTCAGGGTGTATCAGGGCAAACAATCTGTCGACATTTGAGTGAAATGAAATGTCATGGCAGAAGATCCATGGGGATCACACTGATGACACAGAGATATAAAAATACTAGAATGCAATTTGCCAAAATGTTTGTGAGTAAGTCAAAATCCTTCTGGGAAAGTGTCTTTTGGACACTAGAGCTTTTTGGTAAAGCACATCATTCTACTGTTTACTAAAAATGTAATGAGACCTACAAAGAAAAGAACACAATACCTACAGTAAAATATGGTGGGGGTTCACAGATATTTGAGGGTGGTTGTACGGCTTCTGGGACTGGGTGTCTTGACTATGTGCAAAACATCATGAAATCTGAAAATTACCAAAGGATTTGGGGTTGCAATACAGTGCCCAGTCAGAAAACTTGGTTTGTGTCCTAGATCATGGGTCTTTCAGCAGGATAATGACCCCAAACAAACTTCAGAAAACACCCAGAAATGGATTGAAACCAAGTGCTGGTGAGTTCTCAAGTTGCTAGGAATGAGTGCGGATTTAAATCCCATTGAATACCTGAGGAGAGATCTTAAAAAATTGCTGTTAGGAGAAGGCACCCATCAAATATAACCTAGAGCACTTTGTGAAAGAAAAGTCCAAAATTCCAGTAGAGAGGTGTAAGAAGCTTGTTTATGGTTATAGGAAGTGAATGATTGCAGGTATTTATTCCAAAGGGTGCCCAACCAAATATTAAGTTGGGGGTGCCAACAATTTTTTCCAGCCCATTTTTAGAGTTTTGTTTGAAATTATGTCTAATTTGCCTATTTTTTCTCTGATTTAGTACGTCGTTCCAATATACACAAAGGAAATAAACAGGTGTATGACAAAACATGTATAATTGCAATCATTTTCTGTGGAAAATATGGTACTTCATTTTCTGAAGAATTTCAAGGGTGCCAATACTTTCAGGGATGACTGTATATAGAGTATAATCCAATATAACATGTATTACCTATCTGACAGATAGATAAGTGATAAATGTTTATTAATAACAAAAAGAAAAAAATTATTACAAAAAATTATTGTTTCACCAAATTTACTAAAGTTTAATATCACACAAATCTTTGCTGTGAATATGGTCTGAACATGTGTACAAAATTCTGAAACTGACAGGGAATGTTGCAGTTTTAAAGGGGGTTCATTGCAGATAACGCCTTTAATTTTGGAATAATGGTGGCAATCAGCTGGTTGCTGCAGGTACAGGTCCTCTCACCCAGGCAAAAAGCGGATTTTTATTAAGGCTACCTGCTGGCTGCATAGACAAAATGTAATTTTCGAGTATGTTGGTTTGTATAGGCTTTAGTTTACATGGTGGAACTGGTTGTGCATGTTTTATCATATCACATTAACCTCCCTGGCGGTCTGTTTAGTTCTGGAATTTGTTGCTAAAAGCGGGCTACCCGCGTTCGCGGGAGATGCGGTTAAAAAACCGCATCTACCGCATCTGCCGCACTTGTGCCGCACTTGTGCCGCACTTGCGGCGCGGTTGCGGCGCGGTTGTGGTAATCTGCATAGGAACCAACAACCTCTGATGACCCTCATACACTGTTAATATGTGCCCCTGCAGCCTAGTAAACCATTAGCAGCACTGTTGTTGTGTGCAAAGTGGCTGCAGTAGAAGTGCGATAATGATTTTAGACACTTACATGCCTGGTACTTGAGGCCGTCTCCCTGTGTGTGCTGGGACTTGTTGTGCTGTGCTCATCATGTCTGCTCGCCCCCTCCCTTATGCACGCCCCCTCTCAGCCTGCTATAGTGCTGTGAGGCTGATTGCGTCATAAAGGGGCGGGGCTAAATCGCGGCATCACAAGTGCGGCACAAGTGCGGCAGATGCGGTAGATGCGGCAGATGCGGTTTTCTCACCGCATCTGCCGCGAACGCGGGTAAGCCCGAGCCTGACTCGGGGTTAACGCTTCTGGTAGTGAATGTTAACCCCGAGTCAGGCTCGGGAATAACGCTAGGAAGGTTAATAACAGTTAAGTTTAGGGATGAGCAAACCTTTCGAAGATCGGGTTAAGCTCTGTTTGCCGAACGAGCATATGTTTGCCGAATAGATTGGTGAACAGTTTGCCGAACTTCTAAACCCCATCTAAATCAATGGGAGGCAAAATCAAGGGCATTGAACACACCTTCAAAGGGGTCCAATAGCTACCGAACACAGGGAGGGGGGCGCAAAAAACACTTGGGCCTCTGCACGATGAGGATTCCATCCCACGCTGCTTAGTTTTACCTGACTGGCAACCAAAAATACGGCGAAGCCCCACATCATTTTTTTAAGGGCAGCAATGCACGGAAAGGGCCAAGATTATTAATATATATAACAAACTTGTGCACATGCCAAAAATCTGTATTCAAAATGTATTGAAGAAAAGTAAATAAAGTGATTGCACATTTTCAAGAATCAATATCCATAGTATAGTGTTTCATAAATGTGAACATACCTATAAGACCTTGTATGTTAAAGGGAACCAACCAGCAGGTATTAGGACTATAAAGGCAAGCCTGTGCCTTACAGGCACTGGGATACTAAGTAGAATCATACCTTTACCTCAATGATTACATGTATGATTGCAGAGAAAACTGATATCAAACATCGTGAAATCTGTGCAACACATTAGCATAAGTGCAGCACAGTGTCACTATGAGGGGTTGGGTTTCTTTGTATTAGTTCCCTGTTTGCTCTAAGCAAAACCCTCCCCCCTCCCCTTTTTTCCTCCCATCTCACTCCCTCCCTGTCATTATATACCAGGCACATTAGGTCTGACATTGTGCATTCTGACAGATAGCACAATGTCAGGTACTTATGTGCTCATCACTTCCTCCCTCTCGCCTGTGCTTCCAGCTTCTCAGGCTTCCTCTCACTGCTTCTTCTCTGGCTGTGCATGATCGGGCAGTCACAGACCTGTGAGTGTGAGGAGAGAGTTGAGCTCGGGATGCACAGACTGGAGGGGGCAGGGCCTTCTCCTGCACTGTGACTATCCGATCACACACAGCCAGACAAAATTCAGTGAGAACTAGAAGCCGGAGACAGAGCAGGGAGTGATTATCTGGTGCACATAGGAACCTGACATTGTGCTATCTCCATGCACAAAGTCAGACATAATGTGCCTGGGTATATAGTGACAGGTGGGGAGAGGAGAGGGAGGGAAAGAGGGATGGAAAGAGGGGAGGGGGAGGTTTTGGCTTAGAGCAAACAGGGGAGTAATATAAAGAAACCCAATCCCCCTATGCTGCAGATATGCTAATTTGCTGCACAGATTTCCTGGTGTTTGATAACAGTTTTCTCTGCAATCATACATGTAATCATTGAAGTAAAGGTATGATTGCACTCAGTATCTCAGAGCCTGTAAGGCACTGACTTCACTTTATAGCCCTAAATCTTGCTGGTTGGTTCCCTTTAGGCATATAATGGACATATGTTATTCTTATATGAATTGCTAGCAGATAACTATAGAAGAGTAGGCCTCACACGCTGCTGACCCTCTACAATAATAAAGGTTTGTTCTCTAAAAAAAATAATAATAATGAAAAAAAAAATAATAAAAAAAATATATATATTTTTTTTAAATCAAAGCACTCTTACACGGACATTTTAAAGTTCTTGGATTTCACAGTTTCTACTACATTTGGCAAAGTTGCAAAAATTCACACCCTGCAGGTGTCCCACCACCTGCAAACTCAAGGAAGCTTAAAAAAATTATTTTAAAGCTCCATTAAATTCTACAGGTTGAAAGAAACTGATAGACCCAAGGGCTGGGAAAACTCCTAATCTAAAGTTAACACCTAAACTAAGGTTAGGTGTTGTTCACGGCCGTTGGGTCTTCTGGCGAGCGTTTTGGACCAAAGATTCAGGGAAAGTTTTAGTGCCATTTTAAAATTTTTAACTTTTCACCCAAACAAAGCTGCATTTGCCAATGTTTTTAGTAAATTGTTTGCATTTCCGAACATGAACCGAATCATTCATGTTCGTTCTTATTTTGAATTTGGTGAACATGTTCAGAAAAAGTTCACTCATCCCTATTGAAGTTTTACATTCTGTCCACCATAGCCAGTGAAAATGTAATCTTACAGGGAGGTAGGCATACAGATAAATGGTCATTCACCTAATTCCTAATAAGGAACCACCTCTCAATGTTTTTATGGCCTAAGAGGTCAACCCTTTCAATATCCGCAACATATCTACAGGTTTCTCTCAAAGCATGTGATTAAGATTTTTATAAATTCTATATACTTGAATGGATGAAATTTCAGTGATGGGGTGTCATTGTAAAGAGACTGGCTACACCACTTATGCCATTTAATGGCTAGAGAATAATACACATTGTAGTTCATTGATTCTCACTCAAATCCTATTTAACCAAAAAGGCCAATTTTTATGAATTCCCCAAAGTTTAATGACTTCATGGTTTAATGACCACTGCCCGAAAAGAAATCCTCAAGATATAGTTTGTTGGATTATAGGGACCCTGAGCTGAATCAGATTTAATAATAAGTTGCAAATTACCTAATACAGTATGTACATCCCTTGTAGTAGTTTACCTTTATCATATCTCTGGAAGATCATATGCTTCACAAGTGGTACACCATATACAAGAGCCATTTTTTTTTCATGCTCATATTATTTTGGAGACTAAATGTTGTGAGTGTTAGGAGAGTTTTCAGGAAATAATTAGTGATGCAGCCGAGAAGTTGACATTACATTTTGATGCAAAATTTATTTCATGCTGTAAAAATAGGCTTCTTACATATAATACAATGGATATAAAAAGCCTACACACCACTGTTAAAATGACAGGTGGATAAAAAAAAGATATCAAGACGATATCCATAAACTGAAAAATCCATTGAGAATCAAAATGAAATCATTATGGGGGGAAGGGGTGTGTGGATATCTTCTAATAATTGGGAATGTGGTTATGTCCATAATTGGCTAATCACATTTAAACTCATTAAATAGTAGTGAATGTACAATTGCCATCATTTACAGTGATTCTGAATAACTCTATGTAAGGTTCTAGTAGAATTTTCTTGACATTTTCATACTTGTATTTTACAGCAAAAGCCATGGTCCATAAACAGCTTACAACACACAAAGGGATATTACTGCTAAAGGTTATCTGTCTGGAAAAGGGTGAAAATACTATTCAAGCCTTACTATACATCAATACAAAAAAGGTGGGGGAACAAGAGGCGCAATAGTGCCCTTCACTAGTGACACTCAGATGTGAGTGGTGTAATGCAGTTACACTCCCCTATTCCAGTTGTGAGATCCACAACTGGTTTAACAGCATATCACAGTATCAGCTGCTGCAGGACCTCCACCGACCACTCCAACATGGAAAAACAGCCAGAAAATATGGGAAGCAAGGTGTACCACGGTCCGCGCTGCTGAGTCCACAAAATCACCTGAGATGCAAGATGTTGTAGCAGTATACTTCTTTATTCCTTCCTACGCGTTTCGGCGCCCTTCCTGGCACTTTCCTCAGGAAGGTGCCAGGAAGGGCGCCGAAACGCGTAGGAAGGAATAAAGAAGTATACTGCTACAACATCTTGCATCCCAGGTGATTTTGTGGACTCAGCAGCGCGGACCGTGGTACACCTTGGTTCCCATATTTTCTTACTATACACCATGGAACACTTTGAAGTTGGCCATCTAGAATTGGCTTTTTTATGTAAGAACAGCTCCAAATATAAGAGAATTTTGCATAGAAAAAAAACAACTTAAGATCTCTGCTAAAATGCTGAGGATAAAGAGGAATATCATCTTTCAGCAACAATGACCCAAAGCATACTATAAAGGGAAGCTGTCAGCTACTTTATGCCCCCAAAACTAACACTACCTGTTCCCGCACCTTCCTAGTACTATTCTAAGCATCCTGTCTAAACTAATACTGTACTGTAATAATTGAGAGAAATCATTTAGTAACTTACATTCTCGTATGTTAATTATGTGGCGTCTTCTGAGGGTAGTCACTCTAGGCGTTCTCTCAGCGTGTATGAACCCCCTCATTTTTTTGTGATTATCATGCCCAAGTGGGGTGATTACCTAGTTACCAAGGGCGGTTCCTGCATTTGAAATCTATGGGCTGCTACTTCCTGGTATGACATGTGGGTGGCATCATTTCTGCTGCTTTGCATTGATTGTAAGTATTGGATGTAGTGGCCAGCTTCAGAACATGCGCACTGCGCATTCTGAAGCTGACGATTACTCACCCACAATCCACAGGACAAGAAATGATGTGGCAAACTAGCTTCATTTATTATTGAATTTGTATTGATACTAAGTTTTTGGAGAATTGTAAAAGCAATGGCAATTGGTTATAAAAAAGTTTTTTTCTTCACCACTGCATGCACTTTATTCGGTACTGGAGCCTGTGAATTTGTGGGGTTGTGTCTTCATATTATTGCACTTTATGCATTTTAATTGTTTTTAATTGCTGTTTGCTGTATCTTTTTCTAATAAAAATTTGGGATTCTTTTCATTGAATCTGGATGATCCCTTTTTGTTTATACACACCACTTTCCCTTCTTTTTTAAAGGGAACCTGTCACCCCAAATCACCTTTCTAACCTATTAATACCTGTCCCTGCACCCTTACAATACATTCTAACACATCCCTGTCTCACCTTTTTTACTAATCTACGAGTACAATAATGTAGTTAGCAAACTTACGAAATTCCTGTCACAAGGGCGTTCCTCCAAGCGACTTTGACTGGTAGGCGGGTCCCCTGTGCCGCGCTACCCCTGCCTCGACACTCTAATACACCCTAATGGGCGTCATTATACAATGCAGTGCTCGGGCACGATTTCAATATTGCGCCCGCAACGTCAACGTTGCGACGCGGTCATGTGACGCCAGGAACGCGTCACTTCTGGTGTGCCTGGTGACGTGCCTGGTGCATCATATAAGGAAAGCGCAGCCCATAGATTTCAAATGCAGGAATCACTCTTTCTATTAACACAGTGTACATCAGATTTTCATTATATATCTGATCTTTGAAATCTCCCAAAATTCTCAGATGACTCAGATTTTTTAATGGGGCCAGGGTGATAAGGAATATAGAAGGGTGGTGTCATATTTTGTGGATTGGTGCCATGCTAACTACTTACAACTAAACGTAAAGAAAACTAAGCACTTGGTGGTGAACTATAGCAGGAGAAAGATGGCATGTTTACCGGTCACTATCGCTGGTCAAGAGGTGGAGCAGGTGGAGAGTTAAAAATATTTGGGTGTGCACTTGGACAGTAAACTGGACTGGAGGTGTCTTAAGGAGTGGGTTTACAAGGTGGGGATGAGCAAACTGTGCTTCATACGGAAACTAGGATTGTTTAATGTATGCAGCAAAATGTTTGAAATATTCTACCAGTCTGTAGTTGTAAGTGCCATTTTTTTTCAATCATAAGCTGGGAAAGAAGTGTGTGGGTGTCTGTTACTAATAAACCTAATAAGCTCATCAAGAAGACAAGCCAGCTGTTGGCTGCCATCTTGACACTTTTACGGAGGTAGCGACAAAAAGAACACTGAAGAAATATATGTGGATAATGAACAATTATGCACTTATTATATGAGCTGTTCATGAGACAGAGGAGCACCTCCAGTAACCGTCTAATCCTACTAAGGTGTAAAAAGGAAAGGTACAGGAAATCGGTCATGCTGACTGCTATGGGAATGTATATCAATTACCTAAATGCAAAATTCTCCAAGTGACTGGTGTATTATTGATGTTCTACCCTCACGCAACCTCCGCTCCTCCCAAGAACTCCTCCTCTGCTCCCCCCTCATCACCTCTTCGCACAACCGAGTCCAGGACTTCTCCCGGGCATCTGCCTTACTCTGGAACTCCCTACCCGAACACGTCAGACACTCTCCTACCCTGAGTAGCTTCAAGTGTCACCTGAAGACTCACTTGTTCCGTCAAGCCTACAACCTGCCATGAGACCCAGGCCTAACCCACCCCTCATAGACTGTGAGCCTTCGTGGACAGGGTCCCTGCCCCTCCTGTACCTGTACGTCCTGATCACCTAGATTTAGTGTACTTGTTCTTGTCTCCCTCATCCTCATGTAAAGTGCCATGGAACCTAATGGCACTATATAAATAAATAATAATAATAATAATAATAATAATGATATATTGTACTGGCCTGTCAGGAATAGGTATGTATGAGACTCCATTATCAATTGCCTACTGTTATGTTGTAATTCATGTCAGTGTTCTACTGCTGTGATACTGTAATTTTCCTCTGGATCAATAACGTGTAGCTTAAGTCTGTGGATGACCTGAAAAAGGCTGTAAACAGGAGATGCCCACACAATCTGACAGATTTGAATCCCTCCTTCAAGGATAAGTAGGCAAAGATTGCCAATTCTAGATGTGCTGTCATAAATTCAAGAGGTCCTTCAACAAAGTATTATTTAAAGGGTGTGCATTAGTTAGACATTTTTCATTTTCCACTCAATATTTCAGTTTATTTGTAATTTGAATTGCACAGATTATAAGCGACCTCAAAGATGAGAAAGGTTCTGAAATGATTCTTCTTGGTATGAATTTTTTACATGACAAAATGCCAGCATGTAGACATTTTACATTCAAAGTAAGGCCATTGTCCTGTATACAACCTCAGAACATGTGACTTCAGTGTGACAAGGAAGAGTCAAAAACTTTTACTCATCAGGCTGATGTTCAACTTTCGCCCAGGCAGGAAATTACATCAGAGTTATTTATATACTTTGAAAAATCTCTCATGCAGTTTTTGCTTATTATGTAGTCAAGAAGAACCTAAAAGTGTTGTCTAGATTTACAGAAACGGCTGCTGTCTTCCATAATCCAGATCTACATATGGGTTTTGTTTGACGTTGAAGCTAAATTTCCTTATTTTTTGTTCATTAAAGAGCAAAATAGCGTTATTTTGAAGAATGAACAGTAAATGCATACTTTTTATTAATACACAGGCTAAGCTAATTTCTATTTGTACAACTACAATTTTCAAAAAGTTTGAACACTGTGCAAAATGTAAAGAAATTGAGACTGAAATACATTAATTTTTTATAGCCATATTTTAATCAGAACAAAAACACAGGACATAGATCAGAAGTTTAAAGTGAGATATTTGTTCATTTCATTTAAAATAATTAATTCATTTAGACATTGATGGAAGCAACACATCTCAGAAAGGTGGGAAAGTGCCATGTCTACCAAGGGTAGCATCCTTCATTTTACAACAGTACATAAATGTCTAGGAAGTGAGGAGACCAATTGTTGGTATTTTAGGACAGGAATGTTGTCACATTTTTGACTGATATAGGATGTTAGCTGCTCAAGAGTCCTGGATCTTCTTTTCTGGATTTCTCATGTCATAATGCACCAAATATTTTCTATTAGGGTATGTCCTCACGGTCCGGAGGAGCTGCGTGTTGGACGCAGCTCCTCCGGATCTGAGGGAAGCCGCAGGTGGCCGCAGGGAGACCGCAGCTCCAAACACGCTGCAGGCGGGTCACGCATAGTGAGGATGGGATTTCTTGAAATCCCATCCACTATGCCACTACTGTACTACGCAGCATTTTGAACGCAGCGCAAAGACGCTGCGTCCAAAACGCTGCGTCTCCTGATCGTGAGGATGCACCCTTAGTGAGCAGTCTGGACTGCAGGCAATCCAGTTCATCACCCAAGCTCTTTTTCTGTAATGCTATTATGTTGTGGTTTAATTTGCTCTTGCTAAAATAGGCAAGGCCTTCAATGAAATAGATGATGCCCAGATGTTGTCTTTCAAAATGTGTAGGCCCTCCAATGTAGAGGCACTAATGCAAACCCATACTATCAGAGATATAGGCTTGTGAACTGTGCACTGATAACAAGCTACGGTACATGGTCCCTTAATAAAGAATTTCAATATTCATCTGACCACAGAACAGTTTTCTACTCTGCTTCAGTTCATTTGAAATGGGTTTTGGCCTAGAGAGCATTTCTGGATTGTGCTGATATGGCTTATTCTTTGAATGGCAGAGCTTTAACTTGCACTGGTAGATAGCATGATGAACAGAGTTGCCTGAGGGCCAATATATTACGACTAGGGATGAGCAAATCAGACTTTAAAGTTTGGTGTTCATTCTGAACTTAGAATTTACAAAACCTTTCAGTGTTTGAGTTCCGTGTTCAGGTGCTTTACATGTGCAAACTACTGGAGCAAGATTCGCTGTGCCTTGGTATATTCAGTTTTCGGCCCAGTGCAAGCCACGTACAGTGCTTGAATGTCTTACACTGGGGGTAAAATCAGCATTATCAGATGAAGTATGTAACAAAAAAAGGAAATTACAGACCCCCACCCTCCCTCCTCTAGAAGTGTTTTGCTTATGGCTAGCTGTATGTGGGTGGAGTGGTGAATGGCCCAATCAGTAGCTTCCAATAAGGTTCAGGTCAAGTTTGGTTTCAGAACAGAACTTTTTACAGAGTCCAGCTGAACCGCTAGGACTCAAACTTCCACAGGTCCACTTATCTCTAATTACGACCCATTACTAAATTGATCATTGTTTTTGTCCAGTGTCCACATGGATTTCTCCAAAATCTTTGAATCATTGGATAGCATTAGCTACTGTAGATATTGGGATATTTAAATTATTTTCAATTTCAGATTGGTGAACCTCTATCTTTGCTTCTTTAATACGCAACCTCTTTGACATGCTCTGTTATACACAGCTATGTGACTTTGTTGCAAATTGATTCTCCAGGTGTTTTTCATTAATACCACTTAATTTTAAACCCTTTTGTTAACTCTGTCTCACGTTTTTTAAGATATGTTGCATTTTCTAAATCAGTTAAAGAGAACCTGTCACCCCCTAGTGCTTTCCAAAGTGAAAGCGGCACCTTCAGCAGCATCTATGCTGCATTCTGTGAAGGTGTGTACAATGTTTCTACCCCACCTGTACCTCAAAAGAAACACTTTCTAAAGTTTCCTGCCCTGTATTTAAATCAGTCCGATGGATCTTATCATTGCTTGCTTCCATTGCCGCTAGGCCAGTCCTCCCTGCTCCCTCTATGTGTCTGCTGCCTCCCCTTCTGGGGGTGTCCCCTCCTCTTTGGCACCTGTGCATAATCCTCTGAATTCACGCAGGCACACACAGCTGAGTCGGTGCTCAAGGAGCCTGGCTGCCATCATTGCACCTGCGTGAGGTACAGGCACCAGTACTCGCCCTGTGGCTCCAGAGGAGTTATTTACCAGGGTGAATGGGGCAAGCTCTATATTGGATTTACCACACGGGAATTACGAAAAAGAACACAGGAACATGTAAAGGTCGCTTCACACGCTAGGATATAGTAGGTGAATGAGATCGTTACCTATGTTACGTGGCGTTCCGATCCTTCCGACATCGTTGGTGCATTGTCACACGCAACTATATCGTTAACGATCCTAAATTTGGCAATGCGCCAGCGATGCGGAGAAGCATGTTTGAACGATGTAAAATAGCAGCAGAAATAGGAGAATTATGAACGAGATCGTTCAAAAAGGTGTCACACTGAACGATGTTCCTGCTTCACAGATCAGACCTATCAGGGATCCATTGGATGACTTTTGTGATTTAGTATAACCTATATCAGGTTTTTTAATATCTTGCAATATACCATACATCATATTTTAAAAGCATATTACTATATTAGTATTTAATATTAGCCATCTTGAATCTCAATTACCAATGTCTTCAGTATTATTTCTGAAAAATGCTTGGCTTGCACAAAGTGGAGATTTCTGAGCTAAAGTGTGTTTACTCCTGAAGTGGAAAGTACTGTGACATCTTTGGCAAATAAATAAATCTTCTAGGTTTTTGTGAAAGCAAATATTCTGTTTTATATCTATGATACTACAAGCATCAAGAATTTAATTTATTGAAAGCTCCAAGAACTCTTTGATATTATATTTTTGCATAATGTATCATATATAGTAGGATAGGTGTGACCTTAGAAGTCTTGAAAAAGTGGAATATTTGGTGTCAATAGCTTTAAAACTGAAATAATTAAATTATATCTAAAGTAAATGTTATATTTCATGTTTGTTTGAGGCATAGCTTGAAACTTTGCAGTCATATTGCAATATGTGTAGACAGACACCTTAGCTAACATTTATAAGAGTGGTGTCTTCTTATGTGTAGAGCTCCAGCCCTAGGTGCAAGCAATTTTAAAAATGGTTGTCACAGAATGAAAAACATGTCTATGTTCTTTCTAAAAGAGAGGTCTATTTGTCCATTGTGGGTTTTGCCTTGTACTACAGTTAGATTTTGATATAGTGAATAGGTCAGAGATGCTAGACCACTCTCAGTTTGTGTAGAACCTGTCACCAGGTTTTGGCAATATAAAGTATGCTACTACCTTTAAGGCCACTTTCAGAGTATTTTAGTAGGCTGTATGTAAGTCCACAATCCCCTCTGCATAACGCAAAAATTCCTTGTATTATAACCACAGGTCTGCAGTTCGTCTGATGGGTGTCTGTGGTCTTGATCTGATGCCGTCTCTCTTCCTACAATTGCCATCCTCATTTCTTTTCATGTGGATTACACATCCTACTTCAGTCACCCATTGCCTCACAGTCAAGCTCCTGCGCAGGTGTACTTTGCTCTGCCCTGCTGAGAAAGCATGTGATGGCTTTACTACTGGGTTATCAGAGCTGCACTCTTCAGCCTTTCCCTGCACTTGTGCATTACACCACTTTGCTCTGCCTTCAGCAGGGGACAATACATATAGCATAATAGAATAACAAAAAAAACGCATCCTGGTGACCATACTTTATGGGAAAACCTGGTGACAGGGTCCCTTTAAGGTCGATCTGTCACCAGATTTCACAATGCAACCTGTATACATTGTGAAATAGATCATGCAGACCTTATAAGGCTAGTCTATTTTGAAAATCTAAAGTTCATAGACTCTAGAGTTCATCTAAAGAGTAAGAAATTTCATGGGTCAGGTATATATTTAATTTCCATCCAGCCTGTCAGGTGCAGATTTTACTGAGCAGTGTGAGATCTCAGCAGGGAGGACTGAAACAAAGATGTTGATAATTAAGCTAGATAGGTGGAAATTGGGTTTAAACCTTTAAAATGTATAATTGTCATTAGTGTGTGACAGACAGCCTTTTTGTGTTGTTTGTACTTTAGGTGTTCATTTTATCAGTACCAGGGAGAGTTATTGTTATTTCTTTGCTTCTAGTAGGGATGGGCGAATCCTGAAATACTCGGAATCGCTGGACTCTAACAAGTCCGGGTCCGAGACTCGGTACTCGTTGCGAGTCCAGCGAGTCTGAGTAGTAACCTGTACTTTTGCAGTGTACCTATACAGATACACTACAAAAGTACCCTAAAAGTTAATCTATTGGGTTAAAAACAATAAACATTAATACTCACCTCCTGTACTCCTGTACCTTATGTACCGGGACCGGTACGAAGACCTCTGGCTGTTACAGGACCTCCGAGACCACCGGGAGAAGATGGGGAAAAGGACCTTGCAGTTCAGCCAATCAGCATTCGGCTAGCGGTCACATGGGTTGTGACGCGGCTGCGCTGCGGTCACATGACAAACCCATGTGACCGCTAGCCGAATGCTGATTGGCTGAACTGCAAGGTCCTTTTCCCCATCTTCTCCCGGTGGTCTCGGAGGTCCTGTAACAGCCGGAGGTCTTCGGTACCGGTCCCGGTACAGGAGTACAGGAGGTGAGTATTAATGTTTATTGTTTTTAATCCCTTAGATTAACTTTTAGGGTACTTTTGTAGTGTATCTGTACAGATACACTGCAAAAGTACAGGGACTCGCTACCCCGAGTAATTCCTAAGGAAACTCGGCGAGTAGAGAGTCCCCCGAGTCCGCTACTATTCAGGCGAGTCCCATGAATAGTAATTCGCCCATCCCTACTTCTAGTGCTATAAAGGCTTGCTGCAGAATGTCCACTCCCACCTCTTCTTAAGTAGCCATGTGATCCTTCAATTGTTGTTAGCAATAGCTCATTCTACCTAGCCCAGCCTAGAGAGTGGAGGTATTTGAACCACTTCCGTGAAAAATTCAGCTGACCTGATGCGACTCCTCTGCTGCTATCAGGAGCAAAACAGCAGATTCTAGTAATAGAACTTTTATGTTTTTATCTATTCCTTTAGGTGGATGAAAGGGTTTTATTCCAGGGTTTTCTCAGGAAATAGGGTTATGCTGGCGGCTCAGATCTTGCCACCTTTATGCATATCTCTGGGATAAATGATAGCGCAGGGTCCCAGTTGTTAAGGAACAGATAAGGCACCCCTTCCCCTGGAATTTCTATGACAAATTGTCCCCGTGACAATAATTTAGCCATCTATTTCACAACTGGTGCATTCTGTACATGAAATTTGCTGACAAGCTCACTTTAAACTGAATCCACAGAAACTGTCAATATGTTAAACCTTAATCATATTTATCTATTTTCAGATAAGACCACAGAAAAATATGGAGAGATACCAATATTCGACATTTGAAGAATCCAGATGACAGAAAATATACATTGCACTCCTAGTACCTTAAATAATGTGTATTATATCAAAGTTTATAACCTACAGTGGTGTGAAAAGTGTTTCCCATGTGTGTTTGACACATGTGATGGGGCAGCATGTGTCATCATCACTAAGTATTGAAGCAGTTACTCCAATGGCAGCTGACTAATGTAATATTAACATTTATTCATACAGCGCTATTAATTCCATAGCGCTTTACATACATTGGTAACACTGTCCTCATTGGGACTCACAATCTAAACATACTATCAATATGTCTTTCAAGTGTGAGAGGAAACACATACAAACTCCTTTCAGATGTTGTCCTTGGTGGGAATTGAACCAGGACCCCAGCGCTGCAAGGCTGCAGTGTTAACCATTGAGCCACTGTGCCATGACTAATATCCCTCTTCTCTTCATATAGGTACGTACCTTTGTTTGCTGTAATGCTTTCCACTGAAGACTCATCCTGATTTAAACACTATCATGGTACATACCTCTACTTGCTGTAATGCTTTCAACTAAAAACTCATCCTGATTCAAACACTCTCATGGTACATAGCTCTGCTTGCTGTAATGCTTTCTACTGCAAGTTCATGCTGATCAAACACTCTCATGGTGCATACCTCTGCATTTGTTATAAACTATCATATATGTCATCTGTTTGCACTATAGTCAATACTCACTGGTATATGATTATCTATTTCTCACATGGTAAATGTTATCTGATGGCGTAAGGTGTAATACATTGTTGCAAGACTCTGGCATAATGTTAGATCTGTATGGTCAACTTTTAATCAACTATTTATCCCCTGCTGTGTTGACCAGCTGTTGATTATCTAAACCATCTGACGTCACACAGTCCCCCTTACCTAGTGCAATAGAAAGTGCTATAAATTTAGAGTTATCATTAGGGGGAACACATGTATTGGGGGCAGTACGTGTCATATTACGCAAAGTGTCATTGTTCTAAGCGTCCTTGCAGTTACTCCAATAGCGGTTAGTCAAGGAAGAAGTCAGCTCTCTTTCACTCTCTTTTTAAGTATGTGCTTTATTTCAATGTCTGTTATCCAATGTGCTTTTGTCATCCACTTTCACCACCCCATTTTGCTTGTAGTACCATCTTTATGCTAATGACACACAAGATGTTCACTTCATCCCCTGACCTTACCATCACTGCATTACAGAGCACCAATGACTGTCTAACTGCAATTTCTAACATCATGTTTACTCTCTATCTGAAACTCGACCTTTCCAAAACTGAACTTCTACTGCTCCTGTCCTCCACTAACCTCCCTAAATCTGACATCTCACTCTTAGTGTGTGGCACCAAAATAATGCCTAGGCTGCAGGATTGCTGTCTGGGTGTTATGTTTGACAATAATCTTTCCTTCACCTCCTATATACAATCTCTTGCCAGTCTTGTCACTTGCACCTGAAGAATATCTCTAAAATCTGTCCCTTTCTCACCATGGGAACAACAAAAACCCTAACTGTTCCACTGATCCACTCCTGTCTTGATTATTGAAATTTTCTGTTAATTGGCCTTCCCCTCACTAGACTTTCCCCTATCCAGTCCATCCTTAATGCAGCAGCCAGGGTCACCTATCTGGCTAACGGTTACTTGGAAGCTCCCACTCTGCGCCAGTTATTGCATAGGCTGCTCGTACATTAAAGGATACAATTCAAATTGTTGCTCTCACCCACAAAGCTCTTCATAGCATGGCACCTCCCTACATCTCCTCCCTCCTCTTTGTCTATCACCCTACCCATTATTTAACATCCCCACTAATCCGAACCTCCCACTCCCAGTTCCAATACTTCTCCTGAGCTGCACCAATTTTCTAGAATGCTGCTCCCCAAGTCGTTAGGAATTTCCACAACTTACACAGTCTTAGGAGCCCATTAAAAACACACCTTTTAAGGTGGCCTAGCATGCTCCCTAATCAAAGTCCTTTATATATAGCCCATTCACTATTTTTCTGAACATAATTCTCCGAAAAACTCCACCAAACCCAAAAGCTCTACATAGTTTGGTTGATGATGGCTCATGCAGCTTTGATCTATCACCCATTTCTTCAAGATAGCTGGACCATCATTTTCTACATATAAAATTGAGTGTAGGTATATATGTATATGTGTGTATGTACGTATCAAGCACCGCCCACTCTGCATAGCCCCACCCACTTCAGTTGGCCATGCCCACTTCATAGCCTTCACACAAAGGCGGTTCATACTCAGATACCCTACCATGTGGGTGAATTACAACAATTCTGCAAACATGGGTGTTGTAAAAGACTCAATACCAGTTATCACAAACACTTGATTGCAGCTGTTGCTGGTAAGGGTGGCTTAACCAGTTATTAGGTTTAGGGGCAATCACTTTTTCACACAGGACCCTGTAGGTTTGGATTTCTTTTTCCCTAATTAATAAAGAACTTAATTTAAAAACTGCATTTATTGTTTACTTGTGTTATCTTTTTCTAATATTTACATTTGTTTGATGATCTGAAACATTTAATTGAGACAAACATGCAAAAGAATAAGAAATTAGGAAGGGAGAAAACACTTTTTCACACCACTGTGTATAATCATAATCATTACACTTTTGGTTACATTCTGTACATACATCTTCTGCACATTCTTGGCTTCACCCTTAGAGACACTTGGCTACGACTGCCTATTAGAGTCATTAGCAGATAGGCCAAATTTGTGTCAGCCATTACAGATGTTAGTAGAGATACTTTCATGTACGGCACACAACTAACAACACTCATGTGAATGTACAATGCCCACACCAGCATAGTAAAGAAAGTCCAGAAGGGACCAGAGAGAGTCTGTCCTGGGGCATCAAGAAATGTAACAGGTGAACTATGGTTATTATTCATATTTTTTCACTCTATCACATTTCTTGCTGGTGGTCTAATTACTTTGATTCCCAAACATCCTCTTTAAGCACTAAGGGTTAGATGGATAAACTATTTTAATATATGTATTGCAAGAATATATCTGGATAGATCTCATTTTACTATGTGGGTAGCTGATCTCTGCTGTCCTTTGCGCCTGTCCCTGGAGGCATGAAGCAATGATCAAATGATTCACCCTTTTGTAAAGCTCAATTAAAAATAGGAGCCCTTGGCATTTAAGCCAGTAGCTTAAGTGAAAAACTAACACCACTCCACTGGGCTGCATTCATTATGCTCATTACATGGAATCATGAACATCTTGGCCAAGGATATAAATGCCGTGGTTAGGAGGATTTCCCATTGGCATACAGCCATTAGATTATAGACATCAGGAACATAACCCTAGACAGTGTGTGGATAATTTAATTCATAACCTTTTAACTGTAGTTATTACATGAAGCATGGTCAGATTCTGAAAGAAACACTTATAGTAGGACTTATCTCAGTTGTAACAGAAAATATTTGTCAAAGTAGCTCTGATCACAACCTTACTGGGTCCTATACTGCATACATAGATAATTCCTATAGCTGACTACTCGACTGTTCAGAAATTGAGATGAACTAGAAAAATGAGAAAAATGTGGAAGTCATGCCAGAGAAAGAAAACTTGGAACTCATAGTTTAGGACTTAGAAGAAGTTTAACCCCTTAAGGGGATTGACCACTACTAAGACACCCCTTCTGAATTGACTTTTTTCTCGCAGTTAAAACAATAAACCCTGTACTTACCTCACATACATGTCTACTTTACACCTGCATCATTTTTCAAATGTCATTTTATTTTGTTATAATGTTAAAAGTTTGGCAACAATTTCTAATTTTTTTTTTCAAAAAATTTACAAAACCTGTTTCTTTAGGGACCTCTTCAGATTTAAATGGACTTTGAGGGACCAATACATTGGAACCTCCTAAGTAGTGATACCTTTTTAAAAATGCAAACTTGTTGTCAGTAATTTTTTTGTAACCCTTCAGGAGCTACACAAGAATTAATGCAAAGTGGAATTAAAAAAATTGTAATGTTGTCTCTAAAATGTTGCTTTAGCCCCATTGGGGTAGGGGTATTATGCATTAGGGTAAGGACACACTGGCGTGAAAACCGGACAAGTGCAATGCGCGGAAATCTTGCATTGCACTCGGACCAATGTTACAGAATGAGTCAAAACAGATTAACGTGTGTATACATGTATGCAAGGAGGTAACCAGTTACAGTGCCTAAAGTTGGTTTAGTATCAGAATCACCCATGTACATTAACCCCTTCCCGACCCGTGACGCAGCATATGCGTCATGAAAACAAGTTCGTTCCCGACCTTGGACGCATATGCTGCGTCATCTCAGGTTTCCCTTGCTGCGGCTCTATTAACTGCGGTCGCTAAGGGGTTGGTTAAGTATGGAGGGCTCCATATTCAGAGTGCTGTGAACATGCAAAGGCGGGAACTCAGAAGTGAGGAAAAGATCACGATTGATGGCTTATGTGCATAGGCTAGAAGTGGTGAATATTACTAGTACTGTACTGGATCTGTGCATGAACAGGGGTACTGTACTGTAGAGGGATGGGGAGAGCTTAGATTTTGCTCTTATTCCAAATCTTGATCTTATATCAAGTTACAATCTTTTTTTTATATATTAGTTTGTCTTGCAAAACTCTCTCAAACCAAGTTACCTGTAATCCAAGGTTCCACTGTAGTTCCTATTTTTTATGACAATCTATATTGATATTACCTTGTTTCCTGATGTTACCTTTGATTTTGGAACATTTAATGAATTATGTTTGTGTTATTTCTTTTATGATCGTAAAAATAAAGGTGAATTTAAAAAAAAATATTATTTTTGAGCAACAGGCAGGGTTTGAAACAGAGGAAGTGCGCTTTGAATTTTAAAATACATAATCGGCTGAAAAGGATTGCAGGCACCATGTAAGGGTGCTTTCACATCTGCGTTTTTCGTAATTCGCGGCAGATGCGGTGAAAAAACCGCATCTGCCGCGATTGCCGCATAACCGTTCCACTTGCGGCGCGGTTGCGGTTTTTTCTATGCAATGTATAGGCGTACTTGCGGCAGGTGCGGCAAGTGCGGTTTTGCACTTGCGGCAGGTGCGGCCGCGAAAAAAACCGCGGCTTACTGCGGTTTTTTTCGCGGCCGCACCTGCCGCAAGTGCAAAACCGCACTTGCCGCACCTGCCGCAAGTATGCCTATACTTTGCATAGAAAAAACCGCAACCGCGCCGCAAGTGGAACGGTTATGCGGTAAACGCGGCAGATGCGGTTTTTTCACCGCATCTGCCGCGAATTACGAAAAACGCAGATGTGAAAGCACCCTTACATTTGAATAATTTTTGACATTCCAGTAAAGAGCACAAGCTCCACAACTGAAGCCATTTTGTAAACTGCACTCCCTAAAGAATGCATATATGGGTGTAATGAGTCTTTCGAGCCAACATTTTATTAAAAGATTTAAATAAAATTAGTGTAAAAAGATTAAAAATAATTCACAAAAGTGTCATTTTTAGGACGCATTGTTCATAATAGTATTGAGAGGTGAGGAAATTAAGCCCCAAATTTATAGAGCTTTTTCTCTTGTGCTCAAATGTAGCTCTGTTAGTATAATTTGACTGAAAGCCCAAAAGGAATGTGCACCTATAGCTTTTTAGATCATGCAATGGCATGCAAAAGTTTGAGCAAAATTTATGTTATTGTGAACAATTAAGAAAGTTAAAGATGAAATAAAATGATCTCTAAAAGGCATAAAGCTAAATGTATAGTATAATAATATTAGAATAATAAAATAACACATTTCCTTTATATTTTATGGAAAAAAATATTTTAAGGAAGTGCTGTCTGTTTTTTTTTCTCCATATATCTATCTATCTACATCTATCTATCTACATCTATCAATCTATCTATCTATCTATCTATCTATCTATCTATCTATCTATCTATCTATCTATCTATCTATCTATCTATCTATCTATCTATCTATCTATCTATCTATCCATCTCTACATATATATATATATATATATATATATATACATAGTGGAGGAAATAATTATCTGATCCCTTTCTGATTGTTAGTTTGACCACTGGCAAAGACATGAACAGTCTGTAATATATAGGGTAGGTTAATTTTAACAGTGATGGCCACTTTACACGCGGCTACATTTCTAGCTTATCCACAGGTAACTTACTGGCTGCAGTGAAATCATGGAGACATAGTTCCATTTGTACACAGCAACAAGATAGAACCATGTCTCCATGATTTCACTGCAGCCAGTAAGTTACCTGTGGATAAGCTAGTAATGTAGCCACGTGTAAAGTGGCCATAAGAGATAGAATGTCAAAAGTAAAATCCAGAAAATCACGTTGTCAAAATTGTATAACATTATTTGCATTTTGCAGAAGGAAAGAAATATTTGATCCCTCTGGCAAAAAAGACTTAATACTTGGTGGCAAAACCCTTGTTGGTAAGCACTGTAGTCAGATGTTTCTTGTAGTTGATGATGAGGTTTGCGCATATGTCGGGTGGAATTTTGGTCCACTCCTCTTCACAGATCATTTCTAAATCAGTAAGATTTTGAGGCTGTCGCCTGGCAATTCGAAGCTTCAGCTCCCTCCTGCACATGTGCCTTCTTCAGCGGTGGGACATTGCTGGTACTGCAGGATTTTAATCCAGCATGGCATAATGTGATACCAATGGTTTTCTTGGTGATAATGGTCCCAGCTGCCTTGAGATCATTAACAAGTTCCCCCAATGTAGTTATAGACTGATCTCTCACATTCCTCATGATCCTGGATACCCCACGAAGTGAGATTGTATATATATATATATATATACTTATATATATACTAGATGGCGGTCCGATTCTAAAGAATCGGGTAGTCTAGAATCCATATATAGTTTATTTACTAATAGTTAGGGGAGTGCGGTGAAATTAATTGTGTGTTTACAGGCGGCTCTGTGGGTAGCACAGTAAATGGTGGCTCAGCGGTTAGCACTGCGTGCGGTGGCTCAACGCTTAGCACTGCGTGCGGTGGCTCAGCGGTTAGCAGTGAGTGCGGTGGCTCAGCGGTTAGCAGTGAGTGCGGTGGCTTAGCGGTTAGCAGTGAGTGCGGTGGCTCAGCGGTTAGCACTGCGTGCGGTGGCTCAGCGGTTAGCAGTGAGTGCGGTGGCTCAGCGGTTAGCAGTGAGTGCGGTGGCTCAGCGGTTAGCAGTGAGTGCGGTGGCTCAGTGTTTAGCAGTGAGTGCGGTGGCTCAGCGGTTAGCACTGCGTGCGGTGGCTCAGCGGTTAGCACTGCGTGCGGTGGCTCAGCGGTTAGCAGTGAGTGCGGTGGCTCAGCGGTTAGCAGTGAGTGCGGTGGCTCAGCGGTTAGCAGTGAGTGCGGTGGCTCAACGGTTAGCAGTGAGTGCGGTGAGATTGATCAGCGCAGCGGCGTGGGCAGAGTGGTCAGCGCAGCGGCGTGGGCAGAGTGGTCAGCGCAGCAGCGTGGGCAGAGTGGTCAGCGCAGCGGCGTGGGCAGAGTGGTCAGCGCAGCGGCGTGGGCAGAGTGGTCAGTGCAGCGGCGTGGGCAGAGTGGTCAGAGCAGCGGCGTGGGCAGAGTGGTCAGCGCAGTGGTGTGGGCAGAGTGGTCAGCGCAGCGGCGTGGACAGAGTGGTCAGCGCAGCGCCGTGGGCAAAGTGGTCAGCACAGCGGCGTGGGCATTTTCGGGTGGAATTTTGGTCCACTCCTCTTCACAGATCATTTCTAAATCAGTAAGATTTTGAGGCTGTCGCCTGGCAATTCGAAGCTTCAGCTCCCTCCTGCACATGTGCCTTCTTCAGCGGTGGGACATTGCTGGTACTGCAGGATTTTAATCCAGCATGGCATAATGTGATACCAATGGTTTTCTTGGTGATAATGGTCCCAGCTGCCTTGAGATCATTAACAAGTTCCCCCAATGTAGTTATAGACTGATCTCTCACATTCCTCATGATCCTGGATACCCCACGAAGTGAGATTGTATATATATATATATATATACTTATATATATACTAGATGGCGGTCCGATTCTAAAGAATCGGGTAGTCTAGAATCCATATATAGTTTATTTACTAATAGTTAGGGGAGTGCGGTGAAATTAATTGTGTGTTTACAGGCGGCTCTGTGGGTAGCACAGTAAATGGTGGCTCAGCGGTTAGCACTGCGTGCGGTGGCTCAACGCTTAGCACTGCGTGCGGTGGCTCAGCGGTTAGCAGTGAGTGCGGTGGCTCAGCGGTTAGCAGTGAGTGCGGTGGCTTAGCGGTTAGCAGTGAGTGCGGTGGCTCAGCGGTTAGCACTGCGTGCGGTGGCTCAGCGGTTAGCAGTGAGTGCGGTGGCTCAGCGGTTAGCAGTGAGTGCGGTGGCTCAGCGGTTAGCAGTGAGTGCGGTGGCTCAGTGTTTAGCAGTGAGTGCGGTGGCTCAGCGGTTAGCACTGCGTGCGGTGGCTCAGCGGTTAGCACTGCGTGCGGTGGCTCAGCGGTTAGCAGTGAGTGCGGTGGCTCAGCGGTTAGCAGTGAGTGCGGTGGCTCAGCGGTTAGCAGTGAGGGCGGTGGCTCAGCGGTTAGCAGTGAGTGCGGTGGCTCAACGGTTAGCAGTGAGTGCGGTGAGATTGATCAGCGCAGCGGCGTGGGCAGAGTGGTCAGCGCAGCGGCGTGGGCAGAGTGGTCAGCGCAGCAGCGTGGGCAGAGTGGTCAGCGCAGCGGCGTGGGCAGAGTGGTCAGCGCAGCGGCGTGGGCAGAGTGGTCAGTGCAGCGGCGTGGGCAGAGTGGTCAGAGCAGCGGCGTGGGCAGAGTGGTCAGCGCAGTGGTGTGGGCAGAGTGGTCAGCGCAGCGGCGTGGACAGAGTGGTCAGCGCAGCGCCGTGGGCAAAGTGGTCAGCACAGCGGCGTGGGCATTTTCGGGTGGAATTTTGGTCCACTCCTCTTCACAGATCATTTCTAAATCAGTAAGATTTTGAGGCTGTCGCCTGGCAATTCGAAGCTTCAGCTCCCTCCTGCACATGTGCCTTCTTCAGCGGTGGGACATTGCTGGTACTGCAGGATTTTAATCCAGCATGGCATAATGTGATACCAATGGTTTTCTTGGTGATAATGGTCCCAGCTGCCTTGAGATCATTAACAAGTTCCCCCAATGTAGTTATAGACTGATCTCTCACATTCCTCATGATCCTGGATACCCCACGAAGTGAGATTGTATATATATATATATATATACTTATATATATACTAGATGGCGGTCCGATTCTAAAGAATCGGGTAGTCTAGAATCCATATATAGTTTATTTACTAATAGTTAGGGGAGTGCGGTGAAATTAATTGTGTGTTTACAGGCGGCTCTGTGGGTAGCACAGTAAATGGTGGCTCAGCGGTTAGCACTGCGTGCGGTGGCTCAACGCTTAGCACTGCGTGCGGTGGCTCAGCGGTTAGCAGTGAGTGCGGTGGCTCAGCGGTTAGCAGTGAGTGCGGTGGCTTAGCGGTTAGCAGTGATGGTGCGGTGGCTCAGCGGTTAGCACTAGCGTGCGGTGGCTCAGCGGTTAGCAGTGAGTGCGGTGGCTCAGCGGTTAGCAGTGAGTGCGGTGGCTCAGCGGTTAGCAGTGAGTGCGGTGGCTCAGCGGTTAGCAGTGAGGGCGGTGGCTCAGCGGTTAGCAGTGAGTGCGGTGGCTCAACGGTTGGCAGTGAGTGCGGTGAGATTGATCAGCGCAGCGGCGTGGGCAGAGTGGTCAGCGCAGCGGCGTGGGCAGAGTGGTCAGCGCAGCAGCGTGGGCAGAGTGGTCAGCGCAGCGGCGTGGGCAGAGTGGTCAGCGCAGCGGCGTGGGCAGAGTGTGGTCAGTTTCAGCGGCGTGGGCAGAGTGGTCAGAGCAGCGCGTGGGCAGAGTGGTCAGCGCCAGTGGTGTGGGCAGAGTGGTCAGCGCAGCGGCGTGGACAGAGTGGCAGCGCAGCGCCGTGGGCAAATGGTCAGCACAGCGGCGTGGGCAGCGCAGCGCCGTGGGCAGAGTGTTACAGACCACTACACACACACTCTGCTATACTTACCACCGACCTGCGTCTTCCCTGCCGCCTGGATCCTGAGTCGACATGTCGCCGTTCCCGGATGCCTGATACAATATGTCGTCCGGGTAGTTTGGCGGACATCTTGGACGCTAAATTGGATCCAGTAGTTCGGGGGCGGGCATGTGACTGAGGATCCAGGCAGCGGACGCAGGGCCGGTGGTAAGTATAGCGGAGTGTGTGTGGTATGTGTGGTGTATAAAGTTGAGGGAAGGCGCGGACATAAGTGGAGGGAAGTGCTACATACACACATATATACACATACTGTACATTGCATATGGAGGGGTGAGGAGAGCGGAGGCTGGAGGGAGAGGACAGGGAGAGGAGAGCGGAGGGAGGCAGGAGAGGGAGGGAGGGAGGGAGCGAGGGAGGGGCGGAGCAGAGGAGGAGGGAGGCGGAGGACTGGAGGGCAGAGGCCAGGGAGAGGAGAGCGGAGGCTGGAGGGAGGGCAGAGGAAGGCGAGAACAGGAGAGGGAGCTGGAGGCAGAGGACAGGGAGAGGAGAGCGGAGGGCAGAGGCAGGAGAGGAGGCTGGAGGGCAGAGGCCAGGGGGAGGAGGGCAGAGCTGGGAGGACTGGAGGGCAGAGGCCAGGGAGAGAGCGGAGGCTGGAGGGCAGAGGCCAGGGGAGAGGAGGCTGGAGGGCAGAGGCCAGGGCAGAGGAGGCTGGAGGCAGAGGCCAGGGCAGAGGAGGCTGGAGGGCAGAGGCTAGGGCAGAGGAGGCTGGAGGTCAGAGGCCAGGGCAGAGGAGGCTGGAGGGCAGAGGCCAGGGCAGAGGAGAGCGGAGGCTGGAGGGCAGAGGCCAGGGAGAGGAGAGTGGAGGCTGGAGGGCAGAGGCCAGGGAGAGGAGAGCGGAGGCTGGAGGGCAGAGGACAGGGAGAGGAGAGCGGAGGGCAGAGGACAGGGAGAAAGAGCGGTGGGCAGAGGACAGGGAGAGGAGAGTGGAGGGCAGAGGACAGGGAGAGGAGAGCGGAGGCAGAGGAAGGGAGAGGAGAGCGGAGGCTGGAGGGCAGAGGCCAGGGAGAGGAGAGCGGAGGCTGGAGGGAAGAGACAGGGAGAGGACAGGGGAGGCTGGAGGGCAGAGACAGGGAGAGGAGAGCGGAGGGCAGAGGACAGGGAGAGGAGAGGGAGGAGGCAGAGGACAGGGAGAGGAGAGCGGAGGCTGGAGGGCAGAGGCCAGGAGAGGAGAGCGGAGGCTGGAGGGCAGAGGGCAGGGCAGAGCGGAGGCTGGAGGGCAGAGAACAGGGAGAGGAGAGCGGAGGGCAGAGGACAGGGAGAGGAGAGCGGAGGGCAGAGGACAGGGAGAGAAGAGCGGTGGGCAGAGGACAGGGAGAGGAGAGTGGAGGGCAGAGGACAGGGAGAGGAGAGCGGAGGGCAGAGGGAGGGAGAGGAGAGCGGAGGCTGGAGGGCAGAGGCCAGGGAGAGGAGAGCGGAGGCTGGAGGGCAGAGAGGCAGGGCAGAGCGGAGGCTGGAGGGCAGAGGACAGAGAGAGGAGAGCGGAGGCTGGAGGGCAGAGTACAGGGAGAGGAGAGCAGAGGACAGGGGAGGCTGGAGGGCAGAGGACAGGGAGAGGAGGGCAGAGGACCGGGGAGGCTGGAGGGCAGAGGACAGGTAGAGGACAGGGGAGGCTGGAGGGCAGAGGCCAGGGAGAGGAGAGCGGAGGGCAGAGGACAGGAAAGGAGAGCGGAGGGCAGAGGACAGGAGAGGATAGCGGAGGCTGGAGGGCAGAGGACAGGGAGAGGAGAGCGGAGGCTGGAGGGCAGAGAACAAAAAGAGGAGAGCGGAGGCTGGAGGGCAGAGGACAGGGAGAGGAGAGCGGAGGGCAGAGGACAGGGAGAGGAGAGCGGAGGCTGGAGGGCAGAGGCCAGGGCAGAGGAGAGCGGAGGCTGGAGGGCAGAAGACAGGGAGAGGACAGCGGAGGCTGGAGAGCAGAGGACAGGGAGAGTAGAGCGGAGGGCAGAGGACAGGGAGAGGAGAGCGGAGGCTGGAGGGCAGAGGACAGGGAGAGGAGAGCGGAGGCTGGAGGGCAGAGGACAGGGAGAGGCGAGCGGAGGGCAGAGGACAGGGAGAGGAGAGCGGAGGGCAGAGGACAGGGAGAGGAGAGCGGAGGCTGGAGGGCAGAGGACAGGGAGAGGAGAGCGGAGGCTGGAGGGCAGAGGACAGGGAGAGGAGAGTGGAGGGCAGAGGACAGGGAGAGGAGAGCAGAGGCTGGAGGGCAGAGGACAGGGAGAGGAGAGCGGAGGCTGGAGGGCAGAGGACAGGAGAGGAGAGCAAAGGCTGGAGGGCAGAGGACAGGGAGAGGAGAGCGGAGGCTGGAGGGCAGAGGACAGGGAGAGGAGAGCGGAGGCTGGGGGAGAGGGCAGGGCAGAGGAGAGCGGAGGCTGGAGGGCAGAGGACAGGAGAGGAGAGCGGAGGCTGGAGGGCAGAGGACAGGGAGAGGAGAGCAGAGGCTGGAGGGCAGAGGACAGGGAGAGGAGAGCGGAGGCTGGAGGGCAGAGGACAGGGAGAGAAGAGCGGAGGCTGGAGGGCAGGGAGAGGAGAGCAGAGGCTGGAGGGCAGAGGACAGGGAGAGGAGAGCGGAGGCTGGAGGGCAGAGGCCAGGGCAGAGGAGGCTGGAGGGCAGAGGCCAGGGCAGAGAGGCTGGAGGGCAGAGGCCACGGCAGAGGAGGCTGGAGGGCAGAGGCCAGGGCAGAGGAGGCTGGAGGGCAGAGGCAGGCAGAGGAGGTGGAGGGCAGAGGCCAGGCAGAGGAGGCTGGAGGGCAGAGGCAGGGCAGAGGAGGCTGGAGGGCAAGGCAGGCCAGGGCAGAGGAGGCTGGAGGGCAGAGGGCAGGGGCAGAGGAGGCTGGAGGGCAGAGGGCAGGGCAGAGGAGGCTGGGGGCAGAGGCAGGGCAGAGGAGGCTGGAGGCAGAGGGCAGGCAGAGGAGGCTGGAGGCAGAGGCAGGGCAAGGAGGCTGGAGGGCAGAGGCAGGCAGAGAGGCTGGAGGCAGAGGCAGGCAGAGAGGCTGAGGCAGAGGCCAGGGCAGAGGGGCTGGAGGCAGAGGGGGGCTGGAGCGGGCAGTGCCGAGGCGGCTGGATGCGGGCAAGTGCGAGGCGGCTGAGCGGGGAGGAGGGAGGCGGCTGGAGCGGGAGAGAGGAGGCGGCAGGAGCTGCAGAGAGGAGGCGGCTGGACAGGCGGGAAGTTCCTGGGCAGAACGTTTCTCCGCCGGTCCCTGTAGCCGGGGGCAGGCCGGCTACACTTCACTTGGTGACGTCACAACCATGGGTACGAAGGCCATCACGGAAGTACCCTTCGGGTTTTCCGGAAGTGGCCTTCGGCTTTTATATTATAGATATACATATAATACATATGTGTGTGTGTGTGAATATATATATATACAGGGGTTGGACAAAATAATGGAAACACCTAACGTTTTGGCATCATAATCTTCGAACATGTGATAAGCATGCAAACCGTGACATGTTAATGTTTTGTAGTTGATTATTTGTGTTAAGTGATATATGTATGTAAATTAACTGTTTGTTTTGGCGAATTGTAAGAAGATTGATGAGAACCTGATACCAATGGCAGACTTTTGGATTAGTGTAGAAACCTCCAGAATTGCTCCCGTGAGCAGTGGAAACGTGATATTCTCAGATGAATCATTGTTTACCTCATTTTCCAACCTCTGGCCGAGTGTACGTTTGGAGACAGCCGAAAGAAGCATTCCATCCAGACTGCCTTTTCCCAACCGTAAAACATGGCGGAGGTTCTGTGATGATCTGGGGTGCTATTTCGTGGAGATCCGCCGGGCCAATGATATCACCTTGTATGAATCCATACCTTGGAGAATTGAGGATGTAATTGCTGCAAAAGGTGGACCTACACCATATTAAACTAACTTTTTTTCCAGGTGTTTCCATCATTTTGTCCAACCCCTGTATATGTCAAACAAAGAGCAAACAATGAGCAAACTAACCCCCCCTTCCTTCCCACATGCTGACGTTAAGATGACATGAGGTATCCCAAGATGTCTATTGAGTGACCTCTTTGATATTACAAATAGTCGTTTTAATATCGCCCCTGAAGTGCTATGGAGACAAGTTCAGTTTTCTTAAGGTTCCTTATCTCCTAGTAGGTACCACCTCGACTCATGGAACGGAAGAACAATACAGTACTGTGCAAATGAATAGGGACAAAGCACTTTTTAAGTAAAATTGTAAGTTGACAATTCTTTCTCAAAAAACATCTAGTAACACCTAGAAACATCATTGTTTGCATGCATTGGCTTAAAAAGTGTTCTGCTATTGTTTTATTATATATATACGGTATATATATATATATATATATATATATATATATATATATATATATATATAAATAAAATCAGGGCAGCACAAATTAAAACAAAATGTGGGAGCAAAGTATTCCTGTCAAAGCTGTCCAAACCTCACAGTGATATCCAATTAACAAAAAAAGCAGGCTGCACCTGAGAAAGACAGGGACAACCATCGAACTGTCCCCGAATGGGTTAAATATATATATATATATATATATATATATATATATATATATATATATATATTAAAGAAAAAGCACAAACATATACCCAGCCATTGGTGCAATAGTCCTGGTCGATTTGATATCCAAAGCAAAAGAATATAAAAAATAAATCCAGGCAGCACTCAAAATTAAGACAAAATGGACTGTAATAGCCCTTATGTGGCGCAACGTTTCAGCTTGTTGTAAGATTATTTCAAGCACAGTGAAGAGATACAAAGATGTTATATTTATACCAGTGCCTACAGATTAAGTGATCACAATCAATCAATAAAAACATACAAATAATTCATCCAGTGGATAACGTACAGTAAAGAAACATCATTATTTAAAGAAGCACATCTAAAAAAAGTGAAATTAGTATTTGTTTCAAAAGATACTGTAGTGTTCAAAGCTGTCTGATTAACGTCAATGAGCTCATCATTTTCAGCATGAATAAAAAACACATAACGTATTTTCCGGCGTATAAGACGACTGGGCGTATAAGACGACCCCCAACTTTTCCACTTAAAATATGGAGTTTGGGATATACTCGCCGTATAAGACTACCCCCTCTTCCAACCCACTATGGTAAAACTTAAAAAAAAAATCAGAATGGATTTCAATATGGTAATTTTAATTCAAATGCTTATGACATGCAGGTACTTGACAGCTTTTGACAGTGCACAGGAAACGCAGTCTGCAGCGGTTTCCTATGTACTGTCCTAAAGTGTCCGGGAGCTTTGAATAGAGACAGTTGGCAAGGTATTAAGGGGGAGAGCACAATGGCATCTGCCTTGAGCTGCTGGGGAAGGTGCCTCATAAAAGTCCCTGCCGCCGCTTCCTCCCCGATGCCTGTGGGTGATTAGAGTCCCCCTGCTCCCCGCACCTCAGATATGGGGCGGTGATGCTTCCTTCCGGGGCAGTGTGTGCCGTCCCAGGGCTGCTTCCTCTGGGACTGCAAGAGCTGTGTGGAGGAGGATGTCTGGGGCCTTCCATCAAACACACACATACGCACACACCTATACACACACATACCCATACACACACACATACACACACATACCCATACACACACATACACACACACATACCCATACACACACACATATACACACACCTATACAACACACCTATACACACACATACCCATACACACACACACACTCACACATACCCATACACACACATACACATACCCATACACACACACACACACACATACACATACCCATACACACGCACACATACACATACCCATACACACACACATACACATATACACACACAATCAAACCCCTTCTTACCGGCTCCCCCGGTCTGTGGTGTGGCTCCCCGGGCCTTCGGTGTGGCTTCCCGCTGTACTCCGGTGTTTCCATGCTCTTCCTGTGCTGTCTGTGTGCCCCAGATGCAGCTGTGCTGGAGCTCATGGTATTAATCACAGCCTAACATGCTGTGTACCCCTGCTGAACTCAGCCCAGCCTGATGTCACAACAGCCCGGCTCGAGCTCTGCTTGGCTCCCAGGAACCAGTGGGCTCGGCCAGATGACGAGCCAATCAGAGGTCACGACGTCATCTGGCCGCGCCCGCTGGTTCCTGGGAGCCAATCAGAGCTCGAGCCGGGATGCTGTGACATCAGGCTGGGGGAAGTTCAGCAGGGGCTCACAGCACTTTAGGCTGTGATTAACCTCATGAGCTCCGGACCAGCACGGCTGCACCTGGGGGCCACAGAGGACGCAAGAGGAGCCTGGACACACACGGAGGATAGAGGGCCCATAAGGTAGCTATTAATACTATGGACAGAGGCACATCAGCTGTTCTCACTAATGTTAGTGTTAGTGTACCTGGCGTATAAGACGACCCCCAACTTTAGAGTAGATTTTGAGGGGTTAAAAAGTCATCTTATATGCCGGAAAATACGGTATTTAGAAATACAATTCAGTGAACCACCTCCTCAGTATATGGTAGTCCCATTCCCAGCGTCCTGGAAGCTTAAATGTGCATGTCTAGTGCTTACATTATCCATTGGTCGTTCGGAGTCACGTGATCGTGCATGCTTAGTGCAGCACTCAGGAACACTGTGCACCATCTTGCAAGAGGGCACCAATTTTCTCTTATAGAAAAAACAATAGTCTTAGAGATAAACTTTACATTCAGATGTGGGCCCCCTTAAGAGATGTCCACAGACTACGCTCACTGGAACACAAATTGGTTTCCCTGCCTTCATTGTATAAACTGTAAATCCATGCTAACAGGTTCCATCTTTTTGGATACCCATGCTCACATCACATACAATATTAAGTTTACTTAACATGTTTTTTCTGGAAATGTTGATGATTATGGCTTACAACCAATGACAACCCAAAAGTCATTATTTTGGAAAAGTAAAAAGTAGGGAGGATAAGGGGTTAAAAACCACACTGCCGTGTTCCACGAGACTTTAAAAGGTGAACATAATATTGATTTATTAGTCAACTAGTTTCAGGACTCCCAGAATCCCAGAAACACCCTGAAACATGGCAAGATTATATAGATTTTTGATAACAGCTTATCTCATTGAGCTGCACTCGTGTGTGTGTGTGTATATGTGTGTGTATATATATATATTTTAAGAAGCACAAAGTCACTAAACCGGTACCTAATGCTAATTCGTGTACCCTAATGATAGCCCTAGTTAGCTATTTCTAAATTAATTGCGCTTTTAACTTACCCTCAGTGTAAGCAGCAGGATGCCACTCTTCTAAATACAATCTTTTTGAGACAGAGTAACAGAACATGCAATTAATTTTAGGGATAAATTTCTGTATAGTAGCAGAACATTGGAATCTCATGGTACCTTTACACGCAGCTACAGGTATCAGGTTTTCCACAGGTAACTTACTGGTTGCAGTGAAATCATGGAGAGATTATTCCATTTGTACACAGCAACAAGATAGAACCTTGTCTCCATGATTTCACTGCAACCAGTAAGTTACCTGTGGAAACCTGTTACCTGTAGCTGCGTGTAAAGGTACCATTAGAGTTCTAAGTGGTTGATACCTTTTAATGGCTAACTGAAAAGAAGGCAGACATAGCAAGCTCTCGGGACACTATTGCCCTATGGCACTATGGTCCCGAAAGCTTGCTATGCTTACCATCTTTTCAGTTAGCCATTGAAAGGTATCAACCACTGAGGACTTTCAGATTCCAACATTTTTCTATCTACTGGCTAACATGGTACAAACATTTTTTACTGTATAGCAGCAGGTTCTTTATTTTGCCAATGAAGGGGAATTTTCTGGGTTGGCATAGTAGCCTTAGAACAGATAGTTGATAATTCTCCTCAACTGGCAAGATCCCAACATAGTCTAATAGTTGCTTCCTGTGCCTCACCAGCATGGTGTTCTCCAGCAGATCCCACTGTACACATCCCTCTAACCTTCATTGATGGTAGGTGCTCCTATGTCCCCATCTTCTGTGTGTCAGACCTCCCTTTCAGGCCAGTACTCCTCCTGAAACACAGCTTTACATTCAGGTAGACTAGGCTCACTGTGCAGGCCAGGGCATTCCATCTGCCTAAAGGGTGAAAGTCCTCAAAGCCCCTTCCTGTGATTTTATGTTAGTCAATGCTATCAAGACAAAATAGTGGGGTTAGAGTTGCCTTACATGTTTTTCTGACAATGTGTACTGGCTGAGCTCCAACTGTAGTCTGACGTGACTTAGGCTGCGTTCACACATAAACTATTTGTGAGGATGCGCTTTTGGTGCAAAACTGCACCAAGAGTGCATCCTCATAGAATGCAGTGTTGTGTGTGTGAACAGGTCTGCGCTTCTACCCTGTGCTTTATACTTACCTTGTCGCGCTCCCTCGGTGACCGCTAGTGTTTTCTGAGCCCCCGCTAGCCCGCAGCGAGTGGCAGGCTCTAGGATCTGAAAGCACCATGTGACCGGTGATGTCACCCGGTCACATGGTGCTGTTTAAGGTCCTGCACCATGTCCCATGGTGCCGGGAAGAGGACCGATACCCATGAGAGCTGCGGCTACGTAAGTAAAAAGCGCGCTGAAAAAGCGCAAAGATTTGACATGTTCATTCTTTTTAAGGATGCACTTTGCAGCACAAAGCGCATCGGAAAAAAAGACAGAACATGTGAACGGAGCTGCGTTCACGGCATTTCCGCAGCGCTATAAAGCACTGAGCTTAATAGCACTGCGTAAATGCAAAAATATGCTGTATGTGAACGCAGTCTAACTGTCATCCAAGCTACTGTGCCCACAAGCTCCAGCCAGCCTGTTGTTAAGTTACTACCTAGAAGAGGAGCATAACTCTTCAGATACCTTTGACTGCACATTGCTCACAAAACAGTACATAATTTCCCAAAGTAAAAGCAGATAACATATATTAAAGTTACATTAATGTAATCCCCACTCTGGGTCATTAAATATACAAGAGACCAACTAGCAGTACTTGAGCAGAAGACCAGGACTGGCAGTGTTCTGGGATTTACTGCTCAGCTACATAGCTAGGCAATCAAACCAAACGGCACAATTGGAAAACATAGAACTTCCCATTCTCAGATCAGATAGCTGAGGTGTAAATGACTACATGCCCCTGCACTGATTGGACAACTGAGCTGTGAATCAGCCCAATGACAACTTAGCACCCTTGGAATCTATAGTGTAGCAGGCACCTATTGCATCCAAGATGCACAGGAGCAATCGTGACACCAGCATTAATTGGACAATGTCAGACTTACCTCTAAATGGTAGCAATTAAATGTTCATTTATTCGCAGGAGAAGTGAAAAAGAATCATCATGTACGTATGTCAAAATTTTTATCTTTTTAGTCAAATCAATTTGCAATAATATAATAAATGTATTTTGCACAAAGAAAGGTCTAGAACACACGGTTTGATCAACCTGAATTTTGTTGATGAAATGGGCTCCTTAAATATAAATTAGGAATTCTCTTCTTTTAGAATACTTCATAGATAAATACATTTAGCTCACCACTTCTATGTTCTAACCTTCCTATTGTTTATAATAACATTTTCTAATTGTCCAACAGCAAGTTAACACAAGATCTAATTAACTCGGTGATACTTTTAGTGATTAGGTTTTTAAAAAAAACATCACCATACTAAGCCAGATTTCCGTATTGATTGCACTAGTTAAGTGAATTCAGATCGGCTACACACAAGCCAGTCAGCAATTGTCTTATGGACTCGTTAAACAATATGATCACACTTTTATGTGCATAGAATGATTGTTAATATGATTGTTCTATGCACATCAAATATCATATTATTGGGAGCATATCTCTAATGCTAGGTGATGGGATGAGACCAGCTACATGCCAGTAAGTGAATCATATTGGTCACACTTGGTGCAAGCCATCACAATGCTGTGCACCCTTGATGGACAGGGATACTCTTCACTTGCCTGCCGCTCCTGATGAGGGAGGTCTTTGGCAGTGCCCTTCCCAAGCAGCAAACAAGCGTGGTGGCTGGTGACCAGACACATGACAGCAGATACCATAACAAAGCACAATGCAAAACAACAAAATAGAAAGCAGAACCACAGCAGAAACGAAAGATAAAGCATAACCACAGCAGTAAACTAGAAATAAACCGGAACCATAGCAGTAAACCCCATCACTAAGCACTGCCATAACCACCCAACACAACTGAATAATCAACAACTAAGGAAAACATATGGAAGATTTAAAACTGTCTTCCACCAGTCACATGATCCGTTGAGGCAATGCCAACCTCCCACCCTCTGCCACAGAACCTCAAGAGGGGAGGAGAGCGGAGTGGAGGGAATTCCCACCATCTGAATTTCCCAGCGGTTGCAACATCCTGTATCCACTGGCAACAGCTAACGCCAGGGGACCTGGTGTTCTGGGGCCTTTGAGTGGCACCCTCGCCAGGAGCAGTGGTGTCCACCTCCCGGTGACACCCAGAGTACATCTATAGGAACAACATACCCGGTCAGAGCGGGCACTTGTGCAAGCTCTGCCCACGATCACGACACCCCGCCCCTTGTGGCCCAACGGGTAGCCAGATCACACCCAACAGTGCGATAGACCCACTCAGGTGCAGAACCACCAGACCTGACAATATCACAATGATATGGCGCCAAATACATCCGATGATTAAATGTCTTGATAGTTTGGTGACTGTTTGCCAATATGTTTAAATGGGCCAATAATCAGTATCAACTGTTCCTACAAATACTCCTTCCTTACTGGGAGTTAATCTGAAATCACCACATGTAAAAACAATTTTAAAAAAAAGTTATTTGACACTTGTCTTTTTGCTATATAGGGGATTTGAAACTGCTATCACCTAATATTGCTTTAAAATATGGAGTAATCCAAAGTATTATTAACTGCCAGAGTGTCATAGATGACTAATCTATTATTAGACAATGGCGCTGACCTTTTTTTCAACCACAAAATTGTATCACAAGGGTGCTGAAAGACTGATGTGTGTCATCTAAGAGACTAAGTGGCAGTGTTTTATCAATTTTTGCTATAATATTAGAAGTGTAGCAGTCAATCACAGCCTACTTTTGATCACTGGAAAGTAGATATCCAGGTGTGGAGAGGGTGTTACTGATATTTCTGTACATCCACTCCTGGGAAGGAGTATAGCAAAATATGCTCATTCATTAAAATAATAATCGTTGAAAGAAGGAGCGGCACTCATCAACGCTAACACTTCTTCAGGGTCGGACGATGGTCACACCATTTCGCACAGGGACCCGTGGAAGCACTAATTATGTGAAACGGAGTGACCATCGTCCGACCCTGCCTCACTCCCTTCCCTGCACAGATGCAACCCCGCTTCAACCGGAATAAATTTCCAGCACTGCATTGAAGCTTTGGTGAGTGCCGCTCCTTCTTTCATCGACTATGATGCAACTGTTTCTTTGAGCCGAGCAACACCATTTATGTCCACTGCTGACAGCTGCAGAGACTTGGTTACAAGCCCTGAGTATTGTGGCTAGTGCCCGGTTTTCCACTGTTTACATAGTACTACTCATTCATCAAATTAATTGCTATTATATATATAAAAAAAATTGCAATGATCATGCTGAACATAATGAACAATCCCTTTAAATGTGATAATTGTGTGCCATATTCTTTAGCGCTTTTGCACAGATCACCACAAGTCCTGAACAGTAAAGACTAAAGGGCGGAGGCCTAAATGAATAATATATGCCAGTTTGGTTTGATCGTATAGCTTCTGATAAAGGCCAACAATCAATGTTGACTAATAGACAAAGTATTTCTACATTTGTTATCGAGATGCTATTTTTGTTCTGGCTATGGCAAAAATGAATAAATTCCCAGAACCTGTGTCAACCATCATAAATCTAAATCTTGCAGCGTGAAAATATTTACACATAGCATAGACATCTTTTAAGGCTTAAGAAGCAGATCATTTTTAATCTGCAGTGTAACAAGGTAATAATAAAATCTTCATTGTTGACTCTACCCTCTGTCTTGGCAGCACTGTTGGGAAGAATCCTATCATGCAACCTGAGTTACGATGAACTTGGCACTGACACCATTGTATCTGACATGATGGACTCCATCTGCCGGCTGTTTTTACTTCCCCTCTGCCGTGATATAAATATTATCTATTTAAAGCCAACTCTGCTGTAAAACATGTTCCAGGAACCGATTTACAATTTGGCCTTTGTCTAAGTTGTTCTAAATTCAATTATAGAGGCCTTAAAGTCACATTAGATAATACTAATAGTGTTCAAATGACCATTATAGAAATATGACTATTGACAGTGCTATCCGATTTAGAATATGAGGATATTCAACTATAGATACTGTTAATTTTATCTTTCCAACCTAACAATTGTGATTTACAATATAAACAGAAAGAGCTGTAATTGGATCAGGTGCACAGATGATGAAGTCTTTTGAAATTCAAGTTTGAATGGCTGAACTAAATTTCCCTAAACGTTCGATTTTACACAAATTGTCCGACATGCTAAAGTTTTTAATTGTCCAGAAAATATATGTAACACTTCGAGATCTCCTTGGACTAAGTTAAACACAGGCCTTAGAATGTAACAATAGCCTAATGTAACACAGCACTAAGAGACTTATTAGTCTTTTTCAATAGTAAATATTGTCCAAAAATTATCCCTTTTTGGAAGCAAATGCTGTTCATATGTTAATACATAGGAAGGGAGTGGTGGGGTGTCGGAGAAGTGCAAAAATCACAGTTTGGGGAGTGTCATGTGGTTTGTTCTTTGTTAAATGATGAAGTGTTAGCTTTTTCATAAGCTATCCCAACATCATCTGTTTTAGGATGAGCAGACAACTAAATGTTTGCTTTTAAGTAGAGAAAGAGCTATGCCAAAAAAAAATTACCTTATTTTAGGATTCAGAAGAGGATTGCTTTGCAAACGTAAAAAACAATGGCATATTCTCAAGCTATGCAAAAATTAACACTTTAATTAGAGAGTAAAAAGAAGTGAAGAAGCAATGGATTCTTGACCAAGAGTAAAAAAAGATAACTTTCTGTGATCCGCAATAGGTTATCTATCAGTTATCTATCGTAACACCTACCGTGGTGCTTACTCAAAAGGGAGACGAACAGCAGCTTCCAGCAATCATGCAGCATCTGGCCGGGCTCTGTCTGCTGCTTTCTGCTCGCAGGGCCTGAGCATGCTGCAGAGTATTTAAGGCACTGTCCCCATTCGGAGGGAGTGTGAGTCTATTCTTTTGAGACATATTACTAGTTGCCAGATCCCCTTGCAACATCCAGTGTATGTGCCTTGCCTGACTTTGCCTTTTCCTAATTCCGCTGACCTGCAAGCACCTGTCTTGTCCAGCTATGCTGACGTACTATCTGTACCAGTCCTGCTATGTTGCTGTACCATCTGTACCAGTTATACTGCCATATCCAGAGACTGCATCTGCCTGCATCCTGCCATTCAGGCATCACGTATACAGAGACTGTACCTGCCTGCATCCAGTCATCCAAGTTGCATCTTTTCAGAGACTGTAGCAGCATAATTACATCCAGGCTGCCCCTTCCCAGAGACTCTCCCTCCTTACATTCCTAACCAAGGGGGGCCAGCTGCCAAGGAATCGGGATCCCCTGAAGTTTCCCCTGGCTGCTACCTACCAGCACATGCCTAACCTCCCCACGAGAGGCTCTAGAGAAAACTCAGTAGCCGCTTAGGTATGCTCCTCTGGGTCAGAGATTGGTGCCTTAGTTTAGTGGGTCACTTTTCCATCACTCACATCTGCAAGCGTAACATATATTCACAAAGTGAATTTACAGTTGCAACTCTTTATCAAACTGTCAAGAATAATAGACAGGAATAGGCTTTCATAGGGAAGAAACAATGACTTGTCCCTTTTGACTCAGTTTCATGTTTGTTCACCCTGAAGTGTATCACAATCTCTTATAGAGCGACGAGGGTCTAATAAAGAATTAATATCCAATAGTAATACCTTTGCCTGATGGTAAGGATATGCTTTGTATTAAAATATTTCAGCATACATCTTGCCATGCTCTACTGCACAACTGCGAGCCCTGTTTACTTATTTTTATGTCCCTCCCACTTCCGTTGCAACAGTCGGTTACCATTTCCAGAATCATTGCCATAATTTCTATTCTTTCACCTTCATTCCCTGTCTTAGCCTGGGATAACTCGTCTCAATGTCCCCCTCCACATCTACCTGCTGGTGCTCCTCCTGATCCTTCTGTCCTGCACATCCTGATGCATGTAATATGGAATGTCAGACAAAGCCGCAATGAAAATGTACAGGTTGCTGTTATTCCTCCAACCCTTCTTGCATTCTGGTGAGTGCTTTTTTCTGAGGTAAATATGAGTGGATGACACAGCTGATGCCACAGTTGTCACTATTGAGAAATTTAGAGCCTCTTTGTAGGGTTTGTAGAGCAGACACCCTCCTCCATAAGAAATAATGGCCGCGGAGCGTCTTAATTCAAGGATGAGTTCACATGATGAATTTTTTGAAAAACAGCCAATTTCACAATTTGATTACACCACCAGCAACTTGACCAGGTGTGAGTTTAATTGGCACAAAGGGATTGACTGGGTGGTATGAATGTTTTCTTGACACACAATCAAGAATAGAGATGGGTGAACTTTCCCCAAACATGTTTGACAATTTCAAACTTGGCAGGAACACTGCAGATTTCGTTTGGGATCGGAAGCACAAGCAAAAAAAGCTGTGTCTGCACTACCCCATCATGTCTTAAACAACATCACCCATTCCTTGAGAAATTCTGTCTGTGACAGGGTGCATATCACCACTGATACCTAGACGAGCAAAGATGGCCAGGTGCTTTATATCTCACTCACTGGATGACTCTGGTGGCTCAGGGTCCAGGCGGGGAAGGCGTTACTCCTCAAGTCTTGAAATGTCTAAGGCTTTTGGGCCAAACCTCGGCATCTATCTGCATATGCCTCCTTCACCTCCTCTAGGGCCTCCAGCTGCGCCTTCGACCTCTTCCTAAATGTTCCAACATTCTGGACAGAATCCCCCACACCTCCGGATTGAATTGACAGGGTTCACTGCCATCATGCAGTGTTGAAATGAAAATGCCTTGGAATGTGTGTCACACAGCTGAAGAGCTGTGGACAGCTATGCAGGCCAAATTTCAGCAATGACAGTCTCCACTAAATAAGGAGTCAGGAAAGGCCATGTGTGATAATGGTGCAAACGTGGTAGGGGCCCTATGCCAGGGCAAACTTACATACGTGCCTTGCATGGCCTTGCGTCCTCAACCTCAATTTCTACACCACTATACCGGCCTGGATGAGCTGCACAAGGCACGATTGCTGTGTGCTCACTTCGACTAGAATCCCTACATTGTTCTGTCAGAAAACTGGTTAATCATTTTATATGTGATATGCAGACACGATGGCATTCCTCTCTAGGAGATGTTGTAGTGATTGTGGCAGCAGCAATAATCCCTGGTGCAGTGTGTAGTGATGCATACAGTGACTCAAAGTGAGCCAAATGTGGTGCAAATGACGCTTGCAGAGTGGGCACCAATATATTTGAGGTGCGGACTCTCATTGCACAGGCAGGTGCCATGAGAAGGTGGAGTAGAGCAACAGAGGGCGACCATGGCACCAGACAAACTGGTAATTTAAATGTAGGAGCTGAGGAACAAATGAAGGAGGACAAGGATGAAGAGGTGATGGGCACAGAACAGTCAGTAGATGAGGAAGAAATGATTTCACTTTCTGTTGTCCATGGTTGACAGGAGAGGATTGAGTAAGGAAGCTCGATTTTTGCACCGCCACAAACACAATGAGACTTGGGCCTCATGGATGATCAGGTACATAAACATCTTCTTGCTGCACATCTCCAACATGATGCTCATATTGTTAGGATAGGTATTGGCGATGACCACTTGATTGCCACATTGTTGGATCCGCGATACAAGAATAAAATTAGCCAGATGCTTCCTGCCCTGGACAGGGACAAGTGCATGCTGGAGTATCAAAAAAAGCTTGTGCGACCTGGCTGACAAAAAGACAAAAATGAGGAGATGGGTAGGAAGACAACTTTAGGATTTTTCTGATTGCTGCAGGCTTGCTTCTCTGAAATTACCAGGTGATGACACTTTATGACCCAATATCAACATGGGTTTACGCGAGACCGTTCCTGTCAAACTAATCTGATAAGCTTCTATTAAGAAGTAAGTTCTGGACTGGACCAAAGAAATGCAGTGGATGTGGTGTATATAGACTTTTCAAAAACTTTTGATATGGTGCCACTCAAAAGGTTGATACATAAAATTAGAGCAATGGGGATAGAGGAAAATATGTGCAAGTGGGTTAAGAACTGGCTTAGTGATAGGATACAAAGGTTGGTCATTAATGGAACACACCATAATGGGTCACAGTTAACAGTGGGGTACCACAGGGGTCAGTGTTGGGCCTCTTCTTTTTAATATATTTATTAATGACCTTGTAGGGGGCATACAGAGTAGAATCTCAATATTTGCAGATGACACTAAACTCTGCAGGGTAATCAATACAGAGGAGGACAAGTTTATATTACAGGAGGATTTATGTAAACTAGAAGCTTGGGCTGATAAATGGCAAATGAGCTTTAATGGGGATAAATGTAAGGTCATGCACTTGGGCAGAGGAAACAAAAGGTATAATTATGTGCTTAATTGTAAAACACTGGGCAAAACTATCACTGAAAAAGACCTGGGTGTATGGGTAGATTACAAACTCACATTTAGTGGCCAGTGTCAGGCAGCTGCTGCAAAGGCAAATAAAATAATGGGATGCATTAAAAGAGGCATAGATGCTTATGAGGAGAACATAATTTTACCTGTATACAAGTCACTAGTGCGGCCACACTTAGAATACTGTGTACAATTCTGGTCTCCGGTGTATAAGAAAGACATAGCTGAACTAGAGCTGGTGCAGAGAAGAGCGACCAAAGTCATTAGAGGACTGAGGGTCTGCAATACCAATACAGGTTATTAAACTTGGGGTTATTTAGCTTGGAAAAATGAAGGCTTAGGGGTGATCTTATAATAATGTATAAATATATGAGGGGACAGTACAGAAACCTTTCTAATGATCTCTTTACTCTTAGGCCTGAGACGGGGACAAGAAGCATCCTCTATGTCTGGAGGAAAGAAGGTTTAATCATAATCACAGATGTGGATTCTTTACTGTAAGAGCAGTGAGACTGTGGATCTCTCTGCCACATGATGTTGTAATGAGTGACTCACTACTAACATTTAAAAAGGGCCTGGATGCCTTTCTTGAAAAATATAATATTACCGGTTATATATACTAGATTCTTTGATAGGGCGTTTATCCAGGGAACTAGTCTGATTGCTGTATCTGTAGTCAGGAAGGATTTTTTTTCCCCAATGTGGAGCTTATTGTTGCCACATGGGTTTTTTTTGCCTTCCTTTGGATCAACATGTTAGGCTATGGGTTGAACTAGATGGACTTAAAGTCTTCCTTCAACCTTAAAATCTATGTTACTATGTCATGATGGAGAACTGTAGTTCCTAGCCTAATCAAGCCTAAAATCCCATGGCTTAGTTTTCTCCTGCAGAGCCTGCAAAATGTCAAAGATTTGTTTGCCAAGAGCGTGCAAAAGATGTCCAACACCTGAGACCACAACATCCAGAGCTTTCGGCACTGTTGATCCTCCACCTAAAGCACAAGTAGCATAATCTGCAACCAAGATAATTACTGAACAAACAGATCCTGGGAGGACCGGTGCAAAGGTACTGTGACATCTTTTAACCTGGCGAGTGGGTGGGGGTTCATCCGGGAAATGGGCCTCTATGAGGAGGTGTTTGTGGGAAGGCAAGATGTGGAATCCCACCTCCAAAGGGGCCACCCGGACCAAGACTTGTACGGAGGCGATTGGGTAACCTATGAGAGACACACGGGGCCATGAGGATGGTACGCCCTGCGTGTATCTAAAGTGTAAAGACACTATGGACACCTGGCCTTGTATATAGTCATAATTGTGTGTAAAACTATGTCCTTTTTGTTTAACAGGGAGACTCATAGACTTTCTTGAGAAGTCTGACCTCTTTTTCATTATGTTTTTGCAACGTTCTAAGAAAAGTGCCTCCCATAAAGGGAAGAAAATACCGTTATTGTTTGTAAATAAAAATGTTTCCTGCTATGTTCCAGCAAATACAAAAAGCTCTGTGCCGGGTAGGGGTAGAAACACTGGAGGACAAGTGTGTTTCACCAAGGGGGAATGTGGCGCCCCACTGGTCAGTGCGCCACAGTAGGGGTACTGCACCCAAAACAGAGTGTGCGGTATCCCAGTCATTGGAGGGGATAATGTCGAACTGAGGCTCTCAGCCCAGCATCCCTACACCTACAGGAGGGAACCAATCGGCTAACCCATAACCAGGGTAACTGGTCCCGGTGGGAGGAGTGTTAGGGTAGAAGGAGCAGGAAACATACAGATGGATGGAGTCTAGTCTGAGGGACAAAGCAAGGAACAAGTCCTAGAGGGACACCACATGGAGGGTGCCCAAAAAAGAGTGGCGACCCAGACAGAAAGGGGAGAACCAGTGCCAGACTGTCCAAGTAAACGGTCTGGGGGAATCCCGGTCCACAATGGGGTACCGACTAGGGATGGGTGAATCTACTCGCTACGACTCGTTACTCGGCGAGTAGTAGGGGACTCGCAGGACTCGGTACTCTGCGAGTTTCCCAGTGATTACTCGCACAGCAACGAGTCCAATGCAAAGAGACTCTGCAGAGACTCTGACAAAACTAGGATTGCAATTGACTTGCATTGGTCTGATTACTGTGTGAGTAATCTCTGGGAAACTCGCAAAGTAACTGCTATTACTTTGCGAGCCGAGTCCAGCTGTCTGCTCTGTGGAGGCTGCCGCAGCTCCAGGGTCCTAGAGCCCGCCTGCTCTCCCTGTGCACAGAGATGATGTAGCAGAGCTGCGATTGTTCTCAGTCTGCTCATTCCCTGTGCATAGACATCTATATCTATGCACAGGGGATGTAGCAGAGAGGACATCGCGTTTTGGACTACGTCAGACGGAAGAGGATTTTTTTAATTAAAGATGGAGTCCCTAATGGCTTTTTTTTTTTATTTCTAATAAAAAAATTTCTCTGTGTTGTGTTTTTTTAACCCTTTATTGGAGATTCTTAGTGGCTGGGTCAAACGTGGCCTGACATTAAGAATCTCGGGCTTAATACCAGCTTGTATAACAAAGCTGGTATTAACCCCTTTATTACCCAGCGTGCCACCGCCACCAGGGCCACTGGAAGAGCGGGGTTCAGCGCCAGAGGATGGCGCTTCAATCAACGCGCCATCTTCTGGGGCGGCTGCGGGCTGCAATTTGCAGCCGGGGGTGCCCAGAAAGCTTGGGCATCCCTGCGCTGCGGATTCCAGCCCCCAGCTGCTTAGCTGTACCTGGCTAGACATAGAAATTGCGCGGAGCCCCACGCATTTTTTTTTTATTATTTCATGAAATTCATGAAATAATTAAAAAAAAGGGCTCCCCTATATTCTTGTGTCCGGCCAGGTACAAATAGGCACCTGGGGGTTGGGGGCAGCCCGTCGCTGCCTGCTGGATCCGGCTGGTTCCAGGAATACGGCGAAGCCCACGTGAAATTTTTTTCTGACAAATCCATAAAACTATGTAAATAAAAGGGACTGCATCTTTATTAACCCCTGGACCATAGGCGAGGGGTTAATAAAGATGCAGTCCCTTTTTTAGGATTGTTTTATTGATTGTTCAGAAAAAAAAATTACATGGGCTTCGCCGTATTTCTGGAACCAGCCGGATCCAGCAGGCAGCGACGGGCTGCCCCCAACCCCCAGGTGCCTATTTGTACCTGGCCAGACACAAGAATATAGGGGAGCCCTTTTTTTTTATTATTTCATGAATTTCATGAAATAATAAAAAAAAAATGCGTGGGGCTCCGCGCAATTTCTATGTCTAGCCAGGTACAGCTAAGCAGCTGGGGGCTGTAATCCGCAGCGCAGGGATGCGCAAGCTTTCTGGGCACCCCCCGCTGCAAATTGCAGCCCGCAGCCGCCCCAGAAGATGGCACGTTCATTGAAGCGCCATCCTCTGGCGCTGAACCCCGCTCTTCCAGCGGCCCTGGTGGCGGTGGCACGCTGGGTAATAAAGAGATTAGGGCCAGCTTTGTATTATCAGCTGTCCCTAAGCCCGAAATTTATGGCGGTCACGCCAATATTAGACATGACCGCCATGAATTTCTATTAAATTGTTTTAAAAAAAACACAACACAGAGAAATTTTTTTATTAGAAATAAAAAAAAAAGCCATTAGGGACTCCATCTTTAATTAAAAAAATCCTTTTCCGTCCGACGTAGTCCAAAACGCGATGTCCTCTCTGCTACATCCCCTGTGCATAGATATAGATGTCTATGCACAGGGATGAGCAGACTGAGAACAATCTCAGCTCTGCTACATCAGGCAGCAGGCGGGCTCTAGGACCCTGGAGCTGCACAGAGCAGACAGCTCTTTCCCTGCTATCACTGGCACAGTAGGGAATCCAATGCAAGTTGATTTGCATTGGGCTGGTTACTGTGGAGTAAACGCTGGGAAACTCGCAGAGTAGCAGATAGAGCCTGAAGCTTCCGAGACACATCTGCAATTTGTAAATCGCACATTACTCGCTATTACTCGCTTCCCCATTCATTAACATTGGACTCGCTAGACTCGCAACGAGTAGCGAGTCCCGGGCCCGGACTCGCTAGAGTCAAGCGACTCCGAGTAATTTAGGACTCGCCCATCACTAGTACCGACTCCAAGTAACGGTGCAGGCGAGTCCAACCCTGAGCCGCCAATACTGGTGAGTCGCAGGTCTGCCAAGCAGCCCCCGACCTTGTCCACAATGTACAGCTCCACCAGGTATCCTCAATATAATTTCCAGGAATGAGGCAGCACCTGATCTTCATAAAGACATTCATCTGTGCAAAACCTGGGGACACGAGTCCATGTTGACAAGTCATATAGCCATTCACAAATCCACCTGGCTGATTGCTCGCCACATCTGGCGGCTGTCGCTGGTTAAGTATGTTCAGGATTTTGTATCTGCCTATCTCCAGGGTACCATAGTTGCAAAGTTGCAGGGACAGAAAGCTACCGTATATACTCGTGTATAAGCCGACCCGTGTATAAGCCGACCCCCCTACTTTTGCCCCCAAAACCTGGGAAAACCTATTGACTTGTGTATAAGCCGAGGGTGGACCCCAGCACAGGTATACAGCCCCCAGCAGTGTGGTATACAGGCCCCCCAGTGGTATACAGGCCTCCCCAGTGGTAGTATACAGCAGCCTCCCCAGTGGTAGTATACAGCAGCCTCCCCAGTGGTAGTATACAGCAGCCTCCCCAGTGGTAGTATACAGCAGCCTCTTCAGTGGTATATACAGGCCCCAGCAGTATATACAGCAGCCCCAGTGGTATATAGCAGCCTCCCCAGTGGTATATACAGGCCCCAGCAGTATTACAGCAGCCTCCCCAGTGGAATATACAGGCCCCAGCAGTATATACAGCAGCCCCAGTGGTATACAGCAGCCTCCCCAGTGGTATATACAGCCCCAGTAGTATGTACAGCAGCCCCAGTAGTATACAGCAGCCTCCCCAGTGGTATATACAGGCCCCAGCAGTATTACAGCAGCCTCCCCAGTGGTATATACAGGCCCCAGCAGCAGTATATACAGCAGCCCCAGTGGTATACAGCAGCCTCCCCAGTGGTATATACAGGCCCCAGCAGTATATACAGCAGCCCCAGTGGTATACAGAAGCCTCCCCAGTGGTATAGACAGGCCCCAGCAGTATTACAGCAGCCTCCCCAGTGGTATATACAGGGCCCAGCAGTATATACAGCAGCCCCAGTGGTATACAGGCCCCAGTGGTATACAGGTCCCAATGGTATACAGGTCCCAGTGGTATATACAGGCCCCAGTGGTATACAGGCACCCCCCCCATCAGTGGTATACAGGGTTTCCCCTTGCTGTCGCACACCTGTAAAGTAATACATTATTATACTTATCCCTGTCGCTGTCCCTCTCTGACTCCGCGCTCCTCCGGGTCTTCATGCTTCCATCTCCGGCGCACAGACAATGACGTCATTGTCTGTGCGCCGGAGGAGGAAGCATGAAGACCCGGAGGAGCGCGGAGTCAGAGCGGCGACAGCGACAGGGATAAGTATAATGATGTATTACTTTACAGGTGTGCGGCAGCAAGGGGGGGCCCTGTATACCACTGGGGGGGGGGTGCCTGTATACCGATGTATATGACTCGTGTATAAGCCGAGGGGGGGACTTTTCAGCACATTTTTTGTGCTGAAAAACTCGGCTTATACACGAGTATATACGGTACCAAGTTCCTATGGGAGAGGGGAGACCAAGGCAGAGCTGATCATCGTCGTGTTTTTCCTGTTCTCCCAGCCTCACACATGACAGCACACATTATGTACCATCATATCATTGTACAGCAGAGAATCACAGCGTGTATTTCTATCTGCTTGGTAACATGATTACTATTTCAATGCAAAACACCCCTGTCAAATAGGATGGTATATCAGGGGCTGAATTGTAGTGTGACAATGGGCTAGTGCCCATGCCCCCTGCCACACCCCTTCCCCATACAGAGGTGTTAGGGGGCTGGAATGTAGGATGATTCTCCAGCCCCCAGGGTCCATGCACCTGACACACTTCCTGATCTCTTCTGCTGCATGAGGCTGTCAGGCTGAAATTCTACGTCACACGAGAGCGAGGGGAGAGCAAAAGAGCAGGTATGATTTTTTTATTTATAAACGGTCTATAGATCCTAGAACTGTAATGCCCAGCTCAACTTCATCATGTAGCAGAGCAGAGACTGTGCTAAAAAGTTTTTTCTCCCCAGAGTTCCCTTTTAATGGACACAGTTCACATCCAGAAGGCTTGGGTGCAGAAGTCTTTGAAATAAGAGTCCAGTACTAGATGTAATGCAGTTTAAACCTCAAGTCCTGCAAAAGTTTCAGACATTGTAACTGCATAAATAATAAACAAGCAGAAACTACAGAGAGCTTGAACAGCAAACAAGCTTACATGACCTTTGGCAGGTAGGCGACACCAAAGCAAAGGAAAGGTACTAGCAGGTTTGCAAACCGAAATGGAACTGGCAGCATGTGTGGGTAGCTGAGACTCTGATGAGCACATACACAGGAGAACCAAACAGGATTTGATGGAAAGGGAGGAGAAAACTCAAGACTCAAGATGCAACTAAGAGCTAGATTCTTTGGCTGGTTTCACACCACGTTTTCCTGTAATCCGACGCTGTCCGTTGTATATCGGACAGCATCGGATCTGATTTTGGCCCCATGTTATCCTATTGGGACGGATCGGATCGGATTTGCCCTTAATGGCATCCAATTTGCCTCCGATCCGATCTTGTCTGATTTTCTGCAGCAGCCAAAATCGTAGACTGCTGCGATTTTGGACTCCGCTGCAAAAATCCGATCACATCAGATCCGATGCGATCCGATTATAATAATATGGGAGTCTATGGGATCGGATCGGATGGAAAATCGGATCCGATATCCGATCCGATTTCTGTATTGAGCATGCTCAAACTCAAAATGCCATCAGAAAACCTGGAGTCCTGACACCTGAGTTCACTGCTGTGGGGCCTAAGTGACTCAGTGTTATTGCAGAGACTGCAAACGATTATAGTGAAAAAGCTATAACCATAACAGGCTAATTAGGGTCTGAAACCTTGGTCAAAGTTATCTGAGCACACAAATTTTGCATTGGTCTATTTTCTTTTTTTACGTAGTACAAAATTGCAGAGGGTGGACGGTGTATACGGACTTGCGCTGCATAGACCAGAAAGATCAGATGGTGTTCATCATTGTACTGTTTATTTCCGACACGTTTCAGAGTTAGTCCCAACTCCTTCCTCAGGAATAGGGAATTACTATTCCCTGAGGAAGGAGTTGGGACTAACTCCGAAACATGTCGGAAATAAACACTACAATGATGAACACCGTCTGATATTTCTGCTCTATGCAGCGCAGGTCCGTATACACCGTCCACACTCTGCAATTTTGAACTACGTTAACCGTTGTGGTGTGGATTCTTGCAGCAGCTATAACCTTTTTGCCCTGACGCTGGTTGTGTGCTACACAACCCCTCTAGATGAGTGACTAGTTAAATTTAGTCCACCTTTTTACCAATGATAAGACTCTATTGCACTTCTCTTTCCCTTTTCTAGCATTTTCTTTTCTTGTAATTTTTAAAATGTAAAAGATGAATTTATTTATTTTTCCTAAAATACAAAGGAAATTTGTCATCTTTAACTTTACATCTTTTAGGGATCATTCTATCTACAACTTGCTTAACTGTTCACAATAGCATTAATTTTGACATGCAACGAAGAAGTAAAGAACTTCTGTATATAGGGTGCACCACTGTGTTAGTGAACACAATTTTATTAAAGTGTGATACCACAGACAGCACTTAACGAAGAAGAAAAGAACTTCTGTATGGAGGGTGAACAACTGTATTAGTGAATAAAATTTTAATGAAGGAGAAAAGAACTTCTGTACAGAGGGCGCACCACTGTATAAGTGAATACAACTTTAACATGCTACTGTAACTGCTCTGTATCCTCACTTCACTCACTTCTGTGATCTCTGCATGGAGGGAGCCGGAATGTCATTGTAGCCTGATACCGATGGAATCTGGAATAGGTGAGTGACCTTACCTTTACCCAGGTATGAAATACATTATAAACCTCTTTACTGCCATCTGCCATCTAATGTACCTCTTCCATACTTTACAACACCACTAAGCTGCCTTCTCTTTGCGTATGTGAACGCAGCTTATGCTGCGTTCCCATACGCATTCAAACGCATGCGCACTGCGTTTCTATGTTTAACATAGAACGCATAGTGCCTGCATTTGGCAGCGTTTGCTGCGTTCGGAGTGCGGATGCGGACGATATCTGCTCTTTCCGGTGCCCCGCGTCCGCACCCGGACGCAGCATGTCGCGTCCCTGGTGCGGGCGAGAGTGTGTGATTTGTGCGCAGGCATCCACATGCGCACAGATCACTAATGGTGGCAATGAGAGCGCGCGGCGGTCTGCAAGCATCTGCAGACCGCCGTGCGCTCCATTATAAACATAGGGCCGCGGTCTGCATGCAGATGCTTGCAGATGCATCTGCAAAACGCTGCAGATGCATCTGCAAGTCTGAAGGCAGCCTAACTCCTTTACTGTCCCAGACCTCAAATCCTGAAACACAATTACCACAGAGATGATAGAGCAGTTATTGTTAAATGGAGTCTATAAAGGGGCCGTCACACGCATCAATATCACGTGCAATATCGCCAGGAGACGCGCGATCAGCCATCTCCCAGCGCCCCTCAGCAATCGCTGGAGCTGGTATCCATAGTAAACTGTGGGTATCTAGGCAGCGCCCGCTGCCTAGATACCGATGTATACCTTGGTTACCAGCCTTCTCCCGCTTACTGCAGCCTGGCAGCAGGAGTAAGACATCGTGGAAACGATATTTAAATCATTTCCACGATGTCGCTGGTCCACTGATCGCTGGTGAGTCTGCCTGGTACAGCTCACCAGCGATCAGCCGTCATTGTCGCCAGTGATCAGATCGCTGACGACATTGACGTGTGTGACGGACCTTTACTCTAAATTTACACTTCAAGACTTGTAGAAAATGGATCAATATCAGAATTTTTTAAGCGTTTGCTATATTTCTCAAAATAACAACAAATTTATTTTAATATTAAATGCTCAGTGCATTTTTGGCATGGTTTAATGCCTTGGTAAACCATTCCACTCACTTAGATTACTGCCACTCCTTTGTTGAATATCAGCTTTCCAAGAGCCAGCACTGTCTGAAGCACCATTATGGGATCACTGTTACTGTGCAGGAGACAGCACACAAATCACTCTCTCCTTGCTTCTGACATTGCTCAACTTACCTGCTATCACTTCAGTGCTGGAGAAAGGACGCAACTCACTGACAGCATCTATGAGGTATAGCTGCATAGCAATGCCAGATGAAAGGAAAAATGATTTGTGTGCTCTATCCTAAACTGAAGCAGTAGAAGAGGACACAAGCAATATCAAAAGCAAGGGGAGAGTGATTTGTAAGAACTTTTCTGCACATGGACAGTAATTACATAATCAAGGTTTATCATTTATCCTACACTAGTGGGAATGTCAGTGAGCTAAATAAATGGGAAAATTGTTGGCTGAAGCATTTAGCCATGCCAGGTATGCATTCAGTACCTTAATTTGCATATTACAATAAAGCTGATTTTGGGGGCAACGAAGGAACACATTTGAAAACAAAAAGAAAGATTTTTATTGTTGCCCTATGTCCTACAAGACTATGTGGTAAACTTGAACTGTAAATTGGGAGTTACAGATTCCCTTTTAAGTATGCTCAACTGAAGAAAGATAAAATCATGAGATCAGTAATCATAAATACATTGTTAAGAAGACTTATGACCTTTAGTGAAAAACTCATATCAAGCTGTGGATGTCTTGACGATATTTCATCCTATATAATAATTGCCAGTTTCTGGTATCCGGCCACTGTACCGCTATTCTGGCATGCACCGCGGGCGGATGCCAGTGCCGCGAGCGATGGCGCGCAATCGCGCCATCGCGAGCCGCAATTACCGGTCAGCGTCATAGCTATGCTAATATGGCGCAGGCTCGCGCCGGCACAGGCAACACATGCCCACACCGCCTGCAGTCCCCCGCCAGCATCCCACCTCATCTCTCCCTATGCCGCAGACCCTGCACAACTCCCGCATTACACCCCTCAACCCCCACCCCTCCGGCATCCACACAGCCCCGCACAAGAAGCCCGCATTGCTCCGCCGCCGCCCGCACACCCTTTGCCGCCCACACAGCCTCCGGTGCCAGCACAGCCTTCGGCGCCCGCATACACCCGCACAACAAGCCAGCACCACCCCTCCGCCGCCGCACCACCCCTCTGTCACCCACACAGCCTCCAGCACTCCAGCTACAACCGCAGCATCAAGTCCCTGCTCTTGAACTTCAACCAGCTCACAAAGCTGCAGAAGGTAAGGAGACGACAGAGCAGCCCAGGGAGGAGAGGAGCCAAGGGAGGACAGGAGGACAGAGACGAGAGGAGAAGAGGCCGGGGAGGAAAGGCTAGGGAAGAGAGAAGAAGAGGCCAGGGAGGAGAACCACCGTCCAGTGCTAACCACTAAGCCACTGTATACAGTGCTCACCACTGAGCCACTGCACAGTGCTCACCACTCAGCCACCATGCAGTGCTAAACACTGAGCCACCATACAGCGCTAACCACAAAGCCACCATATACAATGCTAACCACTGAGCCACTGTACAGTGCTAACTACTAAGCCACTGTACTATGAAAACCACTAAGCCACTGTATACAGTGCTAACCACTAAGCCACTGTATACAGTGCCAACCACTGAGCCACCTTATACAATGCTAACCAATGAGCCAATGTACAGTGCTAACCACTGAGCCACCATACAGTGCTAACGACTGAGCCACTGTATACAGTGCTCACCACTGAGCCACTGCACAGTGCTCACCACTGACCCACCATACACTGCTAAACACTGAGCCACTGTAACCACTAAGCCACCATATACAATGCTATCCACTGACCAACTGTACAGTGCTAACCACTGAGCCACAATATACAATGCTATCCACTGACCAACTGTACTGTGCTAACCACTGAGCCACTGCACAGTACGCACCACTAAGCCACCATATACAATGCTAACCACTGAGCCACTGTACAGTGCTAACCACTCAGCCACTGTACAGTGCGAACCACTAAGCCACTCTATACAGTGTTAACCACTAAGCCACTGTATACAGTGCCAACCACTGAGCCACTGTTCACTGCTAACCACTGAGCCACGGTATATAGTGCTAACCACTGAGCCACCATATACAATGCTATCCACTGACCAACTGTACAGTGCTAACCACTGAGCCACCATATACAATGCTATCCACTGACCAACTGTACAGTGCTAACCACTGAGCCACCGCACAGTACGCACCACTAAGCCACCATATACAATGCTAACCACTGAGCCACTGTACAGTGCTAACCACTCATCCACTGTACAGTGCGAACCACTAAGCCACTCTATACAGTGCTAACCACTAAGCCACTGTATACAGTGCCAACCACTGAGCCACTGTACACTGCTAACCACTGATCAACTGTATATAGTGCTAACCACTGAGCCACCATATACAATGCTATCCACTGCCCAACTGTACAGTGCTAACCACTGAGCCGCTGCAAAGTACTCACCACTGAGCCAACCATACTCTGCTAACTACTCAGCCACCGCACACTGCTCACCATTCAGCCACCATACAGTGCTAACCACTAAGCCACTGTATACAGTACTAACCACTAAGCCATTGTATACAGTGCCAACCACTGAGCCACCATATACAATGCTATCCACTGACCCACTGTACAGTGCTAACAACTGAGCCACTGGATACAGTGCTAACCACTGAGCCGCCGCACAGTATTCACCACTGATCCACCATACAGTGCTAACCACTAAGCCACCGTACAGTGCTCACCACTCAGCCATCATACAGTGCTAACCACTGACCCACCATACAGTAAAAACCACTGACCCACCGTTTACAATGCTAACCACTGAGCCACTGTACAGTCCTAACCACTAAGCCACTGTATACAGTGCTAACCACTGAGCCACCATATACATTGCTAACCACTGAGCCACTCTATACAGTGCTAACCACTAAGCCACTCTATACAGTGCTAACCACTGAGCCACCTTATACCATGCTAACCAATGGGCCAATGTACAGAGCTAACCACTGAGCCACCATACAGTGCTAACCACTGAGCCACTGTACAGTGCTAACCACTAAGCCACCATACAGTGATAACCACTAAGCCACTGTATAGAGTGCTAACCACTGACCCACCATACAGTGCTAACCACTGAGCCACTGTATACAGTGCTAATCACTGAGCCACTGTATACAGTGCTAATCACTGAGCCACCATACAGTTCTAACCACTGAGCCACCGTTACTGAGCCACAATACAATGCTAATCACTGAGCCACCTATACAATTGCTAATCACTAAGCCTCCATACAGTGCTAACCACTGTAATAAAAAAACAAACATACATCAACCCATCGTATACAATGCTAACCACTGAGCACACTGTACAGTGCTAACCACTAATGCTATACGCAGTTCATAACCACTAAGCCACTCATTACAATGCTGAACAACTGAGCCACCATATACAGTACTAACAACTGAGCCACCATATACAGTGCTAATCACTGAGCCATTGTACAGTGCTAACCACTGAGCCACTCTATACAGTGCTTACCACTAAGCCACTGTACAGTGCAAACCACTAAGCCACTGTATACAGTGCTAACCACTGAGCCACCGTATACAATGCTATCCATGAGCCTCTGTACAGTGCTAACCACTGAGCTACCATCTACAGTGCTAACCACTGTACAGTGCTAACCACTAAGCCACTGTATACAATGCTAACCACTGAGCCACTGTACAGTGCTAACCACTAAGCCACCATATACAATGCTAATCACTGAGCCACCATACAGTGCTAACCACTAAGCCACCATATACAGTGCTAATCACTGAGCCACCTTATACACCATATAAATCCTGCAAAAACAGCATACTTTCTGGAGAGAGGACTGTACTATTTAGTGGATATTTCTACGGCAACTGTTCATTTCACCGCACTCCCGATGCAATAGCATCGGGCCTATTTCTAGTAATGTAATAATTGACTGTGTCATGGCCACATAATGGTAACTGATGTTTTTGATTTTTGGCGACTATCCATAGAATTCAATATGTTTTCATGATTCATAATCCAAGTATTTATTATAACTGCTAATTTTGTAATAATGGTGCAAAAAATGTGTTTTACTCATTTTTTTATGCTTTCAATGAAAATAGAGAAATAAGCACTAGCATTTATTTATCTTTGCAAAAACATAATACCAACCATACTGAAATCCAAGATGCTCAGTTCCTCTATGACTTGATATCTGCTGCTAAGGGTTTGAGAACCATCATATACTTTAGAAACTGGCCAATCCAATGACTTTGATACAATATTTATATATGGCCTGCATACCCAATCTTATTACAATAAAACCTTTACCATATTAAATATGGAAACACTTTTCTTCAGTAGGAAAATTGTGTCTTTTCTTTTACAGTTCATAGAGCTTGGTTTTGTTTCAAATGCTTACGTTAAATTCTAATATATACCGTATTTTTCGGATTATAAGACGCACTTTTGTTCCCCCAAATTTTGGGGGAAAGTGGGGTTGCGTCTTATAATCCGAATACGGATTACACACTGCAGGGGAAGCTGGGGTGCAGCTCTGGAGCGTGTCCGGGGCTGGAGTGGGCTGGCTGCGGGGCTGCAGAGAGAGCGGGAAGATCTCCTGCTCCCGCTCATTTAATATGCACTGCCGCTGTCCACCTCTCAGTGCTGAAGTTGCACTGAGAGACGGACGGGGGAGCAGTGCATATTAAATGAGCCTGCACTCACCCCCCGCTCTCTCTGCACCACCCTCCATATGCCCCCCATGTCCTGCATACCGCCGCCCCACATAATACACCCACCCCCTCAATATGCTGCCCCCCGCAATATGCTGCCCCCCTCCATTAAGAAGATGGTCCCTCGCCCTGCACTCCCCCCGTCATTAATATGCCCCCATGCTGGCCGGCAGCAGATAAAATAAAAAAAAGCCTCCTTCCTCACCCTCCGGCGCTAAGCTCACAGCATCACCGCCGACTCCCGGTCGTGATAGAGAAAAACAGATCATTTCTGGATTCAGCATCCAAAAATTAATTAAGAACAGTTGTCTGACCTAACTCCTAAAAAATTGTGTTCCCAGTGTTATTGATCTGACACAAATACACAGCTCCCTTCAGTGCACACAGTGAGCTGGCACCTCACAGAGAGCTGATTGATTGTTAGGGTCCCTCTGGGGGCCACAGCAAGGTGTTGTATGCTGCAACAATTTGAAAAAGCCCACCCTCCCGCCCTTTCCCAGAAATACTCGTTTTATACCCGGAAGTCTGTGGGCGGAGCCTGTCACTAATTGACTTACATTGGGCTCGGTGCTCGGGCCGAGTACATAAGTATCTTGGGATGCTCGGCCCGAGCTTCGAGCACCTGAGCATTTTAGTACTCGCTCATCTCTAATCACCATGTGTGGTTGGTGACAGGTCCTCTTTAAAGTAGCTTCTAGCATTTTAGGCAGGTACTGGTTGTGTAATAAGGAGACTTTAGTGACACAAAATGTAAAGGAGCCAAAAGGCGCAAAGCAAGACAGGAAGCAAGTGGAATACTGCCGCTTGGGATAGGGTGACCCTTGACATCTACCCTCGGCAATCCTGATGTCCCTAGATGGGTTCTTTCACCTGTCTTACCCTAAGCTCGGCCTTGACTAGTGCACAGAGCAGCAGGAACACTAGCCCTGTAATGTAACAGTAATGACACAGGCAGTAAGACAGACAAGGCTAATAACTAAATACAAAAGGGGGTGGGAACAAGAGCGCAATGTGCCCTATACTAGACACTATATGTGAACTCAGTGAGCACAGGGTCACTTACCTGATCAGTTGTGTCACCACACTGTTGAGACGTGTTAAAATTAATCCTGATGGCTGCTGCTGGACTTCACGACACTCAGAGTGAGAGCACAGATACTTGGAAAGTGTTTTGCGATCAGCGCTGCCAACTGACTGCATCAAAGAAGCACTTGTGATAGAGTTGATCAATTTCTTATCACGAGCGTTCGTGCCACTGCACTTCATCAGTGGGCACGATGAGTGGCACCCTGTGAGTGCAGGTGGGCACGAAGCTCGGAATAAAGGAAGAATTGATCAACATTCATCTACAGTGTCTTCTTGATGGAGTCAGTTGCAGCGGGATGCAAAAACCTTCCAAGTATTGATAAATTAAACTTAGACATTGATCTTTAGAAACGAGACCAAAGCGGCTTTTCTGTCCACAGGTTATACCTCCACATTGATACCTAGGAATAGCAGGCTATTATTGGCAATTACCCAAGTTAAAAGGTGAGTACTTATACCAGAGGTTAGTGGAGAAAATAGAACATCTGGATAAGGCCAGGATGGAAATCCTTAGGAGATAAAAGAACAGCTTTAACCCTTGTAGCACCAGTACAAGGGAAATCTACATGGCCAGCAGGAAAGTAAAGCAACTCTATCCTGACAAGACATGCGTGTAGCCAAGGTGTTGTGACCTTCTGGCCTAGAATACTCTCTGTCCTGGTGGCCCCAAGAACAGGTAGTAGTAAATCTAGCTCCAATGAGATTGTACAAAATTGAGTAAAAAATACTGCAGTGCACATTACAAAGTAGTGCTGTGGCTTTGTGTTAGGGCTGTTTTACACACACAGATATTGTGCCGAGATTTTGCAGATCTCTGGTTGCAGTGAAATCATGGACACATTGTTCCATTTTGTGGCTGTGTACAAATGTAACAATGTGTCCATGATTTCACTGCAACAGAGATCTGTTCAGAAGTTGGTCACAGATATCTGTGTGTGTAAAACGGCCCTAACACAAAGCCTGAAAAAGAGGCACAGTTATTTCTTTTTTTTTTTAACCCTTACAGCATGCGTCTCAGCTACATAGAAAACTTGCTGACAGATTCCTTTTAAAGGGTTAGTTCGAGGCCAGCAATGTTTTTCCTACCTCCCTATCTAATTTATCCCTATAATCTAAGCTATGTTCTAATATACTTCCTTTATTAATTTTGTACGGTTCCCTCTCTATACTCTCTAACAGCTACTTTTTTTTCCCTATTTTCTGCTTCATGACGTACCGTGTGAGTACTCCCAGTTCATGGTGGGATCCTCAAACGGAACATCATCAAGCTGACAAGCTCCAGACACTTCCTAAGCCTCTCCCTGAAATAAAACGTCACTGTGACGCTAGTTCCAGGGCGTGGCTGTCAAATGTTCACAAAGGTCTCCAGCTTCCTTTCTCCCTTCCCCACAATGTGAATTCTCATGCCCCACTTCTCTCCTTCCCACAGTGTGAATTCTCCGCTCATGCCTTCTCTCCTCCCCACAGTCTTCCTTCTCAGGTCTCCTTCTCCTTCCCTCCTCCCCGCATTGTGCGTTCTCAGCCCCCCCACCTTACCTCACCTCCCTCTGTGTGATTACAAATGTCAGGCCTCTGTGCAGGAGGCCATAAGTGATATTAGTGGCTATCCCGAGTCCTATGCATATTGATGAACTGGGAGCTTCCACTGATGTCACCTGTGGGTGATCCTTATGCCCTCCTGCACAGCCAGTCTGAGACACAGTATGTTAGTGAAGATGTCACACCGCACTGTGGGGAGTGCATAAGAATGGGGGTGGGAGGAAGAAGGCGGAGGAGCTGAAAAGGCAACCTGCAGGGTGGGGAGAAGGGGGTGGGGCTGAGAATCCACACTGCAAAGAGGGAAGAAGGGGGCGGCTGGAGACTTTTGTGAACATTTGACAGCCCCACACCTGGAACTATCATCACAGTGACGCTTTGTTTGAGGGATGAGCTGAGGAAGTGTCTGGAGTCTCTCAGCTTGATGATGCTCCATATAGGTTTCCAGTATGAACTATGGGGTACTCACACGGTGTGTCATAAAGCAAGAAATAGAAAAAAATAGCTCTTAGACAGTATAGAGAGGGAACTATAGGGAAATAGTAAAGGAAGTATATGAGCAAATACCTTAGATTAGAGTGATAAATTAGATAGGAAGTTAGGAGAAAAGTTGCTGGTTTCAGACTAACCTTTTAAGTCACTCTGTATCTGCAATGTGTAAAGATGATATATTCCTTTGTTGGACAACTAAGCATCTAAGAAATTTGACAGACCCGATATACAAGTGCATCTCACTAATGCACACAAAACACCTGAAAAGGCTTACTAAGTGTCGTGCCCTGGGGCCGTGGGGGATTTACTCGAGGCCAAGCCCTTTCCTCACTGCTGCTGGAACTGGGGAGTAACGGGTGGCCAAAACCCGGTCTCGTGGCCCCGGGGGACAGGTTTAAAAGAGGGGAGCACAGCCTCTGACTGGATATCTTTGGGGGAATAAGAGTTTATCGTGACGCCACCCGTGGTAGGTGGCCATTAGGGGGTCGCTGCTGCTATGCGGACCTCTGGGGATGATGACACTGCAGCTGTGGTGGTGTTGCTTCCCACAGGTGGAGCAGATCCCCAGAGCAACCGTAAAAGTCTATGGTGGTAGTAGGCCATTGGGAGTGGAGGACTGTCACATCGCCATTGGACTCGGTGGCTGGTGTTCCTGCCTCGGCCGCTGGGAGGAGCCGGATTCCTTCGGCTGGTGGCGCCGGTGATAGGAGGGCCTTGTCCTCATATGGAACCGCTCCCGCGACGTCTGCCTCTGTCGCTGAGCGCCGCTGTGTTTCCCCTCTGGGTGGTGTTGGTCGCAGAGGAAAGGGCCCTGCAGAGGTGTCCGTTAGGCGCAGCCTGCGTTCTTCTGTCAGAGGAGGCGTGGGTGGAGCCAGTCATGCATCTCCATCTGGCCTGGATCTAGGGGCGGTCCGGATGAGGTCATCAGGTTGTGAGCTCCAGCCTATGGGAGGTAGCCGTGCCCTTCAAGTACATTGGAGCCTGGCTTGCAGGCCGCCAGATATAGTTTTGGTTCCCCAGTGATAGTGTGTGTTTAGTTTCGTGTCTGACCTTGCCTGGATTTCTGACTCTGCCTCTGCCTATTGATTTTGTACCTCAGCTGCCCTCTTGGTTTTTCCCTTGACCTTTGCCTGGATTACTGACTCTGCCTCTGCCTATTGATTTTGTACCTCAGCTGCCCTCTTGGTTTTGCCCTTGACCTTTGCCTGGATTTTTGACTCTGCTACTGCCTGACGATTTTGTACCTTCGCTCCCTCTCGGTTTTGACTCGGACATCTGACTTCGTTTTTCGGGTCTTGATTTTCCCTGGCGACCTCCCCGGCTCTGTTGCTCATATAGGCAGCTACCCCCTGGGCTCCGCTATAATTCCAGATCCCTGTATAGGGGTTAAGGGTCTCGGGGTTTCTCGGGGTGCTGCCTACCAGCAGCTCGGCCTCACAGCGGATGGTCGTCACAAGGACTTGGTGTGCACAATAACTGACAGACACAAGGGTTTCAGTCTCTTTCCTTGACAGAAAGAAGTAGCAGGTTCGTTCAGGGCACTGTCCATAAGAGACATCTGGAGTCCAGAGCCTGGAAGCAAGTTGGGATACTCCACACCCAGCGAGTTCTGAGGCCTTCTTGGTGGCTTCTGGCTGCCTGTAGCTACGCTGTGACCCTCTCCTCTCTTGTGTGCTGTCTCTGGCCCATATGACAGGCGGTTTGAGCCCTTTCTGGGTTACTCTACTCGACTGCTCTCCCTGAGCTCTCTGGTGCTCCTGTGTCTCCTGGGCATTGTGGTGGATGATTGACCTGGAATCTCTCGCCCTCCAGGCTGGCTGCTGGGCCTAGAGTCCCTCACAACCTTGGACTCTGGTGTCCGCTCCTGTGCTCTGTACTAGGGCACTGGCTCCATTCCTGGCACTGGCTCCACTCTACAGACCTGTTTCTCCACTTCCTTAGACTCTCTCTGTCCCAGGAAGAGCCTTACTCTGCTCCAGTCCTCGGGACCTCTTCACAGCTCTCCTAGGAACTGAACTGTGTAACCCCACCCCCAGGCCAGAATTTATAGCAGGGGACCTCCACTTGGACTCGGGTTTCAGAGCTCCCCCGTCTGGCCTGGGGTTGGGAAGGTGTTGTGTGCGTGGTTCACCTGGCATGGGAACCTTCCTTTGCTTCCAAGCACAGCATGGTCCCCCAGGGAAGACAACATTATTGTGGCAACTGAACCCTGGGGTGCCACACTAAGCATTTAAAATGGTCCCTTAGTCTGGTTCTGTAGGCTACACAACCATGGAGAAGACTGCTGACTTGACAGATGTCCAGAAGGCAATCATTTAAAAACTCTATAAAGAGGGTAAGCCACAAAAAAGGTCATTGCTAAAGAAGCTGGCTGTTCAACGAGTGCTTTTGAGTGGGGCCGGCAGGGAAGGGGTTACACTGATACCGGGACGGTGGCTTTGGTGGGATCACGGCTGGTCGGGTCCCGGTTCCGTGCCCTGGGCACTCAATGGCTGATGGGGGTGATTATTGGGGAATGATACGTGACGCCTTCTGTAGTACCTGGTAATATGGTTACCAGCGCTGCAGCTGGGTGCTGAGGTGATGGTGTGGTGCAGCAGAGGTAGTACAGCTCCCCACAGGAGGACCTTTTCCTCAGCATGTCGGGGTAGATGTTAGGAGTAGTAGTTTGCAGTTCTGTGTAAGCGCTGCAGGCGGCGGCGGTGAATCAGGCACACACACACAATAGACTCTGTTTCAGTACCTTTTTACTGATGTCTGGTAGCAGGTATGATCCAGGAGGGTAACCAGGTGTCCGGTGCAGTTTGGGACGTCCACCTTAGAGAGTTGTGAGGCCTCCTCTGCCAGTGTGTGCAATGGTTGGGGTGATCTGCCTGAAGCTTGATCTGCTGCTCTTTCTCCTCAGGAGTGTAGTCTAAATGCTGCAATTAAGGACCTTTTCTTTAGATCCCTGTTTTATATAGGGCCCTTATCCTTCTTTTTGGTGTAGCTCGAGCCTTTACTTTCTCCTGAGCTCAGGGGGACTAAATCCTCCTGTTTTCTCCAGGATTTCTCTGCAACAAAAGGGGAAATAGCAGGTATGGACTCCGGTGTCCGAGTTGACTCTAAGGGTAACCAGCTATGTTCCCTTCTTCTTCCTAACTCTCCACTGGCCTCCGTCCCTCTCCATAGGGCATTGCACAGCTTCGGATCAGTCCTTCCTGGTTCTGGGCCTGGCTTGGTTCCAGCAACCAGCTCCTTTCAGTTCCTTACTGAACTCGACTGACTGAACTCCTGGCTTGACTGTCCTTAATTGAACTGACTCTTCCCTCAGACCTGGATCTTTATAGGGGATCTTGTTTAAGACAGCAAGTAGAGCTCCCCCTTCAGGCTCTGGGGTGGAAAGGTGTTGTGTGCTGTGTGTGCCAAGGTGTACATCCTTCCCTGCACCAGTGGGTCCTGTGCCAATCCCTGCAGGGGTGCCACACTTTATCCAAGCAATTAATGAAAAGTTGAGTGGAAGGAAAAAGTGTGGTAAAAAAAGGTGTGAAAGCAACCTGGATAACTGCAGCCCTGAAAGGGCTGTTGGCTGCTGCTGGAGTAAGTGCTTCAAGAGTCACCACACACAGACTTATCTAGGACATGGGCTACAACTGTTGCATTCCTTGTGTCAAACCACTCATGACCAAAAAGACAACGCAAGAAGCGTCTTACCTGGGCAAAGGAGAAAAAGAACTGGACTGTTGCTTGGGGTCCAAGGTGTTTTCAGATAAACGTAAATTTTGCATTTCATTTGGAAATCAAGGTCCCAGAGTCTGGGGGAAGAGTTGAGAGGCCACAATCAAGCTGCTTGAGGTCTAGTGTTACGTTTCTACAAGTAGTGATGATTTGGGGAGCCATGTCATCTGCTAGTGTAGGTCCTCTGTGCTTTATCATTGGTCAGTGCTGACCGTCTATCAGGAAATTTTAGAGCAATTCATGCTTCCCTTTGCCAACAAACTTTTTGGAGATGGAAATTTCATTTTCCAGCAAGGTGTGGCACCTGTCACATATGCCAAAAGCACCAATGCCTACATTAATAACCACAGTATCACTGTGCTTGATAGGCCAGCAAACTCACCTAACCTAAACCCTATAGAGAATCTATGAGAAAAAAGAAAATCCAGTGAGTAAAGAGGCATCCAGTGCTATGCTATAGTCTCACCATATGTGTCATAGGATAAAAGTCGCACAAAGCTCATTGGCAGCTGCATGCTGCAATAATCGTTGAGAAGAAAAAAGAGGATGGGGAAGGAGCTTACAGGTGAGGGGACTTTCTATTTCTTGTATTGCATAGAGAATCTATGGGTATTGTCAAGAGAAACAGAGAGACACCAGACCCAACAATGCAGACGAGCTGAACGCTGCTATGAAAGCAACTTGGGCTTCCTTAACACCTCAGCAGTGCCACAGGCTGATCGCCTCCTGCCACGCAGCATTGATGCAGTAATTCATGCAAAAGGAGCCCTGACCAATTATCGAGTGCATTTACTGTACATACTTTTCATTAGGCAACATCTGAATTAAAAATCATTTTTTCAGTTGGTCTCATATAATATTCTAATTTTCTAAGATAATCTTGGGTTTTATTGGCTGTAAGCCATAATCATCAACATTTACAGAAATACAAAAATTAAATAGATCACTCTGTTTGTAATGAATCTATACATTATAGAAAGATATTGGAATCTGAGAGACCTCAGTGTTTGATACCTTTTAATGGCTAACTGAACAGATGTTAAGTAGAAGCAAAGCAAGCTTTCGAGACACTATGCCTCTTCATCAGGCTTAGTAATTATACAACTCCTGGAGAAACATATATATATGCAAAGTACAGGGTGGGATAATGCAATACATAACACAGGTGATGTGAAGTCTAGTGGTCAGCTGGGAGGGTGGAAGGAGCAGCTGGGGCAGTAAAATAAGAGTTCAGAGATAAGAGGAACAGACAGTTTTATTTTCCTTTGATTAGTGGTTGGTCCAAGAAAAGGAATGAGACGTGGTGAAATGGTTATGGTAACAGTTCGTAAGAAGTGTCAAAGTTTTTTGTCCTCTAACTGGGGTCTGTTCAAAGATACAATACCCCAATATGCCATTTCAATTGATGTAAAAAAATGAATTCTTGCTCTAAAGTTTTGTCCTGTCTCACCTACATACATACCCCCCTGTTGGACATTTGGTACATATTATTAAAATGCGTTTCACTTTTTGTATTGAATTACTGAAATACATTATCTTTGTGATGATATTCTAATTTATTGAGATGCACTTGTACTTGGCACTCTAACTTAGAATATTCCATAGATGTTTATCTTGATGCAACATAGGTACAGTAGAAATCAGAAGTTTGCATGCACTATATAAAAATACATACAAATTATGGTAATCCTAATTGACCTAAATAGATATAGTTTGTAAACTTCTGGTTTCAACTGTATGTATTTTTGTTTTTTATAAATTAATTATATCTGGGTAATCTATATAAGAGGTATGTAAATAAGTAATTTATCATCTCGTGTTTTTTATGACTTTTGTCATTATCTATAAAGTATTTACTTCCTCCAATGACACATTGTACTTTAAAAGGTAAAATATAACAATATGATTTAATGTATCTATATTGAGGGGTACAACACAATTTTGTTCTTTTATGATTGCTATTAATATAGTATCTAGTGTCACTCAGTGTCTTTTGTTCTATTTTTAGCTACCCATTTGTTAATTAATTAAGGGGTGTTACATATAGGGTGATTTCCCCCCACATTTGTGTGCATGGTGGATCATAATAATGTGTAATTCTTACCAGGTGTTGCTATGATTAAGTTCCCGCAATATGATCACAGTTATTGAAATTAATATCCCACAACGGGTTTGAAATGCATAGGATATATATGGCGTATGTGTTTCTTTTTTAAATATGATTTTTTTTTTTACCTATGAGATCTTTGTTGGACATGAAATGAAGAATTTTTACAAATTTTTCTCAAATCTCATTGGAGCTGGAACTGCTATTACTTTCTTCTTCACTCATTCCTGTGAGACATGGCCCACTGAACCATGCAATATTACCAGCTATCAAACGACTAACAACTTTCTACCGTATATACTCAAGTACAAGCCTACCCGAAGATAAGCCAAGACCCATAATTTTCTTCATACTCGAGCATAAGCCTAGGGTGGGAAATGCATCAGCCTCCCATTCTGCTACATAGCCCCCCATCCTGGTATATCATCTTTCATCCTGGTACATAACCCACCATCCTGGCACACAGCACCCCATCCTGACATATAGCCCCCATCCTGGTACATAGCCCCCTATCTTGGTAAATAGCTCCCCATCCTGGTATATAATCCCCCATCCTGGTACATAGACTCTATTCTGGTACAACCCCCCCCATCATGGTATATAAACCCTTCATTCTGGTATATATTCTCCCAAGCTGGTAGATGGCCACCCATCCTGGCACACAGCGCCCCATCCTGGCACATAGCCCTCCATCCTGGTACATAGCCCCATATCCTGGTATATAGCTCCCCATCCCTTTATATCATCCTCTTAGCCTGGTATATCATCCCCCATCCTGGTACATAAACTCTATCCTGGTAAATGGCCCCCCATCATGGTATATAGAACCTTCATACTGGTATATATTCTCCCAAGCCACCAAGCCACATATGAAATATCAGCATACTCAGGATAAATTTCCCAACAAATTTTGGGATCCATTTTCTCCTGTTGCCTTTGTGAAAATGGAAAAATTGCTCAACGTTATAAAATTCTGTGAAGCACCTTCGGGTTCCAAGTGCTCACCACACATCTAGATAAAATCCTTGGGGGTCTAGTTTCCAAAATGGGTCACTCGTGGAGGGTTTCTACTTTTTAGACACATCAGGGGCTCTGCAAACTTGACATTGTGTCAGCTAACGAATCAAGACAATTTTCCATTCAAAACATCAAACAGCACTTCTTTTCTTCCTAGCCCTGCCTTGCACCCAAACAGTGATTTCCCGCGACGTATGGGGTATCAGCATACTCAGAAGAAATTGCACAAGAAATTTTGTGATCCATTTTCCCTGGTTGACCTTGTGAAAATGAAAAAAATTGCTGCTAAAAGAACATTTTTTGGGAAAAAAATGTTCTTTCATTTTCCTGGCTCAACGGTGTAAAATTCTTGGGATTCTAAGTACTCACCACACATCTAGATGAAATCCTTTGGGTCTAGTTTCCAAAGTGGGGTAACTTGTGGGGGGTTTCCACTGTTTAGGCACATCAAAGACTCTCCAAATCCTTAATAGGATTCCAGTGAATTTTCAATTCAAATCATCAAATGGTGCTCCTTCCCTTCCGAGCCCTTCTGTGCAACCAAACAGTGGTTTTACACCATGTATAACATATCAGAGAAATTGCTTAACAAATTGTATGGTGGAATTTCTCCTGTTACTTTTTTAAAAATGCAATATTTGGGGGTAAAGTAACATTTTTGTTGGAAAACGTAAAATTTTCATTTTTTCCTTCTGCATTGCTTTAGTTCCTGTGAAGCACCTAAAGGGTTATTAAACTTCTTAAATGTGGTTTTGAACAGTCTAAACGGTGCAGTTTTTTTAGAGAGTGTTGCTTTTGGGTATTTTCTGTCATATAGGCCCCTCAAAGTCACTACAAATGTGATGTGGTCACTAAAAAAACGGTTTTGTAAATTATAAATTGCTGATAAACTTTGAACCCTTCTAAAGTCCTAACAAAAAAAATGTTTCCAAAATTGTGCTGATGTGAAGTAGAAATGTGTGAAATATTATGTATTAACTATTTTGTGTGATATAACTCTCTTGTTTAACGGTATAAAAATTCAAAGTTTAAAAATTGCTACATTTTCAAACTTTGCACCAAATTTTCATTTTTTTCACAAATAAACGCAAAAAATATCGTCCTAAGTTTACCACTAAAATAAAGTCCAATATGTCATGAAAAAACATTGTTGGAATCACTGTGATCAGTTGAAGCGTTCCAGAGTTATAACTTCATAAAGTGGCACTAGTCAGAATAGGTCAAAATGGCCTGGTCATTAAGGTGAAAACAGGTTGGGTATGAAGGGGTCAAATTGGGGTTTCATCTTTACAGCTTTTCTTTTGATAGTATAAACGATCCTACTCAGTTACTGATAAAAAAAAAATCAATAGGGATATGTGACCTACATTTGCAACAGCCCTAGTGATTTCTTTTCAATTCCTATCACTTTAGTCTTGATAAGACATTACTTACAATATGAAGTGTCTGGCATTTAATAAGACATTTTGACTAATGCCTATTTCTGGATTAAGTATAATGTTTTATATTATGTATTGAGTTCATAATATGCATTAATAATGATTTATATAACGCACTGTATTGCTGTTCAATGCCTGATATTGAATTACCGTATTTTCCGCACTATAAGGCGCACCTAAAAGACTAAGATTTTCCCAGAAATCATAGGTGCGCCTTATAGTGCAGTGCGCCTTATATACGGATTTTTCCCAGAGTGCTAAGGGGGTGCCATTTGCCTGCAAATATTTGGCACCCCCCAGAAAATAAGGCATACCTTTGTGCCGCCATCCCCCTTTGTCCGGTGCCTGCCTGGCATCTCTGTGCAGGGGCGCGATCACCAGCCGCTGTCCCCGCCATCCATGCTGGTGCCGGTGCCTGCCTCGCATCACGTGCGGGGACGCGATCACCAGCCGCCGTCCCCGCCATCCATGCTGGTGTGCTGGTGCCGGTGCCTGCCTCTCATCACGTGCGGGGACGCGATCACCAGCCGCCGTCCCCGCTGTCCGGTGTCCGGTGCCGCCGCTGTTTTGCGCGCGCTCACAGCCCAGGAGCCCATCAGCCAATCACAGCTCCGCCCAGGAGCCTTGAGCCAATCCGAGGCCAGCTGACGTCAGCCCATAGCCTCTGATTGGCTGAGGGCTCCAGCACTGTGATTGGCTGTGGGCTCCAGTGCTGTGATTGGCTGTGGGCTCCAGTGCTGTGATTGGCTGTGGGCTCCAACGCTGTGATTTGCTGAGGGCTCCAGCGCTGAGAGTGCCTTGCCACACAGTACAGTAAGCAAAAGTACCAGTATAAAAAGTAAAAATCAGTTTGTGTGTGTGTGTGTGTGTCTGAGTGTGTATGTGTGTGTGTGTGTGTCTGAGTGTGTATGTGTGTGTATGTGTGTGTGTCTGAGTGTGTGTGTGTGTGTGTCTGACTGTGTGGGGTGCTGGAGGGTAATGGGAGGCTACACAGGGATACTGGAGGGTGATGGGAGGCTACACAGGGATACTGGAGGGTGGTGGGGTGCTACAGAGGGATGCTGAAGGGTGATGGGAGGCTACAGAGGGATGCTGGAGGGTGATGGGAGGCTACAGAGGGATGCTGGAGGGTGATGGGAGGCTACAGAGGGATGCTGGAGGGTGGTGGGGTGCTACAGAGGGATGCTGGAGGGTGATGGGAGGCTACAGAGGGATGCTGGAGGGTGATGGAAGGCTACAGAGGGATGCTGGAGGGTGATGGGAGGCTACAGAGGGATGCTGGAGGGTGGTGGGGTGCTACAGAGGGATGCTGGAGGGTGATGGGAGGCTACAGAGGGATGCTGGAGGGTGATGGAAGGCTACAGAGGGATGCTGGAGGGTGATGGGAGGCTACAGAGGGATGCTGGAGGGTGGTGGGGTGCTACAGAGGGATGCTGGAGGGTGATGGAAGGCTACAGAGGGATGCTGGAGGGTGATGGAAGGCTACAGAGGGATGCTGGAGGGTGATGGAAGGCTACAGAGGGATGCTGGAGGGTGATGGGAGGCTACAGAGGGATGCTGGAGGGTGATGGAAGGCTACAGAGGGATGCTGGAGGGTGATGGGAGGCTACACAGGGATACTGGAGTCTGAGCTTTTTTTTTTTTTTATGGTAATATGGTGCGCCTTATAATCCGGTGCGCCTTATATATGGACCAAGACGGCTTAAAAGTCATTTTTTGAGGGTGCGCCTTATAATCCGGTGCGCCTTATAGTGCGAAAAATATGGTAAGTATAATAATATGGAATAATTCCTTACTGCTTATTACTGCTGAATAGGGTTCTCTATGAATGAATTACAATGATATGCACAGTTAATGGTGTATTATCCATTATGTACTAAGTTCAATGACATTCACACTATTATTGTCATTTAGTAAATCAAGTTTAATGATAAGCACTAAATTATTTTTTATCTTTACTCTGCACTAAGCTAATGACATTTGATTTACACCTAAGGCTGGTTTCACACTACGATTTTTTGAAATCCGACGCTGTCCGATATAAATTGGACAGCATCGGATCCGAATTTGGCCCTATGTGATCCTATGGGGATCTGACCGATTCGGATGTGCACTAAATGGCATCCGAATCACGTCCGATCCGATTTCGTCGGATTTCTTTCCGGTGCAAAAATCGGAGTCTGCTCCGATTTTTGCATACAAATAAAAAATTGGAAAAAATCGGATCTGACAGATCGGATGGCAATTATGCCAAATCCGATCCGATCTGATCCGATTCCTTTAACATGGGGCCCAATGGAGCAGGGTCCGAGGAAACATCTGATGTCTCCTCTGACCCGATTTTAGAGAACTGAGCATGCTCAGTACACTAAAACTGTTCCTAACCATCTAATTTTACTTCCACAATGTATATAAATACATTGCGGAAGTAAAATTAAGTAAGGCAGGGGTTAAAAATAATAAACCATTTATTCTCACCTGTCCACGAGTCCCCCGGCATCTCCAGCACATCCTGCCTCTAGGACCTGCCGTGATGTCAAAGTCACATGATCAGTTACTGCGGTAACCGGTCATGTGACTGTGACATCACGCGAGGTCCTAGGATCAGAAGATATAGCTGGAGACACCGTGGGACTCGTAGACAGGTGAGAAAAGATGGTTTATTATTTTTTATTCCAGAGGAGAGGGAAACACAGGGGAGAAGTGGGAGTACCAGGGGAGAAGTGGGGAGCACCAGGGGAGAAGCGGGGAGCACCAGGGGAGAAGCGAGGAGCACTAGGGGGGAAGAGGGGAGCACCAGGGGAGAAGAGGGGAGCACCAGGGGAGAAGCAGGGAGCACTAGGGGAGAAGAGGGGGAGAGCAGGGGAGAACAGGTGACAGGTGACAGGAGGCAGAGAGGAGCAGATGACAGGAGGAGCCGGGCAAACTGATCCTGCAAAATGTCGGAATCGGATGCCTATTTGGCATCCGATTGCAGGGATCAGTTTGGATCCGATGCTGTCTGATTTCTATCGGACAGCGTCGGATTGCAAAAGATTGTAGTGTGAAACCAGCCTTAACCGTTCACTTAGTCTAATGACATGGGGAAAGTTGAGTTAGATTTTCAATCTGCACTAAATCTAATGATATGTGTCGAATTGCTTTACATCTCAACTGATGACTAAGGCTGCCTTCAGATTTGCAGATGCCTCCGCAGCGTTTTGCGGAGGCATCTGCAAGCATCTGCATGCAGACTGCAGCCCCTATGTTTATAATGGAGCGCACGGTGGTCTGCAGATGCTTGCAGACCGCCGTGCGCTCCCATTGCCCACCATATGTGATCTGTGCGCAGGTGGATGCCTGCGCACAAATCACACACTCTCGCCCGCACCAGGGACGCAACATGTCGCGTCCCTGGTGCTGACGAGAGTGTGTGATCTGTACGCAGGCATCCGCCTGCGCACAGATCACATATGGTGGGCAATGGGAGCGCACGGCGGTCTGCAAGCATCTGCAGACCACCGTGCGCTCCATTATAAACATAGGGGCTGCCGTCTGCATGCAGATGCTTGCAGATGCCTTTGCAAAACGCTGCGGAGGCATCTGCAAATCTGCAGGCAGCCTAAGTTTAAATGACACGCACATTTGTAACTCAATTATGGTTGCGCACTAAGTACTTGACATGCCTAATACATCACCACTGTAAAGCCCCCGTCACACTAAGCGAGATCGCTAGCAAGATCACTGCTAATTCACAAGTTTGATGACGCATCAGCAACCTCACCAGCGATCTTGCTATGTTTGACACTTAGCAGCGACCAGGCCCCTGCTGTGAGATCGCTGGTCGTGTCAGAGTTGCCTGGACAATTTTTTGATTGTTGGGGTCCCGTTGGGCAGCATGCATCGGTGTGTTTGACAGGGACAATGACCAACGACCTCAATACAACAGGTCTGAGAGACAGGGTCTCAACGGCCTCCGTATCATTCTAGATTGTTGCTGCGTCGCTGGTGAGATCTGACTGTTTGACATCTCACTAGCGACCACATAGTGATGCACCAGTGATCCCTACCAGGTTGTATCGTTGTCGGGATCGCTGGTGCGTCGCCAAGTGTGATGGTGCCCTTAGACTTATGTAGTGTTCAATGATCCATTTGACCATGCGCGATTGTGTCCTAATTGACACCTTCTGCCCAGGCATAAATGCATCAGAACCCCGAAGAAATTTGTAATAGGCTATTCTGACTCAACCATCAGTCTTAAGTATTACCTACCTCTCCTTCAGGATAGGTTTGGGTCTGACCTTTAGCAGCTCTGACGTGACACCTCCAATGATGTAGAGGAGGTTCAAAATTGAGAACTTTCCTAAACTATGGACATAGTCGTTATATGGTCGTTCTTAGGGAATTAGTCTCATTTATTTAAAGAGACACACATAGGCTAGGGTCAGACCAGCTTCAGCCATAAGGCTGACAAATCCGTTTAAGGCTGGGGTCACACTGGCGTCATGGATGCGTTTTTTCCATGCGTTTTTCACACTTGTCTTTTGTGAAAAACGCATGCAAAAATGCATCCAAAGGCACCAATGCAAAAAACGCATGGCCAAATTGCCATGCGTTTTTTGTATGCGTTTTTTGGCTCAGCACCAAAAAATGCATCATGCTGCATTTTTTGGAGCGTTTGTCAAAAACACATGCGTTTTTGTAACATGGGGCCCTATGGGAAATGCATGCAAAAACGCATGGCACTAAATAGTACCATGTGTTTTTGCATGCGTTTTTGCTTGCGTTTTTTAGGCTGCTCCAAACCTAACAGCAAAAACGCAGCCCAAAAATGCAGACTGTCAAAAACAACCTCAAAACCGCAGCCAAGTATGACCCTAGCCTAAAACATATAATTTCTCAGCCTGAGCACCTAGCGTTAACTTAATGCAATGTATGCATCGCTATGGTTACCGGTAAACAAGCGCAGCCGGCAGCTTCACTCCAAAGGACTGGATGTGCGCTTTTGCTGAGCGCACAGTAAACACAGTTTGCAGCGTTTTCCTGTGTGCTCAGCAAATGTACACATCTGGTCCTTTGGAGTGAAGATGCCGGTTGCGCTTTTTTACCGGTAACCATAGAGATGCATACACAGCCTGAGCACATTGTTACATTACGTTAACGCTATGCGCTCATGCTGAAAAATTATATGTTTGAGGCGGCCGTCACACGCTGAGATATCTCTAGCGATATTGTAAGCGATCACGTGCACGCGCGATCGCTTACAATATCGCTCACATCGCTGGTGAGCTGTCACACAGACAGACTCACCAGCGATGTGGATCCGCGATCTCGCTGGTAACTATGGTACACATCGGGTAACTAGGCGCCGCGCGTCGCTTAGTTACCCGACGTGTACCATAGTTACCATCTCCCAGCATAGGCTCTGCGCTGGGAGATCGTTCATCATGGTGTTATACACCACGATGAAGCAGATCGTGGCATCGTTCATCGCTAGATCTGAGCTCCGGAGCTCAGATCAGTGATGTCACGATCAAGCGATTTCACATCGTAAATCGCTTGATTACATGCAACGATTTCTTGCCCGATATCGCTTAAGCGATCAAAAAGGAGATCGCTTAAACGATATCGGGCAAGAAATCGTTGCGAGTGACGGCCGCCTTAAACAGATTTGTCAACCTTATGCCTGATGCTGGTCTGACCCTGGCTATACTATGTCTAGATTTATTGTTTATAACATTAGGGACTTCCATATCGTCAGATCTTTTAAGAGATGTCACAACCAAACTTTAAAAGATCTTGGCTGTCTCCTTGATTACTCATTATAGCCGCATAGCCCTGATGATGCCAGATTAGTGAAACATGTTGGGAAGGCTAATAGCTGACTAATTTTAACTCAACATATGTATGGATGATCAACAATAGTTATCAAGAAATTTACACCATTAACTGGTATTATTATCTGATACTGATCCTACGTTAATATATAGTTGGTAAACAGCTTTTACCAATTATTGCATAATAAAGTCTTAATATTGAAGTGCAACTATTCCTTTGATTAACAGATATCATAAAGGTTATATTTTAATTTAGAGTCATTAGTTAGGGCACCCATCCTTTGTTTATGGCAATTTCTGATTATAATATTTAACCCTAAGCTGACTGTGAAACAGAACCCAATGGTTGCAAACATTGGACTGAACTCGGGTGTCATAAAAAATATGACTTAAAACAAGGACATTATTCATTTAATATATGAACGGGCCATTGTTATATGAGCCTTTAACTTATTGATTTCAGGTTTTAAACTATACATTTGGCTGATCAAATGTATAAAAACTTAGTTTACATTAATCCTTTCAAAACATTCCAAAACATTATACTTAATTTCTTAGGCTATTCTCCATGTAGTATAAGAGATAGGCATTTGATATCATTACACAAAGGTTCAGTGAAAGATACATCCTGGGGCAGAGCGTGGGAGGAGAAACGTATGGTCCAATTTAATAGGAAACTAAGTATATGAAAAATGAGGATGTATACACAAGCTGGAAGTCTTGTTTGCTTGATGAATTCTTCCCAGTGACTCATTATCTAATGGTAGTTTCCCCATTTGAATTCCATAACAGAATTTTCTACATATCATTCAGTACTGAGTCACAACACAAGATTCCTTACGTTACTGTTTTGACTTTAAAAGGACACCGGAGGAAGCAACGCTGGGCCGAAACGATCATTAATTGATCTGTACTTGCATGATGAGACCACCTGGCTAGAATATGTAGTACATAAAGAAAAATTGACTGAATATTATATACGCTTCAGATGAGAATAACAAGTTTTGGATATTTATGGAAAGGAAACTGGTATACTTATGATTGCCAGAGAAACCACGGGGCCCTAAAGGGTAAAATAATAACAGAAGCTAAAAAATGTCGTCCTACAAAAGGGTCTGGCAAAGCATAAAGCCTACAGAAAATAGACTAGAACACTTGGAGTAAAAAATAATAATTTATTAAATACAAAAAACTATATATTTTAATATAATGATACAATTTGGATTACAAGAAGCACAGATAGGAGGAACAGGTGGATATGTGGTCCACCTAGAATAACAGAGAAAGTACCGTATATACTCGTGTATAAGCCGACCCGTGTATAAGCCGACCCCCTACTATTTTGCCCCCAAAATCTGGGAAAACCTATTGACTCGTGTATAAGCCGAGGGTGGACCCCAGCACAGGTATACAGCCCCCAGCAGTGTGGTATACAGGCCTCCCCAGTGGTAGTATACAGCAGCCTCCCCAGTGGTATATACAGGCCCCAGCAGTATATACAGGCCCCAGCAGTATTACAGCAGCCTCCCCAGTGGTATATACAGGCCCCAGCAGTATATACAGCAGCCCCAGTGGTATACAGGCCCCAGCAGTATATACAGCAGCCCCAGTGGTATATACAGCAGCCCCAGTGGTATACAGCAGCCCCAGCAGTATATACAGCAGCCCCAGTGGTATATACAGCAGCCCCAGTGGTATATACAGCAGCCCCAGTGGTATACAGCAGCCCCACCGGTATATACAGCAGCCCCAGCGGTATATACAGCAGCCCCAGCGATATATACAGCAGCCCCAGCGGTATATACAGCAGCCCCAGCAGTATATACAGCAGCCCCAGCAGTATATACAGCAGCCCCAGTGGTACTCAGCAGCCCCAGCGGTATACAGCCCCCCCCCATCAGTGGTATACAGGGCCCCCCTTGCTGCCACACACCTGTAAAGTAATAGATCATTATACTTATCCCTGTCGCCGCCGCCGCTCTTACACCTCGCTCCTCCGGGTCTTCATGCTTCCTCCTCCGGCGCACAGACAATGACGTCATTGCCTGCTCCTGCCGGAGGAGGAAGCATGAAGACCCGGAGGAGGAAGCAGGATGAAGCATGAAGACCCGGAGGAGCGCGGTGTAAGAGCGGCGGAGACGGCGACAGGGATAAGTATAATGATATATTACTTTACAGGTGTGCGGCAGCAAGGGGGGGCCCTGAATGCCCTGTATACCACTGATGGGGGGGCGCTGTATACCGCTATATGACTCGTGTATAAGCCGAGGGGGGGACATTTCAGCACATTTTTTGTGCTGAAAAACTCCGCTTATACACGAGTATATATGGTAATTATATGAAAAATAGTTGCAAGTTAAATGTATGTATGTAATAGCCAAGATGATTGTCTATAAAATGAATGTGGTCTCACACTCAAAGCTGTAGTGGATGGTGAAATATGGAGCCTGAAAGTTAAAAGTACATAGCATTGCTCCCCTTTTGCTTGTCACTTATGTTATTTGAAGCACCAAAGCACAGCTCTCTACCTGCAGATAATAAAAATGATGTCATACCATTATTGGAACTTGGCATCATGATTGATATTATATCTGTGACAGTAGACACCAGTTTAAGAACCATATCATTGACATTCAGCTCTTGGAACAGAATCATACACCAGGCACTAGTCTCTAGTCATCATTATTCCCACTAATAACAATGAATGACCGCCAACTGGCTACAAGTAAGCCGATCAGGGGCCATTTGTTGGCCTGTTTACACATCCTGAGCAGAATTCTCTGTGCACTGAAAGATCATTCTGTGCACATAGAATATCATGTTATTGGCCGCACAGATTCTGTTTACATGGAGCGAAGTTTTGCTAATAACAATAATTTCTAGCCTGATTAAAAATCATCACACCCAATGAGCAAACCTTTTGCTGGCTTATTGGGAGATTGACAATTTATTTACGCTGGCCAATCATTGGATCGAGCATTCCTAAGAACTCTTGTTCTTGATTATTGTCTCATCTAAATGGGACTTTTTCCAAAGCAGTAGACCAAGCAGCCACTGTAGGACCTGTGAGCTGGAGGGTTTCTCACTCCCATTTCCTGTCAGCACAATTTCAATGGTATATGTATCTTCTGAAAGGTATAATGGTGCCAGCTCACCCTGTGATCTTAGGCTCAGCATAGCAGGTGCAATTACATTGCACAGATCAAAGCAGTGCCTCCATAGAATGGTGTAAACCAGGGGTCTCAAACTCGCGGCTCGCGGGCCGCATGCGGCCCCTGGGGCTTCCCTGTGTGGCCCCCGACACCCTGGACAATTGACCATGCTGGCGGCGGTCCAGTGCATGGGGCCGCCGCGGTCTCCTGTTTAATATTACTTCCGGCCGCTTCACTGTCTCTGCTGCTCACTCTGCCGCTCTGTAAGAACAATACAAGCCCTCAGCCAATGAGAGGCCCGCAAGTGACGTCATACGGCGACGTCACCTGCGGGCCTCTCATTGGCTGACGGCGGCTTGCATTGAACTAACACGGCGGCAGAGCGAGCAGCAGAGTGAAGCGGCCGGAAGTAATATTAAAGAGGAGACCGCGGCAGCCCCATGCACTGGACCGCTGCCAGCATGGTTAAAGTAATAAAAGTGTGTGTTAATGTGAGTGCATGTGAGTGTGTGTGAGTGCCTGTGAGTGTGTGTGAGTGCCTGTGAGTGTCTGTGCCATTAAGTGTGAGTGCCGGTGCCTGTCTGTGCCTGTGAGTGTGAGTGCCTGTGAGTGTCTGTGCCTGTGAGTGTCTGTGAGTGTGAGTGCCTGTGAGTGTCTGTGAGTGCTTGTGCCCAGGGCCGGTTTTAGGCAAAGTGGGGCCCTAGGCAAAAGGTTAAAGTGGGCCCTAAATGCTGAGGCCACTTTCACATCTAACGCTTTGCTGCATTTTGCTCAATTTGCATTTCCATGCGTTTTTACCGCAAAAACGCATCAAAACGCATGCGTTTTTGTTCCCATTGATTTTAATGGAAACACATGCAAAAACACATGTAAAAACGCATGTGCGTTTTCAAAAACAGAAAACGCATGCGTTTTTGCCAACGCTGCCCAAAACATCGGGGAAGACGTTTTGTGCTGCGTTCGCAAAAATGCATGCGTTTTGCGTTTTTGAAAATGCACATGCGTTTTGCATGCGTTTTTACATGTGTTCCCATTGAAATCAATGGGGGGAAAAACGCTAGCGTTTTTAATGCGTTTTTAGCGGTAAAAACGGCTAGAAAGGCAAATTTAGCAAAACGCACACCAACCTTAGATGTGGAACAGGCCGTAGTTATATGGTAAGAGTGACTTCATAAGTTGATTATCTAGGTCAGAATAAGAACATACTGAACATCATTTTTATTTCAATCATAAAAAAAAAAACAGAAATTTGTAAAAAAAAAAAATATTTTTTTTTTATTTTCCGAGACCCATGATGTTTTAATTTTTGAAGATACATAGATATGTGAGGGCTTACTTTATGTGCCCTGAGCTGACATTTTTACTGATACCATTTTGAGTCAGATACAACATTTTTGCTCGCCTTTTATTGCATTTTATTGTAACAACGTGGTGGCCTAAAAAACATAATTCTGTCGTTTTTATTTTTTTCCCATTACGCAATTTACCAATTGGATTAAATTACTTCATATATTGATAGCTTAGATTCTTACGAACGCAGCGATACCAAATATGTGTATTTTTACATTTTTTTCACTGTTTTATTGCTATTTTCAGTTCAGCTCCTTTGGGGGCCCCTAAGAGAGTGGGGGCCCTAGGCAACTGCCCAGTCTGCCCCCCCCTAACGCCGGCCCTGCTTGTGCCTGTCTGTGCCTGTGAGTGTGAGTGCCTGTGAGTGTCTGTGAGTGTGAGTGCCTTTGAGTGTGAGTGCCTGTGCCTGTCTGTGCCTGTGAGTGTGAGTGCCTGTGAGTGTCTGTGAGTGCCTTTGAGTGTGAGTGCCTGTCTGTGCCTGTGAGTGCCTGTGTCTGTGAGTGTCTGTGCCTGTGAGTGTCTGTGCCTGTGAGTGTGAGTATCTGTGTCTGTGAGTGTGATGTCTGTGAGTGTGTGTGTCTGTGAGTGTGTATGTCTGTGAGTGAGTGCCTGTGACTGTCTGAGTGCCTGTGTTTGTGAGTGCCTGTGAGTGTGAGCGTCTGTGAGGGTGAGAGTCTGTGAGTGTGTGTCTGTGAGGGTGAGCGTCTGTGAGTGTGTGTCTGTGAGTGCCTGTGAGTGTGAGTGCCTGTGAGCGTCTGTGAGGGTGTGTCTGTGAGCGTGAGTGCCTGTGAGCGTGAGTGCTTGTGAGTGTGAGTGCCTGTGAGTGTGAGTGCCTGTGAGTGTCTGTTAGTGTCTGTTAGTGTGTGTGTCTGTGAGTGAGTGCCTCTTGAGTGCCTGTGAGTGTGCCTGTGGGTGTCAGAGTGCGCAATTTTGTACAGAAGTGTGTGATTATAACAGAAGTACTAGAGCACAGGAGGCACAAGTTTAATTACCTTTAATATACCACAACGCGTTTCCTTGGCGGTCCGCCGTCTTCATCAGGTGGATTTACCTGATGAAGACGGCGGACCGCCATGGAAACACGTTGTGGTATATTAAAGGTAATTAAACGTGTGCATCCTGTGCTCTAGCACTTCTGTTATAATCACACACTTCTGTACAAATATCATATCCCCATCCGAGGGTTGCAGCAGGAGCAGCAGTGAACCAGAGTCTCCGCTAACAGAATCCAAAGGACCTGCGGTGACGTAACTGAGAACGTCACAGGGTCAGGTGATCGGATTGCTCGAGTCAACTGACTGGAAGAAGGAGCTGCTCGTGGAGGAAACCCCGACCGCTGGAGTCCGGAGCCATCCTCTGCGATACGCCGAGGTTGTGCAGGGTTGCAGAACCTCCAAAGGTGAGATGCGAACCCCCCACATCTGTTATTGACTACCCCACTAGACCACCAGGTACCGCTCATGGGTTGTGCTTTCCCACCCTTTTGTTCCACATGAGTGAGTGTGAGTGAGTGTATGTGTGTTAATGTGAGTTTGTGTGTGAGTGCGAGTGGGTGAGTTAATGTGTGAGTGGGTGTGATTGTGAGTGAATATATGTGTGTGTAAAAAGAAGGCAGATCAGGTTGGGGACAGCATTAAAAAAGGGGTCCAGCATGGGGGACATAACTACACTATGGGGGTGAGGATGGTGACATCACTACAAAAGGGGATCAGCATGGAGGACATTACTACACTATGGGGGCCAGGATGGGGACATCACTACAAAAGGGGACCAGCATGGGGGACATTACTACAGAAGGGGATCAGGATTTGGCCATTACTACATTGACCAAAAAAATCTGGTATTACTAAAAATGTCACTTAGGGTACCGTCACACCAGGTGACATCGCCGGCGATTTTGCAGGCGATGCAGGGGCGTGGCCTATCATCAGCGTCATCACTGGCGTGTAAAGTGGCGATTTTGCGTCGAAAAATCAGCTGAGAGTGGTCGCCTGGTTTCACAGCACTGCTGTGAAACCAGGCAACCACTCTCAGGCGATGTGTAAGCATCGCCCCGTGTAACATCGCGAATGGCGATGTTACAGGCGATGGGAGCCATAGCCTCCCATGTTACAGGATCCCTACTGGGGTTTCTAGACACCCCAACAGCGACGTCGCCTGAAACATCGTCAAAGCATCGCCGAAGGTATCGCCGCATGTAAACACGTGACGCTGGCGGGGTGCCAAAAATGTGCGCGCTCCCGTGCGTCGCCTGCGATATCTCCGGCGATGTCACCTGGTGTGACGGTACCCGTAGTCCTACAAGCAATGCGGCCCCCCGATAAAAAAATGTTTCTATGTGCGGCCCACCAACCCAGCCGAGTTTGAGACCCCTGGTGTAAACCGAGCATTTTTTATTTATTTATGCAAATTTTAATATTTGTTGGGGAGCTGTGGGGATCATGATGCTGTGGGGACCATCTTACTGTGTACAGGGGAGCAGTGGGGCCTATCATGTATGGAGGGCTGTGCTCACAGTATTCTGTGTGGGGGCGAATGCCGTGTAAGAAACCACCATACTATGTAGGAAACTGTGGACCTTCATACTGTGTAAAGAGGAGCTGTTGGCCATCATTCTGTGTATAAGGGTGCTGTGAAAGCAATGATACAGTGTGTGCAGTGCAGTTAGGGTCATCACATTGTGTGTGTGGGATTGCTGTGGGAGCCATTATACAGTGTGTGGGGGCTGTGGGGGCCATCATTGTGTGTTGGGAGTTATTGTACTCTGTGTGGGAAAACTATGCAGGCATCATTGCGTGTGAGAGATATGTTATGGCCACCATGCTGTGAGAGGTATTATACTATGTTGGGGGGTGTGGGAGGAAAACTGTGTGGGGGTCACTGTGTGTACATCATATTGTGGCGACTGTGCAAAATCATAATGTATTGAGGTCACTGTATTGGCATCATACTCAGCTGGACTCAGAGGTGTGCAGACGTGCTGTCTGCTCTCTGCCAGACTGTGGAGACAATTGGGCGCCTTGCTAGTGGCAGCCCATTGCAGGAGCTATTATTTTGTTTGTTACAGATTTGCTACAGTATTTGTACCTTTCCTGATGTCTTTTTAGACCTCTAATTTCAACCTCGGATCTATGCAATGTTTTTCATCTCGTGGATTGCAACGTTCCTGCACGCTGGTCTGCTGTGGGATGGAAAATGCAGCACACCCCACACTTTCTACTGCTGGGCACACAGTATATGGTTTTCACCTGGATCCTCCACTACCACTCACAAGTCCCCTGCTGGCATGGCCACTTTGGGGTACGCTATATGGTTCATCTCAGCTAATACTACCGATGGATGTATGCTGTTGCCCAAAGCCTGTGTCAGTGATACAACCATATGTGCTCGGCGGAGAGCACCGTATACAATATGCCACGGAGAGGCCTCGTGGGATGGATGGAATCACTGATCGGAGGGTTGTCCCTAGGTCTGTCGCTAAACGAGTAGTGTATTCAAGGAGTCGTCTTCTGGAACTGCGCAAGACAAAGTCTTCTCCAGCAGTTGCAATACCACATGTTCCACGGGAAATGAGGAGACCTTTCAGAGGTTGCAGAGCAGGCAAGAAGATCAAGTCCTGGAGGAGAAGGTTTAAACCTGCGGTCCCATCCATCATCATGGGTAATGTACGATTGCTTGGTAACAAGTCGGATGAACTGCTGGCTCTGAGTAAGACCCAGAAGGAGTTCAGGGAATGCAGTCTCATGTGCTTTCCAGAAACCTGGTTGCATGAGGACGTCCCAGATTCATGTGTATCAGTACCAGGGTTTCATATGGTTCGGGCTGACAGGGACAGAGTGAAGTGCGGTAAGAAGAAGGGTGGAGGAGTGATACTGTACATTAACAACAGATGGTGTAATCAGGGGCATGTAACAGTAAAGGAGAGACATTGTTGCCCAAACATTGAACTATTAGCAGTGGGCCTCAGGCCTTACTATCTGCCTAGAGAATTCTCTCTTGTTATTGCAGTGGTGTCGTATATACCACCATCTGCAAATCCAGAGGCAGCTGGGGATGTACTGTCTGGGGTGATTGCCCGGCTTCAGACGAAACACCCTAACTCTCTAACTGTCATTTCTGGGGATTTTAATCGAGCCAAGATCTCATTACCAAAGTTCTATCAATATGTCAAATGTTCTACACGGGACAATTATATATTGGATCTCCTCTATCCCAGCGTTAAGGATGCTTACTCATCATCTGCATTGTCCCCCCTGGGGAAATCTGACCACAACCTCATACTATTGTCTCCAGCCTATCAACCAGTTGTCTGCAAACAACCAGTGACAATTAAACAGATAAGGAAGTGGTCTCCGGCTGCAGAGAAGAGGTTACAAGACTGCTTTGATTGCACAGACTGGGAGGTGTTATGTGCCAGGGAACATAATGATGATGTTAATGAGGTTACCGGGAGAGTTATTGATTACATCAACTTTTGTACTGACAATATTGTACCTATTCATGAGATTCGGTGTTATGCAAACAACAAGCCTTGGATTACAAAAGAATTGAAACATCTACTAAACAGGAAAAAAACAGCTTTTAAAAGGAAAGACAAGGAGGAGATGAAAATTGTACAGAGAGACTTAAAGGGGAAAATTAAGATTGCCCGTGAAGCATTCAGAATTAAATTGGAAAATAAATTGTCACACAACAACTCCAGAGAAGTGTGGGCTGGAATGAAGCTATTGACTGGGTTTAAGGCAAGGTCAGATCAGCGGGGTGGGGGGCTGATCATGGCTAATGAGATGAATGAGTTTTTCAACAGATTCAACGATAAATGTGCAATGTCAACAGGGGAGAAGGCCGGGGAGCGACAAGCAATATCAACTGGGAGGAGGAAGTTGGACACTTTCTTGATCTCAGAAAATGATGTGAGGGAACAGTTTAGTAAGCTGGTCATTGGTAAAGCAGCAGGGCCTGATGGTATCTGTCCACGTGTCCTCAGAGTGTGTGCAAATCAGTTGTGCACTGTCTTCCAGCACCTGTTTAACTGGAGCTTACAATCACAGAGAGTACCAGTTCTATGGAAGACTTCTTGCCTGGTGCCGGTTCCCAAGATTACCTTCCCGAGCTCCCATAACGACTATTGACCGGTGGCCTTAACATCGCATGCGATGAAGTCCTTGGAGAGAATTGTACTTGCCTACTTGTGTCCGAGGGTGTCTACTTTTATGGACCCCCTTCAGTTTGCGTATCGGCAGAGTCTAGGGGTGGACGATGCTGTAGCATATCTGCTACAAACAGTACATTCCTTTTTGGACAATGATTGAACCACTGTACGTGCCATGTTCTTCGATTTCTCCAGTGCATTCAACACCTTACAGCCACTATTATTACGTAAAAAGCTGGTTGAAATGGCGGTTGATGAGGGACTAGTGAATTGGATCATTGATTACCTGTCGCACAGGCCACAGTTCGTAAGGTTGGGGGCGGCCGTATCGGATAGTGTTCGGAGCAGTGTTGGAGCCCCTCAGGGAACGGTGCTGTCGCCATTCCTTTTTACGTTATACACAGCTGATTTTCAGTATAAATCAGACCTTTTTCACCTTCAGAAGTACTCTGATGACTCAGTGATAGTCGGAGGTATTGAGAGAGGCCGGGGGGAGGAGGAATACAGAAGGGTGGTCTCGGACTTTGTTGACTGGTGCCAGGCTAACCATTTAGAACTCAACGTAAACAAAACCAGGGAGTTGGTGTTGAGTTATGGAAGGTGTATGAAGGATTGCTTACCTATCACTATTGATGGTCAGGATGTGGAGATGGTGGAGAATTTCAAATATTTGGGGGTTCACCTGGACAGCAAGCTTGATTAGAGGTGCCATATGGAGAAGGTTTGCCAGAAAGGGATGAGTAGACTTTACTTCCTAAGGAAATTAAGGTCGTTTAATGTGTGTAGAAAAATGCTTGAAATGTTCTACCAATCTATTGTGGCGAGTGCAATCTTTGCTGCAATAATATGCTGGGGTAGTAGTGTGCGCACAGCTGACGCTAATAAGCTGAATAAACTTATCAAGAAGGCTAGTGCGGCGGTGGGTCTACAACTTTGGACTTTCGAGGAGGTATTAGAGGATAGAATTAATAAGAAATGCAAGGCTATAATGAGCAACAATACACACCTGCTCTCTGAACTGTTTGCGAATCAGAAGAGCACATTCAGCAAGCGTCTAATCCAACTAATGTGTAAAAAGGAAAGATACAGAAAATCGTTTGTTCCGACAGCTGTGGGGATGTTTAACAAATGTATAAGTGTAAAGCGTCCCAAGACTATGTGAAGTTCTATGTGTATGGGGGAATAGGTGAGGTACATGTACCAGTCTACCCGCATCTGCTGTCCATATAGACTTATTTTGTAAAGTGTGAAATGTTCTTGATCTTTGTTCTGCTGCTGTAATACTGTAATTTCCTCCAGGATCAATAAAGTTTATCTTATCTTATCTTATCTTTTTTATACTTTGCTAGACGTACTGTGTTCTCATCTTACTGCGTATATGGGGGAACTATGGTGTGAAATTGTATGTAGGAGAGGATTCACTGCAAAGGTATCATGGTGTGTGTGTGTGTGTGTGTGTGTGTGTGTGTGTGTGTGTGTGTGGGAGCAGTGGTGGAACCAAACATAAGGGGACCCTTGTTCAAAACCATTGTATGGACCTTCTAGAGTCCAATAGTTCCTTGCAATGCATAATTCCACCCTGTGGCGTAACTTCAGGCCCAGAGGCCCTGATGCGAAAGCTCCAATGGGGGCCCCCAATTATTGGAAATCTTTAATAGTATTAGTCTTTTTCTATAGTCCAAAGGGACTTTTGGGGCCCCCCTAGGCTGCAGGGCCTGAATGTGATCGCAACCGCTGCACCTATTGTAGTTATGCCCCTGATTCCACTTGTTAGGAGTTGGTAATGGGCCCTCTTATCCTTGGGCTCATGTGCAGCTTCACGGTTTGCACCAATAATATGTCCACCCATCAGCGGGAACATTTTGAGGGCTTCATATTCTAAAAGATCCTTGAATGAAGTAATGCCTAAGAACATTAAAAAGCTTCAGTATCAGGGCCAGACTGGGACCAAAAAGCAGCCCTGGAAAACAAGCCCCACCAGCCCACACACTATAACACCCATCAGCCTCGATCAGTGAAATTTGCTTTTACGTTGTCATGACCTCATCACTTTCGCAGGTTGCTTTCACATCAACGGTAAACTGATGTTTGCGGCCAATCCAGCAGGTGGCACCGCATCTGCCGGATCAGCCGACTTGCAGCCCAGATGCGGCAAGCCCCATGCATTGTGTACGGCAAGTGCTGTTCTGCCAGGTGTGGCAGATCCGCCACTTGCGGCAGCGAAAAAACCCCCACCGCTTACAGCCACGTTTCCTGGGATCGTGGGGTCCCAGTGGTCAGATCCAGAGCGAAGGGCAAGTCACCATCTATACAGAAGAGAAGTGATGACTTCCATATTGGGGATAATTAATTTAAATAACAGTTAAATGCTGAAAATCAAAGTCCAATACCACCTCTGACAACTGGACAGGAGAAGTGGTACTGTGCAGTGTATATATACAGAATAATACAGATACTGAGGATTACACCCAGTATACAGGACAGGAGAAGTGGTACTGTGCAGTGTATATATACAGAATAATACAGATACTGAGGATTACACCCAGTAACCAGGACAGGAGAAGTGGTACTGTGCATTGTGTATACATACAGAATAATACAGATACTGAGGATTACACCCAGTATACAGGACAGGAGAAGTGCTACTGTACTGTGTATATATACAGAATAATACAGATACTGAGGATTACACCCAGTATACAGGACAGTAGAAGTGGTACTGTGCAGTGTGTATATACAGAATAATACAAATACTGAGGATTATACCCTGTATACAGGACAAGAGAAGTGATACTGTGCAGTGTATATATACAAAATAATACAGATACTGAGGATTACACCCAGTATACAGGACAGTAGAAGTGGTAGTGTGCAGTGTATATATACAGAATAATACAGATACTGAGGATTACACCCAGTATACAGGACAGGAGAAGTGGTGCTGTGCAGTGTATATATACAGAATACAGATACTGAGGATTACACTCAGTAGACAGGAGAATTATACCCAGCACACCCAGGAGGCTGTGCTTTATAGATAGGATGCTGTGGTATATAGATAGCCAAGACTCAGCCTGATCCTAAAGATGGGTAAAGATGAAAGGTGGAGGCAAAAAGTCCAGTGCTAGGCGCAGAGAGAACAGAATTCATGGAGACACCAGGAAGAACACAAAGAGAACTCTCAGGAAACTTTTCTGTTGCTGCACATTACAGACTGCGGGCCGTATACACAACACAGACTGTCCGCTGTGTACACACTAGAAGCTGCCTGCTGTATACACATTAGACACTGCGGGCTCTGGGCACGTTACACAGTGCGGACTCTGGGCACGTTACACGCTGCGGACTCTGGGCACGTTACACGCTGCGGACTCTGGGCTCGTTACACGCTGCAGGCTCTGGGCACGTTACACGCTGCGGACTCTGGGCACGTTACATGCTGCAGGCTCTGGACACGTTACATGCTGCGGACTCTGGGCATCGTTACACGCTGCGGACTCTGGGCCGTTACACGCTGCGGACTCTGGGCTCGTTACACGCTGCGGACTCTGGGCTCGTTACACTTTGCGGACTCTGGGCTCGTTACACGCTGCGGACTCTGGGCTCGTTACACGCTGCAGACTCTGGGCACGTTACACGCTGCGGACTCTGGGCACGTTTACACGCTGCGGACTCTGGGCTCGTTACACGCTGCAGACTCTGGGCACTTTATACGCTGCGGACTCTGTGGCACGTTACACGCTGCGGACTCTGGGCTCATTACACGCTGTGGACTCTGGGCTCATTACACGGTGCGGACTCTGGGCTCGTTACACGCTGTGGACTCTGGGCACGTTACACGGTGCGGACTCTGGGCTCGTTACACGCTGCGGACTCTGGGCACGTTACACGGTGCGGACTCTGGGCTCGTTACACGCTGTGGACTCTGGGCACGTTACACGCTGTGGACTCTGGGCTCGTTACACGCTGTGGACTCTGGGCACATCTGAGACTGTTGGTTATATCTTGCATACACAGCACTATACTGTATATACAGATCCACACTATATATACACAGTATATAGGCACACTAGTACAGCATGTAGTGTGGACCTGTATATACTGTATAGTGTTGTGTAGAGACAGAGAGACACAGAGACAGACACTGTCAAACACACAGATAGAGACACTCAGACAGACAGAACAACACTCAGAAAGACACACACAGATATGATACTCACATATACCAGTAGGACCTGTGATGATGTCACATGGAGGGGAGGCATCAGGGGTCACATGATCATCTCAGAGAGAGATCAGGAAAGTGATGAATACGGTGGGAGGGCTTGGGACCTGCCCCTGCCATCCTGATTGCTGAGAGAAGGGCACTGCTTTGGGGAAACGGCCCCGCCCCCTTCGCGTCCATGGCCCAGCCCCCTGCATGCCGTGGCCGCTCGGTGACAGATTTAAAGCAATGCTGAGGCTGGAGGAGCGGGCGGCCCACCTGCACCCCACAAGTGGGCGGCCCATAGGGAAAAGTCCCGCCCCTCACGCCTGTCAGTCCACGCCTGTTCAGTATAATTACTATATATGCACTGCAGTTGAGCGATATGACCCCTACATACCCCATCAAATCTAATTTGAGGACGTGGGTCCAAATTAGAACTTTTGCTATATGTAATGCACCTGCTCTGGGCAATGAATGTCTAAACAAAAGTCTATGGCTAGGGTCACACTTGAGCCCTGGATTCGTTAAAAGCATCAGTTTTTCAACTTAGAGTTCTTGAAAAACTGATATTTTTAATGGATCCATAGGCTCCCATGTAAAAAACACAGTGTCAAAATGCACTGCTAAAAAAACGCTATGTGTTTTTTTTACTGCACCTAAAAACGCTGATAGTGTTTGTTTTAACATGGGGTACCTATAGGTACCATGTGTTAACGGATGCATTAACCATAGCATTTTTTAGAGGAAAAAATGGTATTTTCCAAAAACGGAATCAAGTTTTGGATATGCAGAAAAACTGCATGCCAAGTGTGACCTTAGCCTATGTCTACATTAAAGTGTAAGGCTGTGTGCCCACATGCCTGGTTAGGGCCGGTTTAGATGTGTAAACCGCCGGTCGGTTTACATAAGTTTTATGTAAATTTATGTTAATCCAAACCGGCGTTTGGATTAACATTAAAACCTATGTAAACCGACACCCGCTGTGCACACAGCGGCGGTTTACACATGCTCATCTGTTGCTAACCCGCTGGGTTCCCAGCGGGTTAGCAAAGAATGAGCATGTCCTATAAACCGGCCAGTTCTGCAGCGGCTGCAAGCAGAATCATGTGCTGCTTCCAGCCGCTGCAGAACCGCCGGCGCTAACCCGCTGTGCACCCGCCCGCAGCACCCGCCCGCACCCGCCTCACATACCCGCCAGGAAGCCACCGGACGCCTGCAGAGCTTCCTGGCGGGGCCGCCCAGCCGCCCACCGGCACAAAGCCGGTATGTGGGCACACACCCTAACTATACAGAATGACTCATGTCTGCAACTTGTGTTTTTGGCCCCTTTTTGAGCTATAGTATGGAGTATACAGAAGCATTTTCATGAAGCCGTAAAGGCAGTTCCAATTGGCCATGGGCATGAGGTAGTCACAAATAATGCAATTTCTAACCATTAATGTGCCTACACTACACCTTGATATTATATATGTGACACACTTTGACATCATGCCCCATATTCTATTAAATGTAATTTTTACTAATAATTTTCCAAGCCATTATTGGAAATGTGTGTTAAACCAATGCTTTGGTATGTTGAAGTAATATTATTTATACATGTCATTGTTCATGGGTAAAAAGGGAAAAAGTAGATGTTAGAAGTTGAAACAAGTTCAATAAGCAACATCACAGAATCATAGGATCACACACAAACTATTTCTTGAAGGGTTGCACTTTCAGAACATCTTCACCCCTAGCTGCAGTTTGTTTTAAGAAACAACAAACTCGTACTCTACTCACCATCCCCAGGTCCAGCGCAGAGTCTCTAACACTGCTCCTAGTGTCCTGTATTGATTACAGCATTGATGGGACAGTGCAGCAGCCGATCAGTAAGCTTTACGTGAGGGAGTTGCCTGTCATTGCGATGCCAATACTGGACATTAGGAGTTGCGGCAAAGACTTTGCACTGAACCTGGGGAAGCTGAATACAATGCACTTCTTTATATAAAAATAAAGTTGCAGCCAGGGATGAAGATTTTCTGAAAGTCGACCACCCCATAAACTATTGGAAGATAGTAAGAAGGAAGTAATTTGCTGAAATAATCTGCAAATTCCACAATTCTCCACAGGGGGGACACACAAGACCAATCAGGATTTTCAATAGTCTGTGCTTCAGTGGTCATTGGAGAACAAAGTGAATGATCTTTATATTAAGTCTTGGCATGTCTTATGTGGTTTTCAGCAAGTTTAGGTTTTAAAAGATCTAAAAGTTTTCACTTTTCTTAAAGCATAACCATCAGTAACATGTATATTCTATTTCATGTCTAATACCTTATAGTGACATTGCCACCACAGAAAGATGCTAAATACTGGTAATATAACATGCAAATTAAAAGTAATAGTCACACAGCACAATTAAAACAAACTAAAGTACAGTAACTACGTTACTTAGAGTAACCAAATTACACCTAAATCTATATAACAATACAGCAACAATATTAAAATGTATGGAGGACACAAAACTCAAGTGACAGGAAATTGGATGCACCATATGTCATCATACAGGTCAATAACGCCCATACACCTCCGACTAATGTCAGCCAAACTGACCAATATCATTGGATCTAGACAACAGCATAATGTGTATGGGAGCCCTGAACAATGTAATATTGGGGAAATATCAGTTTGTAATGTCCTATTTCAGACTGTTGATCTCCAGGAGACAAACTCTTGGTAGACATTGGTGCTGATGGATCTATCATGGAGAACGTGGCAAAGAGCACTTGGCAGAATGATCTCTCCTTTATATGAGAAAGTCGGCTAAGATGTCTGAACAAGCCATCCAATTTGCATGGAGGCCTTAAGGCCTGTCCCAGTTGCTCATATGACTCATATAGGCATTTATGTTACAGCCAAGTCATGTAAAACCATACTAACCTTAAGTGATGGTATTAATAAGATTTTTAGTACATTTAGCCGGAACTCATCAACAAAAGATTTGTAAAGATGTGTGCGTACACAGTGTAGCTGTAGCTGAATATTTGATTACCGTAAGTCTGAAATAAAAATGTCAAAAGTTTTTTCTATCATATAAAGACATTACTAGGATATGCCATCCTCATCTGAGCTCTGGGACCCACATGTAAGAATGAAGAGGCGCGTTGCTTTTAAACGCCTTGTCCCCTTGTAAATTTCCTTGCACAGTGGCGATCACAGGAAAGCCTCATGACATCTTTAACATGATTTAGGATTGGTTGCACATTGGCAGGCTGGGGTGGAAAGAGAAAAATGTGTAGCGGATGCAGTGTTTTTCTCAGGATCGGATGATCTCCAATTGTTGGACCTCAACCAAACATGAAGTGATGGCATATTTCACTGATATGGGAAACTCTTAACAAGATGAATGTTGAAGTGGCTAGATGCCAACATTTTACAATATTATGCATCCTGATTTTCTCTCAATCTTTGTCTAGGTTCTCTTATAAATTAATGAGTTACTAATATACTAGGTTTCTGGCAGGGTAAATTCATTTATTCTTCGATTATTGGAAGCATTTTCAAGTGCAGATAAATTATTCCTCCCTTGTATTTGGTGAGAAATCAAATACAATGGCCTTGTTGGAAAGAGGTATAGACGATGACAGTCTTATTCATACGGTCAAAGTTATGCAAGGTTTCCTATAATCTTAGTATTGGAATAAAAGTCACAAAAAGTATTCTATAGTCTCAGAATTACTTAAAGAGAAAAACCATCCTAAAGTGAACTTCAGAAAGAAAATCATACATGGGCGCTCTATGATCACCGTCCATATTGAGAAAAAATAAGTTGTAAAAACGTTATAAAAACATTGCTCAGACTCAGGAATGTAAGAGATTTAATTTAATATAAATCTGTAATGCCAAATCACTAGTGATTGTATTTTGCTCAAAGATTTGCCGAATGGAAACCAATGAAGGACACCGAAAACTTAGTTGCTGTCATTTAGAACAGTTCTGAAAATCTAGTCATGGACCTTCAGGTACCATTACACGGTACGATAATGTGAACACATCGCTGAAACGTCACGGGTTTGGAGTCGTTCAAACGACAGTTAGTACGTCGTTGCGTGTGACTCCGAGATATGACTACGATAAATCATTGGATCATTGATCGCAGATTTGAGAACATTTTCTTAAATCAGACGATCGTCGTTCAGCCAACCTGCTGCATCGTTGTGTGTGACACCATGATAAAGATGTCGTTAATGACTTCGCCTATTCACAACAGTGAACAAGTGTCAATCGCTGGGTTGTGCGAATGATAGCTGCTCGCCACATCATTGGTGCGTTGTTCACGATATCTATACATGTGACATCTCACCAACGATCTCTAAACGATGTCCTAATGGCCACGCTCCCGTGAAATCGTTGGTGAGATCGTTACAACATTGAAGTATGTAATGATACCTTGAGGGTATCTTTACAAGCCGCAACTGTGGTGAGAAATATTGACGGCGATAAGTCGCCTGGCATTAATCGCCGTCAAAATCCCTCCCAATTGCGGCGTGTAATTGGGGAATTTGGTGGCGATATGTCACCTCGCTACGGTTGCCTGATCTCTGTGCACTGCTCTGAAATCAGGCGACCGTGGCGAGGTGACATATCGCCGCCAAATTCCCCAATTACACGCCGCAATTGGGAGGGATTTTGATGGCGATTATTGCAAGGCGACATATCGCCGTCAATATTTCTCGCAGCATGTAAAGGTACCCTAAGAGACATGTCAAACAGATCCCTTTTGGATGTATTCAAGTTTAGGAAGCTTGTTCTTTAAGAAATCAGGTGCACAAACTATCAAAAACTCAACAGATCCCGGAGATCCGAGACATGGTGGCTTAAGTCACATGTTAGTAGTGTAGATGTTCAAAAAGTACATATTATATTATATATATATTAATATATATATATATATATATATACTCTTATGTTAACTTTTTGTTAGATTTCCATAGTCATGCCAAGCGGACCAATGAAACCCTTCAGAACAAACTGGGGTAGAAGGAGCTACAGTACTCAGATGTTTACGTAACCTGTAGAAGGGTCTACATTTAGATGATGTGTAAAGATTAATGATCCCTGATCCCAGGTCACCTAATACCATACTCATTGATCAGTATTATTGATCATTTCCCTTTTTTATTTGGAAATATGACAGACCAGTTTTCTGCTAAAAAATGCATCAGAAAGTTGGACTTATTCTCTAAATAGGATAATAAATGAACTGCGAAGCATTTACTCATGGTTTTTATCACTTTATAAAATATGTCTAGAGGATGTCAACCAGAAAACACTAGCTGGGAGGGAATCTAGAGGGAAATGAAACTCAACCTTATTGTAGGGAAAGTCCTTAATATTAAGACATTAATCTTTTATATACTTATCTGAAGAGAATATAGTACGTCACCGCTTGTCCTAGTAAATATACCGCACAACTATGCGTACTTTACTGAAATTACGTGATGTCTGGTAATGTACAACTAATACCATAAAAATCAAAGGTTTTAGTGTATTTGTAAACAGATGCATAAATAACTATCGAGTACAATAATGATAGCAGATCTATCTGAGAAATGTGACAATGGGGACCTGTTATTATTAGCTGTATTCACACAAATGAAGCTTAATATTAATACTGTGAATTATGTAGCACAGGACAGGCAAGGATTTGTATAAGCTCTTGGCTCACATTCTGGAGGAGTATTTTAGTATTATGTTTTATGACCACAACGATTACATATGTGGATTGTTCTACGATCCAATATAAGAAGGACTGCGCACCAAAAAAGGACAGCACACATGACTTCCTTTATGGGAACTCATGTGAACACATAGAAATATTACCTTTTCTGTAGATACGTACTGTTGTACTAGTGATTTATAGCGCTTCATAGATCTGTGGTTCATCTTTCATTATAATGTTATGACAACATTCAGGTGAAAGTGACATAACCTGGTGATTTTTTTAATTGGTTCATTGCCTCTATTGGGTTCTGATTTCAAGTCCGGTATTTGTAGGCTGCAGTGTATATGGCACAGCGTTCATGGGTGATTGCTGCCCTGTGTAAGGTACAACATGCAGCTGCCTACATCTGACCACTTCTGACTCAAGTCATGTTTAGCAACTGATGGTTTCATGTTCTCTCTCATCGTGACTGCTGAGTTGGGAAATATTTCTTGAATTTCAGCAAGAAAAAACAAAATCTGCTTTGCTAATTTTTTTTTTTGCTGGATGACAATGAAATAACGAAATTAAACAAAAAATGTGACAGGAAATAAACTTTAATAGTGTAAACCCCTCCTGTTAACTATTTATTTCCAATTAGTATTGTATTATTAGTATTGGATAAATGAATACAATGAGTATTCTATCTATCTACCGTATCTATCTATCTATCTATCTATCTATCTATCTATCTATCTATCTATCTATCCATTATTCCAACTATATGTAATTTATCTTGCTATCAATCCTATCTATTCATCCAACTATCTATTTATCCAACTATCTATCATCTGTCTATCTAGCCATTGATCTATTCATCCAACTACCTATCATTTATCTCTCCTATCTATTCATCCAAGTATCTATGAATTCATCTATCTATCCATCTGTGTATCTATCTATCTATTCATCCAACTATCTATCATTTGGTTATCTATTTGTATCTGTCTTTCTATTATTTCATTTTCTATCTATCTATCTATCTATCTATCTAGTCTGTTTGTCTGTCTGTCTATCTATCCATCTACCTACCTATCTATCATTTATTTATCTCTTTATCTCTCTATCAATCATTGATCAATCAATCAATCAATCTATCATTTATCTATCTTCCTACATCTCTATTTTGGATTCTATCTTCTATCTACTATCTATTGGTATATCATCTATCTATTTTAGATTGTACCTTCTATCTACTATGTTTTGATCTATTATCTATGTTAGACTGTATCTACTCTCTATCTATTGATCTACTATCTATTTTAGATAGTACCTTCTATCTGTATGTTTGATTATTTCCATTGTGCCAGCTCTTTCCATATAGGCTCACTCTGACAGAAAGCTCAATGAGAATCAGCTATGTTCAGAATGTAGCATGAATATTTTAATGTCTGGACTTAAGGAATTTGTTAAGCCCTGAAGGGTCAATCTTATTGTCTAGCTTTTATCTCGCCCGCAGATCAGTGGGTTCAATATACAAATTGCAGTGTATCGGTTTATCTCCTTTCCAGCATGTCTTGAATACCTTATTACAAGTCACACTTTGTTGGAGAATGCCTGTAGATCAACTTTAAGACAAACAGCTGCCTTACCAAATATCTACACCACATCATTGTTCCAGCCAAAATATACTTGTAAAGCTTTCACACCACTAAATATCCCCATGTCCACATAACTAGGATCTGTACATAGTTATCTGCTGGAAGCAATGTGCAAACCATAGTATTTGTGCTTAATATAAGATCCTTGTGATAATATAAAGATATGGATCAGTCCAAAAACTACTAAGGCTATGTCTTCATGTGCTCAATAGACATGGATTGCAGGTATAAAGCTTAAATCTAATCAAAACAAATGGAAAAAAAAAGAAAGTTTTTTTTCACCCAACAAAAAGTTAACAAAAAGCATTGAGTGTAATCTCTTAAATCTCTTTGCCTCAAGGTATATGGAACAGCAGTAGAAGAGAATGGATGTCATTTTCTGTCCTGCCTTTTAACTGTTTAACTGCATTAAGCAAATGACAGGTCCATGTGGTGGAGTTAATGGATGGGCTACTTACCACCAAGAAGAGTCAACTCTTGGAGTCAGAATGAGCAGTATTAACAGGTAGGCAACATACATCCTGCAGTTTATTTGTACATTATCCGATGAAGCGGTCCGCTGGGAATGTCTTAATCCTGGAGATGAGGACATTCTAGGGTGACTTCTGACTGGTTCTCCTGGATGAGATAGTCTCAGCATAGCTACAGTATGGCCAAAAAGTGCTTTGAAGGCAGGAGAGAAGGACACCTGGAAATCCAGATTGTCACTACATAGCCTTGCTAGGTAATTGGCAACAGTTTAATCCAAGATCAAAAGAAGTAGACTTTTCAAAATAGCAATTCCTCCAGCCTTTAGATTTCATTTTGGAGTAATTCACACCTTCCTTTTAGACTGCTCATGATGTTCTTGAAGAAGAGATAAACTAGAGCTCTTAGTCTTCTGGTTGTCTAGCTAGAAATGTAAATCTGTCTTTTTGGAAATAAATTGAGAACTGGAGCTGCAGAAATATCATAGTTTCCTCAACTAGTTAAAAAATAGATGTATAGAAGGGGATGCTGAAGAAAGTCTTAAAAAAAAGACTTGGCTGCTGTTGTGTCCCAGGAGATGGAGGAGGGAAACACATAGGTCTGGATGTTGCTGCTGGTGAGGTCTTCCTTGTGGAGGCTGTGATGAGCAGGACAGGCAGGGATGATCTGACTTGCCCCCTTGCTCTGTGTCTCATTGGATAGGAGAGAAGTTTGATGAATTTCTGGATTCACTTGAGAGGTAGCAGATCCTGAAACTCCCACTTAGTGTGAAAGTGCCTTTGCATTGGGTGAGGATAGACTGAGCTACCTATGCAAAGGGCTGCAGCAGCAGCAGCAGTATACCACCACCTGCTGCTGTGATACAGACACAGATAGTAGGAGGAAGACACATGCATTCAGTTATAGACAGTGTACAGGGTTAAAGCTGACTCCACATGGTCTTAGTGCTCTCAGATTCACACTACATCATTGCTGCAAAAAAGTGCTGTTTCCTTAAAACACAGCTGGCTGAAAGGAAAAGCTAAGCTTGCTCTTATATACAAGATTTTAATACCAGAGTGTATTGATATTGACAGCTAGGCTGAGTTATTATAAGAAATTGTTTTTGTAGAATAGATCAATCCAGAGTATTGTAAAAAGATGACTTCTGTTGCAATGAAAAGTTATTTATTGAGAAATCGAAAAATATATTACTTATGAGTCAGGTGTTCTTACCATAAAATTTGAAGGCTTATATGAATAGGTCAATGCAATAGAAGTGGGGAGTCAACCAAGAATATTGCACATGGCGTGATGTAAGTGTCTTAGCGCTATTTTCAGTCTCTGCTTTCATATTAGACATTTCTGGCATGTCCCAAGGACTGACACATTCATGGAGAATGGCCGGTCCCTAACCCTTCATATAACTGGACGGCTGTCACATCAAGAGGTGGCAAATCCTGCGAACCTGCCATAAGTGTCTGAAATAAAAATACACCTGTATTAAAAGAGCTCATCTCAGCTTCTCAGAATCACCATTTCCAAGTTGTTTCACTATTCAGATTTTCTATCATATGTAAAATGGACTTAGATATTACCAAACACACAGTGACACTTTAAAGCTCCCCTACAAGATCTGGAAGGCTACAACTTCCATTTTGAGATGGTCACATATGTGTGTGAATGTGCCTGTCCAGCTGTAAGATCACAGACTAGCCAAGGGCAAGTCCAATCCACTCTACTGTCAAAATCCCCATTCCAAACCATAGACGTCAACTGAAAAATCACCTTAATGGGGTTATTATGCACTTTTTTTTCAACTATGAAGCTAAGTATTTATTGGCAGGTAATTTGTTAACTACCTGCCTGTTCTGCCATGTGCCATCGTCTGCCAACTCAGAGTGGTCACAGAATCGCTCCTGTAGGTAATTCTCTCATTAATGTAATGTTGACAGAGCAATTCTCTTTCTTCTAGTTTGATCTGACAAAGGGGCGTCACTGCAGATTTCATGTTGATATAGACAGCCGGGTACTTGTGGCTGAGTTAGTGCCAATTACATTGCATGGGATGGTGTATCAGAACCGCAAAAAGTTCTGCAGGTGACTCTGGGTATGCGTCTTAGGCTAGGGCCACATTATCCTTGTGGCCTCCGTCCTGGGGGATTTGTCAAAAAGCAGGATTCGGGCAGCATTAACACACCATTATCGTAGTATAACACTGCCTTAACATTACCAGGGTACTCGTTACAAGTATCAACTCCAATGCAAGTCAATGGGGAAATGCGATTAATTGTTTGCTAGACCCAAAAAAGCAGTCTGGGGACTGAGGAAAAGGCTGAAATGGGTGCATGATTGTTTAAAAGCCAGCGGTAAAAAGCCGCCGGCTTTTAAACAATCACTCAGCTGATGCACGCTCCCCCGCCGCCTCCCCGCCCGCTCCTCTTCCTCCAACTTCTGCCTGCTCCCATTCCTGGAAGCGAGCAGCAGGCTATTTAAACAGCTGATATATCAGCTGTTCATTTGAAATATGCGACAGGAAAGCCAGCGGTGAAGTCTTGCCACTGCTGGCTTACCCGCCGGCTATTTCAAATGATCAGCTGATCAACATCAGCTGGTTGTTTAAAAAAGCCGGCGGTGAAAAGAGTATTGTCACCACCGGATTTCTCTCTGGCTATTTCAAACAATCGGCTGATCAGCATCAGCTGATCGTTTGAAAAAGCTGGCGGTGATTAAAGTCTTGTCACCGCTGGCTTTTCCGCCGGCTATTTCAAACGATCCATTGATCAGCATCAGCTGATCATTTGAAAAAGCCAGCTTTAGCTGATTCAGGTCGTTGAGCCTGGTATTGATCTTCTGATCGGTTTGCCGTCTAGAACCAGATTGGACATCGCGAGACCCTCGAACCTGGACTACGTCGGAGGGGGAGGGGCTCTTTCTTTAATACAGATGGAGTCCCTAATTGTGTTCAGTTTTATTTCTAATAAAAATATTTTTCCTCTGTGTTGCGTTTTTTTTTTCTATATGATTACTAGAAATTCATGGTAGTCATGTCTAACATTGGTGTGACCTCCATGAATTTTGGGCTTAAGACGAGGTGATAATACAAAGCTAGCCCTAACCCCATTATTACCCAGTGAGCCACCCAGCACCAGGGCCGCTGGATGAGTCGGATACAGCGCCAGAAGATGGCGCTTCTGTGAACGCGTCATGTTCTGGGGTGGCTGCGGACTGGGGGGCACAGAAAGCTTGGGCCACCCTGCGCTGCAGATTCCAGCCCCCAGCTGCCTAGTTGTACCTGGCTGGACACAAAAATAGGACGAAGCCCCATGTAGTTTTTTTTTTAATTATACCATGAAATTAATGAAAAAAATTAAAGAAAAGGGCTTCCTTATATTTCTGGTTCCCAACCAGGTACAAATAGGCAGTTGGTGGTTGGGGCAGCCCATGCCTGCCTGCTGTACCTGGCTAGCATACAAAAATATGTTAAAACCCTTGTCAAATTTTTTTTAATAAATCAAAAAAATATATAAATAAAAACATAAATACATTTAGGGACTGCATCTTTATTATCCCCTCGACCCTCATCTCTGTGCTGAACATTCTGGGCTCTGCTTCATCAGAGACCAAGGGGACAAACAAAGCTTCTAATCCCCATGTTCCCTGAAGGAGAGCCCGGAGCACTGCGGCTTCATAAGTGGGGGGGGTTAACTCAAGTCACGATTCCGCAGTGCTCTTCTTCAGTGACCAAGGAAATAGAAGCTTTGTTTGTCCCCTTGGTCTCTGATGAAGCAGAGCTAAGACTGTTCAGCACAGAGATGAGGGTCAAGGGGTTAATAAAGATGCAGTCCCTAAATGCATTTGTGTTTTTTTTTTTTTAATGAACTGTTAAAAAAAAATTGATGTGAGTGTCGCCATATTTTTGTATGCCAGACAGGTATAACAGGCAGCCACAGGCGGCCCCCAACCCCCAGTTGCCTAGTTTTAACCGGCTGGGAACCAGAAGTATAGGGAAGCCCATTTTTTTAATTATTTCATGAATTTCGTGAAATAATAAGAAAAAAAATATGCGGGGCTTCGCTCTATTTTTGTGTCTAGCCAGGTACAACTATGCAGCTTGCAGATGATCAATTTTAGGCTCAACAACCTGAATCAGTTGAAGCCGGCTTTTTCAAATGGAAAACAAGCGGTGTCAGAGATTTGGAGCGCTAAAGAAACCACGGGTTGGTGATTAAATTACCGATAATTTATTGCACGAACAGCAGGGGTCCAGTATGCCACAACGCGTTTCGACGCACAGATGCGTCTTTCTCAAGTGGATCCACTTGAGAAAGACGCATCTGTGCGTCGAAACGCGTTGTGGCATACTGGACCCCTGCTGTTCGTGCAATAAATTATCGGTAATTTAATCACCAACCCAAGGTTTCTTTAGCGCTCCAAATCTCTGACACCGCTTGTTTTCCATTTGCTCATCTCTTTCTCCCTTGTTGGGAGTGCGGTGTGTGAGCTGCTCTAAGATCCACAGTACCTGGCAGTACATCATAAAGACCCACCCTTGAATGATCAACTGATACACAGTGTGGAGCTGGGACGGAAGCCAGTGCAGCGAGTCTGCCTCTTCGGGTGGAGGAGTGAAGGAGCCCACCTCCATCTCCAGAGGAACTAAGGAGCCGACCACCAAGCCCGGAGTATCTGAGGAGGAGGGAATATTGCCCCTTGTCACTACAGTGATCCACATTAAGCCATCAGTCTGGTTGTGCGGGGTGTTGCACAACCAGTAAAGGTTAGTGCAAACATAGTATAACCGTGTATTAAGTTCCTCCAGTTGCAGTGTGGCGCAATATCTGTTTTTTTGCTTTTTCAAATGATCAGATGATCGTTTGAAATAGCCGTCGGGAAAGACTTCACCACTGGCTTTCCCGACGGGTATTTCAAACGAATAGCTGATGTATCAGCTGTTCATTTGAAATATCCTGTGGCTCGCTTCCAGGAATGGGAGCGGGCAGGATTTGGAGGAAGAGGAGCGGGCGAGAATGCTACGGGGGTGCGTGCATCAGCTGAGATATTGTTTAAAAGCCGATGGCTTTTTACCACAGGCTTTTAAACAATCATGCACCCATTTCAGCATTTTCCTCAGTCCCCAGACTGATTTTTTGGGTCCAGCAAACAATTACTCGCATATCCCATTGACTTGCATTGGTCTAGTAAGTAATATAAGTAAAACTATTCTGCGAGTAGCAAATAGTAACGAGTATACTCGCTCATCCCTAGTGACGGACTCCCATGAGCATGCAAACTACGGCACAAAAGTGTCGGAGTTTGAAATCTCACGCTATTTCGTAACGCAAAGGAAAATGCGGTAAGTCGTGTTTTCCCTTGCACTACGAAATTACGCAAGATTTCAAACTCCAGCACTTATGTGGCGGTGTTTGCATGCGCTCGGGAGTCCATCACCCATATGATTCTATTGGTAGTGTTAAGGTAGCATTACAGTACGATAACGCTGCGTTAATGCTGTCGGAATTCTGCTTTTTGACGGACGTCCCAGGATGGAGGCCACCACGCTAGTGTAGCCCTAGCCCTACTAGCAGACTTATCTCACTACACTTCTCATTTGTAAATTGCACTAAAGGCCCCGTTACACGGCACGACATTGTTAACAATGTCGCTGATACTTCACGGGTTTGGAGTCGTTCCAGCAACATCGTTAGGACATCGTTGTATGTAACACGGAGATTCAACTAATGATAAGTTGTTGGATCGGTGATCTCAGGTTTGAGAACATGTTCTCAAACCTCACGATCAACGATCCGCCAACCTGCTATATCGTTGTGTGTGACACCGCGATAACGATGTCGTTTACGACTTCGCCCATTCACAGCAATGAGCAGGGATCGTTCGCGGAGTTTGCGAATGATACCTGCTCACAACATCGTTGGTGAGTTGCCCACAATATCTAGACGTGTGACATCTCATCAACAATGTCAAAACGATGTCTGCAACAACCGTGCGCCCAAGAGATCGTTGCGGACATCGTTCCAACATTGTGCCGTATAACGGTTCCTTTACTCACCACACCTGTTCCAAGTTAGACAGCGGGATCCGAAGGGTCAATCAACATGACAGCTCCAGGGACGCCCCATCAATACAGCAGATCGGAAAGAAGGCACTGCACTGTCAATGTGTTATCATAGAAAGTTTGGGAAATGCTACCCGGAACAGTTCTGTGACCATTTTTAGCTAGAAGCGATCAGCGCATTGTAGTACAGGTAAGTAATAGTTAGCTGCCGATAAGTGCTTAGACCAATGGTAGAAAAAAAGGTCCAAGATAAACACCTCAAATGGTCAATTCAACATACCTTATATAAATAAAAAGTACAAGTGAGGAACTAATATATCTTATCAGAAAAATATATCTCTTTTTCCACTTAGGAGCTGCTTCTCCTGCAGTGTCTCTTCAGTTCATCATTCACTCAGTAATACAGCTAAAATCCACCTTGGTCAAAACAATATGAACTCCTGGCACATTGAGTGATCATGTTATAGCTGTCTGTTTAAAGTGGAGGGAGTTAGTTGCAGAAGAGAGATACAAAGTTTGCATCAGAATGAAAGAGAAAGGTTCAAACACAAGATTGTGCTGCTGATTTTAGGTGTCTTTACCCCAGTTTTAGATTTAGGTCCCTTTCACATGACTTTTTTGTGGAACCGTGTCTTTCCATTGTACAACTGATAACCACGGCTCTGATTTAGCCTCCATGTATCTCTATGGGCACAGATGTAGACGGGTTGTTCCTTATTGGTATCCAATTGTGTCAGTTTTGTGATGGATCTGTTTGAATCAGCTTTTTACCTGTCCCCAAGATAGGAGCCTGCTCCGATTTTGGCCTGCCTTGAAAAAATTGGACAAAAACGGACAGAAACGGATCCGTGAAATTCAAGGATCACAGCAATTGTGCAAAAAATGTGATGTGAAGGGGGCCTTAGAGCTACACTGTTCAATACTGCTGTATAATATCCTCCATGTTTCTGAACATGTGACACAAAGAGATAGGAGAGAATATGAATTTCTAATGTCTGTGCTGACTGTGTATAGGAGACACCATGGAGCTATTTTCAATGCACTAGTTAAAGTATAATTTAGAAATAAAGCCTGCAGAGGGGAAAACTGGTGAATAATCAAGGATACAACTCATTAAAGGGAACCTGTCATGTCCTTTTTTGTTATTAAACCACCCCCAATATTATTTACATCATATAGTATTCATTACTAATCTTTTAAAAATATGGTTGTATTCATCCAACAAATGCATTTTAACCCCTTCACCCTTGAGCCTTCTTTGACCCTAATAACCGAGCCATTTTTTGCAATTCTGCCCAGTCTGGAACGCTTAAACACATCTCAGTGACTCCAAGATTGTTTGGTCATGACATATTGGGCTTCATGATAGGGGTAAATTTAGGATGATAATTTTTGTGTTTATTTGGTAAAAAAATTAAAATTTGGCTGAAAGTTTAAAAATATAGCAATTTTTAAAATTACATTTTTATACCTTTATACTAGAGAGTAATGTCACACAAAATAGTTAATGAATAACATTTCCCGCATGTCTACTTTACATCAGTACAATTTTGGAAACAAAATTGTTTTGTTAGGAAGTTAGATTTCAAAGTTCATCAGCAATTTCTCATTTCTCCAACATAATTTACAAAGCCGCTTTTTTAGTGACCACATCATATTTGAAGTGACTTTGAGGGCCTGTATGACAGAAAACACCAAAACGTGACATCATTCCAAAAACTGCACCCCTCAAGCTACTCAAAACCACATTCAGAAAGAATATTAACCATTCAGGAGCTTCACAGGAACTAAAGCAATGTGGAAGGAAAAAAATAACATTTTACTTTTTCCAACAAAAATGTTACTTTAGCCTCAAATATTACATTTTCACAAGGGTAACAGCAGAAAATAGACCCTAAAATTTGTTATGGAATTTCTCCCAAGCACGCCAATATCCCACATGTGGTAAAAAAAACACTGTTTGGGTGCACTGCAGGACTCCGAAGGGAAGGAGCAACATTTGATGTTTCAAGCGGAAAAGCAGCTGTAATCATCAGCGGACACCATATTGCATTTGGAGAGTCCCTGATGTGCCTAAACAGTGAAGTACCCCCACAACTGACCTGATTTTGGAAACTAGACCCCCCAAAGAACTTATTGAAATGCACGGTGGGCACTTTCAATCCTCATATGTTTCATACATTGAGCCGTGAAAATGAAAGAGTGCTTTTTTTTTTCCACTAAAATGTTCTTTTAGCCTCATTTTTTTCATTTTCACAAGGGCAACAGGACAAAATGGATTAAAAAATTTGTCGGGCAATTTGTACTGACTATGCAGATATGTCATATGTGGTGGAAAACCACTGTTTGGGCACATGGCAGGGCTCTGAAGGAAGGGAGTGACATTTTGGATCTCACATTTTGAAGGAATGATCTGGGGGCGTCATGTCCCGTTTGGAGAGCTTCTGTGTGCTGAAACAGTGGAAACCCAACATAAGTGACCCCGTTTTGGAAACTAGACCCACAAGGAATTTATTTGGATGAGTGGTGAGCACCTTCAATCCTGAGGTGCTTTACAGATTTTTATTGAGCTGTGAAAATTAAAATATGGAGGATAAAAGAATATTTTTCTGAAAAAAAACTTTTTTTTAATTTTCATACAGGCAGCATAATAAAATGGACTTCAAAATATGTTGGGCAAATTTCTCCTGAGTATGCTGACACTCCATATGTGGTGAGAAAACAATTTCTGGGCTACAGCTGGGCTCGGAAGGGAAGGAGTGCTGTTTTTGAGTGGGGGCCTGGTATGTGAATTTTAAACTATATACCAACGCTGCGGATTTCATATATTTTTTTCCACGATTTTCCAACATTTTACCAGTTTTTTTGACAATTCTGCAGTACAGCATCTTCCCTGCAAAGTGTATGGAAAATTAGAAGTGTTGTGCCCATTCTGCAGGTTTTCCCGTGGCAGAAATGGCGTGCATTTTCCAGTGGAAAAATCTACAGCATGTCAATTTTATCAGGGTATTTTGACACAATTTTCAACCATAGAACTCAATGTCAGTTCCAAAATACTCAGCAAATACATAGCACTGTTCACACAGTGAGTAATGGGCCATGTTCACACACAATTTGCGTTTTTTTTAGCACTCCTAAAACCACATGCGTTTTTTTAAGAGTGCCAAAAAATGTCCCTTGTGTGTCTGAAAGGATTATAATCATTTTTGGACTTTGTAATTTTTTACCCAAAAACGCAGGCAAAAACGCTAGCGTTAACTCAGGGTGCCTCAATGAGCCTTTCAAAAGCGCTAGCGTTAACGCATGTGTTAACGCAGGTGCCTTTATGTGTCCTGCGTTAACGCATGCGTTTCCCATAGGGCCCCATGTTAAAAAAAACTCATGCGTTTTTGGGAGCAACCCCTGCGTTTTTTTCCAGAACCCAAAAAACGCTGCATGCAGCGTTTTTTGGACTGAGGGAAAAAACGCAAGTGGAGCTGAAAAACGCATGTACACTCAAATGCACCCTGCGTTAACGCATCTGCATTTTCTTTAACAGCCCAAAAAACGCAGAGATTGTCAAAAAAGCTGATATGTGTGAACAAGGCCTTTGTTGTGTATTTAGGCTGGATTCACACTATCGGATTCCAGCATCCATATGAATAGAGCTTCACCTGTATTCACATACATCTGTTTTTAGCCCCATTGAAAGTCATTGGGGCTGCAATAACTTGCAGGTGCATCCAGTTCAGTACAGTTTCCCCGATTCGGCTGTCCACGGTTTTTCATTGAGACCAAAATCTCATTTTATAGCAATTTTGGTGTCTGTTTCAAAACCGTGAACACCCGGATCCAGGTCACTACTGGTTCAATCTGAATGTGGCTCTATGGACTCTGGATGGATCTGGATTCTACTGGATGCAGGCGCTGGATCCTCATTTTTGGACTGAGTATGCCTAGAATCCAGTTGTTAATGACACATCCACCAGTGTGCTAGTCATTTACAACCGAATCCAGCAAAAATGATAATCAACCAGATGCCCCTGCACTGGTATTATCACTGATCCATGAGAAAGAGACTGGTTGAAATCATCACCAAGTGAGGGTATCTGCAACGCCATATTGCCCGGTGGGAAGCCCAGAAGGAGGAGAAGAGGTCCAACAACAGGCGACTGTGACCAGAACCATAGAGGCCAAGGCCGCCGCTCGTACCGCCTCTTCCAACTGGCAGGCTCCACAGCCTTCTACCAATGGAGGGGCTACAGTTTTACCTGGGAGTCCAAGGCTGAGCGTGAGACTTTCGTGTCCTGGACGGATGTGGAAGCTCACCTTCCCCTGGGACACCCGGGCAGGAATTTACAAGTGAGGGACCGAGTGGTTTTCATCCGGCATGAGGGAGAGCGCGGTCCCTACGCCCTTTTTGTATGTCGGGTGCAACTGAGAGATGAGCCAACACGAGCACCTGTCCTGGAGATGGTGAAAGAAGTTCCCGCCCAGGAGCCATGAATAGTCTAGCACTCAGACCCCGTTTCTGGAGTTGTCTGATCTAGCACTTTCCGGGACAAGATCTAGGTCTGAGGTTTTGCCCTGGAAAAGTGAAAATCAGCCCGGAAAAAGGGTTAAAACTGTAAGTGTGAATGATTACTCTGCATTTTCCCTTGTTATCCCTATGACTTCCCTGTATGCGTATGCGTGCGTCCCCTTATTAGCGAGTTAAGTAAACATGAACATTTGATCCCGGACTACGTGTGAGATCAGAACTTTCATTTTACATAGTTAAGCACACCCCGGAGTGCCTCGTATTGATTTTTAGAATAGCAGTTATATGTAAATAGTAGTAAATGTAAATTGAACTGTGTAAGGACATTGCAGAAAGAGACTGCACTGCTCAAAAACCCACAAGCGCGGCCGAAGATCCGGTCTGTGATGTGGCCCCCGTCGCCGCACCCAGGGCACGTAGAAGGGTTTTTCTGATGGTGGGTTCCCGAAGACCATCAATCACGGAACGTTTGGACTCCGGGGGTTGTGTTTTATCCTTTTCCATTTTTGCATTATTTTATAGTCGTCAGAAAAGTTTTTGTTAAGTAATGTTTAAGATTGCGCCTCCTGGATGGGAAGAAAACAAATGTAAATATGTTGCAAATGTTTCGTAAAAATGTTTGAGTTGTGTGTCACTATACTCTTATCTCATACTTCTTTTCTTGAACAGATCAAAATCTGTATTTCACTGATATAGCTCATACCATACCATCAGGCAACCCCCTATCAAGGCACTGTAAGCACGAAGAAAGATTGGGTCTGGATAGGACCATCAGTCACTAGGTATGACACCTATTCACGGTTTCACTTTTGGTCTTATGCCTAATTGATCTCTTTAGTTAAAATATATTTTTTCCCGACATATTTAGTTCTATTTTAGTGGACCAAGACATATTAAGGGGCCACTTAATCCCTCTGGAAGGGAGATATGATTTTTCGTTGAGGTTTTTTCCCATGTTGCTTTGATTAAGGTTTATTCGGTTGCATATGGGTTCATATAATAGCTTCTATGTGTACAACATTTTGTTCATTTATGATAGAGGATGTTCCGTTCATTATTAAGATGGATTATGTACAAACTGTAATGATGTACAATATTTTGTTTTCTATCTACAGTCAGTCTAATTGAGAAAGGCAAGCCAGCCGAAACGTCTAATTTTTTTGACTGATGATTCAATAAAAATCACTGTTTTTGAATGAAAGAAGTTTCCCTTTTTTTCATATACCATGTGCCAAGGTTATCTATATATATTGAACTTTCTTTACCTATGAGCACCGGGTTCTCAGTGAGCCACGATACTCTTCTTACCGTGCTGGGTCTTGGCGCGCGGACGTGCCAAGCTTTGCTTCGGGAGAGTGTGGCGCCCCTGCGAACTTGTGGCTACAGAAGGTAATACAGCTGGGACAGGTAAGCTTGTTACCTCACACCAATACCCTACACATCCCCCCATCCTTAGACCTAGTACTCCATATCAAGCAAGGGATAGAGGAGGGAGCTAGGTGGAGGGTGGAGTGCAGAGAAGAAAACCCAGGAAAGAGGGGGAGGAACTAGACTAAAACCCTAGGAACACTAAGTTGGGGGGGCATACTCGGAAAGACACAGAGAGCACCGGTTCATGTTCCTGGCGTGAGTTGTTGAGGAACAGAACCCCCAAGCTGAGACCCCCTGAGAGCCAAAGTGTAACATTGTAAGGAAGAATGCAGACCCAGCGGCCTGTGCCACCGTAAGGCCAGTTCAGTTCCCTGGCCGAGTACCAAGGGAGAGAACAAGGGGTCCACGGTGGGTCCAGATGACTCAGAACATCGGGAGGAGTGGACCGACACCAGGGTAACAGCCCTGTAGATGTGGTTGGCAGCTGCATGCCCCAGCCACGAATTAACCAGCGAGATGAAGGGACTTAATGCCCTGATCCCTATCCAGCACATGAATGAAAGACCATAATATAAGGACTAGGATTCCCGGTTAGGAACGGCCACAGAAAGTCAGCAACAGCTGGCCCGGAGTAGATGCTCGGGAAGGAACGAGAGGCCCAAAAGTACTATTATGGGGGTGCCCCTAATGAACTGTCCCGGCTGCAAAACCAGTGACCAGAGACGGATGTGTATTGTGTGTAACTGGAACTGTACAAACGTGAGTAAAATTACCTGAACAGACTCAGAACTGTGTGTGAGAGACTCTCTTTTGTGCGATGGTGACAAGCTCGCGTCTGCAGAGCAGCACACTGCCTACTGCGTGCCGGCAGGGAAGAATACCGAGAGACGATAAGCACAGATAAGCCGGATGACCCATTCCCTACACCTACTCTGGGGAACACCAAGCCCAACTCGTGGAGGGCTCCCCATCCTGGCTACCGCCTTCATCATCGTTCCCCAGAGACCTGGACAGCAGTGGTGGCTTTCCTTGCCACAAACTGCAGGTGGCGTCACAAAATACTTTGAAACTTTATTCCCCCTTTTCCTTTAACCCCCTTTTATTGCCGCACTTGGGCATACGGAGCCGGGTCACATAGCCGTGACATTCCCCAGCAGACTAAAGAGAGGGTCCAGTTCAGAGTATCCCTGCCCCGGGGTGCAACATTGACGTCCCTGACATACCTCCCCACTCAAAGTTGTCCTGTGCATAGCACTGAAGTGGTATTCCTGCCATAGATCGAGTGGTTCTCCTGAGGCCCACCCCAATGTATTCAGTCCCGGGGGAAGCAAGAATCTCTTCAGCGGTGTCATCAGAGGAAGCAAATGATGCTACTCCCTCCCGAGGTGTGACGCCCTGTGACCCATCATCCGCATCAGGTAGCTGACCTAATTCCCCATCTTCTGAAGGACATACCACATTCTCAGCACTCTCTCTACACAGGGGCTGATCAATCACAGGGGCAGGTCTGCAGGCGCAGGGGAAGGCACATCATCAAATTCAAAAGCACCATGAGTACCCATCCCATGGGGCACAGCTTGTGATTCTGTGGAAAAAGGAAGCCATATCTTCAAACCAACAACATTGAAGCATGTTACGGTGAAGATAACAGGTGGGCCCCACCTGCTTGACCTCGTAGACTGGAATCTCAGGGTTCACCCTTTTTTTTTTTTTTCAGGTATGGAGTTGCCTCTCACTGGTCACCCAGCTTCCCCGACTGTCATTTGCCTCTCACCAACACTCTATCCCCCGGGGAGAAAGCCTCTTTTTATATGGGCTGCGTGTCCTTATGAGCCACCTGACTGAGTCGATCACCCACCACCTGATGTACCACCCTTAACCGCCGCTGATGTTCATGAACCCATTCGGATGCGGTCTGAGGGGGAATGGAAGAGGGGTCTGGCATGGTCAAATCCTCAATATCTCGCCTGGGTCTCCCAAACATCAACACGTGTGCGAGTAGCCCATACTGCTGTGTATCCGATTATTGTATGCCCACATCAGTTCAGAAAGATACTCAAGCCAGCGGGCCTGCTGTTTGCCCTCTAACATCCTCAATATCTCTAACAGAGTATGATTAAAATGCTCACAAGCCCCTCTTGACTGTGCGATACCATACAGCTGGCAGAGCTCCTACATCAGCGCTCCCTGGAAACATGCCCCCTGATCCGGGTGTATTCTTTGTGGACACCCAAACACCTGGAGGAAATGTCGACACACAGCCTTAGCCACCAACTCCACCGTCTGATCTCTTGTTCGCACCGCCACAGCATATTTAGTAAAGTGGTCTGTCATTACCAAGCAATAAGAGTACAGAGACGTTTAGTACCCTATCAAGACATAGTCAATCATAAGCAGCTCTAAAGGAGCGGAAGTCTTAATAGACTGTGTGGGAGCCCGCTTTGTTTAACAATGACATGACAGTTGATGCCAAAAAATCTTAAATTATCCTTCACAATATTATAATATTATATTATATCAATATCCTTTATCAATTTATAATAAATTATTAGGCACATGTAAGCCAGATTGAACTGACTCTGAAAATTCAAAAATTGGCAAACGTTTTATGGGATGCAGCACTCTTGAAATTACTAAGACAATGGGGAATGATCACAGAACCATCAAAAGTTTTATTGCAAACAATCATAGGGTTGCAAAAAATATGTTGAGCAAAATAGGCACACAACCTCCAAAAATATGAGAAGAATCAAATGTGAAATGACTAGGAACCCGTTATCATCCAGTGCTGCCATATATCAGAAATGCCACCTTCCTGGCATGACCAGAAATTCAAGCTGTTCAGTGCCCAGAGACATGGCCAAGAGGAAGAAGGCTGAAACTCGACGGTCACTGAAGAAGACACAAGTTGAATCTAAAAACAGACTTTTCACAGGTTTTATATACTGATGAGATAAGAGTTAAGGCCCTGACACACATAACAAGATCGCTAACGAGATCGCTGTAACGTCACAGATTTTGTGATGCAACAGCGATCCCGTTAGCGATCTCTTTATGTGTGACACGCATCAACGATCTGGCCCCTGCTGTGAGATTGTTGATCGTTACACACTGCTCTGGATTATTTCTACGTCGTTGCGCTCCCGCTGGGAGTGCTACATTGTTGTGTTTGACAGGGACAATGACCAACGATCTCAATGCTACGCTATGGAGTGACAATTCCCAACGACCTCGGTATAATTCTGGATCGCTGGTGCGTCGTTTTTATTACCTGTTTGACATCTTACCAGCGATGTGAAAAACGACGCACCAGCGATCTCTGCACATCGTTATCGGGATCGCTGGTGCGTCGTTATGTGTGACTGGGCCTTTACTCCTGATGGACCAAATAGATTGGCACATAGCTGGATAAGGAGCAGGTCTCCACCTTGATTCAGATGCCAGTAAGTTGGAGGAGGAATTCTGGTATGGGCTGCTGTTATTAAAGATGATTTAGTTAGACCTTTTTAGTTAGATAAACCCAAATTCAACTCCCAAACCTACTACCAGTTTTAAGGAGACACTTTATTTAGCTGTGGTACAGGAAAAAGTATGTATCTTTCAAGAAATCCATGAATTTTATGCAGGACAATGCACTTTCTTATGCATCGATGTACTTCATCACTTGGCTAGTCAGTAATGTCCTTAAAGATTGAAAAATAATGACATGTCTCCTTCCTCAGTTGATCTAAAGCCTATTGAAAAATTGTGGGCACATCTTAAATCAGAGACTTACAGTAAAGGAAAACATACACCTCTCTTAACAGTGTCTGGTTGGGTGCAGTCCAAAAAGATGATCGTTAGCAGATTAAGAAACTGACATTCACCATATGTGGAAGGCTTATGACTGTTTTTGAAAAGATGGGTAGATATATTGGATATATTGGTCACTAATGTACTTTTATGAAGAATCAGAAAAATAAATGTATACATTTTATATTGTTTGGCTCTTATTCCAAATATGATTAATATTCTTACTTTAACCGATGAAAATAAACGTGGGAAAATATATGCTTTTCATAAGTTGCATTATAATTCTGCACACTTATAGAAGCATTGCCCAACAGCACTGTAGTTGTTCAATAATAAATTAGCCAAAATATAAATTTCCTAATAATTGTTCACACAGTGCATTCAGATATATGCATATATATATATATGTATGTGTGTGTATTGTGGTGATGTGACCCATGGCCGGGTGCATGACATAGGATAACAGCATAGGTTCAGCCTGTTTCACTGTGTGTGTGTTGTGTTAAACCTGTCCGGTACACAGTGGGTTAACAGCTGAGTGTGAGTGCTGTAAGATCTGAGATGTTGATGGGACCAATGAGTAGCCCAGAAAGCAATGAGTGCTAATTGACCAACCCTGGTGTGGGTGTGGCAGACACATTAAGAAGCTGCCAATTGTTTGTGAGAGACTGAAGATGGGAATCAGTGTTGCCCAGATCACTGACTTGTGAGGACGTGCTGGAGCTGATCAGTCCCTGGTAGGGAGTGTGAAGGGAGCCTACCAGCTCCATGCCGGTGGCACCTGATGCATGCATGCCAGCCGGTGTCCAGGACCGAGTACGACTCAAGGGTCAGGTGGTCATATGTGTGATATGAGAGACCGAGGACGGATCAATGCCAGGCGGTCATATGTGCGATATGAGAGACTGAGGACAGCTCAAGGGCCAGGCGGTCATATGGTTGGTGATGGAGACCGAGGACGGCTCAAGGGCCAGGCGGTCATAAGGATAGCCGTCTTTGGGACTGACTGTGATAGTCGTGAGATGGTTTCGGTGATAAGTGTGTGTCATAAGGTTGTATGGAAAACTACCCTGGGTGATACAATAGATATGTGATGGCTTATGTAAAAGTGCCATGCATGATGTGTTGATGGCTTATGTAAAAGTGCCATTAATGATGTGTGATGTAACGTGGGGCTGACTAGTATGTCGAGCAGGGTCCCATTGAGAAGCGTTACTGGTGGTGTGGGTTGAGACTCCCTAGGGGTAGGTTCCCTACAGTAGGATGGGGAAAGATCCCTGTCCGAGTGATAGACAGTGGTAGCCGTCATTAGAACCAGGCTGAGGTCTGCAAGGGTCGGTGGGTGACGCCTTGAAGTTCTGATGAATATGGAGGAATAAAGTGATTCTAAAGTGTAAAATATATAATGTATATAAGATGTAATGTCACATTTACATATGGAGTTATGTTATGTGAAATGTAAAGCGTATGGTGGGTGTTACCTGTAGTTTATGCTGTGTAATGAACTTGTGGTATTATGATATACATTAAAAAATGGGTCGGTGATGTCATTCCATTATGCTGCAAGTGGGTTTCCCGGGTCGCTACCTCACAGTATAAATACATATATATATATATACATAAATATATTTCTATATATACCATATCTATTGCTTTTGTTACCCAGTACAGTGTTGTCTATTATGCCTTTTCATTACATGTGTGTTCACTTGAATTCCAAAAGCAAAATTTTTTCTACCAGATATGTCATTTTAATAAAATAAATTCAACTGTGGTTTTACTGGAAGTAATTTGTAAACTGCTATTTGATTTGCAAATTGCTGTTACTGTTGGCTTCTAGTGAGATTCATTGATTCTCAGGGGTACTTATGAGGAAATGTTCTGCAATCCATGTGTCTCGTATTTGTAGAATCTATGGTTAAAGTATCATTTAAACTGGACATAAAAATATAGAACCCTGAATTATGCCTTTGGGGTTCAATATCACTTAAATTATAATAACCCTATTTTTTCTATTTTCAGTTAGGACACTTAATTGCAACCTGTTGTTAGATTTGCTTGTGGTGGTTGTCTGGTTTACTAGACCAGTTGTCGCATATCTTATTAGAAAACTTAGGGTCAAAGTAATTGTCTTACTCTTTGCTATTTGAGTATAGAGCTGCTGATAATCTGGCTGAGAAAAGATGCAGCTTATAATGATTATACTAACATTTATTTATTTAGCATCAACATATTCTGCAACACTTTACAATTGAGTGGCGGCAATGCACATACAATAACTACAATTCCAAATATTACATAGTTCACCAGTTACAGGAGGAGTGAGGGCCTTGCTTAGTGATGGGCGAGTCCTAAATTACTCGGAATCGCTTGACTCTAGCGAGTCCGAGCCCGGGACTCGCTACTCGTTGCGAGTCTAGCGAGTCCAATGTTAATGAATGGGGAAGCGAGTAATAGCGAGTAATGTGCGATTTACAAATCGCAGATGTGTCTCGGAAAGCGCTCGCATTGCCGTTTTGGAAACCCCACTCGCAACAGTTTTTTGCTGCTGTGTCCGAGGCCAAACTCGCATGCGTTTGTCTTATTTGGCGCCGATGAGGCGAGGCAAGCGATTTGCTCCAGCACACTAGTCCCTGCAAAAATTATTAAGTGCGCACAAGTAGTCGCACAAGCAGGTGGCGTACGTGCTATTTGCAGGTAGGAGAGCAGCAACGCACTGGTCTGCCACAGAGAAAATAAAGCTGAAGGGGTTATTATGACCCAAAATCTATCAGGTGCAAAAAAATAAGAAATAGTACCTCAGCTAAGCCTCTGACTTCAGCTATTAGGAAAGCTAAGTGAGTAAGCTAAGCTATGAGGTGGGGCCTGTGTGCACTGTAAGGCTGCTCCTCCCTGCCTGCCTGCCTACAGTCCTCTACACAGTACTCCTCTGTCCTCCTGGTAGCTCTCAGAAGAGCTGTTTGGGTTAAATATAAGGAATCTTGAAGTTTCCCTACACTGACTGACACTCCCTATGATCTGCTCCAGCATCTACCTCACCCTGCACTAGCTCAGATCGTCACAGGAATGTGGAGGAAATGGCGGTGGCAAGGCTTATATACAGCCTCGCCTCTCATACATGACATAGGCATCACGATGGACAGAAGCCAATCATAGCCCTGCCACAACCAACATGGCTGTGGCATTACTGAATATGATTGGCTAACATGCTTGTCCATCTTCACAAGTTTTCTGACCTAACACGCTAGGCTGTCTCGGAAGCTTTGTCGGAACATAACAGATTCTGTATTCGCGAGTCCCGAATACAGTATACAGGACTCGGATTAGTAGACTCGCTCAGACTCGCTCAGACTCGCTGCTGACAGCGGGTATCCGTGAAGCGGTGCGATTGTTTAAACGATTTGGGGAGATTCAAGCTACATAGCGATGTGATATATCGAGTCTAGCGAGTGAGAAAAAGTAAACTCTGACAAAACTAGGATTGCCATTGACTTGCATTGGACTCGTTACTGTGCGAGTAATCGCTGGGAAACTCGTCGAGTACCGAGTCATGCGAGTCCCTTACTACTCGCCGAGTAACGAGTCCTAGCGAGTAGACTCGCCCATCCCTAGCCTTGCTCCAAAGCTTACAATCTACAAGGCCACAGGGGACACAGTAGGTAGGATATACATGTAGAGTCTGGTTCAGCCATGAGGCTTTCATGTGAGGCTACATACTCCGGTTATCAGCGAGTTTTGTCTATATGTACCTACGTGCTATTAGTTTTAGAGAGGCTGTAAAGAAAGATGAATAAGAAGGAGCAGGTTGTGTTTAACATTTAGAAGGGTGGATCAGGGAAGAGGGGAGAGTTATGTTAGGGATTTGAGGTGATAGACCTGTCTAAAGAGTTATGTTTTAAAGCATGGTTAAAAACATGGGGGCTAGAGATTATTGGAAATATTTGGTATAGTGCTATCTAGAGCACTGTTGTAGCATGAGAGAAATCTTGGAAATGTTGATGTGAGCTTTGAATTATGAGTGATATTAATCTAAGATAAGTTGCAGTATGCAGGGCATGGGTAGGGTGATAGATGAGGGATGAGATATAGGAGGGTGCAGCACTATGGATAGCTTTGTGGGTGAAAGAGATATGTTTGTATTCTATCATGTAGCAGATGGGCAACCAGTGCAATGACTTTCACAAGGCGGAGGCATTGGTAAAGCGGCTGGACAGAAAAATTAACCTGGCTGCTGTGTTGAGGATGACCTGGATTGGAGAAAGTTTGGTTAGAGGGAGACCAATCATTAAAGAGTTGCAGTAGTCCAGATGAGAATGAATAATGGTACCTTCACATGCCGCAATCTCGCCTGGGAATCCTAAAGGCGATATGTCGCCCCGGAGCAATCGCAGTAAAATTGCCTCACAGTTGCGGCGTGTGATTGGGGAATTTCGCGGCGATAAATCGCCTGTCGCCTGATTCCTGAGCACTGCTCTGAAATCAGCCTCAATCATGAAGGCGATATTTCCATGTTGTGGCGTGTGAATGGGCGATAGTGATGGAATCAGCGTCGCCTATTATTTCCTGTAGGTGTGACACAGCGTGCTGTAGTCCGCGCCCCGTCTGCGATGATTGGTGGTGGCTACTGTGTTCTCATTGGCTGTCAGTTCACAGGGCACCATATTTGAAGAGCTGTCCGTTCAGCAACACACACATCTTCAATGGCATCATTTAATAGCCAGCCTTCCAGAGCAGGCTGACCAATCTTAACGCTGTTGCGTTGTCCAATGAGCACGTATGGGGCGCTGTGTAAACCACTGTGGCACGCCTATCTCCTCGCAGTGCTGACTATGTATGCCCACATTGCCTTTGGGATTGCGACGTGTGAAGTGGCGAGGAAATTTGACCGGATTGGTTCCGCTGTGGGTGAGGCGATTTCCGGGGCGACACATCGCCTTTATTTCAGGGCGAGATTGTGGCTTGTAATACCGCCATCGGCAATCTGAGGCGAGCATGAAAAACGTGCATGCGCACGTTACATCGCCTCATATCGCCAGCCGATATTGCGGCGTGTGAATGTCCCATAGGAGTGACAGTAAGTGTCTTTTTTTTAGTTTCAAGAGTGAAAAATTTTCGAATTCTTGAGATGTTTTTTCGGTGCAAGTAACATGAGCGAGTAAGTGATTGGATATACGGGATTAAGGATAGCTCAATGTCAAATATAATCTCAAGGCAAAGAGCCAGCTGCTTGGGAGCTATGGCTGACCCATGAAAGGTAATTGAGATGTCGGGTGTTGGATGGTCAGTGGAGGCTGGAAAAAATTAGAAATTCAGTTTTGGGGAGATTAAGTTTCAGAAAGAGGGAAAACATAGTGTGAGAGAGAGCAGATTGCTAATCCTTGGTATTTTGTATTAATTTACGGGTGATTTCGGGGCATGATGTTTATAATTGGGTGTCATCAGCAAAGAGATGAAATTAAAAGCCAAGTCTGCTGCTGATTTGACCGATTGGGGCAGTATATAGAGAGAGGAGGAGGGGGATTAGGACTGAACTCTGAGGAACCCCGGCAGAGATAGGTAGAGGAGGGGAAGAGAATGCAGCAAATGATACTGTGAAAGAGCAGGCAGAGAGGTAGAAGTAGAACCAGGAGAGAGCAGTGTCCTTGAGGCCAAATGAGTGGAGCATGATGAGGAGGAGCTATTAATCCACGGTGTCAAAGACAGCATAGAGATCTAAGAGGAACAGCAGGGAGTAGTGGATATTGGCTGTTGATGTTAATAGGTTGTGAGAGACTTTGGTGAGGGTGGTTTCAGTGGAGTGTAAGGAGCGGAATCCAGAATGTAAAGGATTGAGGAGACTGTGATTAGAGAGAGAGTGGATTAGACGGGAGTGGACCAAGTGTTCCAGGAGTTTAGAGATGAAGGACAGATTAGAGACAGGTTTGTAGTTAGCAGTGCAGCTCTGGTAGAGGGATTGTTTTTAGAGTGGGGGAATTATGAAGAGTGAATAAAGAGGGAAAGATACCAGATGAAAGAGGTGTTAAATATTTTAATTTTGGTAGTGACAGCTGGGGAGAGGGACTGAAGGAGATGTGAGGAATAGATTCACTAGAGCAGGTTGTAGACTTGGAAGAAGCAAGGAGCAAGGTAATTCTTTCTTCTATAATTGGCTCAAAAATGGAAAATGAGCTTGAGGTGCGGGAGGTAGGGGGATCCAGGCTCTGAGGGAGCAGAATATTTCTGTATGTGTGATAAGTAGGGGCATCCTGGGTGTGGAGACAATTGTTGAGCTAGAAGGAAATAAGTCAGAGAGTGGGAGAGGGGTATTGCTAATATCATGCACTGAGCAGAGCCAGGAGAAGACCAGGTCTAGCAGGTTCCCATTTTCTTGTGTAGAAGAGTTTTTAAGCGGTAAGAGGCCTAATGAGGAGGTTAAAGATAAAAGATGGGAAGAGTGGAACATCAAATGGGATGTTAAAGTCCCCTATCATGAGAATGGGATGTCACAAGATAGATAATGTGGAAGGGAAGTGGCAAAGTCATCTAAGAACTGACGGGAAGAGAATGGAGGGCGATACACAACCACACTTGCAGGGAAAAGGGCTTGAACAGTCTAGCAGTGTGAACCTCAAAGGAAGGTAAGATAAGGGAGGGTACTGGGGGATAACCTGGAAATAACCTTGTGATGAAAGCCGCAGTGCAACACCTCCACCTTGTCTGTTCTCAGAATTGAGAATTGGAACCCACCAAATGAGAGAGCAGCTGTGGCATTGGTGTCTGACTGCTGCATCCAGGTTTCTATGAGAGCAAGAAGGTTAAGGGAGTTGGAAAGAAAGAAGTCTTGAATGTAGTGGAGTTTGTTGCACACTGACCGTGAGTTCTATAGGGCGTAATTAAAAGAGATAATAGAAGGGGAGCACTGAATATTTATCAGATTGGCCGGGTTTCTCTACGCTGCAGGATTAAATAAATTAATGGAAGCAGGGACTGGGTTTGGAGAGACGTCACTAGGTATAAGGAGAAGGAGAAAGAAGAGAAACAGCAGGTGGTGCAATGATTTGTGTTTTGTGTGCTGTGTGGTGGTGGTGCATGGTATGGAGTGCTTGAGAAAAATTAAAAGGGCCTCAGAGTTGTAGCTGGAAGATGGTAGAAGAGAGAAGCTGATATGGACAGGGTGTACAGAGTGTGTAGAGGAGCGGAAGAGGTGAGAGAAAGCAGAAGCTAAGATATATATAAAGCAGAGTGATACTATGAGCCCATGGGACTATGTTGGACTTGCTTTAACCCTCCGTCACATACAATAGGCCTGACAGGCACATCTCTTTTACTTTAATTTCTCCTTCCTCACCAGATTGTGAGGAAATCCCCTCCCTCCAGGTAGTCTCCTGTCTCTAGCAGCTCTGTGAAACCTCATACCACAGTTGGATTGCAGAGCTTCAGGAGGACAGATATAACTGCGCTAATCTCTCAGGCTCATTGTATGTGAACATGTCACACTCAATAAGGTTGGTATTTTATGTTTTTATTCATCACAATTGTTTATTTAGCTTGTTTTATGAATGTATAGCACAAAGTGTGAGGATATTTCATAGAAATAAGGCAGATTAAAAAAGAAAGTGTGCTTCCATAAATTTTCTTTGTAGAGTTTTTTGACAGAGTCGAACTGGGGACTATTTGGCGGGAGTTTTGAAATGTTTGCATTTCAGAGTTATTAGTTTTATGTTAAGTAAATGTTTTTTTTTTGCACCTGATTTTGTGTAGTCTCTTTTATTACAACCCTATGAAGGTCACTGATCACTTTTAGAGCACTGAAATTGCAAACTTTGGATATTATAGGTATTTTTCTAGCCTGCGCCTGACAGTCACATTGTATGTGAACTCGTTAGAACCGATATTGTATGTGACGGAGGGTTAAATTTGGATGGGGATTAAATTGACAATTGAGAGTGTCTATTGTCTTTATATCTCTTTTTATGACTTGCAGGTTCGCTCATGTGGACTACGTCGAAATCCCTGAACTACTGCACTTTATTTATGGCTTTTTTCAATAAATTGGTGAAACAGAGGATGTGTTGGGGACTGTTTTTTCAACAAAATATTTTTTGGTGTGTTTATTGTTTTTAGTACTGACTGGTGTAGTAATGTGAGGTATCTGATAAATGCCTCAACATTACTAACTTTTGGGCTTGATGTAAGTGGCCTGCTATTTTATAGGCTGGGAAAGGCTAATAACCATGGCCCTTCCCACTCTGAAAATACAAGACTCCAGCTTTCAACTTTACCTTGGCTCGGTTTTTCCAAAATGGGGAGGACCCTAAGCCGTTTTTTTTCCAATTATTAAATAATTTGCAAAAAATGTCATGGGGTGACCTCTGTTTTTAATTTCCATCCAGTGTAAAGCTGCCGCCTGCAAGCTGCAGCTTTCTGCTTTCCCCTAGCTGGCAATCAAAAATAGAGGGACGCCATGTCCTTTTTATAATATTTAGTTGTATTTTTAGCTAAATACAAGGCTAAACTTCCTTAGGTGTAACATTAAAGGAAGTAAAGGGTGCAAGCTTAGAATATATAGGGAGGGGGGACATTATATAGGCATTTGACATATTTCTACAGTAAAATATATAATTATTTGATCTCATGCTGATTTTGTAAGTTTGCCCACTGACAAAGACATGAACAGTCTATAATTTTAAGGGTAGGTTCATTTTAACAGTGAGAGATAGAATATCAAAAAATAAAATCCAGAAAATCACATTACCTAAATTATATAAATGTATTTGCATTTAGAAGAGCGAAAGAAGTATTTGGTCCGCTACCAACCATTAGGAAGTTCTGGCTCCTACAGACCTGTTAGACTCTCCTAATCAGCTCATTACCTGCATTAAAGACAGTTGTCTTAAATTGTCACCTATATAAAAGATTCCTGTTAGCAGACTCAATTCATCAGTCAGACTCTAACCTTTACAACAGGGGAAAGACCAAAGAACTTTCTAAGGATGTCAGAAAAAGGCTGGAATGGGCTACAAAACTATAAGTAAGGAGACAACTATAGTAAGAAAATGTACCAAAGAGTTCACAAACACATGCCTCAGTGACATGCTCATTTTCATGCTCACTAATAGTCTACCATCTTGGTGTGTATATATAGACCCAACATAACGAAACACTCCTTATTACATATTTATAATAAGTGGTAACCACTCTGTTAATGTTTCATTAAAATGTCACCTTATTAAACATATTAAAGAACACAAACAAGTACAAAAGTTTTTAACAATTAATAAATAGTAGGATATCCCAGTAGTCTCCACTCCTGGGTAATAACACTGAACAAGTGCAATGGGGATAACTGCAGGCAGTTCCTATATGTATAACAATAAGATTATGTACGCATGGATAAATTTATCTAAAGATGAAAAATGGATGGCAGCACTTCCTTCAAGAGTATGAATGGTGGATTTATTACCCAGGACCGCAACATTTCAGCTCTCTCAGAGCCTTTATAAAGTAGCTGGATAAAGAATCTGAGAGAGCCGAAACATTGCAGACTTGGGTAATAAATCCACCATTCACACTATTGAAGGAAGTGCTGCTGTCCATTTTCCATCTTTATCTGAGACCTGTTGATTCGTAGTAGGAGGGCTTGCACCCAAAGTATTGTATGGATGTGCTGTTCCAATTTTTTGTTATTATAAATTTATCTATCTATTCTTTCCATCTATCTATGAATCTATTTATCCATCTATCCATCACCTGGAACAGCTGTAAACTCAAGCTTAAAAACCTACTCTTAAGGCTCCCTTAAAGTCTCCGAGTTGAAAGCTACCGCATGCTTAAGTTTACCAGAGTTCTCAGCCATTGCATCTCCTGGTGGCTGTTTTGGCTGCAAACCTTAAAGGGATGTTTAAGGGACATTTTAAGTTTCCAAAATAAATTAGTGAAGCGGTCTGTTAGAGCCCCAGGTATAGGAGAAATAGGGGGGACCTTGTGATCTTTACAAACCTTTATTATATCACAATGTATTTTGGCAGCAGTATGCTGCCTACATCAGGTGATCAAGGTGATGAAGGCAGCATACCGCCGCCGAAATGCGATTTCCTGTTTCTCCTCTCTCTGGGAGAGTATCGCGGTAGAAACTAATGCGGGTATTGGAGACGTGGTATCTCTGGTCTGTAGGACCTGTGGTGACGTCTTTCCTGTCAAATGATGCCCAAGACCCAGGCGAGCAAATTGGACCGGTGTAATCATGGTGTCTTCACTCTCCAGGCCTTCTCTGGTGTTGTGTAGGAGTGCACAGCCCTTTTAGGTGAGTGATGTCATTTAAACTTGGCCCCACTGGGCCACCAGTTTTTTACCTCTTGTTCTATTTGCATTACATTTTAAGTTCTGAATAGTTACCGAACAAAGGTTAAATTTTGCCAATTTTGAGAAAAGTGTTTGGAAATTCAATCCCAAATCCAAATGGGCAAGGTTTATGTCTCTAGATCAGGGGTCCTCAACTCCAGGCCTCAAGGGCTGTCAACAGTGCAGATTTTCAGGATTCCTTAGTATTGCACAGGAGTTGGAATCATCACCTGTTCTGATGATCACATTAGCACCTGTGCAATACTAAGGAAATCCTGAAAACCCGCACTGTTGGTGGCCCTTGAGGCCTGGAGTAGGGAACCTTTGTTCTAGATAGTACATGTTTGCGTAGTAGAGAATAATATATTACTATTAGATGACATACTTCAGTAGACATTTATTTGAACAGACTACTTTTTTTTTGATTTTCATTCAAACATTACTTTAGTAAATCCACTCCAATGAATGTGTTTTGGCCTAGTGCATTATGATTACCCATTTTCTCCAGACAACAGTTATGGAATGGGAGAAGACATGTCAGTATGTCTGAAACTTGGGGGTTTCCCTCAAACCTATAAGTAGCGATGTTCAAATCATTGCAACAATAGCCAAATATTATGAAAGCAGGTATTGATGCCAAAGCATGAGCTGTATGTTTTTAATATCAGCTTTCAGTGAGTTTTACGGAAAGAACAATTCAATCAATCTATTTTAAGTTGAATTACTTTTTCAACAGGGAGAAGAAATAATTACTTTATTGTATTTGTATTATATGCCCTATGCATAAATGGAGACTCTATATACACCGTATACATAGTGCCTTAAAAAAGTATTCATACCCTATGAACTTTTCCATATTTTTTCACTTTATACCCACATACGTAAATGTATTTTATTGGCATTTTTTGTGATATACCAATACTAAGTAGCAAGTACTTGAAAACTGTGAATTAAATGATACATGGTTTTCAAGATATTTTAAAAATGTATATATGAAAATAGTTACATGCATTTGTATTCTATTCTCTGTGACCAATTGCCTCCAGAAGTCACATAATTAGTAAATTGAGTTCACCTGTTTGTAATGTATTCTCAGTATAATTGCAGCTGTTCTATGAAAGCCTCAAAAATGTGTTTGAGAACAATAGGGAGCAAACAGCATCATGAAAATCAAGGAACACACCAGACAGGTCAATGATAAAGTTGCGGAGAAGCGTAAAGCAGGGTTAGGCCCCTTTTACATCATCATTTTTCACTGATGCGCGGCCGATTTTACAGGTGGCACCGCATCTGCCAGATTGGCTGCCAAACGGCGTCCCGGATCCAGCAAGCCCCATGCATTGTCAATGGGGCTTGCAGTCCGGTGCGGCAAGTGCGGTTCTGCTGCATGCAACAGATCCAGCACTTGCGACTGCGAAAAAATACCGCTTTTTTTTTCACGGCCGCAAGTGCTGGATGCAGGCGATCCGGCGTAATCGGATTCAGTAAATCTGCCGGATCTGCTGCACATCAGCAAAAAACGCTGATGTGAAAGGGGCCTTAAGGCCGGGTTACACGCAGCGACATTGCTACCGATGTTGCTGCAACGTCACATGTTTTGTGACGTTGCAGCGACCTCACCAGCCATGTTGCTGCGTGTGACATGCCACAGCGACCAGCGATCAGCTTGCTGATCGCTGATCGTTGCATAATGGCTGGGACCAATTTTCAATCGTTGGTCTGCCGCTGTCACGCATGCATCGGTATGTGTGACAGGGGCAACTACCAGTGACACCCAGTGTGCGACCGACACCCTGACCGTTCCCAGCGACCATCAGGTGTCACATAGTGATGTTCCCGATCTTTGGTTGGGTCGCTGGAATATTGCTACGTGTAAGGCTGGTTTCACACTGTAGTTTTTTCCCTGATCAAGTTTGTGTCAAAACCAGGAGTGTCTCCAAAAGTCACAACAGGTGTCCATGTGGCACCCCAGGGTTCATGTGCCACAGTAACACCACAAAGGGTTAACTCCCCACACAACCCACAACACTACACTAGCGCCTCCAGGCCAGAAGGGGGAGCTAAAGCTGCTTCCCTATATATTCTGGTGTGGAGAGGAAGTGGCAGTTAGTTCAGTGTGGGGCAGCACTGAGGAAGAAAGACCTAGATGTAAAAGAGCTGCATTAGGCTCACCCCACGGTCCACTGTCCAGTTCCAGGTCAAGCCAGGGTCTGAGGAAAAGGAGACAGAGCAGAGAGGAACACACCTGGGAGACCGAGTCACCTGAGACTCACCCCAAAGAAGCGCATAGAACGGATGCCGGATCCAATGCTGTGCCTGACACAAACTGCACAGTGAACACCGGATAAGTAAAGGTCCCACATCTTCACTGTACCACAGCAAAGCAACACGGCGGGGTCAGAAACACGGAATAAGACTCAAGTTGCCTAGCAAGTTGGTACCCCTGAGGGGAGAAAGGGCCAGCAGCTTAGCTAAAGCAGCAGCAGGGCCACACACACAGTGCAGAAGCAGGGAGCCAAAGGACCCGGCTAGGGTGGGAGAAACCCAGCCCCTGTACAAACTCTGTGCACAGTACTCAGCTGAATGCCATCTGTTTCAGTAAAGACTTGGAAAGCTACAAAACTTTGAGTCTGTGTAATCCTTGCAAACCCTGTTCTCCCTCACAAACTGTTATCACCACTGCCCCAGGGACCAGGCTCTGCCCGTGGAGAGCCGTCACATCACAGGCTGTTATCCATCATCCATGGAGGTTCTGCAGCAGCGGTGGTCACCCTGATCTCATACCACAGGTGGCGTCATGACTTTCTCCCCTGTAAATACCCCCCTTTACTTGTGGGCTCGGGACACGGTCCGGACCAAGACCGCCGTGATAACCCCCCGTGATACCCTGGTCCGGTACCGAGTACCCCATCCCAGTGGGCACCACATTAGTCTTTCAATTATAGATTTTCTCTGCAAGTTCCTCTCCTGGTTCCTCTCCTGGGTTCGCCTTACCCAACCTTTAGATTGTGAAAAAATAGCTCAAGCACTGTACATCTCACAGAACACTGTTCACTTAATCTTCTAAAAATGTAAGGAGTATAGTTCAACTGCAAACCTACCAAGACATGGCTGTCCACCTGAATGGACATTTCAGGCAAAGAAAACACAAATTAGAGAAGCAGCCAAGAGGCCCATAATCACTTTGGAGGAGTTACAGAGATCCAAAACCCAGGTTGAAGAATCTGTCCAAAGGAACACTATTAGTAATATATTCTACAAATCTGGCCTTTATGGAAGAGAGGCAAGATGAAAGCCATATTTTAAAGCAAGCCATAAAAAGTCCCATTTGCAGTTTGCAAAAAGCCATTTTAGGGTAAGTGCACACTTACCCGGCGGTTTGGTCGGCGGCAGCTGGCGGAACCCGCCAGGAAGCTCCGGCGCTGTCCACCGGCTTCCTGGCGGGTATGTGCGTCGGGAGCCGGGCGGTAGCCGGCGGATGCACAGCGTGTTCTCGGCGGCGATTCTGCAGCGGCTGGAAGCAGCACATGATTCTGCTTGCAGCCGCTGCAGAACCGCCGTTTTTTAGAACATGATCATTCTTTGCTAACCCGCTGGGAAACCTGCGGGTTAGCAACGGATGACGCTGTGTAACTGCCGGTGTGTGCACTGCCTTGGGCGGTTTACATTAGTTTTAATGTTAATCCAAACGCCGGTTTGGATTAACATAAATTTAAATAAAACTAATGTAAACAAAACGGCGGTTTACACAGGTAAACCGCCGAAAACCCGCCCAGTGCGCACATAGCCTAAGGGACACAGCATTTGGAAGAAAGTGCTTCAGTCAGATGCGACCAAGGTAGAGCTTTTTCGGCTAAATGCAAAATGCTATGTGTCACGGAAATCTAACACAACACATCACCATGAAAATATCACTCCCACCAACCATAAACATGGTGGTGGCAGCTTCATATTGCGGGGATCATTTTCTTCAGAGGAGACAGGGAAGTGGTTAAAAATTGATATGAATGTGGATAGGGCTAAAAACAGGGCAATCCTGGAGGAAAACCTGTTAGAGGCCGCAAAAGACTTGAAACTGGGGTGTAGGTTCACCTTCCAGCAGGACAATGACCCTAAACATAATACATGAGCTACAATGAAAAGGTTTAGTTCATAGCATATTCATGTGTTTAAATAGCCCAATCACAGTCCAGACTTAAAGTGTAACCTCCATTTACATTTTTATTTAATAATAATGTAGAACAAGTGATTTTAATAAATGTTTTAATATAGGTCTAAAGAAAATTCTGGCTGGTTACCATTCATAAACCTTCCACAAGATGTCCTAACTGCAGATGTGTCTGACAATGATTCTGTGTCAGAGCCGTCTTCACAGTGAATATGGGCATGTAATGAGATAATAGAGGGGGGGCATGGCCTACAATGTATGCTTACAGCTCACAAGGAGACAATGTATCAGATTGAGCAATGTCAAGATGTAAACTCCTCCTTACAAGCCTCTCTATTCTGTCATCTGTCTCTGTTAACCCCTTGTCTGCTGGCTCCCCACACAGATCACTATCAGCCTACTCTAACACAGTGCTATCAGCTGCTGACCACTCCCACACAGACATAAAATGTAGCTTTTAAAGCACCATAGAAAAATGTGTGAAAATAAGTAATATGGCATAAAAAAATCATTATCTTAACTTCTATGTGACTCATCAATAACAACCAATGCAGTATTGTTTTTTTGTTTTTTAATGAAATTACATATACACTTTAAATATCATTTAGAATCTGTGGAAAGATTTAAAAGTTGCAATTCACAGACTCTCTCCATCCAATCTCATTGAGCTAGAGCTATTTTGCAAAAAAGAATGCGCAACATTTTCAACCTCTAGATCTGCAAACCTGATAGAGACATACCCCAAAAGACTTGCAGCAGTAATTGCAGCAAAAGGTGGTCCCACAAAGTATTGCCTCAGGGGACTGAATACAAAGGCATGTCACAATTATCAGATTTATATTTTTCAATTATTTAGGAAACCATGTATCATTTCCTATACACTTCAAAAAATAGTTGCTAATTATGTGTCACATAAATTATGTATCACATAAAATACATTTAAGTTTGAGGTTATAATGTGAGAAAAAATGGAAAGGTTTAAAGGATATAAATACTATGTCTATATTGTAACACAAACAATGAAAACCTAAAGATAAAATCACACTCATAAATATCTGTAACAGTTATATTAACCACTCTATCATATGTATCCCATGTAAATATTCACACCTCCTGGGAAATTGTCATGGGGAGTTTTGGAAGAAAAGAAAGGACTTTCCTTAACTCAGGGTTACCCTTGATGGTAGAGAGGCCCGAGTCTCTGATATGTCACTTCATCCTGTCCAGCCCTGAGCTAAACCCCCCAAGCCCCACCCCAGGAAGTGAACCGTAATGGATCCTACAGATAAAGACAGACAGGGATAAAGTAAACAGCACCACACAGTATGTGTGTAGGAAGAACAAAAATACAAATAGGGAATGAAAAAACAACAAGGTATACTTCACCAGACACCAAGGAAATAGAGTTTCAACAGCAACTCCCACACAGGACCGGTATGCAAGAGATATGCAAATGTTATAGTCGACATCCAGGAATGTTCTGATCCATACTTAAAGGGTGAAGGTGTTACAGCAGCCTCAACCTTCAATTGACACAATCAAAAAGTTAACTCCTGCAAAGCTGAACATCACTGAACAAACCACCGCCGATGCCCTAACTCAGACAGAACAACAAAGAGGCTTAAGGCTACAAATCAGACTCCCCAGTGTGAACAGAGTCTTAAGCCGGCATGACAGTACCCTGTTCTTCACGAGGGACCTCAGTGTCCTCAGGACTGCAGTTTCCAATATCATATCCACTCTCTACCTAAAACTCAACCTTTCCAAAACTTAACTTCATCCTCTCCTACCCTCCACTAACCTCCCTAAATCTGAAATCTCCCTCTCAGTGTGCAGCACTATGATAACACCTAGGCAGCAAGCTCGCTGTCTGGGTGTTATGTTTCACACCGATCTCTTCTTCACCTCCTATATACAATCTCTCATCCACTCTTGCCGTTTGCACGTGAAGAACATCTCTAGAATCCGCAATCCGCCCTTTCTCACCATGGAAACAACAAAAACACTCACCGTGGCTCTGATCTACTCCAGCCTTGATTATTGTAATTCTCTATTATTTGGCCTCCCCCTCACTAGGCTTTCCTCTCTTCAGTCCATCCTTAATGGGTCACCTATCTGGCTAAGCGTTACTCAGATGCTTCCGCTCTGTGCTAGTCATTGCACTGGCTGCCCGTACAATATAGGATCCAATTCAAATTGCTTGTTCTCACCCACAAAACTCTTCACAGTGCAGCACCTCCCTACCTCTCCATCCTTATCTCTGTCTATCATCCCACCTGTTTTCTGTACTCTGGAAGTGACTTTAGACTAACTTCTGCATTAATCCGAACCTCCCACTCCCGACTTCATGACATCTCCCGAACTGCACCAATTCTCTGGAATGCTCTATCCCAAGAAATTAGGTCTACCCAAAACTTAAACAGTTTCAGGTGCTCCCTAAAAACACATCTTTTTAGGGTGGCCATCATGATACCTAGTCAAAGTCACTCCACCAGACTCAAAATCTTTACAAAGAATGCAGCTCTTATCTATTCCCCACTTCTTTAAATTGGCTGCACCATCATTGTAAATAAGTCCCTGTACTTTGTGTTACCCCCATCTCATTGTAGATTGTAAGCTTTTATGTGCAATGCTGTTATTATTTAGCATTATTGTACTCCTTGATAACTGTTTATGACTGTTTGTATATGAACCTCTAAATTGTAAAGCACTGCGGAATATATTGGCGCTATATAAATAAAGATTATTATTATCAGTCCAATGTAGAAAAAAGAGAAGCGGCACTCACCCTTTTAGATGCCAAATCCTTTATTTCGTCTTGCTCATCTTAGCATAGACAAATCAGGCAGGGAGAGGAAGTGGGGGTTGGCGGACAACGGCTTGCCGTTTCGCAGCTCTTGCTGCTTCTATGGGTCCAGGTTGAAGCAGCAAGAGCTGCAAAATGGCAAGCCGTCGTCCGCCGACCCCCACTCCCCCTCACCCACCTGATTTGTCTATGCTAAGATGAGCAAGACGAAATAAAGGATTTGGCATCTAAAAGGGTGAGTGTCGCTTCTCTTTTTTCTACATTGGACTGATTATCTGTTTGCTTATTGAAGCGTGCAACGCCTGTTGCCAGGAGGAACCCCAGGTAGGCTTACACTTCTTTGAAGATAACCTGTTGGTGCCTGGTCCTCTACACAATTGAAGATTATTATTATTCTCTCCTTTTGGAGTCACCAAAGGGTTGCACAATGGAATCCTTCAAGAGGCACTGTTGTTGATCAGTTGCTGAAAACATCACCCTCCGACAATGCTGGCAGCAGAGGTAGTGACTCTTTTCAACATCAAGGATTAATGAGGAGAGACACATAAACCTGCTCAAACAGAGGTGGAGGCAAAATGTGCACAAACTGGGCCAAGAAGATAAAAGTTGAACAACATGCTCAAGGGATAATTAAGTGACCATACCTGCATCGTTCCTACTGCTTCAATTTCCTTTAATTATTGGGTGTCCAAGCTGAACACTTGGCCTGATCTCCCCTTATATGCATTGGAGGTGCTGGCCTGCCCTGCTGCAAGTGTGATGTCAGATCATATTTTCAGTTACACAGGGGCAATCAATCATTACTGATAGGCACTCATGTCTCTCCACAGAAAATGCAGACAGACTTACTATGATTAAATTCAATAACCACTGGATTTCTCCAGTTTGCCATTCAATCCCTCCAGATGACAGCAACCTAACTTAAATTCAACAAAAATGTTAATTTTTCAAACGGGTCTTAACAAGAGATGACCAAGCATTTTAAAGTTCATGTTTGGTTTGCCAAACGGGCATATGTTCACCCACTATATTGGTGAAAAGGTCACTAAAATACCGAACTCAATTCAAATCAATGGTGTCACAATAGAGATATAGCGGAAGCGGTGCTTCAACGTTGATCAGGAATAGGGAGATGAGTGACAGGTGTAGGCATGTCACTCAGAGAGCCTAGCTAGATTCACAAAACACAAGAAAGACACCACAAGAAAAGTGTCCCCATTTCAAAATATTACAACCAGATAGCACCAAAGTGGCATCAATTGACCCAGAATGAAAAGTGTAACAAAACTGTGTATAAGTGCGAAAACACTGGCACTTCCCCAATGTTACCTCTTTTCCAATATGTCGTCTAGGATGCAGGTGCTGATACCACAACCTGCAGTTGCACATACACAACAAACATTTAGAATTGGACAGTGGACGTATATCATATATACTTCTGGTGTCAAGTAAAATGTGACCCCCAAAATGACTGGGGGCACAAGGACGAGTAATTTTTAAAGGACATCAGCAAAAGAAACTGCACTATTATATAGTACACAATGTGTGCTGAAAATGTGGCTCTGAAAGAGTTATTGAACTTATTGGTTCTGAAATGCCATTTTATTTTCTCTGTCCCTCCTCCAAAAAATGTCCTTACACTATTCCCAGCTACTAGAGATTGTATTTGACAGAATTTCAATAGCTCACTAGAACCCTATTAATATTTCGGAATTCTTAGCAAAAGCCAAGCAAAATGTGACCCTAAAGCTAACTGGAGGAACATTGAATAGTTCATGCTTTCTGGCAAACACCATTAAATGGTAGAAGTACTGCTTACAATTTCGAAAGAGTATAGGACTGTATTAATTGGATAGCTTTTAGTCTCACAAGACAACCTAAATGTCATCACATAAACAATGGAGAAAAAGGGCCGGTGAGTGCTTTGTACCAGGCAACACTAGATACTTGAAGTACTGCTGTGGATTTGGCTAGGGCACTGGCACCATATTACCATGGCTGATGAGGACAGCACAAGCAAGGCTGTGACCCCTAATATAGTGGGGAAAAAGGACTGGTGTGTGCTTTGTACAGGCAGCACTAAATGCCTGTAGTACTGCTGTGGATTTGGCTGATGCACTACCACAGTATTAACGTGGCTGATTTGGACAGCCCAAGCTAGGCTGAGACCCAACAGCGGGAAAAAAAAGACCAGTTTTAAACAAAAGGCAGCACAAAATGCTACTACTCTGTGTGCTGGAAAAAAAAGCTTTGCCTCTGACTAGAGCTGTAGTATTATGGACATAGGAAGAACAATTTAACCTCCCCCTACTTAGGCTACTTTCACATTGCGTTTTTTGGGCTGTCCGTGGGGATCCGTGTGTTGTCAGGATCCCCACGGACAGCCACGGGTCCACAGTAGGGATGGGCGAATCTACTCGCTAGGACTCGTTACTCGGCGAGTAGTAAGGGACTCGCAGGACTCGGTACTCTGCGAGTTTCCCAGTGATTACTCGCACGAGTCCAATGCAAATTAATATCAATCCTAGTTTTGTCAGAAACGCTGACAAAACTAGGATTGCCATTGTTTGCATTAGACTCGGCTACTGTGCCAGTGATAGCAGGGAAACTCGCAAATAACTGCTGTTACATTGCGAGCCGAGTCCAGCTGTCTTCTCTGTGCAGCTCCAGGGTCCTAGAGCCTGCCTGCTCACAGACATGATGTAGCAGTGCTGAGATTGTTCTCAGTTTGCTCATTCCCTGTGCATAGACATCTATCTATGCACAGGGGATGTAGCAGAGAGGACATCGCGTTTTGGACTACGTCGGACGGAAGAGGATTTTTTTAATTAAAGATGGAGTCCCTAATGGCTTTTTTTATTTTTTCAAATAAAAAATTTTCTCTGTGTTTTTTTAACCCTTTATTGGAGATTCTTAGTGGCTGGGTCAAACGTGGCCTGACATTAAGAATCTCGGGCTTAATACCAGCTTGTATAACAAAGCTGGTATTAACCCCTTTATTACCCAGCGTGCTACCGCCACCAGGGCCGCTGGAAGAGCGGGGTTCAGCGCCAGAGGATGGCGCTTCAATGAACGCGCCATCTTCTGGGGCGGCTGCGGGCTGCAATTTGCAGCGGGGGGTGCCCAGAAAGCTTCGGCATCCCTGCGCTGCGGATTCCAGCCCCCAGCTGCTTAGCTGTACCTGGCTAGACATAGAAATTGCGCGGAGCCCCACGCATTTTTTTTTTATTATTTCATGAATTTCAGAGTCAGAGTCTCAGAGTCAGAGTCTCAGAGTCAGAATCTCAGAATTTCATGAAATAATTAAAAAAAAATGTGTGGGGCTCCGCGCAATTTCTATGTCTAGCCAGGTACAGCTAAGCAGCTGGGGGCTGGAATCCGCAGCGCAGGGATGCCCAAGCTTTCTGGGCACCCCCCGCTGCAAATTGCAGCCCGCAGTCGCCCCAGAAGATGGCGCGTTCATTGAAGCGCCATCCTCTGGCGCTGAACCCCGCTCTTCCAGCGGCCCTGGTAGCGGTGGAACGCTGGGTAATAAAGAGGTTAGGGCCAGCTTTGTATTATCAGCTGGCCCTAAGCCCGAAATTTATGGCGGTCACGCCAATATTAGACATGACCGCAATGAATTTCTATTAAATTGTTTTAAAAAAAACACAACACAAAGAAAATTTTTTATTAGAAATAAAAAAAAAAGCCATTAGGGACTCCATCTTTAATAAAAAAAATCCTCTTCCGTCCGACGCAGTCCAAAACGCGATGTCCTCTCTGCTACATCCCCTGTGTATAGATATAGATGTCTATGCACAGGGAATGAGCAGACTGAGAACAATCTCAGCTCTGCTACATCATCTCTGTGCACAGACATTCATGTCTGTACACAGGGAATGAGCAGACTGAGAACAATCTCAGCTCTGCTACATCAGGCAGCAGGCAGGCTCTAGGACCCTGGAGCTGGCAGCCAGCACACTGAGCAGACAGGACTCTTATCTGTGCGAGTTTCCCAGCGATTACTTAAAAAGTAAACGAGCAATGCAAATAAATGACAAAACTAGGATTGCTTCAGGCTGAAGCTTCCGAGACACATCTGCGATTTGTAAATCTCACACTACTCGCTATTACTCGCTTCCCCATTCATTAACATTGGACTCGCTAGACTCGCAACGAGTAGCGAGTCCTGTGCTCGGACTCGCTAGAGTCAAGCGATTCCGAGTAGTTTAGGATTTGCCCATCACTAGTCCACAGGTATCCCTGCAATCGGATGGCAAATAGTCATCCGATCCGATTCTATGCAGGATCTGTTTGGATCCTGTTCTCCCTCGCTGTCCCTGCTTCTTCTCTATCTGTCCCTGTCTGTCCCTATCTGTCCCTCTTCTATCTCTGCTCTCCCTCTCCTCTATCCTCCCCCCTGTCCTCTCCCCCTCAAGTATGTAAAAAATAAAAAATCCTCCCTGAGGATACATTACCTTCCAACGGCTTCATGCGACAGTCACCATATGGTGGCTGAAGGACCAGTGATGATGTCACAGAGCCTAACCTGACACGTCAGCTGTTCAGCTCTCTGACATCATCAGAGGTCCTTCTGCACAGATGGTGACAGTCCCTGGAGGTGCTGGAAGGTAATGTATCCTCATGGAGGTTTTTTTTTAAATTTTTTTAACAAACAGAAGGAATAGAATAGGAAAAAGGATAGGGAATTAGACAGGGAAGAGGTTAGAATAGCGGGGGGACAGCATAGAATAGCGGGAGTCAGGATAGAGAAGTGGAGGAAGATGCATTGAAGCAGGAGCATGGAGGACACGGAGCCGACATCGGATCCGATGTCCAAAGGCTCCCATTTCATCGGGGCTCGGATTGGCTTGGATTTGATGCTGTCCGATTTTATTTTCAGACACAAAATCGCAGCAGCTATGATTTTGTGTCCGTGCTTAAATCAGACAGGATAGGATGGTGCCAAAATCGAATGGCAAAAGGAACACATCCGGATCCGATCCAAGCCCCATAGGGATACATGGGATCCAATTTTGAATCCGAGTGTATCTGTTTTGAAACGGATACACTCGGATGCCTCAAAAACACAGTGTGAAGCCGGCCTTAATCCACAATCTCTCCCTTCCTGTAATGTGAGCTTGTTTTGTGGTTTCAGCTCTGAAAAGAGCTATTATTTTCTGGTACTATGGAGCTAGTCACAGGCTCTTTTAAATTCTGCCCTGCTTGAGAATCTCTCCCTCCCTACACTACACTGACTTAGTATACACTGCAGGTAGGCCTGAAAAGCTGGCTTTGGATGCAATGTGTGTGTAAAATGGTGGCAGCAGAGCTCTTATAGGCCCTGTGATGCTGTCCGGCCAGCCAATCACGGTAATGCCAAAACCAAGATGGCTGCAGCATTGTTTTGATTGGTTAAGAATCCCAGCATGTTTAGCGGCTGCAAATCAGGCGCCAAAACTACTGGGCGTGACATCTGAATATCGCGAGGCAAGTACACAAATATTTAAAATATAATGAGCAACCCGAGTATCATACTATCCGTGCGAGTAGTGAATAGTAACGATTACGCTCTCTCATCACTACCTAAGATCTGTTGGCTGGACACCATCATGGCAGACACAGGAATGAACATCAGAGAACTGAAAGATGGTGTGATGAACAGCGAGGCTTGGAGGAAAATGGTTCACATGGTATCCAATATACAGACATGACTGAATGAATTAAATTGGATATTATGTACTCATACTGACCTAGAGAATCATACTGTCAGGTCAGTTTTACAATTTATTGAACATGGTAAATAAAAAAAAACCAAAGCAATTGTGGAATTGCATTTTTTTTTGCAATTTAACTGCACTTTGAATTTTTACTTAATTTTCCAGTTTATCGTAAAATGAATGGTGTTGTAAAATGGTGGCCAAGTTCCTGCCCCTGAGACTTCAAATGTGTTATACGTATAGTGTGTGATAAGATGAAATTTGAAATTTAATGCAATGTTAGATACAAATGTACAAGGTACCGTATTATGTTAAAACTGATAATGCATTAGATGTAGTGAAATGTATAGATCTACCAGTGCTGGTAGTGATATAACGTTATAACATAAGATATTGGTAAGAAAGGTTGCCCAGCAACCAACTATAGGCAAGTCACAGATGATAGTTGGGATTAGCCTATGGGAGAGATGCTAGTGCTTAGGGAGAGAACTTTCTTCCGGTTAGAAGTCACTTCCACAATGGAATCACTAAATTTGAGTGCTGATATACAGGTTTGTCAGGTGGTTTTGGTCACATTCTTTGGTTGACTCATAATGGCTGCAATGTTAAGAGCTAGCAGAGGTAGCTTGAAAAAACGTATAGAAACATGGAGGGTGTTTGTAAACCAGAATGGAAACCAGTAGCAGAATCTAGGACTTGTCAAAGGTTGTAGCACCCCTTGTGGGTAAATTACATAGCTGGATGTGAGATGAGTATGCGGTAGATCAGAGAGCGTTACTAATCAGTTGTAGGGGGGATGCAAAATTGCATGAATTAATCTGAAGTACAGCTTCATTGTGCTAGGCTAGCTTGTGGCAGGAGGACATCCATAATAGAAATGAGTGAGCCTTTTGAAGTTCAGATTTGGTTCAGTTCGCTGAACAGACATATTTTCAACCAATATATTGGCGAACAGTTTGATGCACTTCCTAACTCCATTCAAATCAATGGGAGGCAAAATCAAGGGCATAGAAAACACCTTCAAAGGGGTCCAAAAGCTGCAAAACACATCTCAAACCATTTTACAATGGAGTCCCACTGTTTTGCCATTATTAGAGCAGCTGGAGCACATCGGGACATAGCACAAATGATCACTTTCTGTGGTTGGTAGCGCTTGCCAACCATCCACAGGAAGTGCTCGCTGATAGCATCTGGGGTCACTGCAGGAACCTGGGCTATCAGGTGACACACAGAGATCCCGCGATTTTATTGCAGGATCTCCGATTACGGTGGGGAGCACTGAAGTCCAGGGGGCAGAGGACAGGGGGCAGAGGACGCAGAGGACAGGGGGCAGAGGACACAGAGGGGGCAGAGGACACAGAGGGGGCAGAGGACAGGGGGCAGAGGACACAGAGGGGGCAGAGGACACAGAAGGGGCAGAGGACACAGAGGGGGCAGAGGACGCAGAGGACAGGGGGCAGAGGACGCAGAGGAAAGGGGGCAGAGGACGCAGAGGACAGGGGGCAGAGGATGCAGAGGACAGGGGGCAGAGGACACAGAGGGGGCAGAGGACACAGAGGGGGCAGAGGACAGGGGGCAGAGGACACAGAGGGGGCAGAGGACACAGAGGGGGCAGAGGACGCAGAGGACAGGGGGCAGAGGACACAGAGGGGGCAGAGGACGCAGAGGACAGGGGGCAGAGGACACAGAGGGGGCAGAGGACAGGGGGCAGAGGACACAGAGGGGGCAGAGGACAGGGGGCAGAGGACACAGAGGGGGCAGGGGGCAGAGGACGCAGAGGACAGGGGGCAGAGGACAGGGGGCAGAGGACACAGAGGGGGCAGAGGACACAGAGGACAGGGGGCAGAGGACACAGAGGGGGCAGAGGACGCAGAGGACAGGGGGCAGAGGACACAGAGGGGGCAGAGGACGCAGAGGACAGGGGGCAGAGGACACAGAGGAGGCAGAGGACGCAGAGGACAGGGGGCAGAGGACACAGAGGGGGCAGAGGACAGGGGGCAGAGGACACAGAGGGGGCAGGGGGCAGAGGACGCAGAGGACAGGGGCAGAGGACAGGGGGCAGAGGACACAGAGGGGGCAGAGGGGGCAGAGGACCAAGAGGACAGGGGGCAGAGGACAGGGGGCAGAGGACACAGAGGGGGCAGAGGAGGCAGAGGACACAGAGGGGGCAGAGGACAGGGGGCAGAGGACACAGAGGGGGCAGAGGACAGGGGGCAGAGGACACAGAGGGGGCAGAGGACACAGAGGGGGGGCAGAGGACAGGCAGAGGACAAGGGGCGAGGCAGAGGACACAGGGGGCAGAGGACCAGAGGGCAGGACGGGGCAGAGGACACAGAGGGGGCAGAGGACAGGGGGCAGAGGACACAGAGGGGCAAGGGCAGAGGACAGAGAGGGCGACAGAGGACACAGGAGGGGGCAAGGGGGGCAAGGAGGAGACGGGCAGAGGACAGGGGGCAGAGGCAGAGGGGGCAGAGGACAGAGACAGAGGAGGAGAGGGGGCAGAGGACACAGAGGGACAGGGGGCAGAGGACCAACAGAGGGGGCAGAGGGCGCAGAGGACAGGGGGCAGAGGACACAGAGGGGCAGAGGCGCAGAGGACAGGGGGCAGAGGACACAGAGGAGGCGGAGAGGGACAGGGCAGAGAGGAGGGGGGGGGGAGGCGGGACAGAGGAGGCAGAGGACACAGAGGGGGGACGAGGACAGGGGGCAGAGGACACAGAGGGGAGGCAGGGGCGGCAGAGGACGCAGAGGACAGGGGCAGAGGACACAGAGGGGGCAGGGGGCAGAGGACCAAGAGGACAGGGGGCAGAGGACAGGGGGCAGAGGACACAGAGGGGGGGCCAGAGGACGGCAGAGGACAGGGGGCAGAGGACGCAGAGGACAGGGGGCAGAGGACACGAGGACAGGGGGCAGAGGACACAGAGGAGGCAGAGGACACAGAGGGGCAGAGGACGCAGAGGACAGGGGGCAGAGGACACAGAGGGGGCAGAGGACGCAGAGGACAGGGGGCAGAGGACACAGAGGGGGCAGAGGACAGGGGGCAGAGGACACAGAGGGGGCAGAGGACGCAGAAGACAGGGGCAGAGGACAGGGGGCAGAGGACAGGGGGCAGAGGACAGGGGGCAGAGGACACAGAGGGGGCAGAGGACGCAGAGGACAGGGGGCAGAGGACAGGGGGCAGAGGACACAGAGGGGGCAGAGGACGCAGAGGACAGGGGGCAGAGGACACAGAGGGGGCAGAGGACGCAGAGGACAGGGGGCAGAGGACAGGGGGGCAGAGGACACAGAGGGGGCAGAGGACACAGAGGACAGGGGGCAGAGGACAGGGGGCAGAGGACACAGAGGGGGCAGAGGACGCAGAGGGGGCAGAGGACGGGGAAGAGGACACAGAGGGGGCAGAGGACGCAGAGGACAGGGGGCAGAGGACACAGAGGACGCAGAGGACAGGGGGCAGAGGACACAGAGGGGACAGAGGACGCAGAGGACAGGGGGCAGAGGACACAGAGGGGGCAGAGGACGCAGAGGACACAGAGGGGGCAGAGGACACAGAGGGGGCAGAGGACACAGAGGGGGCAGAGGACAGTGGGCAGAGGACACAGAGGGGGCAGAGGACAGGGGCAGAGGACACAGAGGGGGCAGAGGACACAGAGGGGGCAGAGGACACAGAGGGGGCAGAGGACGCAGAGGACAGGGGGCAGAGGACACAGAGGATGCAGAGGACAGGGGGAAGAGGACACAGAGGACGCAGAGGACAGGGGGCAGAGGACACAGAGGGGGAAGAGGACAGGGGGCAGAGGACACAGAGGGGGCAGAGGACGCAGAGGACAGGGGGCAGAGGACAAAGAGGGGGCAGAGGACGCAGAGGACAGGGGGCAGAGGACACAGAGGACGCAGAGGACAGGGGGCAGAGGACAGGGGGCAGAGGACGCAGAGGACACAGAGGACGCAGAGGACAGGGGGCAGAGGACACAGAGGACAGGGGGCAGAGGAGGCAGGAGCGGCGCGGGCAGAGGAGGCAGGAGGGGGGCGCGGGCACAGGAGTGTGGAGCGGCGGCGGGCACAGGAGTGTGGAGCGGCGGGCACAGGAGTGTGGAGCGGCGGTGGGTACAGGAGTGTGGAGCGGCGGCGGGCACAGGAGTGTGGAGCGGCGGCGGGCACAGGAGGCAGGAACGGAGGAGAGAGGAGGCGCCGGTGCATGTAGCCGGGCGCCGTCCGGCTACAGTGCACTGGTGACGTCACCAGCCCTGGGCGAAGACCATCACGGAAGTGGGCGTGGTCTTCCCCGGAAGTGGCCTTCGGGTTTTATATAGTAGATATGGTTTAAAAACTTCCAAATTCTACTGTGCATAGGAGATTATCATAAGGTAATTTCATTCTTCGATCTCCCAACCTGTGGCTCGTGACCCACATATCATTCACGTATCCTTGATGAATGCTTTGGCTGTCATTATACACCCTGGGTCTCACTACTGTTGATGGGGAGAGGGGGCATGAGCCTTATGCAGCTGCTCAGGGGGCTCTGAATGTGGTTTGCAACCCTATTTCTGATCTTAATTTGACCATCAAGGTAAGAAAATTGGGACCACTGACCTACATAGATTCCTCTAGTATGAGAATGAGATCTCAAAATCAATGCCAAGTGCTTCATGGCTAGTACATGGAGAAAATATAAGTTTCATTTTGGATTTTGAAGAAATCCAAAAAGATTCCATTTACTCAACCCATGATAGCCAATTATAAAAAAAAACTAATTGTGTTACATATGAATATATAGAACATACCTAACCCCTGCTACTTCAAGAAACCTCTTAAAAGCCCCAATGTAACTTTTTAATAGCTTTTGCTGTATCAATAGACTGAATGGGGCACAATGCATGGGGAAAAAATATAATGCACTAAACATTGCTGCTGTAATTTGTAACAGCTAAGTTCTAGTACAATGTAGAAGTAAGGGATTCAATATGTGCCTGTTAGATTTTACATACATGGTTTTAATGGAGTCCTTTGATTCCTTGAATCTGACAAACCCTACTTGGCCATGGTGAGTGAGATTGGGAGGACAGATATCTGCAATAAGAGCAGTTCAATTAATTTGACATTGATCATAGGAAAACCAATACATTTCAATTTTCATTTCATTTTGAAAGGGTTGTCCATATTTAGAATTCTGCTTAATTCTGCTAGAATTCTGCTTAAAGGGAACCGGTCACCTCAATTTGGCACCCTATTTTATCATTACCAGTCCCTGCACCTTGCTAGCTCATCCCGAGCCATCCCTCTCTGACCTAAAACTGCTTTAGTTTGGGAAAAATGATTTAATAACTTACATCCAGTCTACATCTGTAGACTGACTGGGCATTCTACGAGGCTCCATTCTCCCTTCTCATAGGCTCTTAGCATGCCCCGCTGGATGTCATCATTCTCTCTATTTTTCGTCCTCTTTTATAATTCCGCCTCCTCCATGTAGTCTGATGCGCCAGCTAGACGTCAGTTCCGGTCCGATGCATTGTGGGGGCTTATCAGGCTGTACAGGCGACTTCAATATGTGCACTGCACATGTGCCGGACCTGGACCTTGACATCCAGCCGGCGCATCAGACTTCATGGAGGAGGTGGAAATTATAAAAGAGGACAATCACGATACGGAATGACGCCCAGCTGGGTGTGCTAAAAGCCTGCGTGGAGGGGAGAATGTAGCCCTGGAGACCGCCCAGTCAGTGTCACATGCTTAGTTGGCGCTGACATTGCTGGATGCTGCTGTGTATGTGTTTGTCTTTAAGAGCTGAAGGTTGACGGTTGTGAGGGTCTTTGCCTCCTGTGTTGTACTCCAGAACTGCATTCACTATTAGGTTCAACTGCTGGTTGAGGGTTTAATGTGTGACTCACCTGAACTGCCCTCCCCCTAGCCTTTAAATAGCCTCTCCTTCCACCAGGTGGTGCTGCTGATAGTCCTACTCTATGCCTGGAAGCTGTGCTGTGCTGACCTGTGTGTTTGTGTGGCTGATGTCCTTTCCTTTGGAGTTGCTGTATCCCAGTTCTGTGGAGAATGGTGAGGGAGGAATAGTGCTGGGCTGGTGGAGGAGTTTTAGGGAGAGGCTGGAGGCCCGAACCTTCTCACCATCAGAGATACCTTTGAGATCAGGGCCATTCAGGGTTCCTAGACTAGGGTCAGACTAGTATTCCCTGGTCAACCTGCCCGTAACTGCCATTCCCTTATCATTATTCCCTACATCGTGACATTATCAGCAGCCCATACCTTTTTCCTTGAGACACTATGTCTCAGACAGCCTCAGCTGATGCATTTTCTCGCCTGATACAGACCATCTCTGAAGAGGTAACTGGTGTGCGGACTCAGGTAGTGCAACAGCTGCAGCAAGTCGTAGGTTACCTGGCGTCAGCTCATGCTCAGGCCATGCCAGAACCCAAGGTCTCTCTTTCAGATAGGTTTTCTGGGGAAGAGACTAATTTTTTGTTTTCCGTGAAGCCTGTAAGCTTTATTTCAGGTTCCGGGCCCATTCATCGGGAAGTGAGGAACAGCGGATGGGGATTATAGTCTCCCTTCTTAAAGGGAACCCCCAGACCTGGGCCTTTTCCCTCCCGGCCGGCTCACCATCATTGCGGTCAGTGGATGGGTTTTTTGCTGCTCTGGCTCAGGTGTATGGCAAACCTGATAAGGTGACCTTTGCTGAATCTAATCTCCATAAATTTAAGCAGGGCACATGAGCAGTGAAGGAGTACTGCTCGGAGTTTCGGAGAATGGGCGACTGACACCCAGTGGAACGACCCAGCCCTCCGGAATAAGTTCTGCTTGGGTTTGTCAGCTAGGCTGCAAGACACCCTAGTTCAGTACGCCACACCTGAGTCATTGGAGGCTGCAATGTCCCTAGCCATTCGGGTTCACAGATGCCTAAGGTAAAGACCGAGACCTGCTTCGCCTCCTATACCTATCCCTGCTGAGGAGACTATACCCGATGAACCCATGCAGTTGGGGGCAATAGGTTCTCGTGTTAAACCTCCTGTAGCTACTGTTCACTAAGTGGGCGGAGCATGTTTTTTTCTGTGGAAAATCTGACCATTTTATTAAGATCTGTCCACTTCGCTCCAAGACTACGCAGTTTCAGAAGTAGCCTACCTCGGGCCGTTCAGAAGGAGACGAACAGAGAGTTTATCTTTCCTTCCTCTTTAAGTCTCCATTCACACTGTCTGCCAAGGTGGTGGTGGATGATAAGATTGAGACCTTGACAATTCAGGTCGATAGCAGAGCGGGGGTCAATTTGATGGATTCTTGCTTTGCTCAGGCTCATGGTCTCACCAGCAGTGCTTTAGTGAGACCCATTCCCATCACCTCGATCGACTCAGTTCCACTCAGCCAGAAGGTCCTCTCCTAATTGGTGCATAATGTGAACTTGAGCATAGGACCTCTCTACCAGGAGGTTCTGTCCTGTCACCTCTTGGAGAACCTGGCCACTCCCATTGTATTGGGCCTTCCCTGGCTGGAGAAACACAACCCAGTGATTGACTGGCGGGCCAGAAAGGTTGTAACTTGGGGGGCTTTCTCTGTGAGTAATTGCCTAGCTACAACTATTTCTACCGTACTGGTTGCACCGACTCCTACCCCACTTCCAGAAGTGACTGGGAGTGTGCCTGGAAAAAGGGGGTGGAGTCCAATCTACACCTTGGATGAATGGTAGGTCTAGGCATCATTCCAGGAGGAGAGGCCAGGGAGGGACTGTGGTTCCTGCTGTGCACTCCAGGGGAGGGAACCCTGGGCCCCGGGGGGACACTGCTGCAGTTTACCATCCTGGATGTGTGCCCTCTACCTTTGACCGCAGATTTCAAAATAAACGTGTAGGTCCAGACCTGAGAGTTAATGAGTATGTGTGGGTGTTGTTCAAACACGTCAGGTGGAGGTGTTCTGCTGGGGCTCCTGGTTCTGGGGTTATAGGACCGTTTCGGATATAGGCCATTTGTAATCCTGTGCTGTACCACCTTGACCTACTCCCAGGTTTGGCAACCCGTAATGTCCTTCATATCTCATCGCTCAGGGGATGTGGACTTATTTCGGATGTGCCGTAGTCGAGTCCGGAGGTCTCTCTTAAAAGAGGGGGTACTGTCACGCGCTTAGTTGGCGCTGACAATCAAAAGATGGAATGACGCCCAGCGGGGTGTGCTAAAAGCCTGCGTGGAGGGGAGAATGTAGCCCTGGAAACCGCCCAGTCAGTGTCACACGCTTAGTTGGCGCTGACATTGCTGGATGCTGCTGTGTATGTGTTTGTCTTTAAGAGCTGACGGTTGACAGTTGTGAGGGTCATTGCCTCCTGTGTTGTACTCCAGAAATGCTTTCACTATTAGCTTCAACTGCTGGTTGAAGGGTTAATGTGTGACTCACCTGGACTGACTTCCCCCTAGCCTTTAAGTAGCCTCTCCTTCCACCAGGTGGTGCTGCTGCTAGAGTCTCACTCTATGCCTGAAAGCCGTGCTGTGCTGACCTGTGTGTTTGTGTGGCTGATGTCCTTTCCTTTGAAGATGCTGTATACCAGTTCTGTGGAGGATGGTGAGGGAGGAATAGCGCAGGGCTGGTGGAGGAGTTTTAGGGAGAGGCTGGAGGCCCGAACATTCTCACCATCAGAAATACCTTTGAGATCAGGGCCATTCAGGGCTCCTAGACTAGGGTCAGAATAGTCTTTCCTGGTCACCCTGCCCGTAACTGCCATTCCCTTATCATTATTCCCTACACCGTGCCAGTCAGTCTAAGGATGTAGACTGTATGTAAGTTATGAAATCATTTTTCCCAAGCTCCATAGTGCAGTTTTAGGTCAGAGAGGGATAATAAGGATGAGCTAGCAAAGTGCAGGGACAGGTAGTGGCAGCATAAGGGGCTAAATCGAGCTGACTCTTTAACCTCTAGACGACAGCCTTACGTCTACAGACGTCGGAAAAAAAGGGTACTAAAGCCTAGCCGACGTCTTTAGACGTACTGCTAAAAAAAGCCCTGTAGCGCCGCCCCTGGAGCTAATACCTCTAGGGTGTCAGCGTACCGATTGTAGCTGACACCCTAGAGATTAGTAATTAGCTGTTTTTGTACCCGCACCTGTAATGTGATGATCGGTAAACACCGTTTACCGATCATCACATTACAAAAGTGAAAGTGCTTTGTAAAAAATGCTTTCACTTTGATCTGACATGAAAACACGTGTCGAATCAAAGTGATCCATTAACCCCTAAGGCCCCTAAGACCCCCTGTGCCTGAGATCGAGCCCCCCCGGGCCCCCCACACCTCCATCCCCCCCGTCCATTCAAAAATGGCGGCGGTGCGCTGCCTCCCCTGCATCTCCATGCAGCCTGACATGTCACACATGTCAGGCTGCATGGGAATGTCCTCCCCCGGTGCTCCTTAGTCCCCCTCTGGGTCCCCCAGCCTCCGGACACCCCCCGCTCCCTCCCCCGGTGCCCGGTGTCCCCTTTCTCATAGCCCATATGCCGGCCCCGCCGCCTCTAAACTCCATCCGATGTGATCAAACATCACATCGGATGGAGTTTGCAGACCCCCCGTTCCCCAGTAAAGTCCCCCCCCTACCTCCCCCTCACCACTCTTACCTACCAACGATCCTGATTCTGGTCCCGGGGTCCTCTGGTCCTGGGGGCTTCTCCTGCCGGCGGCTCCTGCTGCTCTCTGTCTCTTCTGCGGCGCGCGCCTCCTCTGGTGTGCGCGCACGCGCGTGCCGCTGTTAACCCCTGCTGTGCAGCCCAGGGAATGACAGGTCATGAACTCAGTGAGTTCATGACCTGTCAGAATCCTCGGGTCACAAGGGGTTAAATGTGCTGTTCATGGTGGTCTCCACATCAGATCACCATCAGTGGTGATCTATCAGGATCCTGGGATCCCATAGGGATCCTGGGATCCTGGGATCACCACTGATGGTGATCTGATGTGGAGACCACCATGAACAGCACAGTTAACCCCTTGTTAACTGTGCTCTTCATGGTGATCTCCACATCAGATCACCATCAGTGGTGATCCCAGGATCCCTATGGAATCCCAGGATCCTGATAGATCACCACTGATGGTGATCTGATGTGGAGACCACCATGAACAGCACAGTTAACCCCTTGTTAACTGTGCTCTTCATGGTGATCTCCACATCAGATCACCATCAGTGGTGATCCCAGGATCCTATGGGATCCCAGGATCCTGATAGATCACCACGGATGTTGACCTGATGTGGAGACCGCCATGAAGAGCACAGTTAACCCCTTGTGACCCGAGGATTCTGATAGGTCATGAACTCACTGAGTTCATGATCTGTCATCCTCCTGGCAATGAACCTGCTTTTATAGCATATGGGGGATGCCCCATATCCTATAAAACTGAGAATCGTCGTGGGACCTCCCACTGGACTACGTCGGACGTCAAAGAATAATAAAGATGGAGTCCAAATAGTGTTTGTGTTTTTTTTCTAATAAAAATATTTTTCTCTGTCTTGTGTCTTCTTTACAAATTACTAGAGATTCCTAATGGTCCGGTCTAATATTGGCCAGACGTTATGAATCTCGGGCTTAGTGCCAGCTGCGAAAAAGCTGGCATTAACTCCTTATTACCCAGTCTGCCACCGCTACACAGCAGCTGGAAGAGCTGGATACAGCGCCAGAAAATGGCGCTTCTATGAATGCGCCATTTTCTGGGGCGGCTGCGGGCTGCAATTCGCAGCGGGGGGGGGCCCAGAAAGCTTGGGCCTCCCTACGCTGAGGATTCCAGCCCCCAGCTGCCTAGTTGTACCTGGCTGGCCCAAAAATATGGCGAAGCCCACGCCATTTTTTTTTTAATTATTTCATGAAATAATTAAAAAAAAAAAGGGACTTCCCTATATTTTTGGTTTCCAGCCAGGTAAAACTAGGCAGAAGGGGTTGGTGGCAGCCCGTAGCTGCCTGCTGTACCTGGCTGGACCAAAAATATGGCGAAGCCCCACGTCATTTTTTTTTTAAATTTAATAAAGAAATACTAAAAAAAAATGCAGGGGAGGAGACGACCAGGACACGGTGTCTCCATATCTTGTGCACATGCTCTAAAAGTGAGAAATTGTGTGAAAAAAAGAAAATGTTCAATATGACATTATCAAATTCTGTGAAGTAGCTGTAGGTTCCAAATGCTCACTATACCCCTAGATATAATCCTTGAGGTGTCTAGTTTCCAAAATGGGGTGACTTGTGCGGGAGCTCCAATGTTTAGGCACATAGGGGCTCCCCATATGCGACATGGTGTCCGCTAACTATTGGAGCTAATTTTCTATTCAAATTGTTAGTGGACACCAGGTCGCATATGGAGAGCCCCTGTGTGCCTAAACATTGGAGCTCCCCCACAAGTGACCACATTTTGGAAACTAGACCCCCCAAGGAACATATCTTGATGCATAGTGAGCACTTTCAACCCTTAAGTGCTTCACAAATTAGTCTGTAAAAAGGAAAAAAAGAAAATTTTTGTGAAAAAAAAGTACTTTTTCATTTTTACGGATCAATTTGTGAAGCACCTGGGGGTTCAAAGTGCTCACTATGCATCTAGATAAGTTCCTTGGGGGGTCTAGTTTCCAAAATGGGGTCACTTGTGGGGGAGCTCCAATGTTTAGGCACATAGGGGTTCTCCATACGTGACATGGTGTCCACTAACAATTGGAATTGTAAGTGGATACCATGTCGTGTATGGCGAGCCCCTGTGTGCCTAAACATTAGCGCTCCCCCACAAGTGACCCCATTTTGGAAACTAGACCCCCCAAGGAATTTATCTAGATGCATAGAGAGCACTTTGAACCCCCAGGTGCTTCACAAATTGATCCGTAAAATGAAAAAGTACTTTCTTTTCCACAAAAATTTTCTTTTTTCATTTTTACGGATTCATTTGTGAAGCATCTGGGGGTTCAAAGTGCTCACCACCAATCTAGATACGTTTCTTGGGAGGTCTTGTTTCCAAAATGGGATCACTTGTGGGAGAGCTACAATGTTTAGGCACACAGGGGCTCTCCATACGTGACATGGTGTCCGCTAACAATTGGAACTAATTTTCCATTCAAATTGTTAGCGGACACCATGTCGCGTATGGAGAGCCCCTGTGTGCCTAAACATTGGAGCTCCCCCATAAGTGACGCCATTTTGGAAACTAGACCCCCAAGGAACTTATCTAGATGCATAGTGAGCACTTTGAACCCTCTGGGGCTTTACAAATTGTTCCGTAAAAATGAAAAAGTAATTTTCTTTTGTCCTCAATTTTTTCATTTTCCCATGAGCAACAGGATAAAACGCATCCTAAAATTTGTTGGCCAATTTCTCCTGAGTACAACGATACCTCATATGTGGTCATAAACCACTGTTTGGGTGCACGGTAGGGCTCAGAAGAGAAGGAGTGCCATTTCACTTTTTGAATGGTAAATTAGCTCCAAAAGTCAAATTGCGCTCCTTCCCTTCTGAGCCCTGCCGTGCGCCCAAACAGTGGTTTATGACCACATATGAGGTATCAGTGTACTCAGGAGAAATTGGCCAACAAATTTTAGGATGCATTCTATCCTGCTGCCCATGTGAAAATGAAAAAATTGAGGCTAAAAGAACATTTTTGTCGGAAAAATTAAAATGGCCATTTTTTGTTTCCACGTTGCTTTAGTTCCTGTGAAGCACTTGAAGGGTTAATAATCTTCTTGCATGTAGTTTTGAGTAGCTTGAGGGGTGCAGTTTTCGGAATGGTGTCACTTTTGGGTGTTTTCTGTCATGTACACCCCTCAAAGAGACTTCAAATGTGATGTGGTCACTAAAAAAAAAGGTTATGTAAATTTTGCTGGAAAAATGAAAAATTGCTGATGAACTTTGAACCCTTATAACATCCTAACCCAAAAAAATTTTTTTTCCAAAATTGTGCTGATGTAAAGTAGACATGTGGGAAATGTTATTTATTAACTCTTTTGTGTCACATAACGCTCTGGTTCAACAGAATAAAAATTACAAATTTGAAAATTGTCAAATTTTCAAAATTTTTGCCAATTATTTTATATTTTCACAAATAAACACAAAAATTATCGACCAAAATTTAATACTAACATGAAGCCCAATATGTCACGAAAAAACAGTCTCAGAATCGCTAGGATCCGTTGAAGCGTTCCAGAGATATAACCTCATAAAGGGACACTGGTCAGAATTGCAAAAAACGGTCTGGTCATTAAGGTGGAAATTGGCTCCGTCACTAAGGGGTTAATTGTGATAGTATAAGAGAGATTTGTTTACTTGCCGACTAATCTCAATTCACTTGTATAGAAAAAAGCTGAAGGTGGCACGTGCCCACAGGTATGCAGATGACATACATATGGTCACATGTATGTACAGACTATAATACCGCAAAGGTACACGCTGTCAAGATTTAGTGGTCTGCGGTCACATAACTGCAGACTTATGCAAAAACCTGGACAATCCTTTTAAAACGTAGAACTTATTGGTTAGCTACAATTTCAGATTCAAATTGGATTATCTGCACAAGGAGCTTTTGAGCACTCATGTAAGAGCCAAATTCTTTAATATTTTGATATATTAGCCCTAACTAGTGATGGGCGAATCCTAAAATACTCGGAATCGCTTGACTCTAGCGAGTCCGAGCCCGGGACTCGCTACTCGTTGCGAGTCTAGCGAGTCCAATGTTAATGAATGGGGAAGCGAGTAATAGCGAGTAGTGTGAGATTTACAAATCGCAGATGTGTCTCGGAAGCTTCAGCCTGAAGCAATCCTAGTTTTGTCATTTATTTGCATTGGACTCGTTTACTTTGCAACTGTAATCGCTGGGAAACTTGCACAGATAAGAGTCCTGTCTGCTCAGTGTGCTGGCTGCCACAGCTCCAGGGTCCTAGAGCCCGCCTGCTGCCTGATGTAGCAGTGCTGAGATTGTTCTCAGTCTGCTCATTCCCTGTGCATAGACATCTATATCTATGCACAGGGATGAGCAGAGAGGACATCGCGTTTTGGACTGCGTCGGACGGAAGAGGATTTTTTTAATTAAAGATGGAGTCTCTAATGGCTTTTTTTTTTATTTCTAATAAAAAATTTTCTCTGTGTTCTGTTTTTTTTAAAACAATTTAATAGAAATTCATGGCGGTCATGTCTAATATTGGCGTGACCGCCATAAATTTCGGGCTTAGGGCCAGCTGATAATACAAAGCTGGCTCTAACCTCTTTATTACCCAGCGTGCCACCGCCACCAGGGCCGCTGGAAGAGCGGGGTTCAGCCCCAGAGGATGGCGCTTCAATGAACGCGCCATCTTCTGGGGCGGCTGCGGGCTGCAATTTGCAGCGGGGGGTGCCCAGAAAGCTTGGGCATCCCTGCGCTGTGGATTCCAGCCCCCAGCTGCTTAGCTGTACCTGACTAGAAATAGAAATTGCGCGGAGCCCCACGCATTTTTTTTTAATTATTTAATGAAATTCTGAGATTCTGACTCTGAGACTCTGAGATTCTGAGATTCTGACTCTGACTCTCTGAGATTCTAACTCTGACTCTCTGAGACTCTGACTCTGACTCTCTGAGATTCTGACTCTGACTCTCTGAGATTCTGACTCTGGCTCTCTGAGATTCTGACTCTGACTCTCTGAGATTCTGACTCTGACTCTGAGACTCTGAGATTCTGAGACTCTGAGATTCTGAGATTCTGACTCTGACTCTCTGAGATTCTGACTCTGACTCTCTGAGATTCTGACTCTGACTCTGAGACTCTGAGATTCTGAGACTCTGAGATTCTGACTCTGACTCTCTGAGATTCTGACTCTGACTCTCTGAGATTCTGACTCTGAATCTCTGAGATTCTGACTCTGAGACTCTGAGATTCTGACTCTGACTCTGAGACTCTGAGATTCTGAGACTCTGAGATTCTGAGACTCTGACTCTCTGAGACTCTGAGACTCTGAGATTCTGACTCTGACTCTCTGAGATTCTGACTCTGACTCTCTGAGATTCTGACTCTGACTCTGAGATTCTGACTCTGACTTCTGACATTACTCTGACTCTCTGAGATTCTGACTACTTGACTCTCTGAGATTCTGACTCTGACTCTGAGACTCTGACTCTGAGACTCTGACTCTGAGACTCTGAAATTCATGAAATAATAAAAAAAAAATGCGTGGGGCTCCGCGCAATTTCTATGTCTAGCCAGGTACAGCTAAGCAGCTGGGGGCTGGAATCCGCAGCGCAGGGATGCCCAAGCTTTCTAGGCACCCCCCGCTGCAAATTGCAGCCCGCAGCCGCCCCAGAAGATGGCGCGTTCATTGAAGCGCCATCCTCTGGCGCTGAACCCCGCTCTTCCAGCGGCCCTGGTGGCGGTGGCACACTGGGTAATAAAGGGGTTAATACCAGCTTTGTTATACAAGCTGGTATTAAGCCCGAGATTCTTAATGTCAGGCCACGTTTGACCCGGCCACTAAGAATCTCCAATAAAGGGTTAAAAAAACACAGAGAAAATTTTTTATTTGAAATAAAAAAATGCCATTAGGGACTCCATCTTTAATTAAAAAAATCCTCTTCCGTCCGACGTAGTCCAAAACGCGATGTCCTCTCTGCTACATCCCCTGTGCATAGATATAGATGTCTATGCACAGGGAATGAGCAGACTGAGAACAATCTCAGCACTGCTACATCATCTCTGTGAGCAGGCAGGCTCTAGGACCCTGGAGCTGCACAGAGAAGACAGCTGGACTCGGCTCGCAATGTAACAGCAGTTACTTTGCGAGTTTCCCTGCTATCACTGGCACAGTAGCCGAGTCTAATGCAAACAATGGCAATCCTAGTTTTGTCAGCGTTTGCCAATGATTTGCATTGGACTCGTGCGAGTAAACGCTGGGAAACTCACAGAGTACCGAGTCCTGCGAGTCCCTTACTACTCGCCGTGTAACGAGTCCTAGCGAGTAGATTCGCCCATCCCTAGCCCTAACCTGTTTGTAAGTGAATTCAAACCCAGCTAAATTCAATTGCATCATTTGTATTTGGTAAGGGAAGGTATCTTGGAATTTTTGCAAGGACAACATGTAATAAATACTTTCTTTCTGGCATATGAACCAATATTTTATTTATATGGCATTGTGGCAAATCAATATGTATCAACTTATTCCCTTGGTTAAAAGTTCACCGTTTAGCCGAATGTATGTATTCAGTGGTAAAGTGAAATAATCTTGTGTACAACCAAAAAATGTACTGACATTACTAACATATACATCTGTTTCCAATAAGATTAGTCTCATTTAAATAATTCGGAAGCCAAAATGGTAACAAGGGTAACAGTTCACAATAAGAACAAGCTTAAAGGTCCTAAACAGAAAAAGGGAAAACAAATATATAGTTCTAATTCCAAGAATGAACCTTAGTCAATTAAAATTGAATGAGAAGGAGGTTGCAACGTTTACAATTAGATTATGATGTATGGAGGGCTTAAGTTCCTTTAACTTATATCAACAATTCATTTCTGTAATTATTTAATCTAAAAAAGAAATAATGATAAGTATAGAGTTCAAAACATTTAGAAGAAAAGAGAAAAACATTGCATTTCAATGTATATTTTTGAATGCTGTCGGCTGTAAGTAGAAAGTCTGGTGCTTTACAGTAGCTATTCAAACATAATTTTCATCATGATCTAACCTTCAGCAGACATGCAAAGATACACCACGCTAATAAAATTTAGGAGAAGCAGTTCACCCTCCACCATGATGAAAATCAATAGACATAGCAGAGTACGAATCAGATGAATAGCTGATTTGTGGAGAGATAATGTATAGAATGTACAAGATAATGGAAAGCAGAGGCAGTTTCACGCAATGTTATACTCCTTTTTATAAAGTATATAAAAGAGTGGTTAATACATAACAAGTGTGCAAATTAAGGCCCCTTTCACATCTAAGCCTGGGCTGTGTTTTGCTTCATTTGCGTTTCTATGTGTTTTTACAGCTAAAAACGCATCAAAACTCATGTGTTTTTGCCCCCATTGATTTTAATGGAAAGGCATGCATGTATTGGTGGGAGATTTAAAACTGGCCGTCGCTCATCTCCCGCCGCTCACTGCTATTCTGCTGGGAGATCAGCGGCGGGTGCCACTGACCTCCTGGCGGCGAGAGATAAGCAGCTGCCCCACTGGGAGATCAGTGGTGAGCGCCGCTGATCTCCCGGAGGCCTGCTGCTCACTACTATTTCACCGGGAGATCAGCGGCGTGTGCCGCTAACCTCACGGTGGCGGGAGGTGAGCAGCGGACAGCTTTAAATATCCCGCCAATATTGGGCAGAGCTCCCGGTGAAATAGCAGTGACGTGTATGCCACTTGAAGAGGAGCAGAAGAGCACTCCCTGTGCGAGTGACAGGGCCACGGTGTCTTATGGGATTCACGTACAGCGCCCAACTGGCAATTATATAGTACAGTGCTGTGCAAGTCTTTACTTCTTTTTCTTGCATTAATTTTACTATTGCTAATACGTGTTTTATCAGTTCTTGGTGTCGTTTTCCTTTTTCTTCCACATTTCCCTTTTCATTTTGGAGAAAAAGATCCAGTTTCATTTTGTGTGCGAATTATTCTGGAAACAGTAGACTTTCCAATACCAACGGTGGAAGCGATTTCTCTTACAGTCAGACTTGTATGTTCATTAAGAGTAATAAAACTAGACCTCTCCCGTGGAGTAACATCCATTTTTACAGGCACGAATCACACTGAGAGAAAAAGTACACTAAACCACTCCTCACAGAAACAAGCTGTCAACTGAAGCTGACATTTTCTGACTAAAACCAGCAAACCACATTTGTTACTCAAGGTTGTACACTCACACCTGTTCAAAGCAATTAAAACTGGTTTGAATCACTGACTGGTAACCCCAACTTTGATTTTACTTAAAAAATGCTTTGTCCCAATTCATTTGCACAGCACTGTATATATGAGTAAGCCAAACTCATTCTGGGAAAGCATCTTGTGTACAGATGAGACCAATGTAGAACTTTTTGGTAATGCCCATCATTCTACTGTTTATAAAAAAAAATTATGATGCATAAAAAGAAAAGTTCACAATACCTATAGTCAAATATAGTGGAGGTTTACATATGTTTTGGAGTTGTTTGGCTGCCTCTGGCACTGGATGCCTTGACTGTGTGCAATGGTGCAGAAGTAAGTATGCGGTTGTCTGGTAGTGCGCACAAATCCAGCATCCACGCACAGATTATCCTTTTGGTAGTACTTCTTTATTTAACAAATGTGGCTCTCACAACATGTTTCGGAGGGTCAGCACCTGCATCAGGTGAAAGCCGACATTTTTGTGGCTACACCTGCTGAAGTGCGGACGCCCGAATCGTTGAGTGTCGGCTCATTGAGACATCATGATGATACATTGGAATGGATATTAGCAGTTGCAAGAGGGAATTGAGGGTTATGTCAGCAAGCATGTACAACTGAGCTATTTGTTTTTGATCCCTTGAAGATATACTTTGACCAGTGAAACAAATATGTTGGGGACAATGTGCATTTAATACTTTGTTATATTTTCAGTGTTTCATTTTGGGAGACAGAATTCAATGGGACAAATCCAATTTTAAAAGATGTAGTCCCCCTTTCAAAATAAAATAAAAAACACATATTCACTTTTTCAAACAGGTGCCATTCCAGCAGTGTCAGTACTGGGTCTGCTGGGGTTCAATGTGATTTTATGTCATCAGAGCTCTGTAACAGATCAGCTTCTGCTATTGGGCTTCTGTGCTCCGACTTTCTTTTCATCAATGTCGAATAGGCGGAAGAAGTGAAATTTCAGAAATCCAATAGCAATCATAGATTGGCTGCAGGCCTTACGTGGCATAAAATGCCACACAAACACTGGTGCTGATATTGCTGGAATGGGTCCAGTGCAGAAAGATGACAATATGTTATCATCTTTTATTTTACATGGGAGACTAATTCATGTAAAAAGGGGTTGTCCAGGTAGTGGAAAATCTCTTTAAAGTCAACTTTTTGTTTAAATTTAAAAGAGAATAAAGTTTATTCTAATATTTACATACACAGGCAATCAAAATTAGAGAACAAAGTGTGATCACTAGAGATGGGCGAATCTACTCGCTAGGACTCGCTACTCGGCGAGTAGTAAGGGACTCGCAGGACTCGGTACTCTGCGAGTTTCCCAGCGCTTACTCACACGAGTCCAAATCAAATCAATGGCAATCCTAGTTTTGTCAGAGACGCTGACAAAACTAGGATTGCCATTGTCTTGCATTGGACTCGCTACTGTGCCAGTGATAGCAGGGAAACTCGCAGAGTAAGAGCTGTCTGCTCTGTGCAGCTCCAGGGTCCTAGAGCCCGCCTGCTGCTTGATGTAGCAGAGCTGAGATTGTGCTCAGTCTGCTCATTCCCTGTGCATAGACATCTATATCTATGCACAGGGGATGTAGCAGAGAGGACATCGCGTTTTGGACTACGTCAGACGGAAGAGGATTTTTTTAATTAAAGATGGAGTCCCTAATGGCTTTTTTTTTTTTTTTTTATTTCTAATAAAAAATTTTCTCTGTGTTGTGTTTTTTTAACCCTTTATTGGAGATTCTTAGTGGCCGGGTCAAACCTGGCCTGACATTAAGAATCCCGGGCTTAATACCAGCTTGTATAACAAAGGTGGTATTAACCCCTTTATTACCCAGCGTGCCACCGCCACCAGGGCCGCTGGAAGAGCGGGGTTCAGCGCCAGAGGATGGCGCTTCAATGAACGCGCCATCTTCTGGGGCGGCTGCGGGCTGCAATTTGCAGCGGGGAGTGCCCAGAAAGCTTGGGCCTCCCTGCGCTGCGGATTCCAGCCCCCAGCTGCTTAGCTGTACCTGCCTAGACATAGAAATTGCGCGGAGCCCCACGCATTTTTTTTTTATTATTTCATGAAATAATTAAAAAAAAAGGGCTCCCATATATTCTTGTGTCTGGCCAGGTACAAATAGGCACCTGGGGGTTGGGGGCAGCCCGTCGCTGCCTGCTGGATCCGGCTGGTTCCAGAAATACGGCGAAGCCCACGTCAAATTTTTTTCTGACAAATCCATAAAGCAATGTAAATAAAAGGGACTGCATCTTTATTAACCCCTGGACCATGGGCGAGGGGTTAATAAAGATGCAGTCCATTTTTTAGGATTGTTTTGTTGATTTTTCAGAAAAAAATGACGTAGGCTTCGCCGTATTTCTGGAACCAGCCGGATCCAGCAGGCAGCGATGGGCTGCTCCCAACCGCCAGGTGCCTATTTGTACCTGGCCGGACACAAGCATATAGGCTAGCCCTCTTTTTTATTATTTCATGAATTTCATGAAATAATAAAAAAAAAATGCGTGGGGTTCCGCGCAATTTCTATGTCTAGCCAGGTACAGCTAAGCAGCTGGGGCTGGAATCCGCAGCGCAGGGAGGCCCAAGCTTTTGGGCACCCCCCGCTGCAAATTGCAGCCCGCAGCCGCCCCAGAAGATGGCGCGTTCATTGAAACGCCACCCTCTGGCGCTGAACCCCGCTCTTCCAGCAGCCCTGAGGTGGTGGCACGCTGGGTAATAAAGGGGTTAATACCAGCTTTGTTATACAAGCTGGTATTAAGCCCGAGATTCTTAATGTCAGGCCAGGTTTGACCCGGCCACTAAGAATCTCCAATAAAGGGTTAAAAAAAACACAACACAGAGAACATTTTTTATTAGAAATAAAAAAAAAAAGCCATTAGGGACTCCATCTTTAATTAAAAAAATCCTCTTCCGTCCGACGTAGTCCAAAACGCGATGTCCTCTCTGCTACATCCCCTGTGCATAGATATAGATGTCTATGCACAGGGAATGAGCAGACTGAGAACAATCTCAGCTCTGCTACCTCAGGCAGCAGGCAGGCTCTAGGACTCTGGAGCTGCACAGAGCAGACAGCTCTTACTCTGCGAGTTTCCCTGCTATCACTGGCACAGTAGTGAGTCCAATGCAAGACAATGGCAATCCTAGTTTTGTGAGCGTCTCTGACAAAACTAGGATTGCCATTGATTTGCATTGGACTCGTGCAAGTAAACGCTGGGAAGCTTGCAGAGTACCGAGTCCTAGCAGATAGAGCCTGAAGCTTCCGAGACACATCTGCAATTTGTAAATCGCACATTACTCGCTATTACTCGCTTCCCCATTCATTAACATTGGACTCGCTAGACTCGCAACGAGTAGCGAGTCCCGGGCTCGGACTCGCTAGAGTCAAGCGATTCCGAGTAATTTAGGACTCGCCCATCACTAGTGATCACTTGATTATTTTAGACAAAATGTAATCTACATTGATCAACATTTGAAGGATTTTGTGAAAGGGGAACACCATTCCATTAGAACAGGGTTTTCCAAAAAACCAAAGTTTATCAACTTAAAACATGATCTATTTTACACAAAACATGATGATCATCATAATTACAGAACAGCAATGACTGTAGCACAGAGAAAGATTAAACTAAATGTTGTGAAGGTTACAACTGTCACCAATCAGTAGGAAGAGTGCAGGCCTTTGCTTTGTACAGGCCTTTGTTTGCTTGCACATCTGGGCTACAAAACATCTGTAACGCCGGTGTATGTGTACCTTGTTTTGCCGGCATTACTGTGCCTTCCTGTGCTCTACCTAATGCTCCTCCCCCCCTATTCTGCAGTATGTTACCTGTTTGGATTCTGCTCAGTTTCCTGCTCTGCTGCATAGCCGTCCATGTGTTATAGAGGCATTGCTCCGCTGGACAACCACCCATGTGTGTGGATCTTGGCTGCTGCTGTGGAAGCTATCTGTGGGTTGTGAGGTCCTCTGCAGTTGGTGCATGACTTTCCATGTGTGTCCAGGCTTGCAGCCACTGCCAAGTGCCCTGGACCAGTTCCTGTGTTTGCAGTGCTGTACTGTTTCAGACTGTGCTTAGGGTGCGCCTGGCAACATCTTCCCCGCTTTTATTAGGTGGAATGTGTGAGCTTGAATTGCGGTCCCCAGCCTATAGCTTAGGGTCAGCACCTATTTAAAGTTCCTCTTTCCTGTTGGGTGTCGCCGAAGCTGCTCATTAGGTTCCTGATCCTAACCCTGTGTGTTTGGTCTAGTCATGCTGTTCCTGGTCTGCCTTGTCTACAGCTCCTTTTCTGCCTGCAATCAGTTCTGGGAAAGGTGATGCTTTGTCCTTGGATCCGTCTTGCCTATGTGTTGGTTCCAATGTCCTTGCCCCTGAATGTGGATTCCTGCCGTGTGAGATTCCTGAAACCTTCTGTGTCTTGATCCATGGACCCAGTGTCTGCGAGTTTCCTATAATCTGTGAATAAACCCATGTTTGTCTTTTGAAGATGGAGTCTGATGTTCCTGTTGAGCATCTACTATGCTGTGCTCATGCCACTATGCGGTGCTAGCTCTGTCCAGCTCCTGTCCCCTCCTGCGGTGCATTTGTTTCTCAGCTCCGGTCCTTGCTGGGTGTGCTTGCATTGTTCTGTTGTACTCGCAATACGTGACTTCGGTCTGCTCCTGTAGCACCCATGTCATGCAGTTCTGGTCCAATCCTGTGGTGTTTGCACCAGATTGCTTGAGTTCCTTTCCAGATCGTGTTTAGAGGCTGATGACTGCTACCTGGTGCCCGGAGCTCGTGTCCGAGATGGCCCCCAGGTCTTGCCTGGTATCCAAGATGGCCTTGAGGGCCGCCAGGTGTCCTGGGATCCTGCGGTGTTTGCACCAGCATGTTTGAGTTCCTTTTCAGGTTGTGTCCTTAATGTCTTGCTTGGGGTCCTTGATGTCTTGCCTGGAGTCCTTGATGTGTCCTGCCTTGATGTGTCCTGCCCTGCATCGAGTCTGATGTTCCGTGTCCTGCCTGGTGTCCTTGATGTCGTGTCTCATGTCCTTTATGTCCGATGTGCCCAATGTGTCCTGCCTTCAGTCGTGTCTGATGTTCCGAGTCCTGATGTCTTGCCTGAGTCCAGATGTGAAGTCCTTGGTCCTGGTGGTCCAGTCTGTGTTCTCACAGTCAGTCCTACTATTGTTTCTGCATGGGTTCCTTCTCCATGTTTTTGGGCAGTCTCCAGCCTTGTGTTTTGGTGACGGCTCTGCCTGAGGTTCCTGGATCTGACTAGCCGATGTCCTGGATCTGTGCTGTCCATGTTCTGCCTGTGTCCCGATGTCTGGCCTATTCCCTGGGTCAATCCTGTGATGACGTCTGACCGAGGTCGGTGTCTGATGTTCTCCTGCTGTGCCAGTGCTACGCCTGAGAGCTTTTCCTAATATGCCCGTGCTAGACGACCCTGGACTGCATCAACCCCTGATACCACCTGCCAATGCATCACCTGACATCTGTGATGTTCGCTTTGCTTGATATACGGAATCTGGAACTTGGCTTCATGTCTTGTCTTGTTACCTTGCACTGTGCTTTTGTTTAGTAAACTTTGTTCTCTATACCTGAAGTGTGCGGTGTCCTGCATGTTACCACCTTTCCAACATGCTCAGCTGCCACTGACTCCGGTTGCTACCCTTCCCTAGTCTGGGCAGGCCCAGGTTCCCCCTGTGGTCAGGTGGGTCCACAAACATCTACCACCTGGGACACACACCTCAGGTCGCCGTGGCCTGACGGCGTGGGAGCATAAGCAAGATAAGCCATCACGTTCCACTGTAACAACATCACTAGTCTGTCATACTTCTTTGATGTTATTTTGGTCTACTCTTCTTCCAGTCTCGTCTACAGTTCAGTGACTGTTGTGGGTTTCTTGTCCAGAACTTTGTCACCAAGGATTTTCCAGAGGTTTTCTATTGGGTTTACATCAGGACTCTGGGCTGGCCATTATATTGTTTCAATGTTTTCTGTTGCAAGGAACTGCTTTACCCATTTTGCTGTATGAAAGGAGGCATTGTCCTGCATGAATATTGCTGGCTGATTGAGTGCTTAATGCAAATAAGGAACCACATGTTGTTAAAGAAAGTTCTGATACACACTTGCATTAACCTAGCCATGTTGCTATATGAGAGCTCCAACCCCTGCAGCAGAAAACATTCCATAAACCATGACACTTCGTCCAACACCTTTCACTGTTTTCCATCAGACCCAAATAAATTAAACTCTCTTTGATCACTAAAATGAATTGTAGACCACTTCTCCTCTGTCCATACAACATGCTCCTCACAAAAGATAAGTCTAGTCTCTTGATTAATTCTGCTAATGAGAGGTTTGGATGCTGCAGAGTGGGCTTTCAGTCCAATTTCTCTTAAACATTGTATGACGAGACAGACCCTTACCCTGTTCAGTGATGAACTGGAGAGCTACTCCAGCTGAAGTATTGAAATGATTACCCATGGAGATTCTCCACATTGTCCTGTACTCTTGCATTTGTCTTTCGAGGGCATCCAGCCTTCTTGGGGGACTTGAAAGAGTTTGTGATGTTGTAAAGATGCAATATGCGAGAAATCACAGACTTGGAACAACCAACTTCAGTTGGTATGGCTGATAGTGTGGCCCCTTTGGCCTTCAGCTTGACTACCTGCAGCGGTGGATTTTAGTTGCTTTGGTACAGCACAAAATGTTTGCAAAGTGAGTGCAAACTGGAAAATTAGGCTGTCAGTTAAATAAGGCTTGGCAGATAATTAAGGAAATTAGCACCAGGTGCAAGATTAACACCAATAATTTGCAGGCATCTGGAAGTGTTCTCTAATTTTGATCAGTGTTTTTTTTTTATTTATCTCATTTACATTTTTATTCTGTGCTTTAGAATATATTAAATTTATGAAATAAGCTTAACATACTGCTATTTTACTTATGTTAGGATATTTTCACATAGAACAACACAATGACCTTAACATTAAGGGAATTGTAAGATGTTCTGTCATTTTGATTGCCACTACATTATTGATATGTACCCAATGCCTATTAAAAAGTGAGTGCAACTACTGCTTTGTTATACTATTTATCACTAAGTAGTAAACCAAATAATCCAGATCATTGAAGAAACTCACACCATGTTTATTTGCTGTCAGGTTCTGCCCGGTGTTTTGCAGGATGCAGTGGACAGAACCTGACAGCCCTGGACAAAACAGAAACAGAGGGCAAATATGCCCTCCAATCCTATTTTCTGCCGGAATCCTCCCTGCGCGCGGCTGCCGCTGTCCAAGTGCTCACATTTCAGCAGGGGAGCTCTCCACATGCTAAAATTTCAGCCGGCAGCTCTTTTAGCTGCTCTGTCCAGGAGCTGAATGAGCACGGCTTGAATTTCATTTAGCACCCGGTGTCCTGGAACCGGTCAGATATTTTGATGGATCCGGGGCGATCTGGTGCCCATAGACTCCCATATTATGGGGCGCCGGATCCAGGAGGATCTGGTGGGATCCGGTTTTGATAAATTTTTGCCCGGACACAAAAATTGTTGCAAGCTCCGATTTTGTGTCCAGGGCAAAAAATGAAATTCCCCGGATCCAGCCGGACAGACAGCAAAATGTTGGCAAATAGCTGCCATTCGCGCTATAGGGATATAATAGGGGCCAAATTGGATCTAGGGCTGTCCAGTTCACACCGGACAGCGCCAGATCCCAAAAATCGTCGTGTAAAGCCAGCCTAAGGACTGAATATTAACTCGTTAATTTAGTGATATCTAGCTTATCGACATTAACAACCATAAATTGAATGGAAGATATTCCTGGCTGAGCTATGATACTCCACATTGGATTGTATAAAACCCTAAATAAATCCTTGTAATTTATATATTCTGAAAACATTAAAACCAATGGCGGATGATGCTGGAATTTTGTTTTTGATAGTGTGTGTCATGAGCTCAGGTTTTTTTTTTCTTTCTACCATTTAAACTGTCTTCTTTTATTTCTTGTAGAATGGTTCTGCCAAGAATAACATTGCAGAAAATACAGAACATTGTTTTAGAATATGTTTATTTTTTAGAAGCAGTGGGATTAATGAATTCATTTAACCTGTATCCAGGAAAATGTTTAGCTCCAGCTTGCGTAACTAAACACTTCTTACTTTAGTATGTTATCAACTATGACATGTTTTGGATCTGAAAATGCACATGGTCACCAAACATAATTGTGAGATTGGCTTCTTCTCCCAATTTTGGATATACGGGAACAGCAAAGTACATATTTAGCCTTGTCTTCAAGCAACCTTCTCATTGTCAGAACCCCTTAAAAGCAGTTCTTTTTCTTGAGACTGCACACGATTAGTGTTGACTTCTTCACCAAGTCTTTTTTTTTTTTCATTTTTCAACGCCAAAGAATCCCGTTAAACATTTGCTTGTTGGACCTTTCTCCACAGACAGGATTCATTAGCTTAACAATGCACAGATGTACCCAAGACAGGTTGTGTCACAAAAGAACGCTCTGGCGGAAGGTTTATAAAAAAGTAAAAAAGCGCAAAAAAAACCCCACACACAATTTAGTTTTACAAGTCTATGGCAAACCAGTGTCATTCCTTGAGAAAGGCATGCAAGGAGTAATTCAATACATCAGGCTCAAATTAGCTGTAAACTTGGCTGCACCTATACTTCTCTCAAACACAGCTAAGAAGGAAAAAATACAAGGATGTCAAGAAATCAGTCACCTGCATTTTGCATTGTTCCTACATTAAATCTGAAAAGTTCAGCAGAAAAGCTAGACTTGAAATATCTACAGGTGTCTACTCATTTTGTATTTTCTTACATGTAGATATGAAAACACATGTAAGTAGAAATTACCGTTAATTTTTTTTTTACATAAAAAAACTTAAGATGAAACTATGGTGATTGAATGTCAATTTGAATATTATGCTATAGTATATTTTATTATTATTTATTTACATGCTAAGTAGTTTTAAGGAAACTCTTTTAGCATAACTTGGTTTTTGTTATGAACATTGTTTAGTGCAAAATTGATTACCGTATACACATGTGGTCAAAGTTGTTGGTACCCCTCGTTTAATGAAAGAAAAACCCACATTGTTCACAGAATAACTGGAATCTGAGAAAAGTAATAATAAATAAAACATCAATGAAAATGAACAAATGACAAGTCAGACATTGCTTTTCAACCCTGCTTCCACAGAATTTAAAAAAAAATTAAACTCATGAAATAGGCCTGGACAGAAATGATGGTACCCTTAACGTAATATTTTGTTCCACAACCTTTTGAGGAAATCACTGCAATCAAACAATCCCTGTAACTGTCAATGAGACTTCTGCACCTCTTGACAGGTATTTTGGCCCACTCCTCAAGAGCAAACTACTCCAGTTGTCTCGTGTTTGAAGGTTGCCTTTTCCAGATGGCATGTTTCAGCTCTTTGCAAAGATGCTCAATAGGATTTAGGTCAGTGCTCATAGAAGGCCACTTTAGAATAGTCCAATGTTTATCTTTTACTCATTCTTGGTTGTTTTTAGCTGTGTGTTTTGGGTCAATATCCTGTTGCAAGACCCATTACCTGTGACTTCTGACCAAACTTTCTGATACCGGGTAGCACATTTCACTCAAGAATACCTTGATAAGGCCCTGTTACACGCTACAATATTGTTAACAATATCATTGCAACGTCACCAGTTTTGTGACGTTGCAGCGATGTCGAAACGACATTGTTGCGTGTGACACGTATCAACGACCAACGATAAGTTCGTTGATCATGGAAGAATGGCCAGGACCATTATGTTATCATTGGTCTCCCACTGGGTGGCTAGCATCGGCGTGTCTGACAGCAGGAGACCAACGATCTGGGAGGCTGGTAACCATGGTAAATGTCGGGTAGCTAAGCACAGCGCTGTGCTTAGTTACCCGATGTTTACCCTGGATACCAGCATTCTCGCTGGTCGCTGATCGCTGGTGAGTCTGCCTGTTTGACAGCTCACCAGTGATCAGCTAATGATGTCCCAGTGACCTGATCATTCGTTGGATCGCTGGGACATCATACTGTGTAACGGGGCCTCTAGTCTTGAGATTTAATTTTACCCTGCACAGATTCAAGACACCCTGTGCCAGATGCAGCAACGCAGCCCAAGAACATAACAGAGCCTCCTCCATGTTTCACAGTAGGGACAGTGTTCTTTTCTTGATAAGCTTTATTTTTCCGTCTGTGAACATAGAGCTGATGTGCCTTGCCAAAAAGCTCCATTTTTGTTTCATCTGTCCCTAGGACATTCTCCCAGAAGCTTTGCAGCTTGTCAACATGTAGTTTGGCAAATTTCAGTTTGGCTTTTTTATGATTTTTGTCAAAAATGGTATCCTATTTAGTCATCTCCCATGAAGTCCACTTTGGCTCAAACAACGATGGATGGTGCGATCTGACACTGATGTTCCTTAAGCTTGAAGATCACCTTTAATTTCTTTAGAAGTTTTTCTTGGCCCTTATGTTACCATTTGTATTATCCGTCTCTTTGTTTTATCATCAATGTTCCTACTGCAGCCACTTCCAGGGAGGTTGGATACAGTCTCATGGATTTAAAATTTTTGAATAATATGTGCAACTGTAGTCACAGTTTATCCATTATAAATTCATGCTAAAAACCTACAACTCCGCCCTTCACCTTGCTAAACAAACCTACTTCACCACAATGATCTCCTCACTATCCAACAATCCAAAAAAACTCTTTGACACCTTTCACTCGCTCCTCAGTCCTGAAGTGCAGGCCCCCATCACTGACCTCTGTGCTGATGATCTGGACTCTTACTTTATGGAGAAAACAGACAACATCCACTTGGAAATCAACTCCCAGCCTCCAAGCGCTGACACTCCCATTCTTCCCCACATCTCCTCCAGCTCAATCTCCACATTTGACCCAGTTAACAGAAGAAGAAGTTGCCAGGCTCCTCTCTTCCTCTCGTCCCACTACATGCACCACTGACCCCATCCCCTCACACCTACTCCAGGCTCCGCGTCCGGTCGTCATCAGTCACCTTACCAAAATCTTCAACCTCTCCCTCTCTTCTGGCATCTTCCCCTCCTCCTTCAAACACTCAATCATTACTCCATTATTAAAGAAAGCTTCTCTTGACCCATCCTGCACAAATAACTACAGACCAGTCTCCAGCTCCCCTTCATCTCTAAACTCCTGGAGCGCCTGGTCTACTCCCGCCTCACCCGTCACCTCTCCGCCCACTCTCTTCTAGATCCATTACAGTCTGGCTTCTGCCCCCTTCACTCTACAGAAACTGCACTCATCAAAGTGACCAATGACCTACTGACAGCCAAACGTAATGGTGACCACTCTCTGCTTATTTTTCTTGATCTCTCTGCAGCTTTTGACACTGTTGACCACCATCTCCTACTCTCTATGTTTCACTCCATTGGTATAAAGGACACCGCTCTCTCCTGGATCTCTTCCTATCTTTCTGACCGCTATTTCAGTGTATCATTTGCTGGCTCTACTTCTCCCCCTCTTCCTCTCACTATTGGGGTCCCTCAGGCTTCAATCCTTGGACCTCTTCTCTTCTCTCTCTACATAGCCCCGATTGGACACCCCATCAGCAGATTTGGCTTCCAGTACCATCTCTATGTTGACTACACACAATTATATGACTCACCCAGGGCTGGGTACTCAACTCTCTGGTGGGCAGTCTGGGATGTCACGGGTTTTCTTGCAAAAACGTATAAACCAAAAGGCCCTGTTTTTTGTCACGGCACTTGCTATTTATAATTTTTACAGCAGAGCGCCTTTTGTGTGACACTTATACGGTTTTTTGCATTTGTTTATTCATGTCACGGTGGCTGCCTAAGGCTGTGACCCTAGTGGTCAATGGGTTAAATAAAGAAAATAAAGTATATATAAGTTAGTGATGCCACCTGCAGTACCTGGTGATGCTCACCAACGCTGCTACAGTCCTCCAGTGGTCGATGGTATCGCGGCAATAATGGTGTAGTCCTCCGCAGGCAGGACTGGACCGGCGGGCAGCGTTTCTGTGAAGGGAAGCTGTTCATGCAGGGAAAAGATGCAGCAGAGTCAACAAGTCACTTCACCGGGTACTTTACTGGAATTTTTGCAAAGTCATCACGGTTCAGTAAGATGTTACTGCGACAAATGCTACGGGTGCTGCAAGTGGAATTTCTGGTTGGTAGATGGATCCCTCACTGTGTGCCATTCCTATTCTTTCTTTTCCTTGCCTCCCAGTGGCGGTGAAGTCTGATCTCATGAAGACTAATCTGACCTCCTGCTGTTTCTTGTCTCCTCTCCCTTGTACCCGTCGGGTGAATCTTCCTGTGCTTACCGTGGCCCTTTAGACACTGTAACTCTTTGCACAGCAGTTAGCCAGCATTCTGACCCCCTTCTTTCTGGGCTCTTTGGGAGTCAGGGTCGTATCTGAAGATAACCCTGGTCATCGGATTTCTGTGAGCCTTATCGGAACTCACAGGTGCGGGCTCCGGTACCCGGTTTCTTTACTGGGGCAAACTCTCTGGTTACTTCTTGCTCCCCACGTTGAGTGAGCTCATGTTCAAGCTACTTTCTCCTTTCTCCCTTTTCTGGGATCTCTTCTTGCTTTCCTGGGTCCCTCAGCCGAGGAGACCCTCCTTTCTCCCTCCAGGCAGACTACCTCGTTCTTTCCTACTCGACTCTCACTGTTCTACTCCACTACTACAACTGCTCTTCTTTCCTCAGGCTCCCTGCCTGGGACTCCTCTAACTAGTTCCCATGGAGGTCACTATATACCCTCCCGGGTCCCTCCCACCTGCTGACTAGTGTGGGGTGTCAGTTCTAGGGTTCCATTTACTGGCCGTAGTTCCACTTGCAGTGGAGGGACTACACCGCTTTTATGGGTGCAGTACCCCTTTTGTGGCACCTAAATAGTGGGACGCCACATACCGTATATACTCGTGTATAAGCCGAGTTTTTCAGCCCAAAATTTGGGCTGAAAAGTCTACCCCTCGGCTTATACACGGGTCATATACGGTACATGGTAGGTGGGGGCTGTGTCCCGGGGCTGTGGAGGCTGCAGGAGGCGGGGGGAGGCTGCTGTATGAGCGGCCCCGTCACGTGGGGCCGCTCATTAAATATGCACTGCTTCCCCCTGTCAATCAGCGCAGGGGGAAGCAGTGCATATAGCCCCCAAATGCTGGCACTGTCCCCCCTTGTAAGGGCCCCCCCCCAGGGCGCTTATATTACCATTCCGGTCTTCTGATCCGCGCCGCTCCTCGGTGCTCCTCGCTGCTCCGTCCGTCCGTCCTCCTACATCCGGGACCTCCGGCCGTCGCAGGCATATGACGTCATCGCGCGACGGCTGGGGATCCCGGATGTAGGAGGACGGACGGAGCAGCGAGGAGCACCGAGGAGCGGCACGGATCAGAAGACCGGAATGGTAAGAGAAGCGGGGGGGGGCCCTTGCCAGCGAGTGCCAGCATTTGGGGGCTGTGGATACCCCCTGGGGGCTGCTGGGTACCCCCAGGGGGCTGATGGGTACCCCCAGGGGGCTGATGGGGACCCCCAGGGGGCTGCTGTATAAACCCCCTGGGGGCTGCTGGGTACCCCCAGGGGGCTGCTGTATAAACCCCCTGGGGGCTGCTGGGTACCCCCAGGGGGCTGCTGTATAAACCCCCTGGGGGCTGCTGGGGACCCCCAGGGGGCTGCTGTATAAACCCCCTGGGGGCTGCTGGGGACCCCCAGGGGGCTGCTGTATAAACCCCCTGGGGGCTGTTGGGTACCCCCAGGGGGCTGCTGGGGACCCCCAGGGGGCTGCTGTATAAACCCCCTGGGGGCTGTTGGGTACCCCCAGGGGGCTGCTGGGGACCCCCAGGGGCTGCTGTATAAACCCCCTGGGGGCTGCTGGGTACCCCCAGGGGGCTGCTGTATAAACCCCCTGGGGGCTGCTGGGTACCCCCAGGGGGCTGCTGGGTACCCCCTGGGGGCTGCTATATGTACCCCTGGGGGCCTGCTGTATACCACTAGGGCTGCTGTATACTACCACTGGGGCTGCAATACCACTGGGGCTGCTGTATATAGGGGCTGCTGTATACACCACTGGGGCTGCAATACCACTGGGGCTGCAATACCACTGGGGCTGCAATACCACTGGGGCTGCTGTATATAGGGGCTGCTGTATACACCACTGGGGCTGCTGTATATAGGGGCTGCAATACCACTGGGGCTGCTGTATACACCACTGGGGCTGCTGTATATAGGGGCTGCAATACCACTGGGGGCTGCTGTATATACCACTGGGGGCTGCTGCATATACCACTGTGGCTGCTGTATATACCACTGGGAGCTGCTGTATATACCACTGGGGGCTGCTGTATATCATACTGCTGGGGCCTGTATACCACTGCTGGGGGCTGTAAACCTGTGCTGGGGTCCACCCTCGGCTTATACGCGAGTCAATAGATTTTCCCAGGTTTTGGGGGCAAAAGTAGGGGAGTCGGCTTATACACGGGTCGGCTTATACACGAGTATATACGGTATACACTTCAGCTCCTAACCTTACCCCTGCGGTGTTAAAGAACACCATGACTGTCTAGCTGCTGTTTCCAACATCATGTCGGCTCTCAATTAAAAACTCAACCTTTCCAAAACTGAACTTCTTTTGCTCCCGTCCTCCACTAATCTCCCTAAATCTGACATCTCTCTCTCAGTGTGAGGTACCACGATAACGCCTAGGCAGCAGGCTCGCTGTCTGGGTGTCACGTTTGACACAGATCTCTCCTTCACCTCCTATATACAATCTCTCATCTGTTCTTGTCACTTACACCTGAAGAACATCTCTAGAGTCCACCCCTTTCTCACCATGGAAACAACTAAAACCCTTACCATGGCCCTAATCCACTCCCGCCTTGATTATTGCAATTCTCTATTAATTGGCCCCCCTCTCTAAACTTTCCCCTCTACAGTCCATCCATAATGCAGCAGCCAGGATCACCTACCTGGCCAATCGTTATTTAGTTGCCTCCGCTCTGTGCCAGTCATTGCATTGGTTGCCTATACACTGCAGGATACAGTTCAAATTGCTTGTTCTCACCCACAAAGCTCTTCACAATGCAGCACCCCCCTACATCTCCTCCCTCATCTCTGTCTATCACCCTACCCGTTCTCTAAGTTCTACAAATGACCTTCCACTAACTGCACTAATCTGATCCTCCCACTCCCAGCTCTAAGACTTCTCCCAAGCTGCACCAATTCTCTGGAATGCTCTACCCCAAGAAATCAGGACCATCCACAACTTACATAGCTTCAGACGCTCACTAAAAACACATCTTTTCAAGGTAGCCTATCGTGCTCCCTAACAAAATTCCTTTGTACTGTACATAGCCCATTCACTATCTCTCGACATAACTCTTTTTCAAACTCCACCCAAAAGGTCTACACAGATTGTCTGGTGACCAGTTATGTAACTTTATTTCTATCCCCCATTTCCTCAAGATGCTTGGACCATCAGTGTAATAAGCCCTTGTACTTTGTGTAACCCCCATCCCGTTGTAGATTGTAAGCTCTTTTGAGCAGGGTCACCTTTATTTTTTGCTTTATCTATTGTATTGTATTTTTTGCATTGATTTTATGCTTATTGTATTGTTTCCTATTATTGTACTGTATTATTTCTCTACTGGAATTACTGTATTATATTGTGTATTTTCTTACTGTATTATACTGTGTATTTTTGTCTATTACCCACTGTATTGTAAAGCTCTGCAAAATATGTTGGCGCTATATAAATAAAGATTTATCATTATTATATTACAGGAACATCAAGCTGCTTGAAGATGTTCTTATAACCTTTACCTTTACCATGCTTGTCTATAATTTTCGTTCTAATCTCCTGAGACAACTCATTCCTTCGCATCCTCTAGTCCATGTTGAGTGTGATACACAGCATGTCTCCAAACAGCACAGTGAGTATCTGTAGCTCTGTATACAGGCCCACTGACTGATAACAAGATTGTAGATAGCTTTGATGCTAATTAGTGGACACACCTTGATTTAACATGTCCATTTTGTAAGGCTGGTTTCACACTGTGGTCAGATCAGGTCAGATCAGGTCAGATCAGGTCAGATCAGGTCAGGTTTTGTGTGCCAAAACCAGGAGTGACTCCAAAACCTAGAAGAGGTGTCAATATTTCAATTATACTTTTTCTCTGCAAGTTCCTGTCCTGGTTTTGGCACACAAAACATGACCTGATCTGACCTGACCTGACCACAGTGTGAATCCAGCCTAACATTATTTTCAGGGGTGCCATCATTTCTGTCCAGGCTTTTTTCATGAGTTTAATTTTTTTTTTTAATTCTGTGGAAGCAGGGTTGAAAAGCAATGTCTGACCTTCATTTGTTTATTTTCATAGATTTTTTATTTATTATTACTTTGTCAGACTCAAGTTTTTTCTGTGACTGTTGTGAGTTTTTCTTTCATTAAATGAGGGGTACCAACAATTTTGACCACATGTGTATTTACTCTTCATATAAAAGTGTGCATATGAGGAGGTAAGTAAAAATATGGATGTTGTTCATGAGGCTAGGGTCACACATAAGCCCTTGGTACGTTTTTGGCATCAGTTTTTGCTTTTTTTTTTCTAAGTACAAAAACTAATGCAAAAACGGATTATATGTAATAAATACCCTATCTGTTTTTTTCTGCACCCTAAAACGTTCCTAGGAGGTTTTTTAAACCCAAAAACATTGGTAGCAACGTTTGTGGGTGCAGTAAAAAAACGGATCCGTTTTTTAGAGCATTGTTTATGTAAAAAAATGGCAAAGTCCCAAAAAACGTTCAGGGGAACAGGAGGCACAAAAAGCAGCCTAGGAAAAACGGATTTGGCATATAAAACCCTTCCAAAAACGGATTGCTATGTGTGGCCGTAGCATGAGGCTGATAGAATATACATAGATTTTGCAAAAATATTTCATATAATACCACACAATAACTATGAAAAAAGCCTGCAAATACAGTGCCTAGGGTGCACTATAACCATATGTGTAGTGATGAGCGAGTACTGTAATATTCATAATTGCTATACTTGTTATGAGTACTTTCTAATAACCGTGTATTTGTTCCAAATAGCGAGTACAATGTAAGTCAATAGGAAACGTGAGTAATTTTCTTCTGGACCCAACAAAGGGGTCTGGGGACCTGAGGAAAAGGCTGAAATGGGTGGGAAAGTGATGAAACAGAATGGGAAAAGGCTGGAGAATATGCCTGCTTGCATTTCTGACTCACATATGGTTTTTGGGAATAGCTTTGTCGCAGGATTATGCCACTGTTAAGGCCACGTTACACACACAGATATCTGTTGAGATATTAGTCACAGATCTCTGGTTGCAGTGAAATCCTGGACACATCGCTCCATTTTGTGGCTGTGTACAAATGTAACAATGTGTCCATGATTTCACTGCAACCAGAGATCTGTGACCAATATATCTGTGTGTCTAACGTGGCCTTTACAGATACACAAGAACAATTACTAAACCAAACCTAAATCACATGTATTAGGCCAAAAACGTTCAGTAACAGTTTTTCCTGTATAATCACTTGTATACAAGGCTAAATAAACCAGAGAAACAAAAAAAAAATTGCTTTGAGCGTTTGTTCACACGTACTGTTGTGGCTTTTTATCGCCTTTTACAATTGGGATGGCCCTGACTTGTACATTTTGTCGGTCCCTCTGTCATACATCATTTTTCGTTAGTTATTCCCCAGCATTTTACAAGACCAGCTACAATGTACAAGTAGGTATGTTGATCTTTGACCTCAGAGGCCTCAGGTGGTCCTGTAACATACGTTTTGGAGGGAAAGCTCTTATTTAGACATTTGGGCGGTCCCTCCATCATTGACGCTATGATAGTGGAATACTTATTCCATGGAAGTTTACAATGTGCCCATTTGGGCTCACCCTCCTCCTCTTCCATGACATTTGCGGCCCTAAATTCGAATGTTCAGAGGGCCTGCAGTAGGCAAGAAACCTGAGTTTAGTGACAGCCGTCATGTGGCCTTATAACATACGTTTGGAATTACCCTTCTCTAGAAATTTTGGAGGTCCCTCTTGTGTACATTTGAGATTTGAGACTGTTCCATTTATTCATATTGTAGGGCCCTCACTTTTTTATTTAACTCATTAAAGGACAGAGAAAATATAGGAAAAGGGCAAGCAACATGGAGTAATAGAATGTAGCAGTGAGTGCGGCCTGCTATCCTCAGATTTGGCTGAACTCTGTGAACCGGAAAAATAAAGCTGCACTAGTCAACTGGATGTCGAGCTCAAATACATCTCTTGTGCAAGTCAATGGACAAAGGATATACGGTGCCCCCCCTCCAGGATGGAGAAGCTTCTCCAAATGGCTCAGAGATTGTGATTAACAAAATTCCCCAGATTATACAGGAAGAGAAGACTTCTTGATACTCTACTACTTGGTCCACTGCAGAACGTGCATCGTATTTCCAAAAAATGACTCCCGCAGACTGTGTCTTATTTGCAGCAAGATACCATGACAGGGGCCTCCCTTGACAAACATTAACATCTACGATGGACTACTGTAGTAACAATGGTCCTCAATTCAAGTTTATAGAGGGCCATCAGCCGATCATCAACGGTTAGTGTAAATTTCGATTGCATATGTATCCCCTATCTCAGTCACAAAGTTATGGCACAAACCAGAAATGTTTGTTTGCCAGATAGGCTGACTGACTGTAGATTTGTTTTGAATATGTATTCCCCATCTCAGTCCCAATGTTATGGCACAACCCAGCAATGTTTTTTTGCCAGATAGGGTGACTGACTGTAGATTTCTATTGAATATGTATCCCCTATCTTGGTCACAGTGTGGGACAACCTGTGGCAAGGGCCTGCAATCAAAAATATTAGTTTTGCAGGACCTCTGTACATTCCAGATTTGTCCACTGCACAATGTGGTAACATAGTAACATAGTATTTAAGGTTGAAGGAAGACCTTAAGTCCATCTAGTTCAACCCATAGCCTAACATGTTGATCCAGAGGAAGGAAAAAAACCCATGTGGCAACACTAAGCTCCACATTGGGGGCAAAAATTCCTTCCTGACTCCACATTCGGCAATCAGACTAATTCCCTGGATCAACGCCCTATCAAAGAATCTAGCATATATAACTGGTAATATTATATTTTTCAAGAAAGGCATCCAGGCCATTCCAAAATTTTAGTAGTGACTCACTCATTACTAGAGATGAGCGGTGTTCGATTTGAATTGTTCGCCAATCTCAAATTCGAGCTGTTTTGGGCGGTGTTCGAGGCATTCGACGAATTAGAACAATTGGCTTGAAATTCAGCAGTTCGAGGTTATGTTCGATAACGCTTCGATCACCAAAAGCTTAACCCTAACCATGTTAATGAATGTGAATATCCAGTTTCTGGGTATAGTGTGCAGGGGAAGGGGGGGGTTGTACCAGTGCTGCATAAGTAATAGTGATCTCCATTTTTTTTTTCTCCAAACTGCAGATACAGTGGGGCGGTGCAAGCTGTCAGCCAATCACACACACACACACACACACACACTCACAGCAAAGTGCATTTTTTGCACACAAGCAAAGTCAGGCATCGTTGGCTGTGTAAGCCACATGTCCTATAGGACCCAGCCATTTTCTCCATCGCCACCATTTGCTCATTGCTGTAGCTCTGTGTCAGACGGCACTGCTGCTGCTGTGGGCGATATAGAGTGAAATCAATCTATTGTGTTCTGATTCAGCTAGTGAGGTAGATAGATAGGTTTAGGGAGTAGGGACTGGAGGTAGGGTGCGAATTTTAGGAATATCAGCCCTTTTGAGGGCTGCTTCATAGGAGTAGTGATTAGGGACTAGGGACTAGTAGTCTAGCAGCCCTTTTTCAGGTGTACTTCATAGAAGCAGGGACTAGTTTTAATTTCAGCCCTTTTTAGGGCTAGGTTAGAGCAGTCCGTATTAGTTTAGCCAGGCAGAAGTGTGCCAGTGCTGTGAAAGTGTTTTTCACAGCATCTGGCCACATCTAGCTCTGGGAGTCCTTTAGGGCAGGTAGTGTAGCACTGCTGTGAAGAAAGCTACACCACCTGTCTTAGCAGGCATTTTTTGGCTGCAGCTAGTCCAGGCAATTTGTTTGGGCTAGTACTGTAGCAGTGTCACTTACACAGTGGTGTAGCCCACTTGTGAAAGAAGCTACACCGCCTGTGTAGTTGGTACTAATTTTTACCTGCACCTTGCCCCGGTCCCACTTTGGGTCAAGTAGCAGTGCCACAAAAATAAGTAGTGTAGGCCACTTCTAATACAAATGTGGCGCCCCGCAACGAGTGCGTCACAGGAAGGTATTGCATCCCTGACTGAAGATGTAATATCTTCCGTCTCAGTGATGAAATAGTTAAATCCAGAGCTCCATACACCACATGCACCACTCAGAGGTAGAGGGCCAATCAGGTCTTGGTGGGAGGAGTGTAAGGTGTAGTGTGGGGAGGGAAGTTAGGAGAAGAGGGGAGTTAGAGAGAACGTGGAAGGGAGAGAAGGAGCAGGGACCTGCACAGTGCCGTGCAGCCCTGAAAAGGCAACTTAACCGGTAGGGCACCATCAAGCGGTGACCCAGACCGGAAAACGGGCAACACAGCGGCTAACCCAGCAGTCTTGCCAGCAGGGTACTCTCCATTGGGGCACAGGACTCTTTTTTCACAGCCGGCTGGACACAGCGGCTAAGAATTCCAATAGAAGTTTCCCAGTACCCTGAACTGGTACAGTAAGGCAGCAACGGCAACAAAACAAGAATAGGACAGTTAGTAAAGGAAGAACACTGTGGAGCTCTGGACAGCAACTGTTCATCACTGGGACCACCCGGTCCGATACCTGACAAACTGTATACTGTGTACCGCACCGAACTTACAGTAAAGACCCGTTACAGAGGAGCATCGTGTCAGTGCATTTCTTCCAGAACAGGCATTAACCTTACTCACCAATCTACCCGAGATGCCGTATTCCATCCAGTACAGCTCCTGGCCCCGGGGACTCCTGCTCATCCTGTGGGGAGCATCCCATCTAGCTGCCGCACATCCCCTGGAGGCCCAAGCAGCGCCAGTGCCATCACCGGACTCCCACAGGTGGCGTCACGACAAACAAGACTTTATCCCAATCTAATATCCCCTTTTTATTTGACCACCGGGCCCCACAGCCTCAGGCGCTTCACCGTGACGAGTGAATTATCGCCTGAGACCTGAGAACCCGGCAACGGTGAGTCACAAATAACTACACAGTCTGTGTAGTTAGTTACTTCTAATTTTTAACTGCACCTTGCCCAGGTCTCACTTTAGGTCAAGTAGCAGTGCCACAAAAAGAAGCAGTGTAGGCCACTTCAAATACAAACAACTACACCGCCTGTGTAGTTAGTTACTTCTAATTTTAAACTGCACCTTGCCCAGGTCTCACTTTGGGTCAAGTAGCAGTGCCACAAAAAGAATCAGTTTAGGCTACTTCTAATACAAACAACTACACCGCCTGTGTAATTTGTTACTTCAAATTTGTAACTGCACCTTGCCCAGGTCTCACTTTGGGTCAAGTAGCAGTGCCACAAAAAGAAGCAGTGTAGGCCACTTCTAATACAAACAACTACACCGCCTGTGTAGTTAGTTACTTCTAATTTTCAACTGCACCTTGCCCAGGTCTCACTTTGGGTCAAGTAGCAGTGCCACAAAAAGAAGCAGTGTAGGCCACTTCTACTGCAAACAACTTCACCGCCCGTGTAGTTTGTTACTTCAAAATTGTAATTGCACCTTGCCCAGGTCTCACTTTGGGTCAAGTAGCAGTGTCACAAAAATAAGTAGTGTAGGCCACTTCTAATACAAACAACTACACTGCTTGTGTAGTTAGTTACTTCTAATTTTTAACTGCACCTTGCCCAGGTCTCACTTCGGGTCAAGTATCAGTGTTGGTTCAGTCACCTCTGCTTGATTTACATCCAGCTTTTTGTTGTCCAACAACTGTACAGTTGCAAATTTTCTCACATACAAAATGAGTGGCAAAAGGCCTGCTGCTGGTGGGAATGGGAGTAGGCATGGTGGAAAGGGCAAAAAAGTTTGTGTCCGTGGGGTAGATGCTAAATCTACATTAACATCTACTGAAGAATGACAATCTTCCAGCCAAAGTAAGATGTCTACTTCTTTCCGTGGAGATTCTGATATGATCCCTTTCGTACGGACATTACTCAGACGACGATCGATACCAATTCTCGATGAGGCACAAAAAGAGCAGGCGCTTGAATAGCAAGCGCTTCAGCAAGTGGGCACTCCTCAACCTCAACTTCTACCTCACAAATACACCAGTCCTCAGAGGTGTCACCCCAATCCCACTTGCTTCCGCACAGCTCCCAAGTCTCCAGCCACCCATCTGAGTATGGAGTAAGACAGATGGTTGAGTATGCATCGCTCTTCACTCATACTATAGCCTGGGAATCAGAGGTCTGCTCCAAAGCTTTTGTGAGTCAAGACGAGGAAATTATCTGCATTGATGCCCAGAAGGTTTTGGAGTTGGATCCAGGCCCATTAAAGAAGGGTCTGAGCAAGCATAATGTAGACCCTCATTCATAAACTGTGAACTGCACCTTGGAGATCTTGTGAGCCCCTCCGCATACGACTCCTCCTGTACTTCCTCCCACTCCTATAGTGCCACCACCTGACTCTGAATACTGTTTAAAGTGTGCGCCAGTATGTAAATGACGGGAATAGTCATGCTGATAATGGCATAATCATCACTAAACATCTTCGTCGACATTTCAATGCTGTACAGAATGGTGCATAGGTCATTCATTTCAGACCACTCCACGTGTGTGATTTGTCCCACCTCTGGATCTCGTAGGTCCAGCTTATACGTCATTACTTATTACACCAGGGCTTGTCGGTGCTGCCACAGTTGCTGCAACATGTGTAGAGTTGAATTCCATTGTGTCGGCACATCGCATTTCAGCCAGTGAACTGGCAGGTCGAACGAATTCTGTAGAGATGCAAGGCGCTGAGCTGCGGGATGCGAATGGCAGAAGTGAGCACACAGCGACCGTGCCCTCTGCTGAAGACCATCTAGGCCCGGATAGTGTGCAAAAATTGGCTGGACAACCAGGTTTAAGACGTTAGCTATGCAAGGCACGTGAGTCACATTGCCCCGGCGGAGGGCTGCACCCAGCATTGCAGCATTGTCGCACATGGCCTTCCCTGGCTGCAGGTTCAGTGGAAACAAGCATTGATGAAACTCGGTCTCCTCAGCTGACCACAAATCCTCAGCTGTGTGACTCACATTTCCCAGACATTTCAAGGTAAAGACCGCCTGATGCCGTTGAGCCCTGCTGCCATCATAGTAAGGAGGTGTGCAGGATTCCTTGTGCGCAGTTAGAAAGCGGTGGCATTACCAGACAGGCTTTGGGTGCAGGTGGAGGACCGAGACGAGGTTGAGGAGGCAGAAGCAGTGGAGGAACTTATACATACAGAGGATTGACGCACAATTCGGGGGGATGGCAAGACTTGGGCAGCAGCCCCTTCTCCTGCTGTCTTCATAGTTACCCAGTGCACAGTCACCGCCATGTAACGCCCCTTACTTGTCCAAGTGTCTGTGGTGAAAAGCACCCTGTCACACACAGAGTTTCTTAAGTAAGCGGTGATTTTGTGTGCGACATGCCAGTGTAGCGCAGGCTTTCTTGAAAAGTAGTGGCGACTGTGCATCTGGTACTGGGGCACTGCGACGGACACAAGGTCTCAAAAATCCTCTTTGTACAACAGGCAAAGACGGAACATTTCTGTAACCAAGAGCTTGCAGATGGTGAAATTCAACCTCTTAGCTGTGTCATTGCTAGGAGGAAATGGTCTATTACTTGTCCACATCTGATGGACCGATGGCTGGCTGCTGTGCTGAGACATGGTTGAGTAGGGTGTTCCCGGCAAACTGTTGGTCTGTGAGGAAGGTGCAGGTGGACATATTATGTTGCCTTCATCCAAAGGTGGTGCTCTTGATGTCTGACAGCACTCAACACCAGCAGGTGTTTCCACTTCCAAAAGAACTGAGGACCTTCTAATCACACTGGCTGTTGCGGGTAAAGGTGGAAGGTCTGCGTCCAAAAGCATGTGTGACTGCTGTCCCCACAGTCACAGAGGATGAAGAGGCAGCGGATGCACTTGATGGGCCAGACGGTGATTGGCCCGGCCCTCTAAGCTGCATTGTAGCACAGTGAGCTTCCCACTGCGGCTTTTGCTTCATTTCCATGTGATGGTTCATGAATGAACTACTCAAACTATTGATTTTTTGGCCTCTACTTAGATTTGTGACAAATTTTACAGATCTTACAGATAACATGGGGAGACTAAAGGCTTGTGGATTTTTTGAATGTGCTGCATGAAAGTCACCTCGCCAACCATTTTAAGCTTGCAACTGCAGGGCAATTGATGCCACTGAAGTGGTGTCTGGGCCCAAATTTTTGGAAACAATGGAGACTCTTGTTGTAGTCCCCTAAATGTGACACAATGCTCAGCATGTGCATGAGGCCTTCCAGATGCTGAGGTAAAAAACAGAAAATACTCATTGCCTGCACGAGGCCTTCCAGATACTGCGGTAAAAACCGCAACAAATACTCATCGCCTGCACAAGGCCTTACAGATGCTGAAGTAAAACTCACCAAATACCCATCTTCTGGATGTGGCCTTACAGATACTGAAGTACAACGCTCCAAATAATCATCATCTGAACATGGCCTTAAGGTACCTTTACACGCCGCGACGGCAGGCTGGATACATCGCGCTACTTCGCGTGCACGAGCACGCTCAAACGGCTACAAACGGTCAACGCACCCTCTTTACACGCCGCGACAAGGTGCGCTACGCCACGCTACATCTATAGCTAGCTACATCGCCGGGTGTCTCAAGTAGCCAGCTGTAGTGTAGCGTACCATGTTTACACACCGCTCCAACAAGCTACTATGGGCGGACCCGGTGCAGCAGGGATAGCACATAGGCGTGCAACAATCTTGGATTACGAGCCGTCCGTATGATGATAGGACAGCGCAATATCATCAGGATTGGCCAGGCATCGCAGGAGGCTGGTTAATAGAGCACGCTCGAGTAATTGTGTAGTGTGACTGGTCAGCTCCTTAAATATCCCGCCCTATGCTGCGACTACCAATCATAAAGCAGGAGCGACCTCCAATGATCGCAGATGGGGCGCGGTAACATGGCGACTGTGTCACGCCTTAGATACATGGCAGCCACATCGCCGGGTGTCCAGAGTTGCCTTCCGTTGCTTCTTTACACGCCGATACAGCTCGCTACAATCGGCGATGTTGCCTTAAGTTTATGAGCAGAGCCCATAAACAGATGTATCTGTCGCCGGCTGTAGCGTCGCCTCTTCAGACGCCGCTACTACAGGCGATATGGACGCTACAAGCTACAATTGTAGCTTGTAGCGCGATGTATCCAGCCTGCCGTCGCGGCGTGTAAAGGTACCTTTACAGATACTGAAGTGAAACACACCAAATAATCATCATCTGAACATGGCCTTACAGATACTGAAGTGAAACACACCAAATAATCATCATCTGAACGTGGTCTAATGGTACCTTTACACGCCGCCACAACAGGATGGATACCAACGGCAACTTCACGTGCACGAGCACGGCCGAACGGTTACCAACGGGAACCGCACCCTCTATACACGCCGCCACAAGGTGCGCTACGCTACGCTACATCTACAGCTACATACATCGCCGGGTGTCGCAAGTAGCCGTCTGTAGCTCAGCGTACCAGCTTTACACACCGCCACCACAGAGTGATCTGGGAGCAACAAAGGCAGGACGTAAAACAAATAGGCGTGCCACAGACCTGTACGCCGCGCCCAAACCACAACCATTGGCCAACACTACGGAGTTGTGATTGGGCACGACGGAAAGGGCGGATGGCCGAGACGTGCCGTACTAGTGAGCGGAGTGTGGCACGGAATAAGCGCTTGTGACATGGCGGAGCCTGGCGAATGCATCCAAATCGATGGTAATGGGTCACGCTAGAGCGGTGGCCAGTCACATATCCCGTGTGTATTAAAGTAGCGGTCCGGGGCTATGTGTGCGTAGTACAAGTGTTTGCCTTGTCACGCACGATCAGCGCTTGTGACAGCCGCGTGTGCAGATTGAACTGAGGTGCGTTTGTGTGCCACACATTAGCGTCTTACAAAAGACAGTATGTGCGTTTTCTGTCAAAAATCTGTGACAACTGTGGCGAAGTATGTGTATGTATACAGGCTGAATGGGGTTTAATATATGTGCTGACAGATGTGAATGTAGTGGATCAGCTTCCAAGGCACCAAGTCAAAGATCTGTGTGACAGTGTATTAGCAAACACCTGACAAGAATATGTCCTGCATCAATGTGCTGTGTGCAGGGGACCCTCTGCCTACAACAAAATAAAGGATCATGTACGCACAATGGCCACAAACACTGTTGGGCAAAAGACTTTCAGAAAAACATGGCTACCCACACATATTGTGTGCACAATCCCAGCCAATAGGTGGCTATGACATCCCAGGCCCCCACCCAACCCTGCATCACATTGCCCTCCTCCACCAAGTAATCAGGCTCACACAGATTATGTTGGATCCAACAGAAAAAGGTTTAATATATTGCATGAATCTTGACCTTGTCTTGTGCAAACAAAATATACATAAAGTAAAAACATTGTAGAATTCAAGAGCAGGTGACATTAATCAGGCAAATTCAATGGATAAGCAAATCACCACACATTGCAAACTGTGCATGGAAAAAATACCAAAATAACCTAAACTAACTAACTAAATAACTACATAATGAAAACTCATGCACATAATGAAAACAAAGAGAATGGAAAAGGTCAACCAAACATTAAAGGGGTGCAGCTAACCTGCTGTCACCTTCATTGAAAACACAAAAAGCAACTCCCAGAGCCAGCCACATTATATGGCCTGGTCCTGCCAGCTCACTGCACCAGACCCATTGAAGTAGGAGCAGTAAGCTTCTCTACTGTCCCTGGCCTCCTGCCGAGTGCGGCCATGGCTCTGCGGCTGGAGTGGCACAATCACATGGGCCTCATCACGCCAAGACCCTGGACGGAGCTCCCCTGTTGTAGCGTCTGCATTATCTACATAACCTCCTGGCGTGTATGATGCCCTATCCCTACGACGCAGGAAGTTATGTAGCACACAGCAGGCCACCACTACCGCGTCAATAGACTCCGGTTTCATATGTATAGGTGTATGAAAAATCCGGAATCTATTGGCCATTATCCCAAACGCATTTTCAACTACACGGCGGGCCCGGGATAGCCGGTAGTTGAAAATGCGTCTCTCAGAAGTAAGGGCCCTCTGGGGATATGGCCGCAGTAGGTGTTCCTGAAGTGGGAATGCTTCATCCGCCACAAACGCAAAGTTGAGATGTTCGGTCGTGTGCTCATTTGAGGGTAAGTTTAGCCCACCATTCCCTAGTAGTGTTGCCAAGGAGCTTAGGGCAAACACACCCCCATCTGAGTTGCGACCGGGCATTCCAACATCCACGTAGAGGAACTCATAGTTGGCATCTACTACAGCCATGAGGATTATACTACAATACCCTTTGTAATTGTAATACAAAGAGCCAGAGTGGGCAGGTTTGGTAATCCTCACGTGCTTACCATCCAATGCCCCGCCACAGTTGGGGAAGTTCCACCGGGTTTCAAACCCTTGGGCCACTTCCAGCCATTCTGCGGAGGTTAATGGCATTTTCATGTAGGCTGGCTGCAGAGCTCTCCAGATGGCCCAACACGTTTCAGGGATCAGGCGGCTCAGCAGGGGCAGGGAGACACGTGACACGTATGTGAGGGATGTCATGGACTGCCCTGTAGCCAGGAACCGCAAAGTGATCGCCAACCGCTCAGCAGCTGATACTGATGGGCGCATTATAGTGTCCTGACGCGCTATCATTGGCCCTACACGCTCCAATAGGAAGGTGAAACAGTCCTCGGGCATACGGAGATAGTTTCGGTAATCATCAGGACAGTTAAGCTCCAGCTCCCGCAACAGCTGCATGTGGCCCCGGGTTTCCCGCCTCAGAAGCCAATCACGGGTCCACATCCGCCGCTGTCTGCGCCTCATCAACCTTTCATACCGATCCTGATACCACATTTGCTCTTCCACCAACGCAAGAGCCACGATAACATTGCGGTCATGGATATTCTGCATCCTCAATATCAGCACCTGTAGATGTGAAAGCACAACATGAGTACATAGACCAAAATGTGTGCAAGTCAGCAGGTTCAGCAAGCCACACCTCTTTTCCATTACACACTATAGCCAAGAGGATGGCATCTCTTGTGTGGGCCCAAAACACAACCCTGAAGCAAGGACGGCAAACACCCAGTAGTCACCCCAAACAACATGGCACACGGCGATTGAGAGTGGCCTCCTCTACATCAACGTCAATGGGAGCTCCCAAAATTCACACATCTGCACCTAGGTGAGTTAGAAAGGGACATGTGTCACCAATAATGTTGGTCAAACAGGTCCCATAATCCATTACACAGCCCATAATGTCAATTGATTACAGTAAAAATGAGAAGAATAACGAATGTGACGTACCCCGATATGGAAGGTTGAGGAAGGCTACATGAACCAAACAACATTGCACATGACTGCGGATGGTTACCCATGGTGTAATTGGTTTTTGAAGGTGTCATTTTAAATACACATGTATGCCATGTCTGGCGCCCAACACCTCAAAGCCCTGTGTCATCCCATTCCCGTTGAACACAGTCTCCATTGGCCACAACCAGTATGCAGAAATCGATCCAGTCGACATGAGTGACACAGTTCCGTCTACAGTCATGCATCCATTCTCCTGTATGTTGTCTGCGAACAAACACAGCAATGTATCTCAACAAAAGTGTCAAGGCCCACACAAAATGCCGTATCCTAACCCACACACTACACTATATGTCGTCCCCAAAAATACAAACCCCTATATCGGCCGCTACACCAGTCTCCGGCGCTCTCCAAGAACATCAACATATGCACCCCACCCTGCGCCAATTCCATGTGTGTCCACAAAAACTTACCTAATGGGTCTGGCCAGCAAGCGTAATGTTTGGCGGGATGGGCAACTTTTAAAGGGCCGCCAACCTATCACGATTCAGCGATCTCCACCAATTAGCGGAAGGCAAATCCGCACCCAGGTGCCCCTTCAGGATGTGCATTATTGTGTCCGCTGTGATTGGTGTCCCGGACTATAAAGGCAGGTCTATGGCCACTGCTCCGTGTCCAGACGTCGATGTGCATTGAGCTACTAGTGTCCTGTTTGACTTCTGTTGCTCTGACGGTAAGCCTCTTTAGCGGTTTGTAAGAAAATGTAATGAACGCAGCTGGTTCTGGCACAGGCAGCTTAGGCGATGTGTGTATGGCCATGTTTGAAGCGGCATGCAAATATTGAACACGTAATATTAAATATGTGAACCTTATTCTGTGTCGCCCAGTAGCCAGGTAGTGCCTCTACTTATATAGTGTAAGTATGTATTGCACCTTCTGCTTTTTGGCAATGGTAAAAGAGCACGGTGTTATTTCTTTGGCTGGTACTTCACATCAACATTTCAGGGGTGGTAGAATTGTGGCGGACATTCCAGGGATGTTGGGTACATGTGTTAAAATGGGACTTCCACGTCTGGAGGAACACCTACATGATCATCTGGGTGCACATTACATGTAGTATGTGCAGTGTTGGCACACACCCAGCCCGCCTTTCTGATATAGTGACCCCTTACCATTGTGGACACTGGCCAGGTACTAGTTAGCACACAACGTGTTTGGTCACATGTTGCCCTCTACAGGTATGTACGCACACACCGTGTCAAGGTGTGTTGCAATAGGTACATTGGGGACTGAAATCATGTTTGAAACATCTGTAGGTGGACACCGATATCCGGGGCTTGATATTGGCAGCATACATGTGTTTGAGTTAGTAGCGGTCTGAGATTGAGAAAATGGCACACTCATGGCCAGTTTCACTCCACAAAATAGCTGCATAGATGATCACTGTAGAAAGTTAATGATTATGTGTATGATTGTGGCAAGTTTTGAAATGTCGGTATGCCTTGTGTTGTGACTGTTTTTTTTTTTTTTTAATTTTTCATCGGCAGATACCGACGGGTACTGTGGAATTGGAATCCCAGCTTCTCACGGAGTATCAGCGGCACGAATGTTTGTGGCGCAGCTCGCTGCCCGAATATAAAAATCGGGCAGCGAGGGCCGAGGCCTACAGGAGTCTTGTGGCTCTGGCAAATCGCTTGGAGCCAAGGGTAGGCAAGACGTGGGACCAGCATATGGTGGCACTTAAGATCAAAAACATGAGGTCGGCGTTCATGCGGGCTCACATTCAGTACCAGCGTCGTCGCTCAGGGGCTGGAGCAGAGGAGGTACCATCACCTACCCTATGGTACTATCCCCTGTTCACCTTCATCCTGGGCGAGGTTCGCCCGCATCGAACGACCACCAACTGCCCCGTTGCTGCGTCCCATGTAGGCCCGGCTGCATCACCACCTGCGCCACAGGAGGTGGGTAATTGTGTGACAGTGGTGGGCCACAATGTTTCCTTCACATGTGTGCTTCGATAAATCCTTCACACCAAATGTGTTGGCATATTTACCTCCTTGCTGCGGCACACCTTGGGGTGTCAATCTATCTGCCCTCCTTCCATGACTTGCCAGACTTTTCTATTCTATGCTTCCAGCCGTATTGCAATGTTGCTTCTTCCACAACATCTTGGTATGTTTAGGTTAGTTATTTAAGGGTTTCAAGATAGCAGGTGGTTTGTTCTCAAACAGCCACATAGTACCATGTAGTAAATGGTGCTGTCTCACATGTGTGTTGGCTTTGTTGTCAGTGGGTTAAAGGTAATTGAGTGAGGGGTGGATTCTCACCATAAAGGAGTCCTAATGGGAAGGTGCCCAATATGTGTCATTGGCCAGCACAGCCCCCAGTATCAAGGTGTTGTGGTGACATGTCCTAATATTGGATTACGGCTACGTGACAAACAACTAATTATGTATTTAGCTGAGCTCCTGGAATGGTCGAGGTGAGTGTACAGGAGAACCACTGGTGTTGGGGTCTTGAACCTTATTTGCTTTACTGTGTTATTCCTCATTTTCCATTCTGGTAGTTGGGCTTGGTGTGTGTGGGAGTGGTATATAGAGTCCTGTTGTGAATGTATACAGTTGATATTGCCTCCACTAATGGTTTTTTTTTTTTTTTCCCCACCCACAGGCCCCAGAAGAGGACGGCTCCATTGCCGAGGATTCTGTTGCTGATGATGCTCAGCCCATGACATCTGGGGCTGAGCAGGAGGGCGGGGCGAGTGATGTGGGTCCAGGCCCAGGTCCCAGCTCCGGGATCCGTCGCCGCCGACGTCCTGCACCACCTGAGACGGAGCTGGCGACCTGGGCCCGACGCGTGCTGTTGGATGAACAGCGGACCCACATGGACACCGACGCCCTCTACATGAGCAACAGAATGCGAGGGATGGAGCCGCTCCAGAAAAAGATCCTTCTGAGGGTCTTCCACAATGCCGCTGATGCTGCCGATGATGGGGCCCTTCAATGGGGCTGCCACGTCCCCCCCCCCATGCAACACACCTTGTGGCCCCTTTCACCAGCTGCCCCATCTCGGCCCGTGAGAAGACCGGCCCCGCCACAGTCACCCCATCCCCCCTCAACACATCGTCGTACAACCAGACATTCTGGGGCAGGTCGGGGCTGCCCTCAGAGGAGGGGGATGCGGCATTGTCAGAGCCGACAGAAGAGGAGTAATTTGGACACTAGTAGCCAATGCACAGAATTGGCAGTCTGGACTTTATAATTTCAGGAATTGCGTTTTATATGTATATTTTGTTGGTTGAGTATTGGGCATAATTTGTGGGTTTTTTTTTATTTTTTTTCCACAAAAATTCTATTATTTGTAATTTATTTTAAATTCCAGCCTGGATTAAATTTTTTTTATTAACACAATTGTGTATTCATTTCTGAATAAGGATTGTGGGGGTTTTTGGGGGTGAATGTAATTGTGGCCAATAATAGGTTTCCCCAAGCCACACAATATGGGCCAGTGCTCGCTCAGCAGGATCACCATCGGTTCATTTGGAATGTCTTAGCACATTCACAAAGGGATGTTGTGATGTGCCTCACATAGTTAGGTTATGGTGAGGTTTGGTCACCAAATATTAGTAAGGTCACATGAAGGAGCGTATAACAAAGTTAGAACAGCATTGTATTGTAAACATACATGTGTCACAGACATTTGCCATCATACAAGGAAGGCTTAGGCCAGATGGGGCTAGCCAGTCCACACTTGTGATGGTCCCAATGTGGGACAGTATAGGGATTGTAGGCCAGATGGGGCTAGCCAGTCCACACTTGTGATGGTCCCAATGTGGGACAGTATAGGGATTGTAGGCCAGATGGGGCTAGCCAGTCCACACTTGTGATGGTCCCAATGTGGGACACTATAAGAAAAGAGCCCAACGGGGGCAAAAAAAAACAAAACAATATTTTCACTTTTGCAAGGCAACAAGCCAACGTGTGAAAATTTTAGGGTCCAACAAGGACAACTGTTTGTGGGGCCATGTTTGGCCAGGATACAATGCATCCCTCAAATTCATGGGTGTGAACCATGGTGTGGGTGTAGGTCCGCCAGCATTTGAGCCAGGCGGCCAAGGTCCTGCAGGCCACGCTGTAGAGCCGTGGTCAAACGGGCCACAAATGCCTGATGGGCCTGGATGAATTCCTCCATGGTAGGGGCACCTGTATTGGGAGTAAACACAAACTTTAGTACACAGTTGTCACTGCTGATGGTTAGTCATGACTGGCCGCAACCATCCACTTACCCTGTTCCTCCAAATCCATTTCACCATCAGACGGGGAGGGAGATGGGGTCAAGCTCCATCCATATGAGCCCGCACGTTCACCATCTGGAAAAAGGGTGAACCAACATGGTTTACTTTGTTTACATAAATTGTTTGGCCCCAGATGAAATTTAAGCAACAGTGTGCAGGGTGTCTGTGGCAACATAACCCACTTACCACCATAGTCACTGTGTGGGGACATGGTCACCCCCGGACTCGCCACTGAGCTGGAGACAGTGGGAGGTGGTGTTACTCCCGGGCTGGGGCTCCGTGGCCACATTATGTGGTTCAGGGGTAACAGTGGTCCTGGGCTACGGGGCAAAGACTCCTCTGGGCCGCCAGGTACTTGCTGCTCCTCGCCCTCCTGTGGGGAGTTGATGTGTTCCTCCAGCAGCCAGGCAGATGGGGACAGCTGGTCACACTCCAGCGGGCTGCCAGGTGCGGACTGGTCCTCCACGTCCTCTGTCCCGGTGGGTGACGGGACGTCTGGCTCCTGAGGCCCGGGGGAAGGTGTTGACCCTGGGGACAAGGGTGCCACTTGAGCCTGATGTGGTGGGGTTCTTGATGGGCCACCTGGGGGTGGGGCATGGGGCCCTTCTTCTGATGAGGATTCAGCATCTAGTTTGAAATTTGAACATAAAAGACGTAATAAGATCATGCCTACACATTGTTGTCCTACAAAGAGCTTGTGTGGGTATGTATTTGACGGCTAAGGCTGGGGTCACACACACACAGATATGTGGCCAGATATTGTTGACAGATCTCTGGTTGCAGTGAAAGCATGGACACATTGTTCCATTTTGAGGCTGTCTCCAAATGTCAACATGTGACCATGATTTGACTGCAAACAGAGATCTGCAAACAATATGTGGGCAGATATCTGTGTGTGTGACCCCAGCCTTACTTAGCATCAACCAGGTGATGCTGGATGCATACACTCATGTTGTATGCATGGACTGTGCGTGTGAGACATTTTTAGGCCTGACTGGATGAGCACAACACTGTGAAGATGTGTTTGATTGTGTAGGCCACACTGTCCCTTGTCATATGTTTCCATCATTTTTTGTGTATTGTGGGACATGCACATGTGGCGGTGTGTGTTTTGGGGCAACAATTACTCACCACGCAGCCTGGCAATCCTGGCACGGATGTCCAGTATGCGACCCGGGCACTTGTGCTTTAAGTCAGCGATCTTCTTTTGGATCGCTTTGACTGTCTTCTGTACCCCCAGTTGGCAGAGCAGGGCCCGCTGGATCCGCCGCACGGTGCACCGATTGCGCAGCCTGGGGTGGCGGTGGTGATGGTGGCCCCAATAGTCCCGACGGTCGCAATGATCAATGAGGATGATCAGCTCCGCCATCCCCCATGTTGCGGCGCGGTGCACGGCTGCCATGACTGCTATGGTGTGTGCAGAGGCGGGGCTGGCACCTTGCAGGCAGAGTGAAAATGAAACCAACGTCATGACGTCATTACGACCGCTGTGGGGGTGACGCACCTTTATAAGTAGCCCAACACGCAGTGACTCGGCCGACACACTTATGCGGCCCCTACTGCAGAAGACCCACAGTGCAGTCCGTACAACACGGCTCTGATCTGTCTACTGGGTAATCTCCTCCGATGTGCTATGGGATTGTGTGCATCTGTGTGCGCGCTGCGCGCACTGCCAGACCCGGAACACTTCTACGGCAGCTGCTGTGCAATAAGCCAGAGCGGTACGTAACACACACTTGTGCGCTGTGTACCGCATTATTCGTTATCATGTTGATAGGATGTGCACACTGTATGTAGATCATGGGCCATTTATGATTTTACGTTCAAGTGTGTGTCCGCGTAATTGTACTACTATCTGATCGTGCATACGGCGCGTATGTGTAGTGCTGAAGGGACAGCTCATCCAAGATGGAGGGCTGTGAGGCAAGGGCCAATCGTAACGCAGCATCTTCCACCAATGATCGCTGAAGGGGCGCGGTATCACGGAGCATGGGTGACGCCTTAGCCACATTGCAGCTACATCGCCGGGTGTCCAGAGTTCCCTTCTGTAGCTTCTTTACACGCCGATACAGCTCGCTACAATCGGCGATGTAGCCATCTGTTTATGGGCAGTGCACGGATGCAGAGGTATCTGTAGCCGGCTGTGTCGTCCCGTCTTCAGACGCCGCTACTACGGGCGATATTGGCGCGACAAGCTACTTTTGTAGCCTGTAGCGGGTTGTATCCATCCTGTTGTGGCGGCGTGTAAAGGTACCATTACAGATACTGAAGTGAAACACACCAAATAATCATCATCTGAACATGGCCTTACAGATACTGAAGTGAAACACACCAAATAATCATCATCTGAACATGGCCTTACAGATACTGAAGTACAACGCTCCAAATAATCATCATCTGAACATGGCCTTACAGATACTGAAGTGAAACACACCAAATAATCATCATCTGAACATGGCCTTACAGATACTGAAGTGAAACACACCAAATAATCATCATCTGAACGTGGTCTTACAGATACTGAAGTGAAACACACCAAATAATCATCATCTGCACATAGCCTTACAGATACTGAAGTGAAACGCACCAAATAATTATCATCTGAACATGGCCTTACAGATACTGAAGTGAAACGCACCAAATAATCATCATCTGAACATGGCCTTACCGATACTGAAGTGAAACGCACCAAATAATCATCATCTGAACATGGCCTTACTGATACTGAAGTAAAACGCACCAAATAATTATCATCTGAACATGGCCTTACAGATACTGAAGTAAAACATCACCAAGTACTCCTCGTCTGAACGTGGCCTTACAGATACTGAAGTAAAACTCACCAAGTTCTCCTCATCTGAACGTGGCCATACAAATAGTGAGGAAAAACATCACCCAATACTTCTCGTCTGAACATGGCCTTACAGATACTGAAGTAAAACTCACCAAATACTCACCAAATACTCAAATACTGGCAGCTGCTGTACTTATTAATGAATGAAGTCGGCGGCTCTCCTCTGACAGCTGCGGATACTATAGCTATTGTAGCTCTAGTATGTGCGCTGCCCATAGATCTACTGTAAATGGCTTCAGAACCTCCGACAGCGCACATGCTATAGCTACAATAGCTATAGTATGCGCAGCTGTCAAAGGAGAGTCGCCGCCTTCATTCATTAATAAGTACAGCAGCAGCCAGGAGCCGGCTGCTGTACATAAGATATAAAACCCTTATATGCCCACCTGAGTGGGTGGTAGGTCTCTAGGGGGTTGGGCACCCCCTAGAGACAGTATGCACACATTTAATAAGAAAATTAACCCTTTCACAACACAGAGAACAGTTTGTTCATCCCTTCGGCAGCAGGGATGAGCAAACCATCCGGTAACTGGATTGCTCAGGATTACCCACATCCTGAGCAATCCGGTTACTGGATTGCGGCTTCAGCAATCCGGTTCCCGGATTGCTGGTTGTTTGAAGCCAATTGCTTTCAACACATCAGGATCTGGATGCGGTGAACGCAATTCTATATTTAAGTGTGACCCTAGCCTTAGATGCAGCTAATTGGGAGCAAGAATAAAGATCCAGTGTTGTCTACATTATGGCGCTTTTTCCGGAAGTGTCTGGTGTTGAAGAAAGTCTGGTTCAGAGTGTGGTCTTCCCAAAGATACTTGTTAAGCGGCCGTCACACGCTACCATGTCGCTAGCGATATTGTAAGCGATCACGTGCACGCGCGATCGCTTACAATATCGCTCACATCGCTGGTGAGATGTCACACAGACAGACTCACCAGCGATGTGGGGCAGCGAAATCACTGGTAACTATGGTACACATCGGGTTACTAGGCGCCGCGCGGCGCTTAGTAACCCGACGTTTACCATAGATACCATCTCCCAGCATAGGCTCTGCCGCTGGGAGATCGTTCATCGTGGTGTCACACACCACGATGAAGCAGATTGAACAAGCGATTATCGCTTGATATGAGCCCCGGCTCCCATATCTGCGATGTCACGATCAAGCGATTTTACATAGTAAAATCGCTTGATTACATGTAACGATGCCAAAACGATATCGCTTAAGCGATCCAAAAACAGATCGCTTAAACGATATCGGGCAAGAAATCGTAGCGTGTGACGGCCGCTTTAAGCATCATCTGGAATGGTTCTTTAAATAAGTTATCTCAATCTGTGCAAAAGCAGTTGGAGACAGTTTGCTCAGCCACCATGCGGAATGGTATGGAATATCATATGTGATAAAGTGATGTGTTCTAGTCTTATAGCTGGTGCAACTGTGGAGCTCTGATCTGTTAGGCTGGGGTCACAGTTGACATGCGTTTTTTTAGTGCCTTTTAAAAACTCATGCGTTTTAACATGCGTTTTGTCATGTCAGCATGAGTTTTTTAAGGTGTGATGGCTCCCTGCGTTTTTGGCTGCGTTTTTAAATCTGCACCAAAAAATGGTGCATGTACTATTTTTTGGTGCGTTTTGAAAAACGCAAGCGTTTTTGTAGAAAACGTATGCGTTTTTATAACATGGGCCTCTATGGAAAACGCATGCAAAAACGCATGGTACATTAGTACCTTTTAGTGCCATTCAAAAACGCATGCGTTTTCCATAGGAGCCCATGTTAAAAAAACGCATGCGTTTTCTAAAACGCTTGCGTTTTTTTAACATGGGCTCCTATGGAAAACGCATGTGTTTTTGAATGGCACTAATTGTACATGCGTTTTTGCATGCGTTTCCCATAAGGCCCCATATTAAAAAACGCATGCGTTTTTGGAAATGCACCAAAAATGCATGGTACTGTCACACATGCTTTTTTGCTATTAGGGCATGCGTTTTTTAACATGGGGGCCTATGGGTGCGTTATTTACATGCGTTTTTGAAAACGCAGGTCTCCAAAAACGCTTGTAAAAAATGCAACTGTGACCCCAGTCTTAGTGAGTAGCCTTCCCAGGATTTTCCTTGAGGCTGAAATATTAAATGTTCAGGGTGTGTAAATTATTTTAGGGTGGGTCCACATTGTGTTTGTGCTGTGTGTCAAACACATTCGTTTGACAGCAGCACAAACGTAATGTAATGGATGCATTAACGCATCCATAGACCTGCATTGCACAAACGCAAACTAACACATGCCAAAATAGGCATGCGTTTGGTGTTTGTTGAAAGGCACTGGCAAATGCTGTCAGCGTTTTTCAGTCTGTTTCAACACAAACACAATATATTGCAATTCTGCATATTTGTGCAAATCTTCAACATTGTATTATGCTGCATTTTCATGGATGTATAGGATAGAATGAGATTGGAAAGATAGGAATATAGATGGTTGAAAAGCATTACCAGTGTCCCTCCTCTGTCTCCCCACTCTGTCTGCTGCTTCCGATGCCGTTCATTAAAGCTCGTGAATATTCACCCAGCGGCCCGGGAGCAGCAAGAAGTAGCAGCCAGAGTGGGGAGACAGAGCAGGGATACTGGTAATGCTAATCTTTGAGCTATATTCCTGAAGTATCAAAAACGTATGCGCTATACAATTGCACAAAATGTAACTTTTGCTGTCCATTACAATGGAAACATTAATGTTTCCATTGTAACGAACAGCAAAAACATAATGTGGACCCACCCTTACTTAGGCCCCTTTCACATCAGCATTTTTTCAAATTTGCGGCAGATCCGTCAGATTTACCGCATCTGCCGCGTAATGGCTGCTCTTGCGGCACACTTGTAGCAAGCCCCATTCATTCTCTATGGGGCTTGCGGTCAGGTGCCGAAAATGCAGTTTGTCGGATACAGCACTTGCGGCGTGTGTATAAAAGTGCTGCTAGCTGTTATTTTTTTTGACCTGCCGCAACTGCCCCAAGTGCCATATCGCGGCAAAAAACTTTATTTGCCAAACCTGCCGCAAGCCTGATAGAGAATGAATGGGGCTTGCTGCAAGTGTGCTGCAAGTGCAGCCGTTACGTGGCAGACGCGGTACATCTCCCAGATCTGCCGCAAATCAGCAAAAACACTAATGTGAAAGGGCCTTAGATATCTTGCCAGTGAATTCTAACACCACGTGATGGTGAAATAAAGACCTCCCCAATTTGGAATTTTTAACAGGGTTTCCAATTTCTGCTTTATTGTTGGAGGAGTTTTTACCTCAATGTTTCACTAATACTAAATCAATACAAAAAGTGAAACACATCTATTATAATAAAACCCTAATGGCCACTTTACACGCGGCTACATTTCTAGCTTATCCACAGGTAACTTACTCGCTGCAGTGAAATCATGGAGACATTATTCCATTTGTACACAGCAACAAGATAGAACCATGTCTCCATGATTTCACTGCAGCTAGTAAGTTACCTGTGGATAAGCTAGAAATGTAGCCGCGTGTAAAGTGGCCATAAGGCTACTTCTGTCAGGATGTAACGGTATGGTACGTCACATTCTGGCTGTACACCCGCCCTGGGTGTTCCAATATGGCCGCCCATTGCCGGGAGCGGGGCTTCCCCACTCCCCCACACACCCTCTGACACTACACTTCTCTTCATACCCCCCCTCAGTTGCCACGTCCACACACACACACGTCCCCCCCTTCCACTCTCCTTGCGCCCCTCTCCTCACTCAGCACCTCCACACTCATACCCCCACTCATACCCCCATGCACTCTGCCTGCCATACTTACCACCGGCCCATCGTCTTCCTCACCGCCGCCGCATCTTCGCTCCGCCGTCCCCACCATCTTGGCTTCACTCCTGCATCCCGGCAACATGTTTCTTCCAAAATGGCATCTGAGAACTCTCGTGAGACTTCCCGGACGCCATCTTGGACAAAGTATGTCGCCGCCACAGAGGACTGGATCCAATATGTGTCTGGGAAGTCTCGCGAGACTTCCGGGACGCTATCTTAAATGCCGCGCTCCTTCCTGCGCTTACCATCCTCTGCTGACCAGCGAGTCTCCATCCTCTGCTGACCACTGAGCCTCCATCCTCTGCTGACCACTGAGCCTCCATCCTCTGCTGACCTGAGCCTCCATCCTCTGCTGATCACTCTGCCTCCATCCTGCACTGACCACTCTGCCTCCATCCTGCGCTGACCACTTTGCCTCCATCCTGCACTGACCACTCTGTCTCCATCCTGTGCTGACCACTCTGCCTCCATCCTCTGCTGACCACTCTGCCTCCATCCTGCACTGACCACTCTGCCTCCATCCTGCGCTGACCACTCTGCCTCCATCCTGCGCTGACCACTTTACCTCCATCCTGCACTGACCGTTCTGCCTCCATCCTGGGCTGACCACTCTGCCTCCATCCTGCACTGACCACTCTGCCTCCATCCTGGGCTGACCACTCTGCCTCCATTCTAGGCTGACCACTCTGCCTGCATCCTGTGCTGACCACTCTGCCTCCATCCTGCGCTGACCACTCTGCCTCCATCCTGCGCTGACCACTGCCCTCCATCCTGCGCTGACCACTCTACCTCCATTCCTGCGCTGACCACTCTGCCTCCATCCTGCGCTGACCACTCTGCCTCCATCCCTGTGCTAACCACTGAGCCAACGCACTGCGCTAACCACTGAGCCACCGCACTGCGCTAATCACTGAGCCACCGCGCTGCGCTAACCACTGAGCCATCGCACTGCTCTAACCACTGAGCCACCGCACTGCGCTAACCACTGAGCCACTGCACTGCGCTAACCACTGAGCCAATGCACTGCGCTAACCACTGAGCCACCGCACTGCGCTAACACTGAGCCACCGCACTGCGCTAACCACTGAGCCACCATCTGCTAACCACTGAGCCACCCATGCATACCACTGAGCACCATAACTGGCTAACCATCTGAGCACCATGCGCTAACCACTGAGCCCAGTGCTAACACTGAGCCACCATGTACATGCTAACCACTGAGCCACCATACGTGCTAACCACTGACCACCATATTGCAACCACTGAGCCACCATACAAGTTAACCACTGCCCCATATAGTGCTAACCACTGAGCTACCATGATGTGCTAATCACTGAGTCACCATGTACAGTGCTAACCACTGAGCCACCTTATACAGTGCTAACCACTGACCCACCATACTGTGCTAAACCACTGAGCCTCCATACAGAGTTAACCACTCTGCCTCCATATAGTGCTACCACTGAGCCACCATACTGTGCTAAACACTGACCACCGTACAGTGCTAACCACTGAGCGACATATACTGTGCTAACCACTGAGCCACCATACTTTGCTAAACACTGAGCCACCCCACAGTGCTAACCACTGAGCCAACCATACAGTGCTAACCACTGAGCACGATACTGTTCTAACCACTGAGCACCATACTGTGCTAAACCACCTGAGCCACTGTGCAGTGCTAACCACATGAGCCACCATACACGTGCTAACCACTGAGCCACCGACAGTGCTAACCACTGAGTCACCGTATACACTGCTAACCACTGAGCCCCTTATACTCTGCTAACCACTGAGCTGCCGTAAAGTCTGCTAACCACTGAGTCACACGCACTGCGCTAACCACTGAGCCACCGTACACAGCTGCGTGACCACTGAGCCACGCAACTGCGCTAACAACTGAGCCACCAATACACTGCTAACCACTGAGCCACCATACTGTGCTAACCACTGAGCCACCATATACATTGCCAACCACTGAGCCACCATAAAGTGCTAACCACTGAGCCACCATATACAGTGCTAACCACTGACCCACCATACTGTGCTAACCACTGAGCCTCCATACAGAGTTAACCACTCTGCCTCCATATAGTGCTAACCACTGAGCCACCATACTGTGCTAAACACTGAGCCACCGTACAGTGCTAACCACTGAGCGACCATATACTGTGCTAACCACTGAGCCACCATACTTTGCTAAACACTGAGCCACGCACAGTGCTAACCACTGAGCTACCATACAGTGCTAACCACTGAGCCACGATACTGTTCTAACCACTGAACCACCATACTTGCTAACCACTGAGCCACTGTGCAGTGCTAACCACTGAGCCACCATACAGTGCTAACCACTGAGCCACCGTACAGTGCTAAACACTGAGTCACCGTATACTCTGCTAACCACTGAGCCTCTGTATACTCTGCTAATCACTGAGCCGCCGTAAAGTCTGCTAACCACTGAGCCGCCGTATACTCTGCTAAGCACTCTGCAGCAGGGCAGGAGGGGGTCCTCCTGCCCGCACCCGGCCGCTGTTCCGGCCCCCTCCTGCCCGCTGCAGAGTGCTTAGCAGAGTATACGGCGGCTCAGTGGTTAGCGGACTTTACGGCGGCTCAGTGGTTAGTAGAGTATATAGAGGCTCAATGGTGCACCTGGCGCACCCGGCCACTCTTTCCCGGCCCCCTCCTGCCTGCATCCGGCCGCTCTTCCTCGGCCCCCTCCTGCCCGCTGTCCCCAGCCCCCTCCTGCCCGCACCCGGCCGCTGTCCGACGCTACCCTCCTGACTGCACTGCCCGTTGTCCCCTCCTGGACTCCGGCACCGCTGCATGCTTGAACCGCTGCACATCGGTACTGCTGTAGGTATCTATTATAATAAAACCCTAAGCCAACTTCCGTCACTATGTAATGGTATGGTACGTCACATCCTGACTCAAGTTGCCTGTACACCCACCCTGGGTGCTCCAATATGGTCGCCTATTGCGGGAGCGGGGCTTCCAAAGCCCCACTCCCGCCATCGGTACAAGCTGCGACCCCACACAAACTCCGGTCACACTCCCCACTCCTCCACACACCCTCCGACACTACACTTCTCATCACACACCCCCCCCCTCAGTTGCCACGTCCACACACACACGTCCTCCCCTTCCACTGTCCTTGCACCCCCCTCCTCGCTCATACCCCCACTCATACCCCCAAGCACTCTGCCTGCCATACTTACCATCGGTTCATCATCTTCCCCGCCACCTACAGCCGATGATCTTCGCTCCGCGCAGGACCCCACCATGTTTCCTCAAAATGGCATGCGGGAACTCTCGCAAGATCCCATATGCTGTCCGAAAAGTCTCGCGAGACTTCCCGGATGCCACCTTGGACAAAGTATGTCGCCGCCACAGAGGCTTCATAACTGCAGGACCCCTTCTCTAACGCCTTATAACCCCCAACACTCTTACTCTCTACTATCTGATCTCATACTCCCTTATCAGTCTCAACATGACTCCTACCAAGAAGTATGCCACTGACACACAGCGGAAAAATACTTTGTCACTACGTCAAAAAAAACACCATGATAATGAGACTCCTGAAGAAAAAGAACATCGCCTTGCCACCATGAAGGCTTATAAATGACAACGCCTCACACACGAGTCCCCTAAGTCTAAATCCATTAGATCAGCACAAGCAGCCTCTGCTCGCTGTCAACGCCGACAGCCTACACCTTCGACGTCTACATTTTTATCACACTCACCACCACACATACGACTTGTATACATCGGTCTGCACAAGAGTCCTACTGCACCGTTAGGACCTGCTCTTCCACTACATGCTAAAGCATTCACTAATGATGAACGTACGATATGAACCCGGATGTTAAGGTCCAGCAGCATAGCTGCTGAGAAATATTATTTTCTTTTACAACAGGGAAAGGTTTTTGTGAACAGCTAAAGAGATGGGCGGGATGGCTGTTCACCACATCTCCATCTCAAGGTGTGCTGCTCTTACTGTCACACAAACATCCTCAACATCACATCACCATCCTACCGATGCGATAGCATCGGGCATTAATCTAGGATATTATATAGAGTTATTACAAACACTATTTCAAGTGTGTTTTTTCTGTTAATGTTGATGATTATGGCTTACAGCCAATGAAAACCCAAAGGTCTTTATTTCAGAAAATTAAAGTAGGAGGATGAAGGGTGTAAAACTGTGCTGCCGTATTCAACGAGCCATCAAATGGTGAATATAATATTGATTTATTAGTCAACATGGATCAGGGCTCCCAGAGATGCCCTGAAATATGGCAATATTACAATTGATTTTTGAGGATATTCTAATTATTGAGATGAACTAGCATATACATTTAAAATCATTGTGCTAAACTGCATTGCTGTCTCCCTGAATCCCACACATATTAGTCAAAATATCTATAGTACCATTTGCTTTAAGGACTAAATGTCCTGTGTGCACTTAATTTATATTTAAAAGTCATACTTTTCAAGCATAGATGTCGCAACATATACAGACACTTTTTTCATAATCAGATAGCCATAGTTATGGTAATCTGCGGATCACAGAGAAATATAGATGACAAGCCAAACCTTCATAAATGGCGCTTCTGCATGAATGCAGTCCGGTATGACTCCAGGCAGTTTCTTCCATTTACACATGGGCAGTCCATTCTCACACTTTTACAAATGGGTTCTACTATCTTTCTTGTGCTGCCAAGCAGACTGTAGAGCTGTTTTCTGCTAATTTCCTAATCTCTTTGAATCTTCATGGGTACACATGTAACCTATTGAATAAAACAACACAGCATGCTGATTATAACCTTACTGCATCTGTAACGGTTTAAGGAGCCGGCAGCAAGCTAAAAGAGGTCTACTTCATTTCAGACATTGAGCTCGAAGTTTCATTAACCTTTTCATGTAAGGAGACATTTTCAGATGAGTATGTTTATGCATTTAAACATGACTATAAATGTGAATTTAGGAAAGCTGTAGAAACATGAAAAATACTGTCCCCTTACGTCCAGTTTTAATTTTTGTGCTTTTGCTTTTTTCACTCACTTCTTCAAAAAGCCATAACATTTTATTTTTTGTCGACATAGAAAATGAAACTTTTTTTTTTATGCATGACTCTGTGGCACCCCTGCTGGGGATTGTCACAGGACTCATTGGTGCAGGGAGGAATATACACCTTGGTACACGCAGCATGCATCAACACCTTCCACCCCAGACCTGGAGGGGGAGCCCCACTGGATGTCCTTAAGCCAAATCCCCTATAAAAGATCCAGGCCTGAGGGCAGGAGTCAGTGAGTTCCAGTCAGACAGAGAAGAGAGCAGTTGTAAGGAGCTGGTTGCTGGGACCAAGCAGGCCCAGAACCAGGGGTCACTGATCCAGCTGTGCTGAGCCCTAGGAAGAGGGACAGAAGCCATTGGGAGAAGCAAGAAGAAGAGAACAGACTTGTGAACCCTTTAGCCTACCGGACATAAGATATAGCAGCAGGAATAGTCCGGACAGATCAGGAGGATCCAGTCCCCCTTATGTCACGAATAGAAGAACCCAAACTTGACCAAGTAAAGGATGAGGGACCTAGTCGAGGATAGGAATCCCAAAGAGAAGACCTCATTGTCAGTTGTGGAACAGCACCCTGTGAGGAGAAGTAGCGGCAGGTTCAGCTACAGGCAGAACTTACCCCAAAAAGATGCACACACCGTGTCTGTTAACGGACAACAGTAAAAAGATACTGAAACCAAAGACTGTTGTGTGTGTGTGCCTGCTTTCATGCCACTGCCTGCAGAGTTCACAGCAGGACCGCTACTACTACTCCCCTAATCCGCCCCGCTGCCCTGAGGTAAAGCTCCACCAGTGGGGAGCTGTACTACTCTGAGCTGCACCTCTAACACCTCAGCGGCCGGCCGCAGCGCTGGTGACCCTATTACCAGGTACCACAGGTGGCATCACGATACCATTCCTTCCCCCCTCCCCATCATCATCATCACCCCCATGCTCTACCACTGAGGGTCCAGGGCACAGAACCGGGAACCGACCAGCCGTGATTCCACCATCGAAGCAACTGCCTTTCCCGGTATCCGAGTACCCCCTACCCTGTCGACCGACTCAACTCCAGTTAATTTACCAAAATGTACTGAAGTATAAGAAAAGAGTTGTAAACTGTCAGCTCAAAACATTTGAAGTTCTACCAGTTGCAATTCAAGAAAACGCAGAAGTAGTGTCTTTCTATAATACATTTCCACTGATTGTTTCACTCCTGGTTTTGGCTACAAATCCTGAGGTAAATAACTCACCAAACACTCATTGATGTGCATGTGGTCTTAGGCTATGTTCACACATGATGTTTTTGCAAACAATCGGAATGCCAGTCATACGTGTATGAAGGATACGGCACTGCTATGAACGACTCAGACCACAATATGATATGAAATCAACTTTTTCTTGTCAAGAAAATAACAGGATTACACTTTTCCACAAAATATGGGCCACAACAGCCAAGAACCACAAATACAAATTATGCAGCCCAAGAGATCACAAGTGCCAGTTTCACGAAGTGAAGAAGGACTACCCCAAGGCAATGACACCCCCACCCTTATCCAGTACAGGGCCTACCTGGGGTTCTACCATGACCGTGACATGTGGTTCTCTCAGGAATACAATCTTACACCCACCTCTCTCTCTAATTACAGCAGATTTCGGGTACCCTGTTTTCCCCTTATTATGGACTTATATATTTCCATCACTAATCATTTGAACAAACAAGTTGTTTGCACAGTGCACTGTCTTTCTTTTTGCTACAGCAAAAAGCAGTCTCTCTGACTTGGTACCCCCAAACAAATAACAAACTGAACCTTTTATTTTACTCTGATCCATTAGGTTTGATCAGTTTATTCTGTCACCAAGTTCTCTGATATATCCTGGTGCAATGAATAAATTTGATTGGTCTCAGTCTCACTGCGTAGTCCACAATGGAGCTCCCCTATAATATCCACGTTCACAGAGTCTCAGTATACAGGAGCTCTCACAATCTCTTGATCAGTCCATCAGTAATCCTATCCACAGAAATATTGTCAGCACTGCTGTTGATTCTATAGAGCTCTCCCTAACTGACTACAAAGTTGGTGACCGGTCACACATTTAAGTTACTCACAAAAACAGCTTCCTCTTGAGCACACCAATCTGTACGAGTCTATTAGGGATCTAACCATTTCTGGATCACAGACAAGTATCTACTCCTCAGACTTTTACCTCACGTGTCTCTCAGTCTCCTACTTCCTGTTTCCAATGCTTTCTTCTCTTGTTCAATGGTGACCTCTAGTGGCCGAACTAAGTTATTGCATCATTATATCTTATAACAGAAAACATGGAAATGCTGAGTTGTCCCTGCTGCGTGGTGGTGCTGAACACTCCAGGTGCTGCAGCCCGTCTCGACTTTTGCACCTGGAGTGTTTAGCACCACGCAGCGGGGACAGCTCAGCATTGCCATTAATAGAGTCGTGGTTTTTACAGTGAAAATATAAAGCCGACAATTAGTTTAACACATTTTACAGAACAATAAACCCCGACACACACATGGTGTTATGACACCATGTGTCCAGAAAGTGAGGACACTCTCTACACACATGGTGCCACCGCACCAGTGTCATATTATCCCCTTCAACACCGGAATTTGAGCCGCATCGGTAACCTCTGTGCACACATGCAGGGCAGAGGATGCTGATGGGGTTAATAGCTAAAATAACCCTGGAATTCATTATTTTACACAAATCATCAGTGTATTAGCTAAACATATTGTACTGCTGCTGTCACAGCAGTACAAGATGATAGCTTACTGTTAGGCATAGCAGGAAATACAAACTCCATGGCTTTGACAGCCGAAGAGTTTCTATTCCCCGACAAATGCTGTCTGCAGTCCTTCAGGACCATGGACAGCATCTCTATCACACGCACAAACACACGCTACACCTCACACTCGCAGCCCACTCACATCTATACAGCCAGCCACACTCACCACATGCACCACACTCGCACCACACTCGCACCACACACACCCAAAATCATGCATCACACTCTCATCACTGTCGTGCATCAAACACGCTCCGTGTTTTTGTGGAGCCCACTGGGTCGGGGTACTCGGTACCGGACTGGAGTACTGCTGGGGATATCACGGCGGTCTTGATCCGGACCGTATCCCGGTTCCGCAGTAAATGGGATGTATATTTATGTGGAGCCCACTGGGTCGGGGTACTCGGTACTGGACCATGGTACAGCTGGGGATATCACGGCCGGCTTGGTCCAGACCATTTCCGTTCAAGTAATGGGGGGAATATTTACAGGGGAGTTTGTCGTGACGCCACCCTGGTATGTGGTCAGGGTGACACCGCTGCTACAGAACCTCCTGGATTGATGTTTGGCAGCCGTTGATGTAACGGCTCTCCACCGGCAGAGTCTGATTCCCCGGGGCAGTGATGATAGTCTATAGATGATGCAGGGCAGGGGTAGTAGTAGAGATGATAGCTGCTTGTGAGGGAACACAGGATTTGAGCACAAGGATCACAAACTCACGTTTTGAAGTTTTCCAAGTCTTTACTGCAGATGATGTTGTTAGCAGAGTACTGTCCACAGAATCTGTACTGGGGCCGGGTTGCTCCCACCCTGTTCGGGTCCTCAGCTTCCCTCTCCTGCGCTGTGTCTGTGGCCCTGCTGCCGCTTCAGCTAGGCTGCTTGCCTGTCTCTCCTCACAGGTACCCCCTTTGCTAGGCAACTTGAGTCTTTCTTCCTCAGTCCTCCCAGGAACTGAATTAACTCCAACTGACTAACTGTCACTGCCACTCTGAGGTTAACAACATTAGCTCCTCCCACCACTCTGCTCTTCCCCACGTCCTCTCCACATCAGAATATATAGGGAAGCAGCTTTAGCTCCCCCTTCTGGCCTGGAGGCGCTAGTGTAGTGTTGTGGGTTGTGTGGGGAGTTAACCCTTTGTGGGGTTACTGTGGCACATTAACCCCTGGGGTGCCACATTCCCCCTTAGCGAAAGACAGTACTCGGGACTGTGGAAAAACAAACAGTTAACATATCAATACATTAATATTTACAGAGTCTTAAAAAGTAAAAAATACAAAAACCAATAAAAACTGAAAAAGAGTCCAAAGTTCAAAATAGCAGTCCTTCCGGGGGTTTAGTTTATTGCTTCCGGGGCTGGTAAATATATACAAAGTAGTCTTTACCACAACCAGTCCAGTGGTATATATGGTCCATACATAAATAAAAAGAAAATGTTCAAGAATATGCAAAGAGTTCTTACAGGATAGTCTCTGTAGGTACTGGCTTTTAACGTTGCAAACACATATAAACACTTACGGGTGTCTCTGGTTTTTAAGCGCAGTAGGCTCCTAAGCCCTCAGGTCACCGCATAAGAGGCCAAGTTCTTACTCTTCGTGGCTGCCACCTAACACCATGCTACTCTCACCCTTTCTGTACACATTAGGTTCTATTTAACTATATACTACTATAACATATATACATTTCACATTTGATTTAACACTTTAATCTCTATACCTAGCCGGTAACTGACCCTTGGTACTACGCTGTGATCTGCATAAAACTGGTATACTGGATGTACTTAGCATATTTGTGCGGGTGGACGTGTACCTACTTGAAGTATTCTGGATGGAGATCTGACAGTAGGACTGGCAAGCTCACTGGGACCAGGAATAGGTTCTTCCTCTTCAGGAACTTCCAGTTCATCATGTTCTTGGGACTTCTTGTTGTACAGGTTCTGGTGTTGGTTCAACCATTGGAGGGAAAGCAATCATTGGGACTACAACTGCTCGTAGTAATTTGGCCATGTTTTGGGGAAATCTCCTAACTAATACTTCTTATTCCTCTTTGACAGGTTGGACCTGTACGGGTACGGTTACTTCTGGTGTCTTCAAGATTTCAGGAACAGTTTAAGATGGTCTCTTGACACAACTGCTGAAGTTCTTCCTTCGTCTTTGCTTATTAGACACATTTTAGCATTGTCTAAATTGGATGGTAAGACTGATATGGGGTTATTTCCCACTGGTTATCCAATTTGTTGGTGCATCTTTCCCTTGAGAACTTGCTCACCAGTTTGAAATGGGGTTGCTTGAGCACGTTGGTTAAAGGTTCCCTCTTGTCTTGCTCTAGCTTGCTAAAGATTTTTCTCTACGCACTCCTGTACTTGGCGATACTGCTGTTGACGTAGGGTGTCCCAATTGGATTCTTCAACTTCTGCATTTTGTTTTAGAATTCCCATATTTAAATCAATTGGCAGTTTACCGGGTCTTGCATGCATAAGGTAGGCTGGGGTGCAGTTTGTAGAACTCACCGGGACATGGTTGTACAGGTCTACCAAATCTGGTAATTTCTCTGGACATTGATTTCTTTCTGACTCTGGTAATGTTTTTAATAGGTCAATTACAATATGGTTCATCGTTTCGCATAAGCCATTGGTTTGGGAATGGTACGCTGTCATGCAGATCTCTGACTCAAAGGCTGGACCTTGATCTGCAAGGACTTGTTCCGGGTAGCCACGAGGTCTACAGAAATGTGTCTGAAACGCTTTTGCAGCCGTCTTCACTGTCAGGTCCTAGACGGGTACCACCACTAAGAATCGTGAGCAATGGTCCACGATGGTTAAGGCATAGACATAGCCTGACTGGCTTGGTGACAACTTGACGGGGTCTAATGCAACTAACTCGAGTGGTTGCTTGGTTACTATGGACTGGAGTGGGACTCTCTGTTGATCTTTTCTTCTGAGGTTGCACAGACCACATTTTCTACACCAATCTTCAATTGATTTCCTCTTGCCAACCAAGTAGAATCTCTCTCTTAAGAGCACTTCCAACTTCTTCCATTCAAAATGACCTGCACCGTCGTGGTAGGCTTCTAAGACGATTTTGACATCTTGCTTGGGTACGATTATCTGCCAGACTAGTTCATATGTTTTAGGGTTGGTGTGCCTTCTGCAGAGCTTCCCTTGATAAAGGAACAACTTGCTTCTCTCCTTCCAGAGGTATTGGGTCTCAGCCGGGGCATTCTGGTTAGGGTATGCACCTTGTTGTGTAAGCAGTTCTTTCACTAGCTTCACAGTCAGGTCGCTATCCTGGGTGTCAGCCCATCCATGATGTGCTAACAGGTTGAGATTCGCCTCCTGTTGCCTTTGGTAGATGTCGGGTTGATACTTTTCTACTTAAGAACGATGAAAGGCCGGTAGCTCAATTTCTTCCAGCTCCTCTGTTTCCTCTTCCACGTCTTTTAGGTGTGGCTTCCGGGATAAGGCACCTGTGTTCCCGTTCTTGCGGCCTGCCCTATACTTGATGACGAAATTGTAGTTAGACAGCCGGGCTATCCATCGCTGCTCCAACGCACCTAATTTTGCTGAGTCCAAGTGGGTCAACGGGTTGTTATCTGTATAGATGGTGAATTCTGCAGCTGTCAGGTAATGTTTGAAACATTCAGTTACAGCCCAAACTACTGCCAGTAGTTCTAACTTGAAGGAGCTGTAATTCTTGGGGTTTCTTTCTGTAGGCCGGAGTTTCTCTTTGCCTCCTTGCTTCTGTGACAATACTGCTCCCAGTCCCATGTTGCTGGCATCCATGTACAGAATGAAGGATTGATGGTAATCCAGGTATGCCAGGATCTCTTCTCCTGTCAGCACACATTTCAGCTTATTGAGGGAGTCTTCCCTCTCTTTACTCCACTGGAAAGAGATTACGGTTTGAAGACCTTTTCAACTGTCCTACCAGGATATCTTGTAGGGGAGCTGCTAACTTCGTGAATCCTCTGATAAATCGTCAGTAATAGCCCACAAGGCACAGGAATTGCCTCACTTCTTTCACATTAGTAGGTCTTGGCCAATTCCTTATCACTGTGACTTTATCAGGATCCGGTGCTACTCCCACTGAACTCACGAAATGTTTTAGGTACTGCACCTTTGGCTTGAGAAGGTGGCACTTGGATGACTTGATTTTCATACCGTATCCGGATAAAGCTTCAAACACTTCTGCCACGTCTTGTAGATGTTGCTCATACGTCTTGGAGTAGACTATGACGTCATCTAGGTACAGGAGGACAGTTTCAAAGTTCTTATGTCCTAGGCACCTCTCCATCAGACGTTGAAAGGTCCCGGCTGCGTTTCAGAGTCCAAACGGCATACAATTGAACTCACAGAGGCCCACCGGCACAGTAAACGCTGTCTTCTCCTTGTCGGCCTCTGCCACAGGAACCTACCAGTACCCACTAGTCAGATCAAGGGTAGAAAAGTAGTTAGCAGATTTTAATGCAGCTAATGACTCCTCAATCCTAGGTAACGGGTAGGCGTCCTTATGTGTGATGTGGTTGATCTGCCGGTAATCTACGCACATTCTCATGGTCCCGTCCTTCTTTCTAACCAACACTAAAGGCTGCCCAGGGGCCACAACTGTCTCTTATTACCCCTGCAGATTTCATTTCTTTGAGCAAGTCTTTGGTGGTTTGGTAATGAGCGGGTGGTAATGGTCTATATCTCTCTTTTATAGGTTGATGGCTTTTCCGCAATTTAGAAGGCGTAATGGCACTCTTCCCCGGTGTACTTCAACAACCCTTCTGGCTGTGAGTATAGTGGGCCTACTGTATGAGTACACGGGTTCTACCCGGGCTTGATAGTCTTGCCCTTTAATGCCTATTGCGGCTCTACACCAGACCAACATTTCAGTTTTGGGAGGTATCACAATGGGTATTGGATCACTTACTCGTACACTGCCGATTTCACCTCCGGATATGTCTACCTGTTGTTTCAACATCAGGGCTTTTATTTCTTTGTGCAGAAGCCTCTGCTGTCTGGTTCTGGCAGTCTCGGCAATCTGCTGTAAGACAGTAATTACCTCGGAAAAACACTTTTCGATTACATTCATTCCTAGTAACATTGCTGGTTCATGATCTCGCCGGTCAACATCTACAATTATAATACCCTGGTTCTGCAATTCTACCTTCCCAATCTGAATGGTCATCTCTCTGAACCCAACTTGCAGTATTAGTGTACCATTACTAGCTCATAAGTTCACTACAATTCAGTTGGACCACTATTAATGTCTGAATCAGCCCAGTACCTTTTGTAAAGAACATGTGGAATCGATGTTATCTGGGACCCGGTATCCAACACGGCACTAAAGGGAATGCCATCCAACACGATAGGGATGACCGGACATCCTTCCACGAATCTGTCATACCAGGCTGAAGGACCTTGAGAATTTACTCCTGGGAAGTGCTCAAATTCAGTTTGCCATGCGCTCTGCAATGGTGGCAGATTCAAAACAGTTACTAATCACGGCACACACTGCCCGGTTTACCGGGCACGGTAGATCCTGTTCGTGACACCAAGTTGTGGAGCCCACTTGGACAGGGTACTCGGTACTGGACTGGGGTACTGCTGGCAATATCACGGCGGGCTTTGTCCAGACCGTGTCCCGGGTTCCACAAGTAATGGGGGGAATATTTACAGGGAGTTTGTCGTGACGCCACCCGTGGTATGTGGTCACGGTGACCACCACTGCAGATGATGTTGTTAGCAGAGTACTGTCCCCGGAGTCTGTACCGGGGCCGGGTTGCTCCCACCCTGTCCGGGTCCTCAGCTTCCTACTCCTGCGCCTTGTGTGTGGCCCTGCTGCTGCTTTAGCTGAGCTGCTGGCCTTGTTTCTCCTCATAGGTACCCCCTTTGCTAGGCAACTTGAGTCTTTCCATGTGCTTCTGACCCCACTGTGTTGCTTCACTGAGGTACGGTGTAGGTATGTAACCTCCACTATCTCGGTGTTTTCTGTGCTGCGTGTTTCAGTCACAGATTCGGATCCGGTATCCGGCTTTTGCGCTCCTCTGGGGCGAGTTATGAGGTCACTCAGTCTCCCAGATATGTTCCTCTGTTTCTTGTACTCCTCTCCTCAGACCCTGGCTTCAGGCCTGAAAGTAGTCAGTGGTCCCTGTCAGGAGCTCAGCACTGCTCCCATTTACAGGCCCTCCCCCTAGTGCTCCCTGCACTAAACTGAACTGTCAACTGTCAAATATCAACTAACTACTTCCTCCTCAGACCAGAATACATCAGGGAGCTGCTTGAGCTCCCCCTTCTGGCCTATAGGTGCTAGGGCAGTGTCCAGTGTTGTGTGGGGAGTTAACCCTTGTGATGTTACTGTGGCACATTAACCCCCTGGGGTTCCACATTTGATGCACGACAGTGTGCCTTCAGCCTTACCAATGGAGACTGTTCTTGTCTCCTGGCAAATCACTCTTTAGTAAGATGGCTACTGCTGAACCTGTGAAAGCCATCTTGCTTCCTGATTTGGCCTACTTTGCCACATTGAAGCTTTGCTTATTGTTTGAATATTGTGTCTAGCAGTTAGCCTACTTCCAGTATCTAGCCCAAAACTGTCTTGCTCAGACTGTTCGCACCCTTATCTAGATTGTTTCCTCAACTTCCATTCCTGTGTCCAAGGACTTCTACCAATGTCTGCTGTTCCCTGCTTGTGCACTTCCGGCCATCGGATTCCATCTGTGTTCAATCAGTATTGTAACACCAAGACATTGAGGGAGGTTAAAGCATTTCTGGGTCTACCGAGGTATTACTAAAGATTCATCAAAAACTACTACACCACGACATGAACTGGTATGAGGTCTGCTGAAGGTCCAAAGAGTCGGCCGATCCAGAAGCCTTCCAAGCACTTAAGCTAGAATTAACAGATTCTTCTGTTCTTGCCTACATAAATTTCTCTCAACCATTTGTGTTATACACCAATAGGAATCTTTAGGTCCAGGAGCGGTGCTGGCCCAGATCCAGGAAGGAAAAAAACAGGTGATTGCCTATTCAAGTTGATCCTTACAAGACATAGAGATAAATATCAAAAACTACTGTTTGAATTGCTAGCCTTGGTGTGGGCCATGACCAAGAAATTTGCAGTGAATCTGTTGGAGTCTGAAGTTCAGGTGGGGATTGACAATGGCCCACTTGCACATGACTCACCATGCCGGGACTCCGGTTTAGACAGGCGTTTTTCTTCCTCCTTCTTGTCACGGATGGACCGCGCCTGCCAGTAGTGGGGCCCGGTGGTACAGATCAAAAATGATGAGACGTCTTGTGGGAACAGATTTAGGGGTTAAATTGTTCCGTGACGCCACCTATGAGAGTTTCGGTAACTGTACCGACGCTGCGGGGCCTCCGGGGATGGAATGCAGCAAGATGGAACGCTCCCCACAGCTGAGCGGTGATCCCCGGAGCCAGAAGCTGCACAAGATGTTGTGAGCAGCTGCGGTTACCTTAGCATGCGGTTACCTTAGCATGCGGATAGACAGTTCATAAGAAGGCACGGACACTGTAAGTCTCTGTAACGGGTTCTTACCTCCTAGGGCGACAGTTTAGGCTGGTGTCAGATCGTGCGCCCCTGACGTGGTTGAGGGACAGACGGGGAAAGAATGCCAGAGTGACCCAGTGGTTTTTGGCACTTCAGGATTTCACTTTCCATGTTGAGCACAGGCCCGGGACATTACATGGGAATGCAGATGCCCTGCCTAGGTTCCCCTGTTTGGTATCAGATGGTGCCCAAACCCCCGGATTTGAGCAGAGGGGGGAATGTGTAATATGATTACTGGTACCGTAATGGATGGGAGATATGTGTCAGCCAGATTGATGAACTCAGTTATGTGAGCTGGGGCTGATTCACCGTGTCCCTCCCTCCCTGAGGTGTGGTCAGAGAAGTTAAATGTTCACCTCTGGTTTTTTTTTCTGTGGTGTGAGTTTGGAGTGGAGCAGTGTGCAGCTCTGAGCCTAAGAAGCTGATCCCCAGTTTGGTTGTGTGTATATGGTTTATGACAGCAATAAACCAGACGTTTACCCGGCAAGGCTTCCTGTGTCTCCCTGGAATTGGCAGCTGTGAGTGGCTCTATCACCCCCCCCACAAAACTCCCTATATACATTGTGAGCATCCACCTATAACCATACATACAGGATGAGCCCCCGCATAGCCTCATATACAGAATGAGCCCTCACATAGTTCCTACATACAGTATAAGCCCCTACTTAGATCTCTATATACAGGATGAACTCCCACATAGCCTCCTATATACAGTATGAGCCCTCACATAGCCCCTTTACACCATATGAGTCCTCACATAGCCACATATAAATATTGAGCAAAATTAATTTCAAACTATTGATTCAGCATCCACGACAGTCATGGTCTCTCAAATTATTTGCCTACTCCTGCTCTATTGTGTGTAGCGCTATGTTAAGTATAGTGGTGTACTTAAGGGAACAAAACTTGTGTGGCTTGCTACATGCTTCGGTGTCTCATTTTGCATCAGATATGAACTTGTGTGTTAATCACATGACTTATTGCATCATCTATCAAAGGGATCATGTCACTTGTCACATGATACATTGGTGTTTGCAGAGGGGTCCACGTATTCTATACTCCCTGGTGCCCTGGGTACTCTTAATCCACCCCTGCTAATGTTCATTCACTGACTTAACTCATTCAGACCTGAACATATCTAGTTGGCTCATGATTTCAAGTTTATTATCATCCCAAGACAGTTGGACCTTTCCCCTAGTGCAGCATTGTCTCACAGGATCTGGGAGGGCGGGAAGGTATTTATAAACATATTCCAAAGAGGCAATAACCAAAGCGCCATAGCCCATGAGATTACAGCATCATTACAGCATTTTGTCCTTTTTCAGCGCTGGAGTGGCACTTTAAATGTAAGCCCTTTACTCCCATCATATACTCACCATCCGGCATCTTCATCTTTTACCGACACATTTTCGGTTCTGCAGGGCCATCTTTTGCCTGTATCTTCAGACTGGCCGAAAGTCAGAAGTCATCACAAGAGCTCAATACATCTTTAAGAGAGCCAGAACAAGGCTTCTTAGAGATGTACTGAAAAGTAGCTGGTCACTTTTCACCAGAGCCTGATGGAGTGATGGTGATACTGGTGATACTGAAGCTCCAGAAAGGTGGCGGTCAGGCGACTTGCATTTGAAGCACCAATCCAGTGGCGCAGTGAAAGAAATGCTTGGGTGGGGCTTTAATTGATCACAGGTGGGTGGCTTTCTGCGAAGAATGTTGATTAACCACTGATCTGATATTGATGGAATATAATAAGGATAGGTAATCAAGATTAAGGTCTTATTTTTTTTTTCAATATATTACAGTGTCCCATGGAAGAGCTAATCTTTTTTTTATACACTGTGCAAAGGGTTACACAAGGTGAAGATGAACAATGCACATAGCCATCCTAAAATCGGAGTAATTTTCACAAATAACAGATCTCTCAAACATGGCACTAATTCCAACTGCCATATGCTAAGAATCACATTTGGAAGGTCTTCACACCTTCTACACTCTTAATCTTTCCCTTTGTATTCACTCAAGTGTCTATGCTGTATAATGTTTCACAAGATCGAAAAGCACATGCCAAGATGTCCAGGAAAAAACATTACCAGCACAATAATGTGGATTTAGATCATGCATGTGTCTAACTTGTGCTTACGTTTAGTATTATAGAATAGACAAGTAATGCTAAGATGTGTCTTTTCACTGGAAAAAAGTCAGAGCATCTCTCTCCACTAAGAAATGTCAATTCATTTTAGAGTATTTAGATGCAAACCATATGTCATATCCACTGCCAATTTTCTGCAAAGATTTAAGATATCTGGACTCACCTGCAATACATATGGCCTTTCTTCCCATCTTTTGCATTTAACATTTAATGTCAAAAAATAGCAATAGGATGTTGGTCTATCTATCTATTAGAAAAATTTTATTTAGAGCAGCGCTTCAATATAGCATAGCTAGGTGCTTATCAGTCCTTGGCAGTAATCAATTGCCATGTACAAACCATAAAAATGAAAAAAGGGACTGCAGCACTCGTTGTAAGATGTATCTTTAAGCCTTTATTGGCCTGAAGGCCAATAAAGGCTTAAAGAGACATCCTACAACGAGTGCTGCAGTCCCTTCTTTCATTTTATCTATCTATCTATCTATCTATCTATCTATCTATCTATCTATCTATCTATCTATCTATCTATCTATCTATCGTCGAGCCCCATGCTTTGGAGTACTCGGGTATCAGGCTCCAATGGGTTAACGCTCCTGTGTCACGGGGAGTGGTGGCCGCGCCTGATCCCATGTCCTGGGGGACTACTTTGAAAAAGGGTATATTACAGGGGATTATATTTACAAGTTGTCGTGACGCCACCTGTAGTTTCTGGTGAGGAGTCACCAGCGCCGCCACAGTCCGCCGGAGGTAGATAGTAATGCGGCTAGTTGGCAAAGTCCTCTACAGGTAGGGCTGGACCTCCGGTGCAGCATTCCTGAAAAGGGAACAAGTTCATGCAGAAGAAACACAGGCAGAAGCAAAGTCACTTTCTCCCAGGTACTTTACTGTTAGCTGTTAGCAGCAGCAGGTTACAGTTCAGCACTTTAGTTGTTACAAGAACAGGTAGCTTAACGGGTGGCTGCCAGGTGGTATGGTGGAACCCTTGGTGTACCTTCGTTAACTAAGCCGTGTCTGTTCTTCCCCGCTTTAGATCGATCTATACCCAGTAGCTCCATGTAGGTAGTACCAGGAGTCCCCTCCCTCGTTGTTGAGGAAGCAGGCAGACCTCTCCGATGGCAGAGTGCTGCGGCTGATGAACAAGCCACAGCAGCCGGTTGCCGACTGCAGGCTAAACTCTGACCGGTTTCTAGGGCCCGGCGTTCCCCTGGTTGGACTGGAGTATCCCCTGGAGTATGGACGCTCCACTGTGAGGATCTCCCTTTCTTGCTAGGGCCCAGACTTCCCCGTCGGGAGCCCTCTTTCAGGACCTCCACAAGGTCCCTTCTTCTCTCCTCTGGTGCGGCTTGTAACCGACCCGGTGTGACCTTCCGCCTCGTACCACACTCTTTCTATCTTCCTCCTTCTCCGACTGTTCCAGACCCTCTCCCCCTCTCGCCCAAAAAGAGGGAGACTATTCTTGCTCCTAGTTTGCCTTTCTGATTAAAGACCTCCTTGTTCCCCCTAGAGGTGAATTTATTCCCTCTCGGGTAACCTCCCACCGCTCAGCTAATATGGGAGTGCTGGGAATGGGTCCCACCCACCATCCTAGGGTAATAAATGGAGCAGCAATGCCTTCTTGGGTGCAGTTCAGCTCCGCTTTTACCTTAGCTTGAAATATATGGTTAAAAATAGCTGCAGCACTCCGGGTGAATGATGTAATCTGCCTTTATTCTGGCGTCATATACAGGGTATGGCTACGTTTTGGGCTCCCTCGCCCTTCTTCCATCCTATCATTTTTGCAGAAAATCACCTCCAAAGTATTATTTTTCCACTTTCATGCTTCATGGCTGGGATGGTGTTCTTGGGGTTGTACTCATCCTTCTTTCTCCAAACATGCTGAGTGGAGTTGACACCAAATGTTCTATTTTGGTCTCATCTGACAATATGAACTCCCATACATCCCGTGGATCATCCAGATGGTCATTGGCAAGCCTCATATGGACCTGGACATGTGATGGTGTGCATAGGGCAGCCTTGCAGATAGCATGCTGTGTTACTAACAATAATCATTGAGACTGTGGGTGGTCCCAGCGCTCTTCAATTCATTGAACAAGTCCTCCCATGTAATTCTGGGATGATTCCTGAACTTTCTCAGAATTTTATTATTAATATTATTATTAGGTATTTATATAGCGCTATTAGGATACATAGCGCTGTACAAGTTAGGGGGTAGACAAAGACAAGTGGTCGAAAAATGACGACAAATCGACAAAACAATCATACGGGTACAATGGGGCCAGGGATCCTGTCCCGAATCTTCCTTACTCAATGAGGCGAAATTTTGCATGGAGCCTCAGATTGAGGAAGATTGACAGTCATCTTATGTTTCTTCCGTTTTTTTATATTTGTGCCAACAGCCACCCAAAGAAAGCCATGAAGGTGTATGTCAGCCTGGATGATCAAAACAACTGATCACTAGCAAGGTGATTTGTTCAACTTAAAGGGAAATACTGACCCTTATATCTTAAGCACCTGCAGTGATGTTACAGAAGCCTAATGGCCGCTTTACACGTCCCAATATCGTTTCGATATAGTATACAACTTCACTAGTGATGAGCGAGTACCAAAATGCTCGGGTGCTCGATGCTCTGGCCGAGCATCCCAAGATACTCGTGTACTCGGCCCGAGCACCGAGCCCAATGTTATCCTATGGGAGACCCGAGTATTTTTATGAAATGACCCCCGGTAGCATGTAGAAACCCTAAAAATGTCACAAAAGCCTCAGAAGTGGGCTCAAATGACATGGCAACAGCATGGGGAAGACCCCTGTAAGCATTTCTCACTCAAAAGTCACAGTTGTGAACAATGTTGTTCGAGTTTTACGCCATTTTTACGGACTCACCAGAAAACCTTCCAAAATGACACCAAAAAGAATTTTCATGGCGGAAATGTTAAGGGCACATACCCAATAGTGAGATAGGGCTGGTGTATGTTACTTTTTGTGATTTCATGAAAGATTTTACGTTAAAATATTGTGTGGCACTCCGATGTCCCTGAGAAGAGACATACATGAAGGCCTCTTGACATAATGTGCCCATTTTGAGGAAGTGGGTCTATTGTAGTATTTTCCTTTGCCAGCGCAGTCCAAAATTGGGAGGTTCACCAATGCCCCTGGATAGAGACGTGCATGAGGGCCTGTAAACCTGAAGTGCCCATTGTAAGGAAGTGGGTGTATTGTAGTATAGCCCTTTGCCAGGGCAGCCAAAAATTGGGAGGCTCCACATTGTCCCTGGATAGAGACATGCATGAGGGCCTGTAAACCTGAAGCGCCCATTGTAAGGAAGTGGGTGTATTGTAGTATAGCCCTTTGGCAGGGCAGCCAAAAATTGGGAGCCTCCACATTGTCCCTGGATAGAGACATGCATGAGGGCCTGTAAACCTGAAGTGCCCATTGTAAGGAAGTGGGTATATTGTAGTATAGCCCTTTGCCAGGGAAGCCAAAAATTGGGAGGCTCCACATTGTCCCTGGATAGAGGCATGCATGAGGGCCTGTAAACCTGAAGTTCCCATTGTAAGGAAGTGGGTGTATTGTAGTATAGCCCTTTGCCAGGGAAGCCAAAAATTGTGAGGCTCCACATTGTCCCTGGATAGAGACGTGCATGAGGGCCTGTAAACCTGAAGTGCCCATTGTAAGGAAGTGGGTGTATTGTAGTATAGCCCTTTGCCAGGGCAGCCAAAAATTGGGAGGCTCCACATTGTCCCTGGATAGAGACATGCATGAGGGCCTGTAAACCTGAAGTGCCCATTGTAAGGAAGTGGGTGTATTGTAGTATAGCCCTTTGCCAGGGCAGCCAAAAATTGGGAGGCTCCACATTGTCCCTGGATAGAGACATGCATGAGGGCCTGTAAACCTGAAGTGCCCATTGTAAGGAAGTGGGTGTATTGTAGTATAGCCCTTTGCCAGGGCAGCCAAAAATTGGGAGGCTCCACATTGTCCCTGGATAGAGACGTGCATGAGGGCCTCAAAACATTGTTCCCATTGCAAAGGAGCGGGTCTCCTGTGGTTGTAATGCCCATTCTGAAAGAATGGGCGAAAAAATTTACCACTGAGGGTATACATGAAACAACAGCCTAACTTTTGTAACGGTCATCATGGTGGCGTATGAGGAGAAGGAGGAGCAGTCCAGCGATTAGCCAAAGTCCAGAAGTGTGTATCCATGGGTGAGTGGAGGTACATGGCAAATTCCCGTTACAAAATTTAAATTCCGCCCTCATTTGCTGGTGGTGTGGTGAAGTCTGGCCCAATCCAACCCTTGTTCATCTTGATCAGAGTCAGTCTGTCAGCATTTTCAGTTGACAGGCGGGTGCGTTTATCAGTAATGATTCCACCTGCTGCACTAAAAACACGCTCTGACAAAACGCTAGCGGCAGGGCAGGCCAGGACTTCCAAGGCGTAGAGAGCCAATTCATGCCACGTGTCCAGCTTGGATACCCAATAATTGTAAGGCACAGAGGAATGTCGGAGTACAGTTGTTCGATCTGCAAGGTACTCCTTCAGCATCTGGGCAAACTTACCATTTCTTGTGGCACTACCCCGCACCTCAGGGGCTGTGGTACGTGAGGGGCTGAGAAAACTGTCCCACATCGTAAAGACTGTTCCCCTACCTCTGGCGGATTGGACTTGTGCCCCTCTCGGCCATACGCCTTGGTTGTCCACCGATTCCTGAGCTATGCTGCTAGCGTTTTGTGAGGGGAATGCTTTGCCTACTTCCACGACTATGGCCTTCTGGAACTGCTGCATTTTGGCTGACCTCTCCGCCTCAGGAATAAGAGACATAAAGTTCTCCTTGTAGCGTGGGTCTAACAGTGTTACCAACCAGTAATGATTGTCGGCCAAGATGTTCTTAACGCGAGGGTCACGAGCCAGGCAGCTTACCATAAAGTCAGCCATGTGCGCCAGACTCTTAACAGCCATGACTTCACTGTCCTGACCAACACGATGACTGAACACGCTGTCCTCCTCCTCTTCCTCCTCCTCATGTCCCCTGTCCTCTGGCCAGCCACGCTGAACCGAGGGTATGACTGGTGTGCATGTCATATCCTCAATTTGGCCAGAGAGTTGTTCCATGTCTTCCTCCTCCTCCTCCTCCTCTCGTCATAGTCCTCCACTGCATGTTGTGATGAGATGAGGCTGGGCTGTGAGTTATCACCCACACCACTACTTTTTCTTGCTCCAACTCATCGCGCTCCGCCTGCAATGCATCATGGTTTTTTTTGAGCAAAGACCGTTTTAGAAGGCAGAGAAGCAGTATGGTGACGCTAATAATGGCGTCATCACCGCTCACCATCTTGGTGGAGTCCTCAAAGTTTTGGAGGATGGTACATAGGTCGGACATCCATCTCCACTCCTCAGGTGTTATGTGTGGAGTTTGACCCATTTCCCGACGGCTTAGGTGATGCAGGTACTCAACAACTGCCCTCTTCTGCTCACAATCCTTGGTAGGGCCTGCAATCCTTGGTGTGGGAAGGACGTGTTCCATCCCTCGCTGAGACTGGGTCACAGCTTCCACAATATTAACCCAGTGTGCCGTCACCGAGATGTACCGGCCTTGCCCACAAGCACTTGTCCACGTGTCTGTGGTTAGGTGGACTTTGGCTGAAACAGCGTTGTTCAGGGCACGTGTGATGCTTTGTGACACGTGGTTATGTAGTGCGGGGACGGCACACTGGGAGAAATAGTGGCGGCTGGGGACCGAGTAACGTGGGACAGCTGCCGCCATCAGGTCGCGGAATGCTTCTGTCTCCACCAGCCTAAAAGGCAGCATTTCCAGTGCAAGCAGTCGCGAAATGTTAGCATTTAGAACTGTGGCTTGTGGGGCGTTGGCAGCGTATTTGCGCCTGCGTTCAAAGGTTTCGTGCATGGATAACTGAACGCTACGCTGGGACAAGGATGTGCTTGATGATGGTGTTTTTTGTGCATGGGCAACTACAGGTGCAGGGCAGGAGGCTTGTTCGCAAGCAGCATCCACAGGGGATTGGCTCGCACGCACACCACCCGAAGACGTAGCAGTGACATCAGCAAGCACTGCTCCTCGACTCTGTTGTACATCCCACAAAGTCGGTGCTTGGCTGACATGTGCCTGATCATGCTGGTGGTGGTGAGGCTGCTAGTTTTGGTACCCCTGCTGATGCTGGCATGGCAGGTGTTGCAAATGGCCCTTTTAGAATTATCTGGAGACAACTTAAAAAACTGCCAGACTCGGGAAGACCTAACATTTGTACAGGCACCTTGTGTCGTGTTGTTGTTCCGGGGAACGGTTGCCTGACTTCTGCCTGGGGCCACCACCCTGCTTCTTATTGCCTGTTGTGATGCTAAGCCTCCCTTCCCCTGTGCACTGCTGTCCTCGCTCTGCATCTCCTCCTGCCAGGTTGGGTCAGTTACTGGATCATCCACCACGTCGTCTTCCTCTTCCGCACCCTGCTCCTCCTCCTGACTTCCTGGCAATCGTGTCTCATCATCGTCCACCCCTTGTTGAGACACGTTCCCACCGTTGCCTTTGTGAGACCGTGGCTGCTCAAATATTTGGGCATCGGTACATACGCTCTCCTCATGACCCACTTCAACAGGAGCTGGCGAGAGGCCAGAATGTGCGAATGGATACGTGAACAGCTCTTCTGAGTGTCCAAGTGTGGAATCAGTAATGTCCGTGGACGTGTACTCGGCCTGGTGATAGGAAGGAGGATCAGGTTGTGGAATGTGCGGTGCAGTATCACGGCTACTGACACTTGACCGTGTGGAAGACAGGGTGTTTGTGGTGGTGCCAATCTGACTGGAAGCATTATCCGCTATCCAACTAACACCCTGTTGACACTGGTCTGGGTTGAAGAGCGGTGTACTGCTGCGGTCCCCAAGAATTTGGGACAGGACATGCGAGCGAGTAGATGTGGCCCTTTGTTGTGGCGAAATTAGAGCTTGCACACGACCTCGACCTCTGCCTGCACCACCATCACGTCCACTTCCTTGTCCCTTGTCAACGCCCTTGTGCATTTTCAATGCTGTGCTGATGGTACACAGCTAAATGAAGGTGTCCCAACTCACAGGTTTTACCTGGACAATCAGATTATAGCTATTGCTACCAGCTTTTTAAGAGCGACAATTAGAGATTAAGTCAGACACAGACGGAGACGTGTATTCACTCTACTTGTGCGTTATATCCTAGTTTGTGCAAAACACGCAAAAGTGCACCCGTACGCTGCCACCAACGGACACACACTTGCAGTTTGAAAATGCACGCACTAAGAAGCAAACAGATTTTTAGGAGCGAGAATTAGTGAGAACTCTGAAACTATCACGTGCTGCTGACGTGTATTATTCACTGTACTTGTGCGTTATATCCTAGTTTGTGCAAAACACACAAAAGTGCACCCGTACGCTGCCACCAACGGACACACACTTGCGGTTTGAAAATGCACGCACTAAGAAGCAAACAGATTTTTAGGAGCGGGAATTAGTGAGAAGTATGACACTATCAGGTGCTGTGCAGACGTGTATTATTCACTGTACTTGTGCGTTATATCCTAGTTTGTGCAAAACACACAAAAGTGTACCCTACGCTGTCACCAATGGGCCACACACTTGCGGTTTTTAAATGCACGCACTAAGACCCTAACAGCTTTTTAGGAGCGAGAATTAGTGAGAAGTCTGACACTATCACGTGCTGCTGACGTGTATTATTCACTGTACTTGTGCGTTATATCCTAGTTTGTGCAAAACACACAAAAGTGCACCCGTACGCTGCCACCGACAGGCACACACTTGCGTTTTTTAAATGCACGCACTAAGAACCTAACAGCTTTTTAGGAGCGAGAATTAGTGAGAAGTCTGACACTATCACGTGCTGCTGACGTGTATTATTCACTGTACTCGTGCGTTATATCCTAGTTTGTGCAAAACACACAAAAGTGCACCCGTACGCTGCCACCGACGGGCACACACTTGCGGCTTTTAAATGCATGCACTATGAACCTAACAGCTTTTTAGGAGCGAGAATTAGTGAGAAGTCTGACACTATCAGGACTGTTTTAGACTGTGTACACCAGCCCCAGATATGATGAAGGCTGGTATACTGTCACTAGGAATTGCTATATACCCTGCCTGCCTACAGCTACAATAGTCCTGAGAAGGACTGTTGCAGTCACTAGAAAGCCTGTACTCTGACCTGGCTACCCTGCCTGCCTGCCTATATCCACCTAGATTAGTCCACAGAAGGACTGTTGTGGTCACTAGTTTGCAGCCCTGCAAAACTCTCCCTGATTCAGCAGACACTCTCCCTGCACTGACTGCCTGGATCGCTGTGTGCAGAGCACAGCGCGGCCGGGTCTTATAAAGACTCGGTCACGCTGTGCGGCTGGCCAATTACTGCAATTCCACAACTAACAGGGCTGTGGCATTGCAGTGGTCTGCCAGCCAATCCCTGCATGTGGGCTGGCTCTCTAAAGAGCGCCAACATGCAGGGATGAGGACCACGAGCACAGCATGAGTATTGCGAGATTACTCGGTACTCGCCGAGTAGCCCGAGTACAGTGATACTCGTGCGAGTACCGAGTAGTTACAAGCGTACTCGCTCATCACTAAACTTCACGGGAGCGCGCACGTTTTTGGAGTTTGTCCATAGGAGATGTTACACAGTGCGATATCGGCAAGTACGATGTCGTATGCCCCTCTTGCACAGTGCGTCTCATCAACTCGGGAACGACCAATTAACATTGTAGTGAATAGGGGAAGTTGTGCTCCAGATCGTAGTTGCGCTGTCACACAGCACGATCATGCCAGATTGTCCATCCAATATCGGCCAGTTGGAGAGCCTGCACAATTCCCCACTATTATCGTTTTGACATCGTTCTTGCATCACATTGCTCATTTACACCACACAACGCACGAACGATATCGGCGGCAACGCCCCAACCTTGTGAGTTTTTATCGTTGTTGGACAACTATATTGTGCCGTGTAAGCGGCCATTAGTGTTGGTAGGCAGAAGCATTGCCTTTGGTATTTGTCTGTCTCCTCTCCCTGTAGATTCTGTGATGTCAGTTTTCCCTTAGCTTCTTCCCCATCTAATCATTCTGCAGCTATTTTAGCATGGACACATGTTTTACTGCCCTATCAAGAAACGCTAATTTTACCTGCTACATTGTACCTCAAGACAAGATTTTCAGTGAAAAGCATCTCCACTTCTGGATACAAAGTCTGTGTGGTTGCTATTTGGACACATTCATATGATCGTGAGTACGGTTGATACTGACATCATATAGGTAGTTCAGTCACGCATCTCACCCCCTTTGAAGCTGAAGCAAAATAGTTAGGAATAGTTAGGCCAAAAGAAATCGATCACATTAATTTGAGGAAATCAAATGAGCTGGGAGGAGCCCAGTGGTGTTGGCGCTGTTATGTCGCACGGGGGGGAGGAAGAATCTGTGTTCCTCCCCCCGTGTGACATGTCGGGGCTGAAGTTTTGCTTTCCCAGTGTATCTACATACAGTACATATATATTTACCTCTCTGCTGGCTGTCCAGGAACCAACAGGGTGTCTGGATGCTGCCAGGACCTAAAGATCTGTGATTGGCAATTAGCGATCATGTGATATGTGATGTCACATACCACCTGATTGCTACTGGCCAATCACATTTTAGGTCAAGGTCCTGGCCGCATTCGGACGTCTTCTCGGTTCCCGGACAGCCATCAGAGAGGTTTTTTTTTTTTTTTTTTTTTTTTTAGCATTCTTTTATTTAATTTCACTTTAGCAGAGTATGTAGATACACTGCTAAAGTAAAATTACTCTGAGCAGAGCAGTTTTAGTGTACTGAGCATGCTCAGTACACTAAAAATAGATTCAAGAAACAATTCAGATTTTTTTCCGGGACCCAAGCTCCATAGACCCCCATGTTATTTAAATCGGACAGCATCAGATCCCTGCAGACATGGATGGCTATTAAGCACCAACCTGTGCCCATCCGTGCCTATAGCGATATATGAGGGCCAAATCGGATCCGTGGCTATCCGTTTTACAACTGATAGCCACGGATCCCAAAAAATCGTGATGTGAAAGCAGCCTTATACGTTTACTCTGATTGTTCCACTCTTGGTATTGGATTACAAATATTGATGTAAAATACTGACTAAATACAGAATGTGTGACTTTAGTCTAATAGTAATACGTAGTTTAAAAGTATAATTTGCACAATTTACAAAAGTTACTATTGTAAAGAAACAGAACAACTATACAAAGCAGATTATTAACTCACCATAACCTGCATGATTTCATGCTCTGGCACTAACGTAACTAGTGCAGTACTCATGGTTTCAATATGATAACAATCTGACACACCACTTTCATTGCAAAAATATCCACTTTATTTCTTTAAAAAAAACATTAAAACCCCACATATATATATAGACCCCTGATGAATTTTGGAATTGCACTTCCTTATTCATAACTGAAACACTCCACTATTAAAATAATACCAAATTTCCGACTCCTGTCTTGGCATCATTGCCACATGTCCAATTAAAAGGTGAATATCACTAAATGCAGGTTTTTTTCTTACGGAAAAATAAAAATAAATGGTTTAAAAAAAACATTTATGAAATACAAAAATAGACTAATGTAGCGCCCCACTAGTAAGCGCACTACAAAAGTGTACTTCACCCCTAACAGAAGGTGTGGTATGCTTTGTCCAGGTAGGGGTAATAGAAGCCTGAAGCTCCACAACCACACACACACACACACACCTGGTGATAGGGGATCAATCAGACGCCCGTTACCAGGGTAACCGGTCCCGGTGGGAGGAGAGCTAGGATATATAGTGAGTGGTGGGAAAGTAGAAACAGAGCAGAAGTGAAGAGAAACAGAACAGCACAGTAAAAAGAACAGCATAGGAGAAGTAACAAGGAGGGCACCTCAACCTGGTGACCCAGAAGAAAAAGGGGCAGATAGAAGGTAACTGAATCACTCTGGCCCAGTCCGAAGCAGGGTATCGGCTCCGACGGGGATCAGAGGTCCATCTCTGAACCACAAATTACCAGCGTGGTCGATGTCTTCTTAGAAGCACGATCCAACCGCCCTAAAACAAGCATGGTCTCCACCAGAAGCACTAAACAGGGTTGGCTCCCCTTTGGAGAGAAAGGGCCTGGTTCAAGAAGTGGGATTGTGCAGGGCACCACAGAAAAGGACAGAGAAAGTGATAGAGAAGGAACATCAGCGAAGCTTCAGAGGGACATTACTCACCTCCAGGACCACCCGGTCCACTACCCTGACTGTTTACCCTGTAAGATTTCAGATTACTGGAGTAAATTACCCGTTCAGAGTGAGTAATGTGTCTGTGTTCCACAAGTGCTGAGGAAAAACCAAGGAGGCGGGCGAGAAACTCTAACCCGCCCATGGACTATAAAGCAAAACAAACAGACCGTGGGTAAGTGAGTGGGTAAAGTAGAAACAAAGCAGAAGTGAAGAGAAACAGAACAACACAGTAAAGAGAACAGCATAGGAGAAGTAAAAGGGAGGGTACCTCAACCTGGTGACCCAGAAGAGAAAGGGGCAGATAGAGGGTAACTGAATCACCCTGGCCCAGTCTGAAGAGGGGTACCGGCTCCGATGTGGATCAGCGTTCCATCTCTGAACCACAAATTACCGGCGTGGTCGATATCTTCTTAGTAGCACGATCCAACCTCCCTAAACCAAGCATGGTCTCCACCAGAAGCACTAAACAGGGTTGGGTCCCCTTTGGAGAGAAAAAGGGTTCTCATATCACCCGACGGGCCTGGTTCAAGAAGTGGGATTGTGCAGGGCACCACAGGAAAGGACAGAGAAAGTGATAGAGAAGGAACATCAGCGGAGCTTCAGAGGGACATTACTCACCATCAGGACCACTACCCTGACTGAAAGAACTGTTTACCCTGTAAGACTGCAGATTACTGGAGTAAATTACCTGTTCAGAGTGAGTAACGTGTTTGTGTTCCTTACGGGTGAACTGTGATTTACCGGCCTTGCACCACACCGCAGAAGCTGTGCAGCCCCATTCCAACCACTCTGCCCTATTCCACCATTATTACCCTTTCAGCCCCGGCGACCCCACCCTACCTGTAGAGAGCCACAACACCTTGCTGCCGCCCGTCAACCCGGAGGTCCCAGCGTCACAATTGACTTAATTTTATTATTTTTCCCCTTTTTTTGTCTGCCTAAGGGCACCGACCACCCGTGCCATCCCCGTACCAGTACACCCGAGATTCGAGTACCCTGACCCTTGACCCCAGACACAAACAGTTATTTAAAATGATATAGAAAATATAGTGGATGAAATAAGTATTGACTCCATCACAAAATAACATGAAATTCTTACCAGATGTCAGTAACAACTCATCCAATCCAAAACCGGCAAAGAAATCAAACTATCGATGTCCATGAATTAAGCTATGTGTAAAAGTGATGGACAAACCCACCAATGTTTGGGTTCAGCTATCCCGGAAGGACTTTATTAAAAGTCTGAGTTCAGGACCGGACTTGACCCGAACTTGAGTCTGAACCCAAACTCTGACCTTAAAGTTATAAAATGGTGGCTAATGGTGGCTGAAAAATAAGCAAAATAGTGATTAAACATCAGTGTCATACTTACTTGGTATGCACGCTTGTACTTCCAGGGCTGCTCTTTAACTGCCTAATTTATTCACTGCATGGCAGATGCTAGAATGTATGGGCTGCTTCCAGGTTACTGCATTGGCTCTAACAGCCAATCACAGATGCCACTCTTTGTGACAGCATCAGTGATTGGCTGTTGCGCCCCTCACTCATTGTGCTGGCATCTGTGATTAGTTGTCATAGATAACAAACCAGATGACAAGGTTGTGACAAAATGAATAAATAAAAAAATGATGTAGAGTTTCACTGCATTTTTGATTCTCAGCGGAGATAAAGTGGACATCTTCAGGCTGCCACCCCCCAACTGCCTGGCTTTAGCCAGTCAGCTGGGGGCTGGTAATCTTAGCGTTGTGTGGCCCATAGTTATTGGGCCCCCCCAGGCTAAAGAATAGAAGCCCACAGCCACCCCAGACATTGGCACATTCATTAGAAGTGCCAATTCCTGGCACTTTATGTGGCTCTTCCCGATGCCCTAGTGTGGTGGCATCGGGGTTATAGAAGGGATTAATGACAGCTGAGCATTGACAGGTTATCATTTATCCCTAGATTGATAATATTTAGGTCTTTATGAGACCCGCCCATTATCAGTCCTGTGAGTAAATACCGTAGTTAAAAAATTCAAAACACAAGGAAAATTCCTTGTTTTGAAATAAATCACACAGACAACCCTCATATTCCAATGTATTAACCCTACACTCAGATGATAATCCTCAATGAATGTCCCACAAAGCACACAATACTGGGTCTGCTTCATCCAGAGGCTGCAGCGAAAGAATAAGCATCCTCTCACTGCAGTCTCTGTGATCACACTAGCTGCTTGCTTCACTCACTGAATCACTGAAGGTTCCCCATGGTAGCAAACTCATGTGAACCTGCTGCCAGCAGTGGTGTTACCTGAGCTCACTGCGGCGTGTTCTTAGTGACTCAGTGAAGCATAGTGTATGTAAACTTTTGACTTTGCAGAAAAAAATAAAAATACCTTAAAACATTCTCTCTCTCTTATCATTCTTGCATTTGGCAAAAAAAAAAAACAGTAACTAGATGGTGGCCCAATTCTAATGCATCGGGTATTCTAGAATATGTATGTAGTTGACATACTGTGACTGATAGAATTTGTTCAGTCAACGTGAGTGAACTAATATATATATATATTTGTATATATATACTCATATTTATCAGCACTATGGTATATGGTGGTACATTACAGCACATGCATAGCAGCGCTATGGTATATGGTAATACATTACAGTAGATGTATAGCAGCACTATAGTATATGGCTGTACATTACAGTACATGTATAGCTGCACTATGGTATATGGTGGTACAATACAGTACATGTATAGCTGCGCTATGGTATATGGTGTTACATTACAGTACATGTATAGCAGTGCTATGGTATATGGCGGTACATTACAGTACATGTATAGCTGGCGTGATGTCAGAGGGGCATTCCTGGATCTGATTGGCCGCTCGCGGTCATGTGATATGTATCACATGACCGCGAGCGGCCAATCAGTGCCAGGATCGCCCCTCTGACATCACTGCAAGTCCTGGCAGAACACATATCGCCTGGCTTCTCCACTGGACACCGGGAAAAAGGCGTCAGAGAGGTAAGTATTTCATTCTTTGTTATTTTTCATACATTTGGCTATATTTAATTTAGATTTTGCAGTGTATATTAATACACTGCGAAATCTAATTGGGGCAGTCACACATGTCACAGAGGGGAGGAGGAAGCAGGATTCTTCCTCCCCTCTGTGACGTCAGATGCAGCAGCGCCCGCCCTTATAGGAAAAAGCGCCAACGCTGCTGCTGCTTTCTCCCAGAAAGGCGCGGCACAAAAATATGCGCTGTCTGAATGGCAAAGTGAATTTTACATTCACTTTGCTGTCAGACAATATGCACCTGTGTATTTTTGAAAAGCGCTTGTAAAAAAGTGCTAAAAAATGCGCAGTGTGTGAACGTAGCCTTATAGTATAAAATACCCCAGTTACTTGACCAGTTTCTCAACTGCTTGCATTATATACCGAATGAGAGTTATTTTACCTCTATTGAGACATAATTGTGGCGCTTTTTCTATTTCTATGTACCTGTCACTTTATTTTTTGTAAAACCTATTAATGGTACTATACTGGTCTAATTGTATTCTTGAAACTGATTGTACATATATGTTTTTTATGGAAAGAAAACATTAAATCTTGTGTTTTAAATGCAATATGATCCTTTGGTCCATTTTTGATACTATATGGGGCAAAAATCCTATTCTTGCAAGGCTTACTGCCAAGTTATACATAGAGAGGGTAAAAACTAAATTAATTACAGTACATGTATAGCAGCGCTATGGTATCTGGCAGTACATTACAGTACATGTATAGCAGCACTGTAGTATATGGTGGTACATTACAGTACATGTATAGCAGTGCTATGGTATATGGCAGTACATTGCAGTACATGTATAGCAGCGCTATGGTATATGGCGGTACATTACAGTACATGTATAGCAGCGCTATGGTATATGGCGATACATTACAGTACATGTATAGCAGCGTTATAGTATATGGAGGTACATTACAGTACATGTATAGCAGCGCTATGGTATATGGCGGTACATTACAGTACATGTATAGCAGCGCTATAGTATATGGCAGTACATTACAGTACATGTATAGCAGCACTATGGTATATGGCGATACTCCGCTCCCCACGGCCCCCCCGCTCCTCCACAGTAAAAGTAAAAATGAAAAAATACTCAGTGAGGACACTCATCTGTCCGCCGGCTCGCTCCACCTCCGTCTTCTAGGTCCTACAGGCCTTTAGGACCTGTTGTTGCCTGGGAAACCGATCAGCTAATCAGTCACATGACCGCTAACTGGCAGGATGGAGCAGGGGGGCAGGATGGTGATGGGGGGGCAGGATGGAGTGAGCGGTGCAGGATGGAGCCAAGGAAGCAGGATTAGGCGGGGGTCAGGATGGAGGTGAGGGGGCAGGATGTAAGCAGTGGGTGCAGAATGGATGCAGGGGGGGCATGATGGAGCCGGGGGATCAGGATGGAGCCGGGGGAGCAGGATGAATGCGGGGGGGGCAGGATGGATGCAGGGGGGCAGGATGGATGCAGGGGGGCAGGATGGATGCAGGGGGCAGGATGGATATGGGGGGGCAGGATAGATGCGGGGGGGGGCAAGATGGATGCAGGAGTGCAGGGGAGGGGCAGGATGGGTGCGGGGGGGGCAGGATGGATGCGGGCGGGCAGGATGGATGCGGCGGGCAGGATGGAGCCGGGGGAGCAAGATGGAGCCAGGGGAGCAGGATGGAGACGGCAGGGCATGGAACCAGGGGGGCAGGATGGAGGGTGGGCGGCAGGATTGAGCTAGCAGGGCATGGAGCCAGGGCAGCAGAATGGAGGCGGGGGGAAGGATGGAGCCGGCAAGGCATGGAGCCAGAGGGCTGGATGGTGGCGGGGGAGCAGGATGGAGCGATCGGGGCAAGATGGTGGCGGGGGGGGGGCAGGATGGCAGGATGGTGGCGGGGGGAGCAGGATGGAGCGAGCAGGGCAGGATGGAGCTGGGGGGTCAGGATGGAGGGTGGGGGCAGGATGGAGGCGGGGGGCAGGATGGAGGCGAGGGGCAGGATGGAGCGAGCGGGGCAGGATGGAGCCGGGGGGGGGCAGGATGGAGTCAGGGGGGCAGGATGGAGCAGGGGGGAAGAGAATGGAGAGAGGGGAGGGTGGTACTGAGGGGGGGCAGGATGGAGCCGGGGGGCAGGATGGAGCCGGGGGTGGCAGGATAGAGCCGGGGGCAGGATGGATGCGGGAGGGCAGGATGGATGCGGGGGGCAGGATGGCTGTGGGGGTGGGCAGGATGGCTAGGGGGGAGCATGATGGAGCCTGGGGACAGGATGGCAGCAGGGGGGCACGATCCCCCTCGCCCCCCTCTGTTCTCACCGTCTTCTGCAGCATCACAGTGTGTACACCTGTTATGTGACAGGGCGGGCTTTGTGACGTCACATCACCCCACCCTGTCACATGACCGCTATACAGGGAGAAGACGGGTGAGAACAGTGGGAGGCGGGGAGGGAGGCGGGAGGCGAGAAGGGAGGCGGCAGGTACCGGTGCCGGGGGTTGCCACGGCCGTACGCATGTAGACTGGCGATAGCGACGCCTATACGTCGCTGTCGCCAGGTTACTGCTACTGTATAATCTTCTAATTTTTAATCTGCGCGGCTTTTTGCATATGCAGCGCTCATTGGTTGCCGCAGCTGGTGGCAACCAATGAGCGCTGGCACGCGATTTCGGCATCAGACAGACACGATTAGGAGATTATATAGTAGATTATGGTAATCCTAATTGACCTAAAACGGGAATTCTAATTTCATGTCAGTATCTTTTTATAGAGTGTATATAAACTTCTGGTTTCAACTCTAAGCATGTTCAATGCAATTTTCCTGTGTTGTTTCTTAATATTACACATCACTAAATTTTCTTGACTGTGTGGATTGTGTGGGGTGTGGAGAAAATTCTGTGTCAATAACACCTTTACAAATATATTTACTTAGAAAATTGGTGACTGGTTCAATACTTATATCACCATCTGTATAAAAAATATTGGGCTATAATCTACTTACATAAATGCCTTGGCAAACTAGAAGTGTTTGGATGTCCCCGATATTTGCCACCTGATTGGCCACCTGAACGACAAAAAGATAAGCAGCTGCAAAGTGAAGAATATGCCAGTATTACGGCTGCACCTCCTGCTGTCCTCTGGGTCCGGGTCCTCTTCCACTGCCACCACAACCTTCTCCTCCTCAACCAACACCCCCACTGCTGCTGCTGTTCCGCCACTTCAGAGCCTGCCACATTTTAATACGTATGCGGCTGCCATGCTTTGGCAGTTGCACTGCTACTGAGTATGACAGGGTGACCAAACATGGCAGCATGAGTGTGCATGCGCCCACCATGTTTGTATACTCTGTCATGCACAGTAGTGGATTGGGTGTACAAACATGCTGCAAGCTATGCTGCAAGCCTCCTCAATTCTCAACTCCCAGGCTCGGCATCCTTCCCTACTTCCATTTGTGTTCCACTATGTAACGCATACAGGTGGAGAAATTGTTCATCCTATGTGCATTCCACAGTGAAACGCACACCACCTGAGGGACAAACTGCACTTACAGGGGCTAGTGAGAGCGCACACAGGGGGAAGAGAGATAGCATACTGGGGAAAGAGAGTGCAGAGGGTGGAAAGACAGCGCATAGGGGGAATGTATGTGGGGAGACACAGCTCACAGGGGGGAGAGACAGCATACTGGGGAAGAGCCAGCACATGGGAGAGAGACAGCACACTAGGGAGAGAGACAACACACAGAGGAAGAGACAGCACGCTGGTGGAACAGACAGCACACAGGGGAGAGAGACAGCACACTGGGGGAGAGACAGCCACAGGGGGGAGAGACAGTGTACAGGGGATAAGACAGCACACAATGGGGAGAGACAATACACTGGGGAAGAGACAGCACACTTGGGGAGAGGCAACACACAGGAGAGAGACACCACACTGGGGGAGAGACAGCACACTGGGGGGAGAGACAGCTCACTGGGGGAGTAGATAGAACACAGACTGCACACTGGGGGTGACTGCTCAAAATAGAGAACAACAAGGGGAGAAGACAGCAAGGGGGGAAAGAGAGACAGCTCACAGACAGGAGAGAGCCCACAAGGGAAGAATACAGCACAGGGGGAGAGACAGCACATGGGGGAGAGTGCACGGGGAGAGACAATGCACATATTGAGAGAGAAAGCACATAGAGGGAGACAGCTCAAAGGAGACAACACATGAGGGGAGAAGACAGCACAGGGGGAGAAGCCAGCACACAGTGGGAGAGAGCACACAAGGGAGAGAGCAGAAAAAGGGAGGAAACGGGTCAAACGAGAGAGCACAGAAGGAGAAGACAGCACAGACAGGAGAGAGACAGCAAACAAGAGGAGAGAGAGCACAGACAGGGGAATAGCGCACAGAGGGGGGAAGACGGACACTGCCCTCAGCGCCACAGACCCCACTCCCATTGTGACGTTACTGCCCTACCAATGCAATAGCATTGGGCACCCATCTAGTGTACCTTCATAATCTCCAAATTAATGTGGACATTTCTGAACAAGTTAGTGAGAAATTTAAATCCATTCACCACCAATGATCTAGATGTACGTTATTAGTCATGTCCCCAGTATTGAAAAGGTCTCACACACTGAGCTTATATGTTTCCCTGCGCATGTTGGCTTATCTGATCAGCTGACATGTGCAGCTAATAGGTGTCGGTTGATCAGAGATCCGCCAGCGACTGTTGACCAGTTAAATCCTGCTGTGAATCTCTGACAGTGCAGATTGTGTCATTCCTCACTACCATTGGCATCCCCTTGATGTGATTGTGGGCACTGATGGATTGTCATGGCATCGAGGATCAGCTGATGACTGTTGAGTCTGTGTTAATGTATTTACTTCACAGGACAAGATCATTTGTGCTATTTAGAGTGGTACACTATAGTTGTTTAATATTAAATTAATAAAAAAACGAATAGTCAAAAATTTTTGCACAAAGTGTATTACATAACTATATATTGACAATAGCTGTAATACTCTGTGTTGTGATGGGGATAGAGACAAACAAAGTTCACTGTTGGTTGGCAGAAGGTGCCAGCCCTCGGCTTTGGACAGAAGGAAAGGTATGTAAACTGGCAGCTGGATTTGTCCGGGACGGGAGGTTTGTGATGCGGAGCTGGCAAGCCTTGGTTATGTAGGAACCTGAAAAGCAGTCTCTAGTACGTATACTGTAGTAGGCCTGAATTTTGGGTCCAGAAAATATAAAAGGGGTGGGGGACAAGAGGCGCAATAGTGCCCTATCACTAGTGACACTATAAGAATGGTGGCATAGAGGAACCACTCACCTGGTGCAGTTGTGATCCCCACAACTGGTTTGTAAGCATGAAGCAATCAAAGGGCTGCTGCAGGACCTCCACCGACCACTGACCAAGTGGTGAATCCAGAACAGAAGATGGGAAGACGGTTGTACCATGGTCCGCGCTGCTCCAGATGCAAAAACTCACCAAAAAGCCAAATTTTCCTTGAATAAATTTCCAAGCTTTATTTTCTTCCTCCTACGCGTTTCCGCGCCTATCCTGGCACCTTGATCAGGGATAGGGTAGGCGCCGAAACGCGTAGGAGGAAGAAAATAAAGCTTGGAAATTTATTCAAGGAAAATTTGGCTTTTTGGTGAGTTTTTGCATCTGGAGCAGCGCTGACTGTGGTACACCCGTCTTCCCATCTTCTGTTCTGAATTTTGGGTCCAGGTTTTAGGAACAACCAAAAGCTGATTGAGATTGGCCATTTCCTTACCTCCATTTCCAGATTCTGATATGGGGCTTCAAATGCATCATCAGTAAATGGTGGATGGACCTCTCGGTGCTGGTCTCTTTGACTAGACCCGTGGCACCGAATGTAGATTTTATAAAAGTCCTGGTGAGCCTGAAGTGACATACATGTGCCTGATGCATTGACTATCTTTTCTTACACCCTTTCTTTGGGAGCTGTGAACTGTTGATAAACATTTAATAAACGCTCCCACTGTTTTGTGCCTACGTGAACGCAGTCCAGCTGCCTGAAATCAAGTAAAACCTTACACTATATCTACTTATATAATCGGGAGTTGGGAATTTGGGCGCTGTAGCCCAATCCCAGACTCCTTTGCGCGACTGCGAGCGATGACGCGTAGCGTCATCGCGAGCCGCATCCTAGCAACCGTCGGCCCCGCAAAGCACCTCAGGGACACAGACCCGGGGAGACTGAGGGGCCCCGCCACACAAAGCCAGCCGCTCAGGCACACAGCACACCCGGGGAAGACCCGGGGAAACAGAGGAGTGATCGCGCATCTCTGCTCTGTAACCTTGCGCTTCCGCAGCTGATGGATTTCCATTAGGGACCTGCGGTGGAGCAGGTGCGGCATTGCCTGCGGCTCTCATGTAATGGTCACTGACTGACGATCGCTCCGCTCTGCACGGTGGATGAACAAAAGGGAGGAAGCGGCGATCAGCAGGGTCCCCCGACCTCCGCTGTGCCCGGGCTCTGCCCCGTACTGCCCGCACACATAACGGCCAGTCCATGTGAAGAGCCCCGGTGTGGGCGGAGTGCAGCTGGTGCCCGGCCAGGGTGATTGTCTGATCCCCATCCGAGGCCTGCTGCTGCACCGTCTGTTCTCCTGCCTCAGGGCACTCACAGCTGCTGCACCCAGCCTGCTGCTGCAGAACCTCTTCCCAAGCTGAGCTCTTCTGTCCTGACATCTCTCTGCTCGGCTATTGAGCGCTCAGTGTGATCAGTGTGATGGGGCTGGAAGTTCCCAGCGCTGCCCGAGCTTCATGGATCCGATGTAACAAGTCTCTGCCTGTTGTTTGCGGATCAGACCCGGATCATCGCCCCATGGATGGAAACACAGCAGTAAGTCCGGCCCCTTTGTTTACTATGGAGCTGATCTGTTTGTGCGGGGACAGAGCTGTCCGAGGCACGTCACTGCCTGTCTGAAGGATGGAGGATGCCTCCGCTCATATATGTGTGCCTGTGCTCTGTCTATGTTGTATATGTGTCTGTACTGTGTGTGTATATGTGCCTGTGCTGTCTACACTGTGTGTGTATATGTGCCTGTGCTGTCTACACTGTGTGTTGTATATGTGCCTGTGTGGTGTCTACACTGTATGTTGTATATGTGCCTGTGTGGTGTCTACACTGTGTGTTGTATATGTGCCTGTACTGTCTACACTGTGTGTTGTATATGTGCCTGTGCTGTGTCTATACTGTGTGTTGTATATGTGCCTGTACTGTCTACACTGTGTGTTGTATATGTGCCTGTGCTGTGTCTATACTGTGTGTTGTATATGTGCCTGTGCTGTGTGTGAGGCTGGGGACAGAGACATCAATGAGGAGTAAGGCTGGGGACAGAGACATCAATGAGGAGTCAGACTGGGGACTGAGACATCAATGAGGAGTGAGACTGCAGACAGAGACATCAATGAGGGGTGAGGCTGGGGACAGAGACATCTATGGGGAGTGAGGCTGGAGACAGAGACATCAATGAGGAGTAAGGCTGGGGACAGAGACATCTATGGGGAGTGAGGCTGGCGACAGAGACATCTATGGGGAGTGAGGCTGGAGACAGAGACATCAATGAGGAGTAAGGCTGGGGACAGAGACATCTATGGGGAGTGAGGCTGGGGACAGAGACATCAATGAGGAGTCAGACTGGGGACTGAGACATCAATGAGGAGTGAGACTGCGGACAGAGACATCAATGAGGAGTAAGGCTGGGGACAGAGACATCTATGGGGAGTGAGGCTGGGGACAGAGACATCTATGGGGAGTGAGGCTGGAGACAGAGACATCAATGAGGAGTAAGGCTGGGGACAGAGACATCTATGGGGAGTGAGGCTGGGGACAGAGACATCTATGGGGAGTGAGGCTGGGGACAGAGACATCTATGGGGAGTGAGGCTGGAGACAGAGACATCAATGAGGAGTAAGGCTGGGGACAGAGACATCTATGGGGAGTGAGGCTGGGGACAGAGACATCAATGAGGAGTAAGGCTCGGGACAGAGACATCTATGGGGAGTGAGGCTGGAGACATAAACATCAATGAGGGGTGAGGCTGGGGACAGAGACATCAATGAGGAGTAAGGCTGGGGACAGAGACATCTATGGGGAGTGAAGCTGGGGACAGAGACATCAATGAGGAGTCAGACTGGGGACTGAGACATCAATGAGGAGTGAGACTGCGGACAGAGACATCAATGAGGGGTGAGGCTGGGGACAGAGACATCTATGGGGAGTGAGGCTGGAGACAGAGACATCAATGAGGAGTAAGGCTGGGGACAGAGACATCTATGGGGAGTGAGGCTGGGGACAGAGACATCTATGGGGAGTGAGGCTGGAGACAGAGACATCAATGAGGAGTAAGGCTGGGGACAGAGACATCTATGGGGAGTGAGGCTGGGGACAGAGACATCAATGAGGAGTAAGGCTCGGGACAGAGACATCTATGGGGAGTGAGGCTGGAGACATAGACATCAGTGGGGAGTGAGGCTGGGGACAGAGACATCAATGAGGAGTGAGACTGGGGACAGAGACATCAATGAGGGGTGAGGCTGGGGACAGAGACATCAATGAGGGGTGAGGCTGGGGACAGAGACATCTATGGGGAGTGAGGCTGGAGACAGAGACATCAATGAGGAGTAAGGCTGGGGACAGACACATCTATGGGGAGTGAGGCTGGGGACAGAGACATCAATGAGGAGTCAGACTGGGGACTGAGACATCAATGAGGAGTGAGACTGCGGACAGAGACATCAATGAGGGGTGAGGCTGGGGACAGAGACATCTATGGGGAGTGAGGCTGGAGACAGAGACATCAATGAGGAGTAAGGCTGGGGACAGAGACATCTATGGGGAGTGAGGCTGGCGACAGAGACATCTATGGGGAGTGAGGCTGGAGACAGAGACATCAATGAGGAGTAAGGCTGGGGACAGAGACATCTATGGGGAGTGAGGCTGGCGACAGAGACATCTATGGGGAGTGAGGCTGGAGACAGACATCAATGAGGAGTAAGGCTGGGGACAGAGACATCTATGGGGAGTGAGGCTGGGGACAGAGACATCAATGAGGAGTAAGGCTCGGGACAGAGACATTTATGGGGAGTGAGGCTGCAGACATAGACATCAGTGGGGAGTGAGGCTGGGGACAGAGACATCAATGAGGAGTGAGACTGGGGACAGAGACATCAATGAGGGGTGAGGCTGGGGACAGAGACATCAATGAGGGGTGAGGCTGGGGACAGATACAGAGATCTTTATCTACTTATATAATCGGGAGTTTGAGATTCGCCCACTGTAGCCGAATCCCAAAATCCTTTGTCACACTGCGACTGATGACGCAATAGCGTCATCACGACCCGCACACGCACTAACCCATCCTACCAACCGTCCGCCCCGCTGCAAGCGTGTCATCGCAACCGCCCTCCGCGAGGTCTACGCTGCACGGATGCCGCCGCTGCCTTCCGCCCCTCGCCGCTCTCTCACCGCTGGGGCCTCGGTGTCGTCATCCTGGTGAAGTAGCGCTGTACGAGCTGTGGCCGGGTGCCGGCAGCAAGTGACGTCGTCCTGAAGCCGGCGGCGGCGCCCGCCAATGGGAGTGAGCGCGCCGTGTCAGCCTGCAAAGCCTCACACGCCCTGCTCACTCCCATTGCCCGCCGCCCCTGCAAGCGGATTCGGCACTGTGTTGTAACCACAGGACGCCCATCCCATTGCCCAGGACTCCGCGTCCTGGACCCATCGGATGACCCTCCTTGGTTTACCACAGAACGCCCAATCCGCTCCTTCCCCTCAGTTCACATGTGTCACCTGAGGCAAGGGACTGATCCCTCTCTTCAGCCCCCACCCCGCTGCACAGGACAATGCCGTGTGACTGCGGCTGCCATCACCCCCACCACGCTGCCACGTCCTGCCGCCAAGCGGTGATTTCGCCCCTCCAGCCGCACCTCTCCTCACGCCTCCAGCCGGACCTCTCCTCACGCCTCCAGCCGGACCTCTCCTCACGCCTCCAGCTGCACCTCTCCTCAAGCCTCCAGCCGGACCTGTCCTCACGCCTCCAGCCGGACCTGTCCTCACGCATCCAGCCGGACCTGTCCTCACGCCTCCAGCTGCACCTCTCCTCAAGCCTCCAGCCGGACCTGTCCTCACGCCTCCAGCCGGACCTGTCCTCACGCCTCCAGCCGGACCTGTCCTCACGCATCCAGCCGGACCTGTCCTCACGCATCCAGCCAGACCTGTCCTCACGCATCCAGCCGGACCTGTCCTCACGCCTCCAGCCGGACCTGTCCTCACCCCTCCAGCCTCACCTCTCCTCACCGCTCCACCCTCTGCTCTCCTCACCCCTCCAGCCTCCCACCACATCATACTCTGCTACACACAGAGCCGCCTGTATACTCTACTACCCACAGAGCCGCCTGTATGCTCTGCTACCCATAGAGCTGCCTGTATACTCTGCTACCCACAAAGCCGCCTGTATACTCTGCTACCCACATAGCCGCCTGTATCATCTGCTACCCTCAGACCCTCCTGTATACTCTGCTACCCACAGACCCGCCTGTATACTCTGCTACCCACAGAGCCCTCTGTATACTCTGCTACCCACTAACCCGCCTGTATACACACAATTTATTTCACCGCTCTCCCGATGCAATTGCATCGGGCCTTTTTACTAGTATATATATATCTCAATCATTTATTTAGAATATCATCAAAAAGTTTAGTTCAGCAATTTGAAAGTGAAAGGCATATATTATATAGAGTAATTATAAACGGAGTGATCTATTTCAAGTGTTTATTTCTGTTATTGTTGATGATTATTGCTTACTGCTAATGAAAATCCAAACGTCTGATTTTTTAGAAAATTAAAGTAGGGAGGATGAAGGGTCTGAGAGATAAAATGTTACCAAAATAGGTATCAGAGGCTTCCTCATGTGTGATTGTGAGAGTCACAACCACTATAAAAGCATATCATGGCTGCTGCAGTCCCCAACGTGGTGCATATAGTGCAGGGAGGATGTAGGGTTAAAAACCAAGCTGCCATATTCCACGAGACATCAAAGGGTAAATGTAATATTGATCTATTAGCCAACGTATTTTATGGCTCTCTGGCCGCTTCCTCAGGACAACTCAATTGTAATATTGCTATGTTTCAAGGGCGTTTCAAGGAGTCTTGAAACACATTGACTAATAAATCAATATTATAGTCACCCTTTGATGTCTCGTGGCATACTGCAGCTGTCTCGCGCCAAGAGCTTGGGGTACTCGGATCTCGGGCATACTGGTATGGGGATGTCACGGGTGGTCGGTGCTCAAGTCCATGTCCCTGGTGACAAAATAAAAAAGGGTATATTTATAGGAATAAAAGTTATTGTCAGCCGTTACGCCACCTGTAGGTCCGGTGACAGCATCGGTGCTGCTGGGACCTCTGGGGTGATGGGCGGCAGCAAGGTGTTGTAGCTCTCTACAGGAAGAGCAGGTTCTCTGGGGCTGTAGGGTATGATGGTGGAATATGGCAGCACAGTAGGAATGGGGCAGCATAGTCATTGTGGTGTGGGGCAGGTTGAAGAAGGGGCACGCACACAATAAAGTCTTTTTCTGTACCTTTTACTGATGGTTCTCCAGGTACACATCCAGGGTTGAAGGGTGCACTTTGGGATTTCCACATTGAGCGGGGTATAGGCCTCCTTGTCCTGCTCCCTTGTCTTGAGTCTGGCGTGTATAAAACCAGGCCTGACCTTTCTGTGTCCGTTACACCTGTGTTGCTGCACTGAGGGCTCTCGCTTGGCTATCACTATGGGTACCTTTACACGCCGCTACGGCAGGATGGATGCATCCCGCTACTTCACGTGCACGAGCACACTCAAATGGTTACAAACTGTCAACGCATCACCTTTACACGCCGCCATAAGGTGCGCTACGCTACGTGACATCTATAGCTAGATACATCGCCGGGTGTCTCAAGTAGCCATCTGTAGCTCATTTACACACCGCTATAACCAGCTACTATGGGCGTACCTGGTGCAGCAGGGACAGCACATAGGCGTGCCACAATTGTGGATTACGAACCGTCCGTACGCTGATAGGACAAAGCAATAACATCCTGATTGGGCAGGCAACGCAGGAGGCTGAGTAATACAGCACGCTCGAGCGATTGTGTAGTGTGACTCGTCAGCTCCTTAAATATGCCTCCCTATGCAGCGACTACCAATCGTCATGCAGCAGCTTCCACCAATGATCGCACATGGGGCGCGGTAACACGGAGCCAGGGTCACGCCTTAGCTACATTGCAGCTACATCGCAGGGTGTCCGGAGTTCCCTTCCGTAACGTCTTTACACGCCGATGCATCTTGCTACCATCGGCTTTGTAGCTCTCTGTTTTCGAGCAGAGGTCGTAAACAGATGTATCTGTTGCCGGCTGTATCGTCACGTCTTCAGACGCCGCTACGACGGGCTATATTGGCGCTACAAGATACATTTGTAGCCTGTAGCGGGATGCATCCATCCTGCCGTAGCGGCGTGTAAAGGTACCCTATCTCTACTGCAGCTCCTGGCTCTCAAATGTGGATGCTGCAGGTGTTCGGGAAGCTAAGCCTCCATGGTGTACTGGGATTCTCTGCTGAGCTAACCTCTTTCCCTTGCAGACTCGGACCAGTGACTGGTGTTCTGGTGGGGTGAGCCGGGATGGCTCCTCTGCCCCCACTGTAGTGTTCCTCGCCTCAGCCTTTCGTCCTCACTCTCTGGACCTCACACTGGCTCTGGAGGTGCACTGATGTCGGGCCTAGCATGGCTGCGGTGACCAGGTTAGCTCACTAGGCACTGAGCTGATTTCACAGTTCTTCTTGCAACTGCACACTCTGGCTTACTCTGCCCCAGCATATGTATTTATAGGGGATCTGGCTTAACAGCAACCAGCAGAGCTCCCTCTACAGGCCTGGAGTGGATGCCATTGGGTGTATGTGAGGTACAAGATGTGGAAATCCCTTGGTGAACTAGTTCATTTTCAACATTTTTATCCTCCAAAGTGAAGGAGTTACAGTGGATCTATAAATTAAATACGCGAAGGCCTGAAAGCATGAACGTAGATTACAGATTGAATATGGCATTGTGATGTGTATAATCTATAGAAAGAGCTGGGTCCATATACAGCTCCTGGTGAAGCGACTCTGATGCATTATAATATATGTAAGTCACTAGTCATATAGGTTTTTATTCACTATGTAATTTTTACTTGTAATCACTATGTAATTTTAAACATTTATAATGTGTGTAGTAATATGATATTTTTCTTTTCTCTCTTGCTTCCTGTATGGTATAGTACAGAACAAATTTGGAGGTGAGAGGTTGCCAGGGGCGGACTGGCCCAGATGACAGGGTGGCATTTTCCCCCAGGCCGGTGGTTCAGTCCTTGTCTAGGGCCGCTCAGATAGTGAGAGACACGAGTGTCTGCGGGACCTGGGACTGGAGCGGTGGCCAAGGACTGAAAACACCCTGGCCTCCCCCTTCCCCCGCTCCTCACTTGGCTCCAGCAGCACCCCCCCACCCGGTCCTCACTTGGCCCTGGGACTGCCACCCAGGGCAAGAGCAGCCAGCCCCTAGAGGTCGCAGTGGAAGAGCAGTAATGGTTCGTCAGTGGCGGCAGTGGGAAATTTTACCTAAAAATATGCACTACCTTATCAATAAAAACACTTTATTCATTGCACCTTATATGTAAAGAACACATAGATATATCTTACTATGGTACTTTATATACAAAACAGCACATAATAATGTAATTTATAACACATATGTAAGTTAAAGGTTGTATTAATATTGTAAAGAAAATAAACTTGAATATAATGAAAAGTTTTAAAAAAAGTTTTTTGAGAAGGTTATTACTATTATATGGTGGTAGAGTGAATGTGGAGTATTTGGATCTTAGGCTGTGGTCACAGTACCATTTTTCACATGCATTTTTGGAGACCTGCGTTTTCAAAAACGCATGTAAAAAACGCACCCATAGGCCCCCATGTTAAAAAACGCATGCCCTAATAGCCAAAAAGCATGTGTGACTGTCCCATGCGTTTTTGGAGCATATCCAAAAACGCACAAAAAAATACTACAAGCACTATTTTTAGGTGCAGATTCAAAAACGCAGCCAAAAACGCAGGGAGCCATCAGAGACCTTAAAAAACTCATGCTGACATGAAAAACGCATGTAAAAAAGCATGCCTTTTTAAAAGGCACTAAAAAAACTGTGACCACAGCCATAGATATGAAAAGACCCTATGGATCCTAAGACTAGCCTGAAGAGAATTGTAGCCTATTATAAGGCACCAATCCTCAAAGGGCTGATAGGTGACCTGACTATGGGTATTATATAGTATCCTAGTCAGTGAGCCCTAGGTGAAGGGTATGATATAATATGGTAAAGATCTAATCAGGATCTAATCAGCATCTATAAACCTAGAAGAATATGTACTGCATACCGTATATACTCGTGTATAAGCCGAGTTTTTTAGCCCAAAAATTGGGCTGAAAAGTCCCCCCCTCGGCTTAGACACGGGTCATACGGTATGCTGTGGGGGGGCTGTGGCCGGGGGCTGGAGGAGGTAGGAGTGGGCCGCGGTGACCGCAGGCGGTCACGTGGGGCCGCCTCATTAGTGCAATGAATATGCACGGCATCCCCCCGTCCATCAGCGGCGGGGGGATGCCGTGCATATTGCACTACACAGCCCCCCTCCTTAATATGGGTCCCCCAGTGGTAATAAACAGCCCCCCCTCCTTATCATGTCCCCCCCAGGCTGCGGCAGCTGTCAAAATAACAAACACTTTATACATCACCTTCCGGCGCAGCTCCTCCGCTCCTCCAGTCCTCCGCTCCTCCGCTCGCCGGCTTCTTCTTCCTTGTTGTGCCGGTGTCATGTGACCGGGTGCAGGAGATGACGTAATTTCCTGCGCGCGGTCACAGAAGCCGGCACAACAAGGAAGAAGAAGCCGGCGAGCGGAGGAGCGGAGGACCGGAGGAGCGGAGGAGCTGCGCCGGAAGGTGATGTATAAAGTGTTTGTTATTTTGACAGCTGCCGCAGCCTGGGGGGGACATGATAAGGAGGGGGGGCTGTTTATTACTACTGGGGCTGCTGGATACTACACTGGGGCTGTATACTACCACTGGGGCTGCTGGATACTACACTGGGGCTGTATACTACCACTGGGGCTGTATATACCTCTGGGGCTGCTGGATACTACACTGGGGCTGTATATACCACTGGGGCTGCTGGATACTACACTGGGGCTGTATACTACCACTGGGGCTGCTGGATACTACACTGGGGCTGTATATACCACTGGGGCTGCTGGATACTACATTGGGGCTGTATATACCTCTGGGGCTGCTGTATACTACCACTGGGGCTGTATATACCTGTGGGGCTGCTGTATACTACAATGGGGCTGTATATAACTGTGGGGCTGCTGTATACTACCACTGGGGCTGTATATACCTGTGGGGCTGCTGTATACTACACTGGGGCTGTATATACCTCTGGGGCTGCTGTATACTACCACTGGGGCTGTATATACTTCTGGGGCTGCTGTATACTACCACTGGGGCTGTATATACTTCTGGGGCTGCTGTATACTACCACTGGGAAGGCTGCTGTATACTACCATTGGGGGGCCTGTATACCACACTGCTGGGGGCTGTATACCTGTGCTGGAGTCCACCCTCGGCTTATACACGAGTCAATAGTTTTTCCCAGGTTTTGGGGGCAAAAGTAGGGGGGTCGGCTTATACACGGGTTGGCTTATACACGAGTATATACGGTATGTACAGGATAAAATAGGAACGGTACAATATAACATATTTATCAATTTACCCAATTAAATTAATTACATAAATTAATTACATCCATTATTTTATGCTTGCTTGAGAGACTGATAAAGCACTTTTAGCACTTTAATTATATATTCCTAGATAAATATGCACTTTAGAATCATGTAAAGGAAGAAAGCCGGAGATAAGAGGAGTAATATGGCCGCGGACCTCGGAAATACTACCGCGCATGCGCCAGAGTAGAAAGACGGCACCGGGTAGTCTTCCAGGAGTCACCTAGCAACGGCCAATTGCATGCCACACTGCGCATGCGCGTAGTAAACACTGGCACAAACCACACGAGGATAATGGTGGCTGCAGTTGCAAATAGTAAATACACAACTCTGACGTCTTATGATGATATTATAACGCTGGCACTTGTGACATTTATCTCCTATTAAGGATATGATTTATATTTAACAGCCGTAAAGAATGTTTAATGATATAAATGGAAAGACAGGAGGAATTGAATATGTAACACTAATGGCCACTTTAGACGCGGCAACATTTCTAGCTTATCCACAGGTAACTAACTGGCTGCAGTGAAATCATGGAGAGATTATTCCATTTGTACACAGCAACAAGATAGAACCATGTCTCCATGATTTCACTGCAGCCAGTAAGTTACCTGTGGATAAGCTAGAAATGTTGCCGCGTGTAAAGTGGCCATATCACTTTATGGGAAATGGGAGATAGTGTAAATGTATATAGATGTAATATGAGAATGATAAATAATTGTTTATGTAAATTAAAGAGTATAAGAGGACTAACCTAGCTATGACTACTTGCTAGAAAAAAGGTGACTGTGCCTGAAACGTCGCATGCTGCATCTGATGGCCCAAAAAAGGCAGAATTTGGAACATATGAGGAGTGCTGCTATCCTTTTCTTTTGGTTTGTATGATCAGCGAATGGGAGTATTGCTTGGATCGAATTGCACCCTGCCAGACTAGCCGTGCTGCTCTCTTTATTTAATATCTATCTATCTATCACAGAAAAAAACTGCACAGCACTCAAGATATAGTGTGAACTGGTGCAAGCTTTGATGCTGGAACAAACAACCAGAAAAAATTCACTGCAGCACTCAGCTACTACCAAAAATGTACACATGCTAACAAGTAGTCTATATATCAGGAAAAAATTAAAAACTTATGTTTTTTTCAAAAAACTCAATATTCTTATTTTTTTTATTTTCTGGATTCTTGGTACATATATTGGCCAATATCTGTTTGCTCATCAAGCACGCCACGGTGACCCCAGATCTGATGAGTCCTGCACTGACATCCCTGTCCTCCTTGTCCTCCCTGTCCCACTTCTAAGTGGGTGGGCACCATCTTAACCTCAGACCACCTGGCGTGGTTGATGAGAAAACAGAGATTGGCCAATATATGTACCAAAAACCCCAGAAAATAAAAAAATAAGAATATTGAGTTTTTTGAAAAAACATAAGCTTTTAATTTCTTCCTCATATATAGACCGCTTGTTAGCATGTGTGCATTTTTGGTAGTAGCTGAGTGCTGCAGTGAATTTTTTCTGGTTGTTTGTTCCAGCATCACAGCTTGCACCAGTTCCCACAATATCTTGAGTGCTGTGCAGTTTTTTTCTGTTTTATGTCTAATATGTGGAGTTTGTTGGCTCCATAGCTGCACTTAGCACCTTCATCGCCCCCAGGTGGTCTGAGGTTGAGATGGTGTCCACCCACTTAGAAGAGGGACAGGGAGGACAAGGAGAACAGGGATGTCAGCGCAGGACTCATCAGACCTGGGGTCACCGTGGCGTGGTTGATGAGCAAACAGATATTGGCCAATATATATACTAAGAACCCCAGAAAATAAAAAAATAAGAATATTGAGTTTTTTGAAAAAAACATAAGTTTTTAATTTTTTCCTCATATATAGACCGCTTGTTAGCATGTGTGCATTTTTGGTAGTAGCTGAGAGCTGCAGTGTATTTTTTCTGGTTATCTATCTATCTATCTATCTATCTATCTATCTATCTATCTATCTATCTATCTATCTATCTATCTATCTATCTATATCTATCTATCTATCTATCTATCTATCTATCTACACACTAACTCCAGTTGTTATTGTATCCTACAACAAGAAACTACTGTGACTACAAATGGTAATGCTTTATTTGACATAAAACACACTTTTTTTTTTACTTTTCCTGAAGACATTCTTTGAATAAAATTAAATTACAGTTAATGATAGATTTCCTTTAAAACTCCTTTAACAGAATTCTTGTATTCTAGATGAAGGAAATGGGAACATTATTCAGGGTGAAACTTCATCTTTGATACCTCCCGTAGCCCCATAGTGTAACCTCTGTATCACTGCCCCTTGTCTCCTGCTCTCCTTCTCACACTGACCTGGAGAGCTTGAAGGGGAAGCAGCATGCAGTTTGCTGACTGATAACACCAAGATAACATTCCTCACAGCTTTTCTCCTTAGTCCCCTTTGGACTTTGTTACAAAATATGTATTTATGAGACCAAGAATAATATTATTCATGGATGTTATTATATACTGGAAGTTACATCGTTTTTCTTAGTTTTAACAATCAGATTGGCTTTAGGACTTTTATACAGATTATGAACCAGCATCTTGGGTTAGTTAACCATCACAGTGCCCAAAATATTCCACATGCTATAGAATGCATCACAAATTTGGTAAGGTTACCAAATAATATGGATATCCATTTTATAAGCTAACCATGTGTGATGTTGATATGTGCGTTAGGGTTATCCTACATTAAAGGGGTACTCCCATCTAGTTTATCTACAATATATGGCATATTCATGGCCTAAAAAAGTATGATAGATATACTGTAGGTCCTACTACAGACCCCAAAATCTATATAAATGGTAGGACTGTGAAACGGCATACAGAAGTCAGTGGAGTCTTGGCTATGCATGCAAAGCTCCCTCCATTCATTTGTATGAGATTTTGGAGAGTTTAATCTGTGTGTATTGTTATATTCATCCACACCCAGCCACTGATCAACACCTGAAACCTCTTCAGCTACAGATAAATTCAGAACCACAAGTCTGATCCAGACTTTAGTCTGATCCATGTATCTTTCAAACTACATCTTTCAAAGTACATTTTCTAAGTACAATACTTAGAAATAGACTAGAAATGGACTGGATAAGACTGGCAGGTAAAGGAATATAAAGCCCCCACAATGTTTCCCTTCTAATCTCTACCACCCTTACTACTTCTTTTCATATTAACTCCTTAAATCCCTTTCACAAATAAGGAACTAGTCAACAGTCCACCCTTCCTCCCCAGCCATCTTACCTCCTCTTGACTACTATTTCTCCCCATACTGGCTGCATCACCTTGTCCTCGGCTCCACCATCCTGTCCCAGACTGCTAGATCTCATCCCCAGCCACATCTCCCCTGGACTGTAGCTCATACCTTGATGGCATTCCACCCCGGACTGAACCCTGGATGCCTCACCTGTCCCAGAGCTGCTCCATCAGCCAACCCCGCAATCGCCTCGACTGATCCCCAACTTCCCCATCTGACCCATCCATCCGACCCCCCACCTTGCATCTCATCCCCGGTCATCACCTCATCCCGTGACCACTGCCCACTGATGACCATTCACCCACTACCACAACTTTCCCCACTCTTCTTCTGACCCCTACTGCCACACTCACTCCCTGTTCTCCGTATGCAATGTTCCCTCTACTCCTCACTCTCACTCCCATCCTTCTCCACTTCCTACTACACCCACTTATACCCCCTCCCAGCAACAAAATACTGCTCTCACCCTCCATCCTGCCGAACCACCTCACCCACGTCACCAACCTTTTCATTCACTTTCAATCCTCAATCACCAAACAAGCACGCCCGCCTCGCAAGCTCTCATGCTCCCACATGCTAACCCTCTGCCTACTCCTCCTCCTTGCCGGTGACATCTCCCCCAACCCTGACCCACCCACCCCCGCAATATCCCCACAACAACCTTCATCCCACGAACCCCTGCCAACCCTCGCAACCTCACCACCACTAGCCCTCGCATCCCCACCAACATCAGACCCATTCCCCCAACCCATGCCCCACCTACCGCTCCACCCGGCGCACTCTGGAATGCCCGCTCAGTGTGCAACAAACTCCCCGACATCCATGATCTCTTTATCTCCAGGAAACTGTCATTCCTTGGCCTCACCGAGACCTGGCTCACCCCCTCCGACACGGCCTCCCCTGCTGTACTATCCTACGGCGGCCTCAGCCTGTCCCACACCCCCCGTCCCTCTGGCAAACACGGCGGTGGAGTCGGCATACTGCTGTCCAACTCCTGCACCTTCAGCCCTATCCCCCAGCCCCCATCCGTCACTGTCCCCTCCTTCGAAGCCCACTCAGTCCGAATCTTCTCCCCCTGTAACCTCCAAATAGCCATCATCTACCGCCCCCCCGGACCCACCGCCTCCTTCCTTGACCACTTCACTACCTGGCTACTTCACTTCCTCTCCACTGACATCCCCTCCATCATCATGGGCGACTTCAATATCCCCGTTGAAACTCCCTCCTCAGCCACCTCCAACCTTCTTTCCTTGACCACTTCCCTAGGGCTCTCCCAATGGTCCTCCTCTCCCACCCACGAGCAAGGCCACACGCTTGACCTCATCTTTACCCGCCTTTGCTCCCTCTCTAACCTCACAACCTCGGAACTCACACTGTCTGACCACCATCTCTTGACCTTCTCCGCCCTCTCCTCCCCTGCTACACTACCCCCTCTCCGCAAACTTGATCACCCTTGCCGAAACCTAAAAGATCTTGATCTTCCTTTATTCTCTGAATCACTCCTCCCTCTCACCAACATTCCCTGCGCTGACGACATTGACATTGCCACCACCCTATACAACACCACCATAACGAACGCTCTCGACCTAGCCGCCCCCCTCTCTCTCCATGCTCCACGCATTAACAGGCAACCCTGGCACACCCCCCTCACTAAAAACCTGAGATGGGCGTCCAGGGTCACCGAGAGGAGATGAAAAAAGTCTCACACCCACGAGCACTTTGCTCTGTTCAAGCAATCCATCACTGACTTCAAGACGGCACTTGCTACCGCCAAGCAAGTGTTCTTCTCATCCCTTATAACCTCTCTGTCCCGCAACCCCAAACAGCTCTTCAAAACTTTCAACTCCTTACTTCGCCCGTCTGCTCCTCCCCCTTCTCCCTTCATGTCTGCTGAAGACTTTGCGACCTTCTTCAAGGAGAAGATCGACAAGATCTGAAGCAGCTTCGGTCCACTACCCCCACAACTCCCCTTCCTACCTACACTGCCCTCCTCCTGCATCAGCCACTTCCCCCCCATAACTGAAGACCAACTCTCCTCCCTCCTGTCAAAATCACACCTCACCACCAGTGCCCACGACCCACTCCCATCCCACCTCATTCCCAAACACACCTCCATTTTCATCCCAGCTCTCACCCACCTCTTTAACCTTTCACTTAGCACTGGTACCTTCCCCTCGGCCTTCAAACACGCCCTAATCACGCCCATCCTAAAAAAAAAACCTCACTTGACCCTACCTCTGTCTCTAACTATCGCCCCATATCTCTTCTCCCATTCGCCTCTAAGCTACTTGAACAGCACGTCCACTCCGAACTGTCCTCTCACCTCTCCTCGTGCTCCCACTTCGACCGCCTATAGTCCGGCTTCCAACCCCTCCATTCCACCGAAGCAGCCCTGACCAAAGTCACCAACGACCTACTGACCGCCAAGAACAAACACCATTACTACATCCTCCTCCTCCTTGACCTGTCTGCCGCCTTCGACACGGTTGACTACTCCCTTCTTCTCCGGATCCTGGAATCCCTTGGCATCACCCACCTTGCCCTCTCCTGGATCTCCTTATACCTAGCGGACCGGACCTTCAGCGTCTCCCACTCCCACACCTCCTCCTCACCCTACCCCCTTTCTGTCGGAGTCCCCCAAGGTTCGGTCCTGGGACCCCTACTTTTCTCCATTTACACTCTCGGCCTGGGCACCTCATTGAGTCCCATGGCCTCCAGTACCACCTCTATGCCGACGACACCTAAATCTACCTGTCCACCCCTGACATCACCTCCCTACTCTCGAAAATCCCACAATGCCTTTCCGCCATCTCATCCTTCTTCTCTGCTCGCTTCCTTAAACTCAACATGGACAAAACTGAATTCATAGTCTTCCCCCCAAGAAATTCCACCCCACCTCCCAACCTATATATCTGCATCAACGACCGCCCTCTCCTCAGTCCCCCAAGCCAAGTGCCTCGGGGTAATCCTTGACTCCTCCCTATCCTTCAAGCCCCACATCGAGGCCCTCACCACATCCCTCCGGCTCCAGCTCAAGAACATCTCACGGATCCGCTCCTTCCTCACCCACGACACCGCTAAAACACTCATCCATGCTCTTATCATCTCCCGCCTTGACTACTGCAACCTCCTTCCCACTGGCCTCCCGGCTAACTCCCTCACACCTCTCCAGTCTATCCTCAACTCCGCTGCCCAACTAATCTACCTGTCCACACGCTACTCCTCTGTCTCCCCCCTCTGCCAAGCCCTTCACTGGCTCCCCGTCTCCAAGAGATCCCAATTCAAAACACTAACCAAGGCGTACAAAGCCATACACAACCTGGCCCCACCATACATCTCCGACCTGGTCTCCCGATACCTACCCTCACGCAACCTCCGCTCCTCCCAAGAACTCCTCCTCTGCTCCCCCCTCATCACCTCTTCGCACAACCGAGTCCAGGACTTCTCCCGGGCATCTGCCTTACTCTGGAACTCCCTGCCCGAACACGTCAGACACTCTCCTACCCTGAAGTTTTGGGAAAGGAAGGTGTGTCACAGTCCGCGCTGCCAAGAAATCCGCTCGTAAATAACGCTAGTAGTCGGTATCCAAATTGATCCTTTTTATTCATCCAACGCGTTTCAACGCCCTCCTGGCGTCTTCCTTAGGGATGTCTCCTACCCTGAGTAGCTTCAAGTGTCACCTGAAGACTCACCTATTCCGTCAAGCCTACAACCTGCCATGAGACCCAGGCGACCGCCCCATACCTGACATTCCCCCATCCTACTGTATCCTAACCCACCCCTCTTAGACTGTGAGCCCTCGTGGACAGGGTCCCTGCCCCTCCTGTACCTGTACGTCCTGATCGCCTAGATTTAGTGTACTTGTTCTTGTCTCCCTCATCCTCATGTAAAGCGCCATGGAACCTAATGGCGCTATATAAATAAATAATAATAATAATAATTTCCTTTGTATTTTTTGTACACATGTATCTTGTACTAGATGAGGGCAGTGACATCAAGATGGGGTCAGGCTCTGTGGTGCTGGGAGCAGCGGCCGTGTCTCCCTCCTGTGCTGTCTTCTTCTCTCTGTGCTCTCTCCTTTGACCTGCTTTTCCCCTATGCAACGCAAAGGAGGGAGCAAGAAGAGTGTAGTGGATGCACCCTCTCACAACATAGCTGAGCAATGAGATATAGAGTCTGATATCTCCTGGCAACAGCTGGCACTAGGGGGCCCAATGTCCTGGGACTGCTTTAAAGGATCATTGCTGGGAGCAATGACATCACACCTCCTAAAATACATCAACCTGAAATAGGTCTTTCAGAGGGCAACATATGGCCAAAATGAGCATCTGCACTAGCTCTGCCCTCTGGCAGTGAAACCCCACCCACCCCTCATGACCAGTGAGGGGCGATGGGTGACCTGATGGAGAGCCAGAGTGTGCCCAGAAATATGAGGGACTCGCTAGGGTGCATAGGTATGAGAAGGTTTAACACCCTTAACGACTGGAGACTTGCCAAAAAGCTCACTGACATTGAAACCTAACAGTACCCCCTCCCAAGGAGAGACCTCAAGACTCTCGCCACCCGGTTTGTCATGAAGCTTAAAATGAAAATCAGCAATTACCTTATCAGTATAGATGTGCCCCTAAGGGATCCACAACCTCTCCTCTGGCCCATCTCTTTTCTAGTGGATTAAATATTGAATCTAATGTTACACTTTCTTGGGGTCAATTATTTTTTCAAACTCAATCTCCTCCTGATTATCAGATAAGACAGGACTGAGAGGGGAATGAGAAACAATATTTCTTTGGGCTTTTCTAAGTAGAGATCTATGAAAGGTGCTGGGAATCTTAACCTTGTCAGGAAGATTAACCCTGAAAGCAACTAGGTTGACCACCTCTAAGATGGGAAATGGTCAAATAAACCTATGAGTCCCTATGCAATATTTAAAAACACATTTACAGAATAGGACATAAAAACTCACCAGAAAAATCTTTTAACCAACACAAATTGAAATGCACTATCAGGATGCAACAGGCTTGCCATATTAAAGGTTGGGGCAAACAAGGTGCAAAATACTGATGAGGGAATCACTCTCAGCCTACCATATAATTGAGGGGGTGGTTACTGGAGTTTGATATGCACACAAATGAGGTTTGCGAGTCACACAGATACATGTGATGCACAGTGCCTAGCTTTCAGCCTATTAGTTACGGCCATACTATTAGATCAGGTGGGTTGCCCAGCACTATATGTGTGCACCACAAAGGATAGAGACCCCAATGGGCCTGGCTGCATCCTGCATAAAAAAGTGCAATAAAAAATGTTGAAAAATGATACTGCATTTGAATTTGTGCTGGTTAATGTTTTTTTCTGATGAGTTTTTTTTTATTTGTATTGTCCTTTCCTGTGAACTCATTTTTGAATTTAGCGTAGGGACTCATAAGAGTGGGAAGGGGCGGAGTGGCCCAGGTGACAGGGTGGCATTTGCCCCCCAGGACAGTGGTTCAGTCCTTGTCTAGTGCCGCCCAGATAGTGAGAGACACGAGTGTGTGCGGGACCTGGGACTGGAGCGGAGGAAGCAGGTGAGCCAAAGAATGAAAACACCCCGGCCCCCCCCCACTCATCACTTGGCTCCAGCAGCACCCCACACCCCCCCTGCTCCTCACTTGGCTCCAGCGCACCCCCCCACCCAGTCCTCACTTGGCCCTGGGACTGCCACCCAGGGCAAGAGCAGCCAGCCAACCACTGAGGGTGGGGATCCTTGACGGTGGGTTACGAGCTTGCGCAGTTTGTCTAAAATATCGACTAATATTACTTCACATTGTTATGATATTATTATACATAATATTATCAGTAATATTAATAATATAATATTATTATATTATAATATTAATAATATACTATTATATTATTCTTTATTATTTTATGGTGCATTTAAATTTGTTTTGGTTAATGACTTTTCCTGGTGAGTTTATTTTACATTTTTATGTCCTTTTCTGTGAACTTGAGAGAAGAAGACCCCTACTTCTATTGCCAATGCATCCACCTCAACAACAAATGGTCTATCAAGGTCAGGCTGACCAGGACTGGGTTAGAGTTAAAAGCATCCTTGAGACAAGAAAATGCCTTGGCAGCCTCAACCGCCCACCCAGACACCTCTGGTTCCTTGTGAGTGAGATCAGTAACAGGTTTAACAATCCTTGAAAACCCCTTAATGAACCTTCTGAAGAGCCTTCAGATTCTTGGATCCCATATAGCTTACACCTTGGCAGTGGATATCAAGATCACCCCAAGAAATCCAATGTCCTCCATCTCAAAGGAACACTTAGGTAAATTCAAACACAAAAAATTATTTTGAGCTTTTGAGGACAATATGAAAATGATCCCTGTGAGAGGACACATCTTTAGAGATTAAAATATCTGCAATATATACAATGATGAATACCCCCAGAGTAGCTCTAAATACATCTTATCCAAAACCTGAAACACTGTGGGAGCAATGTAAAGTGGTATTACAATATACTCATAATGTCCTTCAGGCATGTTAAAGACAGTCTTCCACTCATCCCCTGACTTAATACAAACAGTGTTATAGGCCCCTTTAATAAAGATAATGACCCCAAAAAGTTGGCTAACAAAGTCAAGGATGAGAGGAAATGGATACAGGTTTCTAACTATAATCCTTTTAAAGTCCATGTAATCAATGCGTGGCCTTAAATTTCCATCTTTTTAGCCACAAAAAAGAAACAAGCTCCCACAGGAGATTTTGATGAATGAAAACTTTGGCAAAATTTTCCCTAATATAATCCCTCATAACTACCATCTCGGGTTCATAAAGATTAAAAATTCCACACCTAGGTATGGGGGCTTCCGTGGCACCCCAAGGGTTAATATGCCACAGAAACAACACAGGTTTAATCCCCACACAACACTACACTAGAAAGTGGGAGGAGCTTAGCTGGCACCTGCACTAGTGGGAGGAGCTAAGTTGCTTACCTCAGAGCAGAAGTGACAGTTAGTTCAGTTTTAGCGAAAGTCCCTGTCGCGCTGCAGAATTCAAGATGGATCCGATCCAAAGGAAAGCCAAGGCCCACCCTGGCTCCCCTTAACTTCGGGGGAGCCAGTCATCAATCATAGGGAGGAACTTCCGTCTCAAGTTGTAATAGCCAGTGAGAAGATGGCATAGCATAGCATACCCGGACGGAAGAGAAGGACGTTGTGGAGAGCGCTGCAGAGGAAAGACCTCAACGGATCCCGAAGGGCCCACTGAATGTGAGAGTGGAGGAACCCGGCCAGGAAGAGGCATTGATTAACTCTAGCAGCATGGCGTAAGGTGGTAGAAGAAATCCACAGGTCAGAGATACCCGGAGGGGTGTAATGCGGCTGCTGCCCCTGCAAATAACCCGGACTCGAATAGAACAGCGAACCCGGATCCAAATTGGTTTCTGCCAGAACCAGCAATCTCTTTTAGTACAGCCCGGCTGGGCTAGTGCCTCCACTGCAACCCAGAGAAGGGAACAGCAATTGTTGGAAAACAAGGAGGATACGACCATCCCTGAAGCTGTGCCTCAGATAGCTAGTAAAGCAATTGACTCACTCGGAGCTTTGGAGGAAAGTTACCTTGAGTTGCCAGCACCGTTGATACCGGCCCCTGCATCAACAGAGGTGAGAGGGGAGCAGCTCCGCTGTTGGTGGGAGAGGGATAAGGCAGACGAGAGCCTAAAGGGATTTCCTGAGGACTCAGATAACAATGCGGGTCCTGTAGAAATCATAACCAGAAATGAATATTTAAAGAGATGTGCCCAGAAATGGGATGAGCAAGAGACAGAAAGACTAGCTCAAAAACAAATAATGATTGCCCGCACTATAAGTGCCAAAGCTGATGCCCGGCGGGATCAAAGTGTTAACCAGTCCCCACACCATGAAGGCCAAGTTGTTAAGGTAAAACCTGAAGTAGGATATGCCTTTGCTAGAGAACCAGGAGCAAACAGAGATGTATTTATTAACAGGAGAGATGTAGAGGCACATCTTCCACTAAAACACCCAGGCAAGGAATTACAGATTGGAGAATGGGTCTCCTACCATGTGGTGAAAGGAGAAAGAGGCCCATATGGCATAAATGTAAAAAAATTGTCATTAGAGGATCCAACTGTTTTCCCGGATCCAACAGAAATGACTGAACTAGAGGATTCGATTGTTTATCTGGATCCTATAGGAATGCCAGAATTGGAAAATCCAGTTATTCACCCGGATCCAGCTATCAACTTGGATTTGTTAATCCCTGAAGAGACAATTGTGGTAGAGACCACCAAAGACGCAGTTACTCAAACTATAGACAGTTATTTGTTGGAGCAATCCCTGCAAGAATTGGAGCTATTTCCAAAGAGGGCACCACAGGTTCTGCCTTGGAAGAAGCAGGAGTAAGACCCGGATTGCTACAATCAGAAGCTGTAAGTGTGAATGTGACGTGATCCTTGTTGGCCCCATCCCATTCCTGAACGAATGTTAGCCTTTTCCCCTGTTCGTCTTATATGTTATTTGAACATTGATGCCATGGACGATGATTTGGCATAAAACTTTCATTGTACATAATTGCGCACTTAGTGTGCTTCCCTTTGGTTTTAAGACCAACTTTTGAAACAGTGCATAGAACTTGGACTGAACTGCTGAGTGTCTTTGAGAAAGTTTTTGCACTTTTAAAGCACTTGTGCCATGTTTTGCACTTTTTAAGATTTTTGGCACCTTTTTAAGACTTTTTACATTTTTAGAGAGTAATATATATGTTATTTATTTTAATGTAACGTTTAAGATCCGTACCTCCGTAATAGGATGACAAATATGCTTGATGTTTAATGTTATGCAAGATAAAAATATTTTTCAGGGGGATCTATGCCGGACGGCGTGAGGACACGCCGGTTTAACTTCGGGGGAGTGTGGTGCCCCTACGTCCAGGGTGGCCACAGGTAGTACTGCAGCCAGGCAGGAGGGTAGATAGTTTGTTTAACAAACACCTCACACACACATATCCACTGCATGGGGACCTAACCCTGAGTCTGGGACTCTAGGCAGATAAGGGGTAATAGGCTAGATATGAGTGGATGGAGCGTAGCCATGGTAACGGATGGGTATATAAGGGAGTGACAGGAAGCGGTTAGCCAGTAGGCAGGTGCCGAGCAGTCAAGACAAGACTAGTACCATCAGGTCCAGAGGAGTAGTGAAGACAGCAACTGACTGACAGGAAATCTTCCCTGAATATACCAATAAGTTACACGGGAAGGAAAGTGACCCGGTAATCTCTGAGAAATAGAGATACCTGTGGTTTGGCTAAAAGCAGAGTGTCAGCTCTGAAGGGGACTGATGATTTACCCGGTGCCCCAGACAACCTGACGGGGAATACAGATTCCAGATCTATATTCCCACCCTAAGATTGGGGAGCACAGCAGCATAGATAGGACCCGGTTTACCGCTTAAAGAATTAAGGGTAAAGCCACCAAATGGGACCGAGCTTCCGCTCCACAATCCACTTGAGGAGAATTAACACTGAGAGGAATAGCCTGAAAGGACACGTAGAAGGACAGAGGAGTCTAGGAAAGATAACCTGGCTGCAGTGGGTTCAGTATACCGGATTCAATCCAGTAAAGCTGTAAAGAACTATTGTACCGTGCCTGTTTGACAGAAGAATAAGAGAAGTAAACCCGGGTGAGCCCTGCAACGTTGTCTGTGTCTGATTTCAGGTATGGAAAGCTGTCAATTCTCCACCTAACCCTGTCAGGAGCCATCTTTACATCATCCCCAAGTCCTGCAAAGCCTACAATTACCATCATAGACTTTAACAACTACTACTTTTACCACTGCCCTGGGGAACCCAGTTCTGCCCACAGGAACTATTCCATCCCAGCTGCTAACCCATTATCCCCGGAGGTTCTGCAGCAGCGGCGGCCCCATTACTGGCCGCATATAGTGGGTGGCGTCACGAGTGACAAATCCCCTGTAATTAACCCCCCATTTTATTGTGCGGGCCCGGGACACGGTCCGGACCAGGACCGCCGTGACATCCCCCAGCAGCACCCCGGTCCGGCACCGAGTGCTCCGTCCCAGTGGGCTCCACACAAGTAGTACACCCGTTTTACGCAGATCCGAGCGTAGTACCAGAGGTCAGTTACCAGCTAGGTACAGGGATTAAAAGGTCAAATTAACTGTAAAATATAAATATTTTTGTCTTAATATTAATTAAACCTGGTAAACAAATGTACATAGTTAATGCAACGTTAAAAAGCCCAGTACCTACAGAGACTATCCTGTATGAACTTCTTGCATATTCTTCAAACTTTTTCCCTTTTATTTTATTTTAATGGACCATACTACCACGGACTGGTTGTGGTATAAACATTCTTGTATAAATATTCATCAGCCCGGAGGCAAAAGACTAAACCCCCGGAAGGACTGCTTTTTTGAATTTTTGGACTGTTTTTGAACTTTAGTGATTTTTGTGATTTTACTTTTAAGTTTTTGTAAATATTAATTGTATTAATTGTTTATTCTTTATTGTTCCACAGTCCCGGAGTACTGTCTTTAACTAAGGGGGAATGTGGCACCCCAAGGGTTAATATGCCACAGAAACAACACAGGTTTAATCCCCACACAACACTACACTAGAAAGTGGGAGGAGCTTAGCTGGCACCTGCACTAGTGGGAGGAGCTAAGTTGTTTACCTCAGAGCAGAAGTGACAGTTAGTTCAGTTTTAGTGAGAGTCTGGAGCAGGAGCAGAGCCAAGTGTCAGTGGAGGTCCTGAGAGGTCTGAGGAAAGGAGACAGAGTAACAGAGGAACATCCCCGGGATAAAGAGTTACCCCAAAAGCTTGACCCCGGGGAGGCGCTCAAGACGGATACCGGATCCGAGGCTGTGCCTGAGACAGACAGGACAGTAAACACCGGTATAGTGAAGGTCCACCATCTTCACCACACCATAGCAAAGCAACACGAAGGAGTCAGTGACACAGAGGACTCAAGTTGCCCAGCATATTGGTACCCGTGAGCAGAGACAGGGCCAGCAGCATAGCTACAAGCAGCAGCAGGGCCACACACAGCATTTAAGTAGGAAGCCAAGGACCCGGTCAGGGTGAGAGCAACCTGGTACAGACTCCGTGGACAATACTGTGTAATACCATCTGCCAGTAAAGACTTGAAGAACAACAGAAACCGTGAGTGTGTGTGTCATCCTTATGCTGAAGTCCCACTTGCCCTCATAGACTGCCATTGCCTCTACTCTTATCATCTCTACTGCTACCCCTACTCTCCTGCAGCATGAATAACATCCTCACAGACTTTAACTACCTCTACCACTGCCCCGGGGAACCCAGTTCTGCCCACAGGAACTATTCCATCCAAGCTGCTAACCCATCATCCCCGGAGGTTCTGCAGCAGCGGCGGCCCCATTACTGGCCGCATATAGTGGGTGGCGTCATGAGTGACAAATCCCCTGTAAATAACCCCCCATTTTATTGCGCGGGCCCGGGACACGGTCCGGACCAGGGCCGCCGTGACATCCCCCAGCAGTACACCGGTCCGGCACCGAGTACCCCATCCCAGCGGGCTCCACAACCTCCCCAAGGAATTGTATCTCACAATATAAGACAGTAATACCAAGCTTCCCTATTCATAGAACACCTCAGGATACTCCTGCATGTACCAAGGGACCTGAGTAGTGGAACACCCAGGACAAGAGATTTCCTGGAAGCATTTACCCTGACACTCCTCAGTACAACTAATGATGTCCCACGAATCCAGCCAATATGGGGATTTTGATGTCTGAGCCAGGGAAGTCCTAGAACCTCTGGAGCTGGAAGGGCTTTAAGAACCAAAAAGGCAATTTTCTCTTTGTGGAGACACCCCAACTAAAAGTATGTTGACAATATTAACAATCAGTGCAAGTTTCCACACACTGAGTAAGAAGGGAATTATCCAGTGAAGTAAGCTTAATGGCTGGTTCCAGAGCTCTAAGGGGTATTCTCAAGGCCTTGGGCATGGAGGTGTGTAAAAAAAATTACCTCTGTCCCATAATCAGCAATGGCATGACCCTCCACCCCAGTTCTGCATTCTTACACATTGACATGTTGTGAAATCTGGTATAAAGCATAAACATTTTCTGTCTTTCAAATAAGCAGACTGTTTCCCGTAGCCTAACTTGTTTATTGTTCAACAAGTAATTTAAGTGGTAAAACTATAAGAATACAAATAGAACAAATGAGTACAGGGCATATCCTATAGCACATTAATGACAATATACAGCACAGAAAAAACTACACAGCAAGTTGGAGACTTAGTGTCCCATCACACTGAGTGACGCTCCAGTGATCCCGACAGCGATAACGACCTGGCCGGGATTGCTGGAGCGTCGCTACCTGGTCGCTGGGGAGCTGTCAAACAGGCAGATCTCCTCAGCAACCAGGGACCAGAAGCCACCTCCACATCGCTGGAAGCGAGAGGACACTGCTAACTATGATAAACAGCGGGTATCTAGGCAACACACGCTGCCTAGACACCCACTTTTTATCATAGTCACCAGCATCCTCCCTGCTTAGCGCTGGTAACCATGATAAAAACCGGGTATCTAGGTAGCGCGTGCTGCCTAGATACCCAGTGTTTACCATGGTTACCAGCCTGTGAGGTCGCTGATCGTTGGTCTCTTGCTGTCACATGCAACGATGTGTGCTGACCAGCGGGAGCGCAATGACCAAAAAATGACCCAGAGCACTTTGTAACGATCAGCGATCTCACAGCAGGAGCCTGATCACTGCTAAGTGTCACACGTAGCAAAACGTGACATTACAATGATCTCGCTAACGATCTCGTTATTTATGATGGGGGCTTTATACATGAGTCCTAAAGCCCCCGTCACACACATCTATTTGGAGGTGACACCCCTACTTCTCATGGCCAGTGAGGGATGAAGAATGACTTTATAGAGATCCAGACTACACCCATAAGTACAAGGGACTCACTTGAATGCAGAGGTATGAGAAGGATTAACACCCCTGACCATCAAAGACCTGCCTCAATGACAACCAACATCCAAATCGCTAGACCCGGTACAGTGCAATGCTATGAATGCATCCATAAACATACATCCAAGTTATACGCCAGTGTGAGTGAGTATCACGCTGTGACTACCTGGATTCCTCCAGATACTGTGGAATCCCCTAACATGCACCTCCACAAACAAGGGAACACTAGGAACACAATAACATTCATGGGCCCTATCTGTATGGAACGGGAAGGGACACCTTCAGCACTGACCTGAACTCCCTAGTGTCCTTATGTAGGTAGGTTCTTTTACCCCATTGCCGAACAAAATACTAGTCCCTTGCTAGCCCTAATCTCACCCTCACTGGAGAGATGACCAGTGAGAGCGCTAATTCCACCGCTGCACTAGTAAACAAGGAAAGAATAAAAACAGGGGATAACGAAAAGGATATGCTACCAACTTCATGGCTACAGTCAAACAATGGGACTTCAGTGTGTAATTCTTCAAACAGAAGAATTACAAGGCAGCAAGAGCTCTAGCTGCAGCACAACCTTCTTCCTCCATGTCTTGTAACACAGTATGGAATCTCTATAATTGGCGCTCTCTGGTGGTATATGTGGTATATGTGGCTATTTAAAGGTGATGGGTGTGGTCACCAGCCGAAAGCACATGAGGAGAAGGTAATTGGTGTAGCTAGCAGTAAAACTGACAGTAACCCTTGCAGCACCAAAGGAAAGGAAAATATCCAGAGTCTCCAAAAGCAAGGAGATTCTGAGCCCAAACTTGTCACACGTCTCCAAAGCATGGGAGTCCAGTGTGATAGCCAGCGCTTAGATTAAGAAACTGATGACATTTCTTATAATACCAAAAATAGTTATAGATAAAGCCCTGGGTGCCATATCACCTCCACCTCCTCTACTGAGCTACTCCACTGCATGACTCTGAGATGATTCCAAGTGGGATATCGAAGCTCATCATTCTCTCTGTTGTCCCACTCCTTGCCATGAGAGTCACCATCCTCTTCCTGCCCTGACAGCACAGCACAGTGTGGGTTCTCCTCTGATATCTGAGTCTCATTATCAGCACTTTTACCCCCAAGAGTTATTTGGTGATGAGGATATGGATTCTATTGGGACCCTACACTGTTCATGCCTGGATCTAACGCCAAAGTATTTTGGGCATTGTTGCTGAGGCTTTCCTCGTCTAGAGTATGTGAATCTTTGGAGCAGACCTCTGATACAAATTAAATATAATGTGTGAACATCTTTGAAGAATTGCCAATCTGTGTTTCCCCACAATCAGTTGTGTGATTGGAGAGTTGTAACATGGGGTGACACATGGAAACAAATGCCCGGCAGTGCATCTCTACACTTTTTGCCACATGGATAATTGTGGCGCCACCTCTGAGGACTGTACTGTTTGTGATGTTGAGGTGGAGGAACAGGAGGACAGGCCACTGGATGCAGCGCATGCCATGAACAGGAGCAAAAAAGCTTTCTGGGCCTCATCCACAACTCGTATCGCTCTGCTGCTGTCAAACAAAGAGACAGGAGTAGGCTGTCCAGTAACAGAAGTTGTCATTTCCATTTGGGATATGACAAGCCAATGTTTGATCAGTGCAGATTTCAGTAACATTAGCAGTAGCACCTATTACAAGTACACCTCGAACACCAAGCACAAGTTACGATAACTTTTCCCCTTCCCTTTCAACCTCGACATTGGAATTTCTCACTCATGTTTTATGCACACAGATTTGGAGAGCACTTCTTTGAAGCCAAATATGGCCTTTTTTAGTACAAATTCAAGGATTTAGCAATAACTGGTTAGCAGCCAAATACAGCCTTTTCAGAGGAAACTGAAGGATTTGACAATCATTGGTTAAGGCCGCTTCACACACAAGGATATAGGTGAACGATATCGTTCCCTATGTCACGTGACTGCGATCCTTCCGACATAGTTGGTTCATTGTCACACACAAGGATATTGTTAATGATCTTGCATTTGGCAACGCGCCAGCGATTTTGAAAAGATCCTTTGAACGATTTTCCAATGCGGCAGTAATAGGAGAATTTTGAACGAGTTCATTCAAAAAGGTGTCAGACTGAACGATGTTGCTTCTTCACAGTTCACAATTGGATGACGAATGATAGATTTGAGGTGAGGATCTCATTTTTGTGATAATCGTTCCAATGATTCTTTCATCCTACATTGTTTGTTTACACGCAAGGACGCACAAACAATATTGTTAGAATGTTCCCAAATCTGTCATGTTTCAAGGATATCATTACCGATATCCTAGCGTGTGAAGCGGCCTTTATAGACCACATAGCCTTTTTAGAGGAAACTGAAGGATTTTACAATCACTGCTTTGAGACACAAAAATGTCTTTCTGGTACTAACTGAAGGATATGGCATTCACTTGTTAGAGGCAAAACATGTCTTTTTAGGGCAAACTGAAGAATTTGACAATCACTGATTAAAGGCAAAACATAGTCTTTTAGAAGAAACTGAAGGATTTGACAATCATTGCTTTGAGGGAAAAAATTGAATTTTATAACAAACTGAGAAATCTGTCAATCAATAGTTAGAGGCCAAACACAATCACTTTAGGGGAAACTGAAGGAATTTGCAATCACTGCTTTGAGGCAAAATATGCCTTTTTAGTACAAAATTAAGGATTTGATAATCATTGGTTACAGTCTAAACACAGCCTTTTAAGCCAAACTGAAAGATTTGGCAATCACTGCCTTTAAGCAAAAACAATGCCTTTTTAGTACAAACTGAAGGATTTGGCAATCACTGCTTAGAGGCCAAACACAACCTTTTTGGGGGAAACTGAAGCATTACACAATGACTGGTTGGAGGCCAAACACAGCTTTTTTAGGGGAAAGTAAAGGATTTGATAATCACTGGTTTAGAGGCCAGTCAAAGCCTTTTTAGGGGAAACTGAAAAATTTTTCAATCATTGCTTTGAGGCAAAAAATACTTTTTCCAGTACAAACTAAAGGATTTGGCAATCACTTGTTGGAGGCAGAACATACATTTTTAGGGGAAGTGAATGATTTGTCAATCACTGCTTTGAGGCAAAAAATGGCTTTTTAGTACAAAATGAGGGACTTGGCAATCACTGGCTAGTGGCCAAACACAGTAATTTTAAGGTAAACTGAAGGATTTGACAATCACTAGTTACAGGCCAAATGCAGACTTTTAAGCAAAACTGAAGCATTTGACAATCACTGCCTTTAAGCAAAAACAATGCCTCTTTAGTACAAACTGAAGGATTTGAAAATCAGTAGTTAGAGGACAAACGCATCCTTTTTAGGGGAATCTGAATGATTTAACAATCTCTGGTTGGAGGCCAAACACAGCCTATTCAGTGGAAAGTGAAGGATTCGACAATCACTGGTTAGAGGCCAAATATAGCCTTTTAGGGGAAACTGAAGGATTTTTCAAGCACTGCTTTGAAGCAAAAAAATGTCTTTTTAGTAACGTAAAAAATGTTTGTACTATGTTAGCCAGTAGATAGAAAAATATTGGAATCTTATGGGGACGTCACACGCGTCAATGTCGCAAGTGATCTCATCGCTGGCAACATTGAAGGCTGATCGCTGATGAGCTGTTACAGAGGCAGACTCACCAGCGATCAGTACCAGCAAGATCGCTGGTAACCATATAAACAAGCGGGTAACTAAGCGCCGTCCGGCGCTTAGTTACCCGCTATTTACCATGGATACCAGCTCCTAGCGCTTGCTGAGAGGTGCTGGGAGCTGGCTGATCGCTGGCCCCCGATGTCACACGCAGCAATGCTGCGTGTCCACCTGGCGACCATCGCCAGGTTTAAGAGCAGATTCTAAAACCTGGCAACCATCAACCAGCGATTTATCGCTGGTTGATGCGCCCTGTCACACATGTCAATATCGCTGCAACATCATGTGCAGCAACGATATTGCACGCGATATGGACGCGTGTGACATCTCCATTAGAGTCCCCAGTGGTTGATACCTTTTAATGGCTAAATGAAAAGATGGAAAGAAAAAGTAAAGCAAGCTTTCAGACTTTGTGTCATTATTAGCCTGATAAAGAGGCCATAGAGTCTCAAGAGCTTGCGTTGTTTTTTCTTACCATCTTTTCAGTTAGCCATTAAAAGTTATAAAACACTGAGGATTCTCATATTCTAATATTTTGCCTTTTTAGTACAAACTGAAGGATTTAACAATCATTGGTTAGAGGTCAAGCACAGATTTTTTAGGTGAAACTGAAGTATTTTGCACTCACTGGATAGAGGCGAAAAATGTCTGTTTCGGGGAAAGTGAATGATTTGACAACCACTACTTTGATGCAAAAAATAATCCTTTTTAGTACAAAATGAAGGATTTGATAATCATTGGTTACAGCCTGAACATAGCCTTTTAAGTGAAACTGAAAGATTTGGCATCACTGCCTTTAAGCAAAAACATTACCTTTATAGTACAAACTGAAGGATTTGGCAATCACTGCTTAGAGGCCAAACACAACCTTTTTGGGGGAAACTGAAGTATTACACAATGACTGGTTGGAGGCCAAGCACAGCTTTTTTAGGGGAAGTAAAGGATTTGACAATCACTGGTTTAGGGGCCAGTCAAAGCCTTTTTATAGAAAACTGAAAATTTTTTCAATCATTGCTTTGAGGCAAAAATACTTTTTCCAGTACAACTAAAGGATTTGGCAATCACTTGTTAGAGGCAAAACATATATTTTTAGGGGAAGTGAATGATTTGTCAATCACTGCTTAGAGGTAAAAAATGGCTTTTTAGTACAAAATGAGGGACTTGGCAATCACTGGCTAGTGACCAAACACAGTAATTCAGTAAACTGAGGGATTTGACAATCACTGGTTACAGGCCAAACGCAGACTTTTAAGCGAAACTGAAGCATTTGGCAAATGTATATTATACATTGCGGAAGTGAAAGTGCCCCGCTGTGTCCGGATTAGTGATATTCACGGACATGGACACAGAATAGGTCACCCCCTGTGGTGTCCTTTCCTGTCCGTGGGGTCCTACAAAAAGTAGGATCCCACGGACAGGAAAAAAAAATTATGTGAAACCAGCCTTAGGGGAAATTGAAGGATTTTGCAATCACTGTTTTGAGGCACAAAATGCCTTTTCAGTGCAAAGTGAAGGATTTGGCAATCACTGGTTAGAGGTCAAACACAGCCTTTTTAGGGGAACCTGAAGGATTTGGCAATCACTGGCTACAGGCCAAAAACATCCTTTTTAGGGTAAATTGAAGGATTTTGAAATCGCTGTTTTGAGGCACAAAATGCCTTTTCAGTGCAAAGTGAAGGATTTGACAATCACTTGTTAGAGGTCAAATACAGCCTTTTTAGGGGAAAGTGAAGGATTTGGCAATCATAGCTTTGAGGTAAAAATGTCTTTTTAGCACTAAGTGAAGGATTTTGCAATCACTGGATAGAGGCCAAACACAGCATTTTTAGGGGAAACTGAAAGATTTGACTATGAGTGGTTAGAGGCCAAGCACTGCCCTTTTAGGGGAAGCTGAAGGATTTTGCAATCACTGTTTGATGCAAAATATGCTTTTTTTAGTACAAACTGAAGCATTTGGCAAGCACTAAATTAAGGCAAAATGCCTTTTTATTACAAACTAAGGAATTTGGCAATCACTGATTAGAGTCTAAACACAGCCTTTTTAGGGAAAACTGAAGTATTTGGCAATATTTGGTTACAGGCAAAAAGCAAAAAAAAAAAAAGCATTTGTAGAGGAAACTGAAGGATTTGGCAATGACTGGTTTGAGGCCAAACACAGCCTTTTTAAGGGAAACACAAAGATTTGGAAATCACATGCTGTATGCAAGAAATGTAGCATTGGCAAAGCACACACATTTAGTAATCACACATGTTCTCAGCAAAAAATTCTTATGTCCAAATAGACCTTCTCACCCTCCTTTTTTATCTAAAAAGCAATCGAGTAGCTAGGTATCTTTTAGTGTAGCACTGATGGAGCAGCATGGAAAAGCATGGAGCGGCAGCAGCACTGTCCCTAACAAGTAACACTCTGAAAATGGCAATTCTTATATTTCGAGGGACATGTGACTTAGGCAACCAATTAAACAAGCCAGCCAATGACACAAGCCCTTGTGTATTCAACTTGTGAATGTTTTATGCGCCCTGATTGGCTGCCAGCTAGAACATCCACACAAAAATTGCTGGGCAAAAAAATGGAGTCCGACGCTAGTCTGACCCTTCCCAAACACCTCCCCTCATCAAACACGTCCAACATACTATCCTATACTGTCAGAAGATAGAAAAAAAGCATTGCATGAAAGCAGAAATGCTTTGTTTATCCAATCAGTTAATGAACAAAGCCGTATTCGCCGATCTTTGTGTTAATTGTTCGGGTTTCCGATACCCAACCTAATTTGTAATGTACTAATGTGTAATTTGAATTTTGCTAACATGTTCAGGGAAAGTTTGCTCATCTCTACTTGTGATGCATTTATTCGTAGCTAATGCTTTACTATGGAGGCCAGAGTGTCACATCGCCATTGGACTCGGTGGCTGGTGTTCCTGCCTCGGCCACTGGGAGGAGCTGGTTTCCTTCGGCTGATGGTGCCAGTGATAGGAGGGCCTTGTCCTCATATGGACCTGCTCCTGCGACGTCTGCCTCTGTCGCTGAGCGCCGCCATGTTTCTCCTCTGGGTGGTGTTGGTAGCAGAGGAGCGGGCCCTGCAGATCTGTCTGTTAGGCGCAGCCTTCGTTCTGCTGTCAGAAGTGGGGTGGGCGGAGCCAGTCGTGCATCACCATCTGGCCTGGTTCTAGGGGCGGTCCGGATGAGATCATCAGGCTGTGGGCTCCAGCCTATGGGAGGTAGCTGCGCCCTTCAAGTACATTGGAGCCTGGCTTGCAGGCCGCCAGATATAGTTTTGGTTCCCCAGTGATAGTGTGTGTTTAGTTTCGTGTCTGACCTTGCCTGGATTTCTGACTCTGCCTCTGCCTATTGATTTTGTACCTCAGCTGCCCTCTTGGTTTTGCCCTTGACCTTTGCCTGGATTTTTGACTCTGCTACTGCCTGACGATTTTGTACCTTAGCTGCCCTCTCGGTTTTGACTCGGACTTCTGACTTCGTTTTTCGGGTCTTGATTTTTCCCTGGCGACCTCCCCGGCTCTGTTGCTCATATAGGCAGCTACCCCCTGGGTTCCGCTGTAATTCCAGATCCCTGTATAGGGGTTAATGGTCTCGGTGTTTCTCGGGGTGCTGCCTACCAGCAGCTCGGCCTCACAGCGGATGGTCGTCACACAGAGGCCTAACAAAGACCTGATAGGGACTTGCAAGTGTGAGAAACCTTAATGTGTGGGTTGCAAGCTTCCGTATTTTGGCCAAAATATCAAATAATACCTAACACTGTTAACGTACATTTTATACATTTTTTACAGGGTGAAGTGGGGCTTTCTGAGTTTTGATGGTAAACTGGTGAGTCTGTCTTGTAAGATACACTCATATAGGGTTAACTATCCTGCCATACTGGGCGTGACTACTAGGCTATTGTTCAGACACGATGCATATATTCAATCAGTCTTTACTAGCCCACTTGCACCTGGCGTAACTAATAGGCTTCTGCTCAGACACTTTGAGTATCTCACCTATCTATATGAGAGAGTCCCTATGCAGCATCATTAGTGTGCATTATGCAAGCAGCTGCTCCTCTTCATTAAAAGGCTGTGAGCGGCACTGTTCCCATCTCCATCTTGGGAGGTTCTCTGCACCCAGCTTATGCATTTAGTATTAGGTGGCCATGGTGAGTGACTAACAAAGTTCTGCAATTGTGTTACAGTCTATTGCCCATTAGGTCAAGCTTGAGAATATAGCATTATATTTTAAATATTTTATAAGTGATCAAACAATTACATCAAGTTCACTATAGAAATGAAAAAGTATATAAGGTAAATGAGTTTGATTTAAAAAAATACTCCCAAAAAATATAAAGATAAACAACTGTTGTATCATTAAAACTGGAATGACCCAAAGAATAAAGTTACTGTAACTGATATTTACCAAGTTACATTTATTATATTATCAATGAATAACAAGAAGTAACTATGTCAGATTACACAAAATTTGTTCAGTTTATACATGAAAAAAAATATTTTTCCATACACTGTGATGCAGAACAACTATTATATTCTGCACTTCCAGAAAACTTTGCCATTTTTCTACTTCCCCACTCTGATTTGCCTTGAACCTTCTCCTTACCCACTCAATTGATACCTCTAAGGCCTCCTTCATATGTCCGTATTTCCAGTGCATGTGGTATCCATTTTTCTAACAGATCCCACACATACCCATAATAACCTATGGGGCTGCTTATATGTCTGTGTTTTCACATGTGACCATATAAAACACACGGAGACATATCATTTTTTTCTGGCAGCACGGATGACAGGGGTCAATACAAGTCTATGGGTCCATGAAAAACACGTACAGCACATGGATGGCATCCATATGTTATCTGTATGCCGTACATGTGCTGTACTTGTTTAGCATTGAAAGTGTAGTAGTGGTTTTGTAATATCTTTATTTCTTTAGACATCTGTGATAAACACTGAGGACACTGATGGTAAAAACGTAAAGATGGAAACATGGATGACACACAGATGCAACACATTGACGGGCACAGGTACCATTTATTTAAGTACGTGATGTATACCGAAATGTGACGAAGAGCTAACATTGAGAGAAAGGAGGGAGAAAGCAGAGAACAGATAAAGCAAGAACAGCTACGGTAGTTGTACATTTAGAAGTAGCAGGACAGTCAGCGGTATAAAGTCAGCGGTGTAAAGAAGTTGTTCAGACTCTACAATACAATGCACAAACATGGAAAGCTTCCTAAAATTGCATGTTGGAAGTAAATGAACAGTATGAAAAAGAGCAAAGGTATTTATATATGCTTAAGGGGGTTTCCAAGAAGAACTATGTATACCCCATAGGATCCAATGTTTAAAAAATGAATGAACAAAACTTTATTCCCTGCTCAAACACTAGCTCTCTAGCTCTACCTCGCTCTTTGTAGAGAGGCTGCAGCAATGACATGAATGAAACAGCCAAATCCTGGGCTTAGTGGTGATGCTGAAGTAGTAACATTTTTTGAAGTATATAGAATTTTGTAATCCTAAAATATTTTTATTAATTGTTACACCTGAAACTCCCCATGAAATCAGGAAATTCATTGTTTTTGATCAGCTTCCGTACAATAATTAAATGAAAATTAGGTTTATTTATACAAGTACATGGTTTTTAATCATTGGATTATAGCAGACTTGATGGGAGCCCGATGCTCTTGCAATGTGTGGGTGGGAACATCATGATGGAGGTGGGCTCTGTGTTGCTGGGGATGGCAGCTGTTTCTCCCATTTTTTTCACCCTCACTTTCTGACCCCCCACTGTGCTTCCTCTCTGCCTTCCCCCCTTTGGTCGCACTCGGGGCCCCCCTTAATAAATCTCCCCTTCACTGTGATGCCTCTTTGCCGCACATGGTCCCTCTCGTCCCGCCTCCCATTCGCACTCTCGTGTTCCCCCGTGCATGCTCTTGGCCCAATCCTGTGGTCGCCTCTTGGGCATAGTTACTCATGGCGGGCTGTGGCTATGGGCCGAGTGGTGAGTGGACCAAGTGATGAGCGCAGCAGGTGAGCGAGTGCGAGCTGAGGGCGCTGAGTGAGTGTAGGCTGAGGGGTGTGAGCAAGTGCAGGCAGAGGGGTGTGGGTGAGTACGAAATGAGTGGGGTGAGCTAGTGCAGGCAGAGGGGGGTGGTTGAGTGCAAGCTGAGGGGTGAGTGAGTGCAAGCTGAGGGGAGGTAAGTGGGAGCTGAAGGGGTGAGTGAGTGGTAGCTGAGGGGATGAGTGAGTGTGGGACTGAGGTGGGTGAGTGAGTGCAGGCTGAGGGGGTGAGAGTGGGTGCTGAAGGGGGTGAGTGAGTAGGCACTGATGGAGGTTTGTGAGTGGGCGCTGAGGGGGGTGAGTGAGTGGGTGCTGAGGGGGTAAGGGCAGGCTGAGTGGGGGTGAGTGATGGGGCTAACTTACTGCAGGCTGAGGGGGGCAAGTGAGTGTGTGGTGAATGGGTGAGTGCAGACTGAGGGGGGTGAGTGGGCACTGATGGGGTAAGCCAGGCTGAGGGGGTGAATGAGTGTGGCCTGAATGAGTGCAGGCTGAGTGGGGGTGACTGAGTGCAGGCTAGGGGTGAGTGAGGGTAAGTGAGTGGGTGCTAAGGGGGTAAGTGAGTGCAGGCTGAGGGGGAGTGCAGAGGGGGAGAGTGCAGGCTGAGGGGGGGAGTGAGCAAGAGAAGGCTGAGAGAGTGCATGCTGAGTAGGGGTAAGTGAGTGCAGGCTGATGGGGAGAGTGCGGGCTGAGGGGGTGAGGGCAGTATGAGTGGAGGGTGAGTGATGGGGGCTAAGTGACTGCAGGCTGAGGGGGCAAGCGAATGGGTGTTGAATGGGTGAGTGCAGACTGAGGGGGTGAGTGAGTGGGTGCTGAGTGGGTAAGTGCAGGCTAAGGGGGTGAGTGAGTGTGGCCTGAGTGAGTGTAGGCTGAGTGGGGGTGATTGAGTGCAGGCTGAGGGGGGTGAGTGAGGGGGTGAGTGGGTGCTAAGGGTGTAAGTGAATGCAGGCTGAGGGGGAGTGCATAGGGGGGAGTGCAGGCTGAGGGGGGTGAGTGTGGGCTGAGCAGGGAGAGTACCTGGCTGCTCTGTGCTGCTTACAGGACCTGTGGTGATCTCACAGTTATATTAACAGTCACATGACTGTGCCATCACTGCAGGCCTTGTCAGGTTGGAATCTGCAACGGAGTTGTCTGCAGATGGTGCAGGGTCGTAGTATGCGACAGGGTTAGCGGCATGCTGGTGGCAGTTGTGAGAATCTGCGGGCTGCGTGTGCAGCAGCGGCTTCTGTTGTCAGTGCCTCTGCCAACCTGTGCCATACTAGCACACCCATCACCTGGGTGTCTTAATATGGCGTGCGGCGTACTTCCTGTGTGTCGCACGGCATTCTGGGATTCGTCGACATCTGGGCGGAAGCTGATGACACACGCAAGTAGGTATGTACATAATAGGTGTGATTCTGTTTAAAGACATTTATATCTGTCAGTTTTTTAAACTTTCATGAACAAACCTAAAGGCTACGTTACACACAAGATATCTGTTCAGATATTGGTCACAGATCTCTGGTTGCAGTGAAATAATGGATACATTGTTCCATTTGTACACAGCCACAAAATGGAACAATGTGTCCATGATTTCACTGCAACCAGAGATCTGTGACCAATATCTGAACAGATATCTGTGTGTGAACGTGGCCTTAAGGCTACATTCGCACACAGCGTTTTAACTGTGGTTTGTGAGGATCCATTTTTGGTGCAGAGATATGCCTGTCTGCAGGGGCGTAACTACAATAGGTGCAGGGGTTGCGATCGCACCTGGGCCCTGCAGCCTAGGGGGCCCCAAAAGTCCCTTTGGCCCATAGAAAAAGACTAATACTACTAAAGATTTGCAATAATTTGGGGCCCCGTTGGAGCTTTCGCATCGGGGCCCCGAGGCCTGAAGTTACGCCACTACCTGTCTGGTTTTAAACGGAGCACCAGGCTAGGGTCAGATGCAAGTCTGACCTAGCCTAAGTGCACCGTACACTTGTCATTTTTTCCCCTGTCAGAAACTTGGGAGGGAAGAATAAGTACAATTCCACTTTTACCAAGGGTCTGAAATGTTTCATATTTTCATGATTTTTTGTTGCTGCACATATAGTCTATAAATCTATAAAATAAGGTATTGTCTGGTGCTACTGAAAAAGCAAAAAAGTAGGCTAAGCATTGAAAAGTGCAAAGATATCCAACACAGATTTGAAGATTTTGAAAGGATTTGAACATTTCAACATTTTCCACCTTGTTCAAGGACACAGTTGACACTGGAGCATTTTTTCCTCTGGGTATAATAAAACAAAGCGCTGTTCATTTGAAACGTAGACTTAATCCTCGCAGGCAGGATGATCTCATATTCTTGCATTTTCCAAGGTGACAAAGCTTTGTATAAATATACTGTTATTAACTACTTATTTTTAGATGTGACATTGAGATGATACATTGAATATCGACTTCTTTTTAATAAATTTCAAAAGAACCAATTTAACACAATGCTTGGCAAGAAAATGTTGCAAGTCTATAATATATAGGCCCTTCTGATTAATACCATAGCATTAACTCTTGTGCCTTAAAACATTTGTATTTCTAAGCTTCGTTCTGGACTCAGGGCTGATCTGCAAGTGTAATTCTCGCTTACATTGAATTCCCTGATTTCTGCAGTATTTCTTTATGAAAAGAAAAATCTATTGGAGGCCGACGTGCCAAATTCCATCTGAGGATAAACCATAAAACACATTCAAAATTTCTCTACAAGCTCAATAGGCCGAAGATGTCAACAATCACATAATTGTGGTCCGCAAATATTACTAAACCTATCGCATATCTTTTTTTTTGTAAATAAGTCTTGTTTTACAATTCATAAAATACATGATAAAAACTGAGTGAAATCAATGGAAAAAGGAAAATAATGCTACCTAATATGCATCTATAATAATCTGTATGCTGTATGTATATATAATTATTTTAAAATTTGAGGCCCCCTTGAACTTTTCATCCTTTTTGCCACATTTCAGGCTTTAGACAGAAAGATATAAATTCTACTTTTTTGTGCAGAAACAACAACAAGTGGGACACAATCGTGCAAGTTGAACGAAATGTTTTGGATATTTTAAACTTTTTTAACAAATAAAGAACTGAAAAGTGGGGCGTGCAATATTATTCAGCCCCCTTGAGTTAATACTTTGTAGGCCACCTTTTGCTGCGATTACAGCTGCAAGTCGCTTTGGGTATGTCTCTATCAGTTTTACAAATTGACAGACTGAAATTCTTGCCCATTCTTCTTTGCAAAAAGCTCGAGCTCAGTGAGGTTGGATGGAGAGCGTTTGTGAACAGCAGTTTTCAGCTCTTTCCACAGATTCTCGATTGGATTCAGGTCTGGACTTTGACTTGCCATTGTAACACCTGAATACGTTTATTTTTGAACCATTCCATTGAGATTTTGCTTTATGTTTGGGATCATTGTCTTGTTGGAAGATAAATCTCTTTTCCAGTCTCAGGTCTTTTGCAGACTCCAACAGGTTTTCCTCCAGAATTGTCCTATATTTGGCTTAGTCCATCTTCCCATCATTGTAACCATCTTCCCTGTCCCTGCTGAAGAAAAGCAGGCCCAAACCATGATATTGCTACCATCATGTTTAACAGTGGGGATGGTGTTTTGAGGGTGATGAGCTGTGATGTTTTTACGCCAAACATATCGTTTTGCTTTGTGGCCAAAAAGTTCGATTTTGGATTCATCTGACTAGAGAAACCTTATTCCACATATTTGTTGTCTCTCCCAGGTGGCTTGTGGCAAACTTCAAATAAGACTTTTTATGGATATCTTTGAGAAATGGCTTTCTTCTTGCCACTCTTCCATAAAGGCCAGATTTGTGCAATGTACGACTGATTGTTGTCCTATGGATAGACTCTTCCACCTCAGCTGTAGATCTCTGCAGTTCATACAGAGTGATCATGGGCCTTTTGGCTGCATCTCTGATCAGTCTTCTCCTTATTCGAGATGAAAGTTTAGAGGGATGGCCGGGTCTTGATAGATTTGGACTGGTCTGAAAAACAGTCATAGGATTGTCAACCAGCTTTTTTTTGACACTCCAGTATGCACCTATCCATGTCCAAGGCAAGAAGCATCTAGCTAAATTTACACTTGAACCACAGATCACACAGTGTAGCAACCCAGTAGTCTTTGCTAATTGAATACTAACAATACAGACATCATGTTGCAGATAGTGCAGCAAGAAGGTACTTACGTGTCTGATGCATTCATGGGACCCAAGTCCTTGTTAGGTTGGTGGCGGCGTAAAAATTAAAAAAAAAATCTCCTGCAAACTTCGGACAACAGAAAGGGGAATCATTTCTTCCTCATCTCCTGACTGTTCTATACCCATCATTTCCTCAGCTTTTGCTTAACTACCAGTTTGTCTGGTACCATGAGCTTCTCGCTGTCACTCTACTCCACTCTGCAATGCCACCCAGCTGTGTGACAAGAACTTTGAAATATTGATATCCTTTTCACATCCTATTTTCCTGTTGTACCACCATGTCATCCTGCAGACTTTTCAAAGTTTTCTCCAGTATGTAGATGACCAGAATAGTGATGCTGATGATAGCATCGTCAGTGCTAACCATCATTGTAACGCCATGTGACGTTTCCGGTGCGTCCGGACTTGCGCATGCGCTGTGACACAAGCCCTGTCACACTAGCTCTTTTGGGTTCCATTCTCCTGCACTTGCCCATACAAGGTAATGGTGGCATAAGTGCAATGTGCTGCATCTGTGTGCTGATGCACTTGGCTGTGCTAACACATGCTCTACCACCTGCGCTAGTGCAATGCTGGCAAACGCATCAGCGCACAGATGTGAAAAGGCCCTAACTTTGTTTTTCTTAAGCCACCTTGTGCAGTTTGACAGTAGGTTTCGGGTCATTGTTCATTTGGAAGACCCATTTCCTCCCAAGCTTTAACTTCTTGGCTGATATCTGAGATGTTGCTTCAGTATTGCCACATAATCTTCTTTGCTCATGATGCCATCTATTTTGTGAAGCACACCAGTCACTCCTGAAGCAAAACATACCCACGAACATGTTACTGCCATAGTTGGGATGGTGTTCCTTAGGCTTCCAAGCTTCTTACTTTTATCCCCAAACATAGAGATAGTCATTATGGCAAAACAGTTCAGTTTTAGTTTAGTCAGACTACAGGACATGTCTCTAAAAATGTAGGTCGTTGTTCCTGTGTGCATTTTCAAAAATTAATCTGTCTTTTTTATGTTTCTTTTGGAGTAATGGCTTCTTCCTGGCAGAGTGGTCTTTCAGCAAATGTTGATACAGTAGTCGGTTTGCTGTGAATAATCTTACCAGCTTCTGCCATCATCTTAAAAAGGTCTTTTGTTCTTGGGTTGATATTCACATCGGGCCAAAGCACCTGTAGACCTACACCTTGCCGAGGTGAAAAACGGTACCATAGTCCATGGATCCATCACCCCCTCCCTGCACTGTTGTACCCGAAAATTACACAATAATTTGGACTATACTGACAGTGAGTTGAAGCTGGTTTTTCTTGCTTTTTTATTATTGAGTGTCTGAGCAAAAGGTCTGAATACTTATGACCATGTGATATTTCATGTTTTTTTAGAAATTTGCAAAAATGTTATACATTTCTGTTCTTTTTCAGTCAAGATGGGATGCAGAATGTACATTAATGAGAAAAAAATAAACTTTTTTGAATTTACCAAATGACTGCAATGAAACAAAGAGTGAAAAATTTAAAGGGGTTTGAATACTTTCTGCACCCCCTCTATATGCCAGGAACTGAAGCTCAAAGTTGACAGAGAAGGCTCTCCTGTCTGGTATGGCAAGGTGCCAAGCCCCATGGCTTTAGGACAAAGGGGAGTATTGAGATGTCGACCGGCTATACTGTGAGTAGCCAGTATGTATCGCCGAGGTGGTCTTTCTCTGTGATAAAAACCTAGAATGTTTACTCTGGAATTTGTATTGTCAATGTATTCAGGACCAGGTTTATGAATAGCCAGAGTGCTATTGGGTGGGTTTGGCTATTCACATATCTCCCAACCAGTCCATGCTGGCGTACCCATGCATTGAAATGGACTGTATGTAATTTCAGTTCTGTAAAGCCGGAGGAAGGCTCTTGCTTGGTTCATGTAAAGTGGCTTAGGCTAGAGTCAGATTCGCGCCATGCATCTGCTAAAAGCATGCATTTTTTTCATGTGTAAAAATGCATGCGTTAACACACCCAAAGACCCCAAATCAAAAAACGCATTGCTAAAATGCAATGCATTTGGTGCTATAAGTTTTTTTCAGTGCACATAAAAACGTAGGCTGCAGAATTTTTGGACCTGTTAATGGAAAATGGATGTGTTTTTTTTAACATGGTAACCATATGGCAAACGCATCCGTTAACGCATGGTACATGTATATACCATGCATTAACGCATGGTACATACATGTACTATGCGTTAACGCTTCTGTTAATTAAGGCATCATAAATGCACACATGTCATGTAAATGCAAGGAATAAAAAAATGCATCCTTTACTATATCCTTCAAGTGGATGCCACAACCCATGTGTGACCCTAGCCTTATGTTGTGTCTTAATAAACCAGCTGGACTGTTTAAATAGAAAACCAATCCTGTGTGCCTCAATCCTGCAGCCAAGCAAGTATATCTTATCACATTCAGTGAGGACAGCCTCACAGCAGTCACATGATGACAACTAAAACTGCTGGAGAGGTATAAGGGAATAAAATGAATTCTTGCCACTGTAGCCTGAAAACCATGATTTGCCTCTGTTAATAGGGTATTAAAAGGCATCAGCAGAGATTGTCACAGAGATAAGCCGGGCAACTTGTAAAATGTGCAGTCAAATGCAGCAAAGAATGGCAGCCACTGGGAAAGGGATCAGAGCCTAAAGGACAAGTGTATATGTTTGACCCCTACCGTTTGGTTGCCACTGGGCACCTGGTGCAGGGAGGATTTTCCACATCAGGTAAACTTACATGCAACACCTTCCACCCCAGACCTGAAGAGGGAGCTCTACTTGCTGACTTCAGGTAAGGTCCCCTATAAATTCAGGCCCGGGGAGGAGTTAGGCAGTTCAGAACGGAGCCGTACTGAGGAAGACACCTTGTGTTGTGCTAGGCCAGTGCCAGAGGGAAGCCTAGCCAGTGTAAGAGACCCAAGAGTGAGGGTCGGAGGCAAGGCATACCAGAGACAAAGCGGGGGGCAGAGGAACCATACCGGTTCACCCCAGGAAAGCAACCATAGCAACCTGGACACCAAATTCCGAGTCTGCAAGGGTCCATTCAGCCCAGCAGAGAATATCGGAGGACCAGGGAGACTTCAGCCTCCTGGTGGCACTTGCAGCACAGCTACTAACAGAGCCAGGGACCACGGAGGAGTAGCGGTGCCCATTAGAAGATTCTCACAGCCTGCTATACAAGTGACGGACACAGGATAGGTCAATGCCAGGAGTCAGACAGGCCAGGACTTAAGTATGCACTCACAAAGAACAAGGAGGACTCACAACTCATCGGGTGTGGATATCCTGAACTGCCATCTGACCACCTGGACAGTACCCTGGATGTTACCCAAATTCATCATCATCAGTAAAAGGTACGGAAACAACTTCCAGCGTGTGTGTGTCTGTTATTACGGCCCCTGATCCTGCCCTTAACATAGACTGTCAGCCTGCATCTCCAACTGACGAGCTCCTCCCTGTGTGAGTTCTCTATTCATCCAACACTGCCCCGGGGATCCGCTCCACTTACGGGGAGTGTTACCATCTAGCTGCCTCATCAACATCCCCGGAGGTCTGCAGCAGCGCCGGTATCATTATCGGATACCATAAGTGGCGTCACAAGACACTTTTTATTTTATCTTCAACCCCTTTTTCAGCAACCGCCAGGGCCACGGGTCTGGGCACAGCCTGGAACCGTTTACCCCATGGCTCTGGGGTGGGTCAGCTTTTGGCATCACAAACAGGATCCCGTGCCCGGTAACACTGGGTACTGTGTGCTGTGTATTGACTGTGGTTTGAACTGTTAAACACCGGCCGCCATTACTGCGCCACTGAGCGGGAAGAAAGGGGGTGTAATGGCCGAAAGGGCGTGAAGACAAGTCCTGCCCTGTGCTCTGCCAACAACTAACGAAGTGCAGCGGTCCGATCCGGAAAGACCCGAAGTGTTCGACTTCCCGCCTGAGGAACTGTTGACTGATTTTTTTCTGCTGTAAGAGTCTGGCTAAAGTTAACTAGGGGAAAGCGAGGATGGATGCGCAGAGGTGCGACGATGCAGCAGTTCCTAACCCATATCTTGCTTGCCATGGAACACCAGTTGGGACCTCGACTGGGGTAGCAGCCACAGCATCTGGAGCTGTGGCACCGATCATGCCAATATCCCTGCCATATGTCCCGGGAGCAGCGTGGTTACCACAGTACGATGGCACACCCGATACCCTGGCTGGGTTCAAGAAAAAAATTTGCAATGTGCTTGATATGTATGCAATGACTGGCAATCAGAGAGCGTTTGTAGTAATGGGGCAATTAACAGGTGCAGCAGAGCTTAAGGTTGAATCCTGGACTGATGCAGATTGCGAGTCAGTAACTAAAATTTTTGATAATCGGAAAACTGCTTTTAAAACCCGGATTGAGGCTCAATTGAGGATTACGTTCTATAACTGCAGACAAAGGCCACTGGACAGTATTAGAGACCATGCCTTACACCTCCAGGAGGTGCTGCAGAGCCTACAACAGATAGACCCTGCTAGTGTGCGGGATGAAAACAAAATGCTGGTTGGACAATTTATACAAGGGTTGCAATCACCCAGTGACCGTAACCAACTGCACTGGTGGGCCCTAGAGAACCCGGATGCAGACTTTGCACTGCAACCTCCTACACCTGCAAACTCTACATCTCAGCCATGGCAGGTCGGTACCTCACCCTTGAAGGTGGCGACCTCTTCCTCACATTCCGCAAAGACTGATATACAGGCTGTGACACCTTGTGATTCTGATGATCTACGCGCAGAGTTGCAACAGCTACGCAAATATATGGCCATGATCCTAAAGGCTTTGCAGCTAAAACCAGAGCCCAAGTCTTCAGAAAAGATTCAACTAGCTGACAGCCCTGAGGATGTCCCGTGGATGAGTTGAAAGAAAAACATGGCACTTCAGGGGAGGACCAATAATCGCTACAGCTCATCAGGACATCCCATCTGCTCTGCTGCAAAGAGGCGGGCCACCTTACTACGTCTTGCCCTTTAAACCAGTAATCCATGGGGTCGAGGGCCAACCACCAGGAATAAACGATCAGGCCTGTCTGACTTTGTGTGATAGATATGTAGGAGGATGACCAATCTTGTCAATCACGCTGGACGGTAACCCCATATCTGCACTATTGGACACCGGATTGCAGGTGACCACCATACCACATATCCTTTACAAAAGGTTTTCGGCCGATGTCGAACTTGCTCCTCCAGATCCTAACCTCACTATTTATGCTGTAAATGGGTTACCAGTGAACAGTCGCATAACTTAAAGCTCATGGGCCCTGATGCGAAAGCTCCTACAGGGCCCCCAATTATTGCAAAGCTGAAGCCATACAAATGCCAGTTGCTGAAACCAAAAGTTCAGTATCTACGACAGGTATGTCAGTTCTTGGGGCTGGTTGGATACTACAGGAGGTTCATAAGGGACTACACAAAGATGGCAGCGCCTTTGCAAGATCTCCTGGTAGGCCAGACCAAGACGAGCAAGACCTCAAGTCCTCTATTTGAATGGGGTGAAAAAGAAGAGAGCTCTTTCAGACAGGTGAAGTGGACCTTGACGGGTGAAGAAATCCTGGGCTATCAGGCTACAACTTACCATTCGTGCTTACTCTGATGCTAGTAACGTGGGATTGGGAGCTGTCTTGTCACAGAAGCAGAATGGCAAAGAACATGTAATTGTCTACGCCAGCAGGAAGCTCCTTCTACTGAGAGGAATCCAAAGAACTTCAGCTCTTTCAAGCTGGAATTCCTGGCCTTTGTCTGGGCTATCACCGAACGGTTCAAGCACTGCCTGGCGGCTGCAAAGTGCAAAGTGACAACACAGACAACATGGACAACAATCCTCTGACCCACCTGGATTCTGCAAACTTAGGTGCACTAGAGCAATGTGGATGGCTCGGTTGTAAAACTATGACTTTAACATCAAATACCGGACAGTCCGTAAGAACGCCAATGCAGACGCACTGTCAAGGATGCCTCACTTGCCAAATGCGGAAGAATACGTGGATGAGCTATAAGAAACAGAGCTACCAGCCTTCCATCGCCACAGTGCACTGTATCAAACGTCAAGACATCACACTAAACCCGTTACCTCATCATGGGTGGAAAGAGACGAAAGATGGTGACCCGGCTGTTACCTTAGTCAAGGAGCTGATAATCCAAGAATGTTCACGTCTTAGCCCAGATGCTCCACCAGAGGCGCAACACCTGTGGAAAGAGAGAAGCAGGCTGTTCATCTACCAGGGTAGGCTGTGTCGACGTTTCATCAACCTTAGAACACATGAAATGGTGTGGCAAATAGTGGTGCCGAAGAGAGATGTCCAGATGGTGTTGTAAGCATGCCACAATGGAGCAGGACACTTTGGATGGAAGAAGCTTGAGGTACTGTTACGCGAGAGATTCTATTGGGTTGTCATGAAGAGCACCAAAAAGAGATGGTGTAGAAACTGTAGACCATGCAACTTAAGAAGAAAAGATCGTGAAAGCCAAAGAGCACCACTACAGCCAATTCTGACCAAACAGCCCCTAGAACTCGTGCCCTGGACCACGCGAAGCTGACACCCAGCAGGTCAGGCTATATGTATGCCCCCACAATGTTGGACCACTATTCCAGATTCCTCAGTAAAAGACTTAACAGTGAAAACTGCAGCGAAAACCTTTCAAACCTACTTCTGTAGACCACACGGGTATCCAGAGCAGGTGTTGACAGACCAAGGTCCTGCATTTGAAGCTGAAGTATTACAGGAGTTTTGCAACTTATATGGCTGCAAGAAAATCCGAACCACGCCTTACCATCCACAAACCAATGGCATGTGCGAAAAGATGAACAATGTGGTTATAGACCTGTTAAAGACATTGCCCTTGGAAGAATGAAATATGTGGCCATAAAAATTACCTGACTTAGTGGACATGTACAATAACATCCCTGTAAGTTCCACTAATTACACGCCAAAATATCGATTGAGAGCAAGACCCGGAAAATTAGCAGTTGATCTCGAGATGGGATTTGTAATACCTGAAACCAGTTCATCTGATACTGATTGGGACTCAAATCACAAAGAACAGTACAAGAAAGTACAAGAGTGCATAGAGAAAAGTCTAAATCAAATTAGAGAGAAACAGGAAAAAGATTACAACAAAAAGGCACAAGCTGTTCCCTTAACACCTGGAGAAATGGTTCTCAAGAGAAAAAGAAGAGTTCATAAATTTGATGACCAGTGGGAAGCAGAACCTTACATCGTGCAACCCTCTAACTTTGACAACAAGAAGACTTGTTTAATCAGTAAAGACGAAGGTAGAACCACAGCAACAGTTTCCCGAGATCATCTACAGAAGTGTCCTGAACAACTAAGACCTCAAGAAGTGATCCCATGTACATCACAACTAGAAAAAAAGGAGATGATCCATACGGTACTTTCCTGAAAGTTGGCCTCAGTTCAACGGAGCCATACTCGTGCCATTAATCACTTTTCCACAACCAGTAGAAGAGCAAGAAAGACTGGAAGAACCCATTCAAGTTCAAGAAGAACCACCCATTGTAGCAGAACCAGAGGGTCCTGCAATCAGTGCACCTGCCAGTCCTGTAGTAAGGCTAAGGAGTCGCAGACTACTGCCCAGTCTACCCATAACACATAGGTCTCCCAGAGTACAGACACTAGTAGGACACTAACAGTTGACATCAGAGTATAACATGGACAAGCTGAGACACTTGAACTACATAGGTCTAGCCGTAGTAACTTGGTCAGCCCCTGTCCAGGTATAAAGAGTTTGTGTAAACTGAAAAATTTGTATGTGTCCTTATGTACAGTATAGACCAAAAGTTTGGACACACCTTCTCATTCAAAGAGTGTTCTTTATTTTCATGACTATTAAAACTATAAATTAACACATGTGGAATTATATACTTAACAAAAAAGTGTAAAACAACTGAAAATATGTCATATTCTAGGTTCTTCAAAGAAGCCACCTTTTGCACACTCTTGGCATTCTCTTGATGAGCTTCAAGAGGTAGTCACCGGAAATGGTTTTCACTTCACAGGTGTGCCCTGTCAGGTTTAATAAGTGGGATTTCTTGCCTTATAAATGGGCTTGGGTCCATTAGTTGTGTTGTGCAGACGTCTGGTGGATACACAGCTGATAGTCCTACTGAATAGAGTGTTAGAATTTGTATTATGGCAAGAAAAAAGCAGCTAAGTTAAGAAAAATGAGTGGCCATCATTACTTTAAGAACTGAAGGCCAGTCAGTCGAAAAATTGGGAAAACTTTGAAAGTGTCCCCAAGTGCAGTTGCAAAAACCATCAAGCGCTACAAAGAAACTAGCTCGCGTGAGGAAAGCCCCAGGAAAGGAAGACCAAAAGTCACCTCTGCTGCATAGGATAAGTTCATCCAAGTCACCAGCCTCAGAAATTGCAGGTTAACAGCAGCTCAGATTAGAGACCAGGTCAATGCCACACAGAGTTCTAGCAGCAGACACATCTCTACAACAACTGTTAAGAGGAGACTTTGTGCAGCAGGCCTTCATGGTAAAATAGCTGCTAGGAAACCACTGCTAAGGACAGGCAACAAGCAGAAGAGACTTGTTTGACTCTCTGAGGAAGAGGGACGATATCCCTTGAAATGCATCAGTGCTGACATAGCTGAGATCGTGATAGCGCTGTTGTGAGGGTGCTAACCGGACTTGTAGACTCCGCCTGCTTCCACCCAAGCATCCGCCCATCCTGACACATCACAGTGACAAGTTAGTGACGTGGAAGACAGACTCCACCTGTAGCTCCCGCTCACCATACACTGCGCAGTGACGTGAGAAGAAACGTTACTAGGAAGCAAAAGCTCCGATGAATGCGGGGAGCGCAGCGCTTGCACATGCTGTGAGGACGCCGCAACAAGGGGGAGAGATGATAGCAGCTGACTCACTCGGTAGGAGGTAAGAGAAGCAGCAAATGCGCATATGTAAGTGAGAACTAATAGTATACTGGGCTAATAGGGATAATAGGAAAGGATTACATCTGCACAATGTGATTAGATTGGAGTACCAGATAATGCACATACATCAGCAAGGTGAAAACGTATGAGCACATAGTGATTAATTTAACATTTGCACAGTAGGTAACACTGAGAATTTCAGAGATAAACACATACCGTATATACTCGTGTATAAGCCGACCCGTGTATAAGCCGACCCCCCCTACTTTTGCCCCCAAAATCTGGGAAAACCTATTGACTCGTGTATAAGCCGAGGGTGGACCCCAGCACAGGTATACAGCCCCCAGCAGTGTGGTATACAGGCCCCCCCAGTGGTATACAGGCCTCCCCAGTGGTAGTATACAGCCCCCAGCAGTGTGGTATACAGCAGCCTCCCCAGTGGTATATACAGGCCCCAGCAGTGTTACAGCAGCCTCCCCAGTGGTATATACAGCAGCAGCCCCAGTGGTAGTATACAGCAGCCCCAGAGGTATATACAGCCCCAGTGGTAGTATAGAGCAGCCCCAGATTTATATACAGCCCCAGTGGTAGTATACAGCAGCCCCAGTGGTAGTATACAGCAGCCCCAGAGGTATATACAGCCCCAGTGGTAGTATACAGCAGCCCCAGAGGTATATACAGCCCCAGTGGTAGTATACAGCAGCCCCAGAGGTATATACAGCCCCAGTGGTAGTATACAGCAGCCCCAGTGGTAGTATACAGCAGCCCCAGTGGTAGTATACAGCAGCCCCAGAGGTATATACAGCCCCAGTGGTAGTATACAGCAGCCCCAGTGGTAGTATACAGCAGCCCCAGAGGTATATACAGCCCCAGTGGTAGTATACAGGAGCCCCAGAGGTATATACAGCCCCAGTGGTAGTATACAGCCGCCCGCCCGCCACCCCCATCAGTATACAGGCCCCCCATCAGTATCCAGGGCCCCCCCACTTGCTCCGCAAAACCTGCAAAGTAAAATCATTATACTTATCACTGTCCTGTCTCCGCCGTCCCCGCCGCTGCCATCGCGCCCCTCTGTCTTCATCCAGCGTCTTCCGGCTTCCTGTGGTTGGCGCAGGCAATGACGTCATTGCCTGCGCCGACTGGAGGAAGCCGGAAGAAGACGGATGAAGACGGAGGAGCGCGATGATGGCAGCGGGACAGCGGCAGCGGGACAGTGATAAGTATACTAATCTCTTCCTTTACAGGTTTGTGCTGCAAGGGGGGACCTGTATACTGATGGGGGCGGGCCTGTATACTGTATACAGTGTATACAGTGACTCGCGTATAAGCCGAGGGGGGGACTTTTCAGTCCAATTTTTGGGCTGAAAAACTCGGCTTATACGCGAGTACCGTATATACTCGTGTATAAGCCGACCCGTGTATAAGCCGACCCCCCTACTTTTGCCCCCAAAACCTGGGAAAACCTATTGACTCGTGTATAAGCCGAGGGTGGACTCCAGCACAGGTATACAGCCCCCAGCAGTGTGGTATATAGGCCCCCCAATGGTAGTATACAGCAGCCTCCCCAGTGGTATATACAGCAGCAGCTCCAGTAGTTAGTATACAGCAGCCCCAGAGGTATATACAGCCCCAGTGGTAGTATACAGCATCCCCAGAGGTATATACAGCCCCAGTGGTAGTATACAGCATCCCCACAGGTAGTATACAGCAGCCCCAGAGGTAGTATACAGCAGCCCCAGAGGTAGTATACAGCAGCCCCAGAGGTAGTATACAGCAGCCCCAAAGGTATATACAGCAGTCCCAGTGGTAGTATACAGCAGCCCCACAGGTATATACAGCCCCAGTGGTAGTATACAGCAGCCCCACAGGTATATACAGCCCCAGTGGTAGTATACAGCAGCCCCACAGGTATATACAGCCCCAGTGGTAGTATACAGCAGCCCCACAGGTATATACAGCCCCAGTGGTAGTATACAGCAGCCCCACAGGTATATACAGCCCCAGTGGTAGTATACAGCAGCCCCACAGGTATATACAGCCCCAGTGGTAGTATACAGCAGCCCCACAGGTATATACAGCCCCAGTGGTAGTATACAGCAGCCCCAGAGGAATATACAGCCCCAGTGGTAGTATACAGCAGCCCCAGAGGTATATACAGCCCCAGTGGTAGTATACAGCAGCCCCAGAGGTATATACAGCCCCAGTGGTAGTATACAGCCCCAGAGGTATATACAGCCCCAGTGGTAGTATACAGCAGCCCCACAGGTATATACAGCAGCCCCAGAGGTATATACAGCAGCCCCAGAGGTATATACAGCCCCAGTGGTAGTATACAGCCCCAGAGGTATATACAGCCCCAGTGGTAGTATACAGCAGCCCCACAGGTATATACAGCCCCAGTAGTTAGTATACAGCAGCCCCACAGGTATATACAGCCCCAGTGGTAGTATACAGCAGCCCCAGAGGTATATACAGCCCCAGAGTAGTATACAGCAGCCCCACAGGTATATACAGCCCCAGTGGTAGTATACAGCAGCCCCAGTGGTATATACAGCCCCAGTGTAGTATCCAGCAGGCCCAGTGGTAGTATGCAGCCCCCCTTCCTTAATATGCGTCCCCCAGTATTAATAAACAGCCCCCCCTCCTTATCATGTCCCCCCCCCCGGCTGCGGCAGCTGTTAAAATAACAAACACTGTATACATCACCTTCCGACGCAGCTCTCCGCTCCTCCGGTCCTCAGCGTCTCCGCTCGCGGCTTCTTCTTCCTTGATGTGCCGGCTTGTGACCGCGCGCAGGAAATGACGTCATCTCCTGCGCCCGGTCAAATGACACCGGCACAACAAGGAAGAAGAAGCCGCGAGCGGAGACGCTGAGGACCGGAGGAGCGGAGAGCTGCGTCGGAAGGTGATGTATAAAGTGTTTGTTATTTTAACAGCTGCCGCAGCCGGGGGGGGACATGATAAGGAGGGGAGGGCTGTTTATTAATACTGGGGGACGCATATTAAGGAGGGGGGGCTGTTTAGTGCAATATGCACGGCATCCCCCCGCCGCTGATGGACAGGGGGATGCCGTGCATATTCATTGCACTAATGAGGCGGCCCCACGTGACCGCCTGCGGTCACCGCGGCCCCCTCCTGCCTCCTCCAGCCCCCGGTCACAGCTCCCCCCCCACAGCATACCGTATGACCCGTGTATAAGCCGAGGGGGGGATTTTCAGCCCAATTTTTGGGCTGAAAAACTCGGCTTATACACGAGTATATACGGTATATACTTTATAATAGTGAGAATAATATAAGAAAGTATATAAGACTATTTGGAAGTTTATAATACTATGAAGTATTAATTTAGACTATATAAATATAAAAATTGTTTTAAAAAAATTAGTGGTTGGAGATACACTTTATAGCAGAGCACAAAATTTAGACATAGGAGGTGCCCTATGCACACCTGTGATTAGATTGGAATACCAGATAAGTGCACATGCATCAGTAAAGGCCACTTTACACACACCAACTTATCTGTCCAACTTCTGACCAACTTGCTGGTTGCAGTGAAATCATGGACACATTGGTACATTTGTACACAGCCACAAAATGGAACAATGTGTCCATGATTTCACTGCAACCAGCAAGTTGGTCAGAGGTTGAACAGATAAGTTGGTGTGTGTAAAGTGGCCATAAGGGCCACTTTACACACACCAACTTCTGTGTCCAACTTCTGAACAGATCTCTGGTTGCAGTGAAATCATGGACATATTGTTACATTTGTACACAGCCCCAAAATGGAGCAATGTGTCCATGATTTCACTGCAACCTGAGATCTGTTCAGAAGTTGGACACAGAAGTTGGTTTGTGTAAGGCGGCCCTAAGGCCGGCTTCACACTGCGTGTGTGATCCGATCCGTGGCTGTCCGCTTGAGGCAGACAGCCGCGGACCGGATCAGCACACAGGACTGGGGGGCTATTATGCCCTCCGATCCTGTGTGCAGCCGCACGCAGTTCCTGCTGCTGACAGGTGAGGACCGCGGGCGCCGCGGTCCTGACCTGTCAGCGGCTGCGGCTGTGTGCGGCTGCACACAGGATCGGAGGGCATAATAGCCCCCCAGTCCTGTGTGCTGATCCGGTCCGCAGCTGTCTGCCTCAAGCGGACAGCCACGGATCGGATCACACACGCAGTGTGAAGCCGGCCTAAGATGAAAGTTTAAGAGCACATAGTGATTAATTAACACCTGCATAGTAGGTAACACAGAGAAATTCAGAGGTGAACACATATATTAGTGAGCACAATATGAGGAAGTATATAACACCACGTGGAAGTATTTAATACTGTGAAGTATTAATTGAGACTATATAAATATAAAAATTATTTTTATATAAAAAAAATCCAACAAAACAATAGTTGGAGGTACACTTTATAGCAAAGCACAATATTTAGACATAGGAGGAAAACACATTATATTTCAGTAAATCACTACTTGGAATGGTTCTATTGTATATATAGAGAAAGTTGATAATTGCATTTAAAGAAGTATTATTTTAGTTATACAATCCACAGGACTAGGAGATTCAACAGTCCATACAAAGAGATAAAGATCCCATATTGTTATTGGTGAACAATAAGGTATTTACACTCAATGTCTGTTGTATAGGATGTATTAACACCATACTGACATAGGGAATTATATTTGTTAAAAGGGAATGGATTATGGTGTAGAAACTAAGAAAACCCGTAACCAAGAAAAAAGACTCTTGATGATACAGGTAGCAGTTTTTCTTAAATACAAAAACTGAATAGCTATTAAGAATAGAGGAGATATTTATATTATATGTCCTTGGCAGAGAGAAGAAAGAAGAATCTTAAGGTGCCGTCACACAGCACAACCTGGCCAGCGATGTCGGAAGCGATGCGCGGGTGCCCGCTCGGTTCCGACATCGCTGGCCAGCTGTCACACAGCACGGCTGCGGCCGGCGATGCCGCAGCGATGCGGGCGGTGACATCGCTCGCTGGGCTGGGCTTAGCCCAGCGAGTGATCCGCAGCAACGCTGCGGTATAGGCTGGATCGCCGCCGACATCGCTCTGGCGATGTCACACGGCGTGATCCAGCCTAATCGCAGGTCGCAGGTTGTCAGGTTTACAGTTCTTCCCGTAAACCTGACAACCTGCGACTAGCGATAAAACGCGGTCGCGTCGCGCTGTCACACACGTCGCTAGCAACATCGCTGGTACGTCACTTTTCCGGCGATGTTGCTAGCAACGTCGCCTGGTGTGACAGCACCTTTAAGGGTCGCTTTACACAGACCAACTTCTGTGACCAACTTCTGAACAGATCTCTGGTTGCAGTGAAATCATGGACATATTGTTCTATTTTGTGGCTGTGTACAAATGGAACAATTTGTCCATGATTTCAGTGCAACCAGAGATCTGTTCAGAAGTTGGACACAGACGTTGGTGTGTGTAAAGCAGCTCTCAATCTAAATCAAGCACTCATTAGGCGGCCGTCACACGCTTCAATCTTGTGAGCGATATTGTTAGTGATCACATGCACGCGCGATCGCTAACAATATTGTTCACATCTCTGGTGAGCTGTCACACAGACAGACTCACCAGCGATGTGGACCAGCGAGATCGCTGGTAACTATGGTACACATCGGGTTACTAGGCGCCGTGCGGCGCTTAGTAACCCGACGTTTACCATAGATACCATCTCCCAGCATAGGCTGTGCCGCTGGGAGATCGTTCATCGTGGTGTCACACACCACGATGATGCAGATTGATCAAGCGATTATCGCTTGATTTGAGCTCCTGCTCACAAATCTGCGATCAAACAATCAAGCGATTTTACATTGTAAGATCGCTTGATTACACGCAGCGACGCACAAACGATATCGCTTAGCGATCAAAAAAGCAGATCGCTTAAGCTATATCGTTCAAGAAATTGATGCGTGTGACGGCCACCTTAGATGGAGTAAGGTCTTCTAACAGTTAAAAAGACCATTTTATAAATAAACAGAGGAAAGTTGAGATCTATATATAAATACTAATATACTGTATATTTTTAGGACTCCACAGACATCCCAGGAGAACTACAAGGCCATCAAAGAAAGTATACATCCCTAGTACATGAATAAATTGTTAGCGTGATATTAATCGAGGAATATCTGAATTTTGGCTTTAATATTTTTATAAGTATTTATTAAAATAATTTTTATTTAATTTTTATTATTCACATGAAAATATAATGTTTAAATAAACATCCGGAATAACGGTTAATTAATATAGTCTTGGTATGTTTAATCGATAGCCATTGTTAAAAGGGTTTGTTAGCGCTGGGCCCACATCAAATATACTATTAAGACAATTTTATGAGGGATGATGCACGGGAATCCCCCCAAGGCTTACTAGCAGCTACAACATTCATTAAAATTGACTGAACCTAATCCAATTGAAAGGTAAAGTCTCCCTTTAAATTGACTAGCTCCAGTGTATATACAATAATCTAAAAAACCATCAAGCGCTACAAAGAAACTAGCTCGCATCAGGACAGCCCCAGGAAAGGAAGATCAAGAGTCACTCTCTGCTGCATAGGATAAGTTCATCCGAGTCACCAGCCTCAGAAATTGCAGGTTAACAGCAGCTCAGATTAGAGACCAGGTCAATGCCACATAGAGTTCTAGCAGCAGACACATCTCTACAACAACTGTTAAGAGGAGACTTTGTGCAGCAGGCCTTCATGGTAAAATAGCTGCTAGGAAACCACTGCTAAGGACAGGCAACAAGCAGAAGAGACTTGTTTGGGCAAAAGAACACAAGGAATGGACATTAGACCAGTAGAAATCTGTGCTTTGGTCTAATTAGTCTAAATTTGAGATCTTTGGTTCCAACCACCGTGTCTTTGTGTGACGCAGAAAAGGCGAATGGATGGACTCTACATGCCTGGTTCCCACCGTGAAGCATGGAGGAGGAGGTGTGATGGTGATGGAGTGCTATGCCAGATGACCTGGCCTCCACAGTCAGCAAACCTGAACCCAATCAAGATGGTTTGGGGTGAGCTAGACCGCAGAGTGAAGGCAAAAGGGCCAAGAAGTGCTAAGTATCTCTGGGAACTCCTTCAAGACTGTTGGAAGACTATTTCCGGTGACTACGTCTTGAAGCTCAACAAGAGAATGCCAAGAGTGTGCAAAGCAGTAATCATAGCAAAAAGGTGGCTACTTTGTAGAACCTAGAATATAAGACATATTTTTAGTTGTTTCACACTTTTTTGTTAAAGCGAACCTGTCACCCCCCCTGGACATCAAAAGCTATAATAGCCACCTTCTGCAGCACTAAGGCTGCATTCAGGGAAGGTGGCTATAGGCTTTTGATGCCCTATATACTGTTAAATATTCACTTATATAACTGCTTACAGTTTAGAAGACCTAAGACCGGGAGGCGGGGTTTCGCGCTCCTCCGACCCGCCCCCTCTTGTCAATCAGCCTGGTCGCCTGCTGCTGCCTCCCCTCACAGTCTAGCATGAACGCTCGCCTCCGTCCTCCTCTATGGCGCCGCGCATGCGCTGTGCGCGCAGCCCGACGACTTCCTGGACACCCGGCGCACAGCGCATGCGCGGCTCCATAGAGGAGAACGGAGGAGCGCGTTCATGCTAGACTGTGAGGGGAGGCAGCAGCAGGTGACCAGGCTGATTGACAAGAGGGGGCGGGTCGGAGGAGCGCAAAACCCCGCCTCCCGGTCTTAGGTTTTCTAAACTGTAAGCAGTTATATAAGTGAATATTTAACAGTATATAGGGCATGAAAAGCCTATAGCCACCTTCCCTGAATGCAGCCTTAGTGCTGCAGAAGGTGGCTATTATAGCTTTTGATGTCCAGGGGGGGGTGAAAGGTTCGCTTTAAGTATATTATTCAACATGTGTAAATTCATAGTTTTGATGCCTTCAGTGTGAATCTACAATTTTCATAGTCCGGAAAATAAAGAAAGCTCTTTGAATGAGAAGGTGTGTCCAAACTTTTGGTCTGTACTATAAATAGACAGTAAATGGTAGGGTACAGAAGGGCGGAGGAACTAGACTCACCCCCATGCATATTAAGTTAGGAAAAGAAAGTTCCTGGGGGTGGAAAGGAAAGCCAGGACTCCTAAGCCGAGACCCCCATAGGTAACTATAGGTAAATGTTAATGAGTTGAATACTTGTTGCAACTTGAACCCATTAAACATTTCGGGCCTACAGAGACTGACCTGCACAAACTGTTGCATTTGCTTGGACTAATATTTATGTAAACATGGACCACTGGCCACGGGACTGGTAGTGGCAAAAATAATTTTTAACAGCCTGCGGCAGATGGACTAGTGCCGTATGGCCTGCACCGTTTCCCATTTTTCCTGTTTTATTGTTTTTTGTATTTTTGAATTTTGAGACTTTGTACATATTATATTGTTATTAATGTTTATAATCTTTTGAAAAATGTTTCTCAGTCCAGGAGTACTGAATTTAACTAGGGGGTAATATGGCACCCCTACGGTTTGGTTGCCACAGGAACACCTGATGCAGGAAGGGATTTCCACATCAGGTAAACTTACATGCAACACCTTCCACCCCAGACCTGAAGAGGTAGCTCTACTTGCCGACTTCAGGCAAGGTCCCCTATAAAGTCAGGCTCGGGGGAGGAGTTAAGCAGTTCAGTACAGAGCAGTACTGAGGAAGACACCTGGTGAAAGGAGCCGCGCTAGGCCCATACCAGAGGGAAGCTTAGCCAGTGTAAGGGACCGAAGCAACCTGAACACCGGAGTCTGATTCTGCAAGGGTTTAGTTAGCCCAGCAGAGAATACCGGAGGACTAAGGAGACTTCAGTCTCCTGGAGGCACTTGCAGCACAACTACTAACAGAGCCAGGGACCACAGAGGAGTAGCGGTGCCCATTAGAAGGTTCTCACAGCCTGCTATATAAGTGAGGGACACAGGAGAGGTCAGGGCCAGGATTCAGACAGGACAGGACATAAGTATGCACTCACAAAGAACAAGGAGGACTCACAACTCATCAGGTGTGGAAATCCTGAACTGCCACCTGACCACTTGGACAGTACCCTGAATGTTACCCAAATCATCATCATCAGTAAAAGGTACAGAAACAACTTCCAGCGTGAGTGTGTCTGTTATTACGGCCCCTGATCCTGCCCTTAACATAGACTGTCAGCCTGCATCTCCACCTGACGAGCTGCCTCCCTGTGTGAGTTCTCTATTCATCCAACACTGCCCCGGTGATCCCGCTCCACCTATGGGGAGCTTTACCAACTAGCTGCCTTATCAACATCCCCGGAGGTCTGCAGCAGCTCTGGTATCATTACCATCCGCCAGGGTCATGGGTCTGGGTTCGAGCCGCCCACAACATGCCCCAGTGAATCAAAGCCTGGAAGCGGGTTGTCACGGTCGCGCTCGCGACCCATGAGGTAAGGGGAATGTGGACCCACTGGACCACAGGGGGGACCCGGGCCTGCCCAGACTAGGGAAGAACAGCAACCGGGTTCTGTGGCAGCTGAGCATGTGGGCTAGGTGGTAACCTGCAGGACAAGACAACACCGCACACTTCAGGTATAGCAAAAAGTAACGTTTACTGAACAAGAACACACATCAAGGACACGGAACATCATGGACACGGAACATCACGGACACCAGGCGTGAACGTCAGGGTCATCTCGGACACCAGGCGGGAACCTCATGGTCATCTCGGACACCAGGCGGGAACCTCATGGTCATCTCGGACACCAGGCGGGAACCTCAGGGTCATCTCGGACACCAGGCGGGAACCTCAGGGTCATCTTGGACACCAGGCGGGAACCTCAGGGTCATCTCGGACACCAGGCGGGAACCTCAGGGTCATCTCAGACACCAGGCGGGAACCTCAGGGTCATCTCGGACACCAGGCGGGAACCTCAGGGTCATCTCGGACACCAGGCAAGACATCGGGGCCATCTCGGACACAAGGCAAGACATCGGGGTCATCTCGGACACAAGGCAAGACATCATCAGGCAGGACCTCAGGACCATCTTGGACACCAGGCGGAACCTCGGGATCATCTCGGACACCAGGCACGGACACCAGGCAGAACCTCAGGTCCATCTTGGACACCGACAGTCAGGACGTCTGGACTCCATGCAACGGACACGGCTCCAGACCGGGAACAGCAAGACACAAGGAGGAACAAGACAAGGACGTTGGCACCAACACAGACAAGACGGGTCCAGGGACACAGACATCAGCTTTCCCCGAACTGGTAGCAGGCAGAACAGGAGATGTAGACAAGGCAGACCAGGAGCAGCATGTTGGACCAAACACACTGGGCTAGGTTAAGAAACCTAATGCGAGGCTCTGGCCACGCCCAACAGGGAAGAGGAACTTTAAATAGGAGCTGACCCTCAGCTATAGGCTGGGGACAGCAATTCAAGCGCACACCCTCCATCTTACTAAACTGGGGAAGGTGTGGCAGCGCGCACCCTAGGCACAGTCAGAACCCATACAGCATAGCCAGCACAGGAACCGATGCCCAGACAGCGGCTGCAAGCCTAGACACACGTGGAAAGTCATGCACCAGCTGCAGAGGACCTCACAACCCGCGGATAGCTTCCACAGCGGGAGCCAGGGTCCACACATGAGAGGTAAACAGCGGAGCACTGACAATACAACACGTGCAGCTACGCAGCGGAGCTGGGAACTGAGCAGAATCCTATCCAGGTAACATACTCAGTCTCCCAGCTGGACAGGGGGGGAAGGAGCATTGGGTGAAAGCGCAGTAACGCCGAGGGAACCAAGACACCAGACCACCGGCGTTACACGGGTACCCCACGGCCCTGTGGGTGGGTCACATAACCTACTGATTAGGAAAATGAGATTGAGAAACAACATTTATCTGGTGGCTCTTTTAATAGGAATCAAACTATTTTTCTTGCTGTATATGCAAAAATTATTGTTTTAGGATTGACTTCCCAATCTCTGACTATCAACATTATACTTGTGGAATGGATCCTCATTCATTTAATTTTTTTTTTATCTTGGAGCCTACATTCACTCTGAAATTGAACACTATTGGATGTGAAAAAGAAATGGGTTGACTTTTTTCTTCAATCCATTATTTTCACTCGGCTCTGTCAATAGGCACGTATTTCTTTTACTCCTAATCCTTGCCCTGCTCTCCAGAGATGGATTGAAGAGTGATCACCTGAAAAGCTCTCTCCAGACCAAATAACCTTTTTAGTATTTTCCAGTATGTTTCTAATAGTAATGGAGCCATTTAGGATAATAAATGATACAGTGCATCAACTATTCCTAATGTGCAGTCCTCATAAAGACAAATTTATTGTGTGACTGATATAATCATGCCCACTAAAACCCAATAAATCAAAGTAATGGAGAATTTGAGTTGTTAAAATCATACTATTATAAAAGAAGGTTTCTTGGACAATAACTTTAATACATCAATTACACAAAGACAGCTGTAGACTTTGGGCCAAAGTTTCCCTTATCTTCAATCACTTTCCCACATTTTTAGCTAATGCTCCAAGAAACCAACTGCCAACCTAAATTTCTATAATAAAGCTTAGTTTTTTTCAATACATGTAAAAAAAAGATTTTTTTTTCCTTAATGCTCTCTGTATTCTTTTTGTGGATTTTTAAAATTCCTTCAGATTAAAAAAGATAACTCTGACTAGGCAGGTAGTTGCTCTTGCACTTTTTTTCAGGGATCGTGCTGCAAAATACTTAAGGAAGCATTCCCACCAAAATGTTTATTGCTTAAATCTGTGTAAATGTATCTAAATTGTAGTTTAAGTGCAGTAATATACCCACTGAGCTCCATCTTCCTAAGTCTCCAGTACTGCTTTGATCCTGTTCTGGGTTCCGTGATGGCTATTCTGTTGTGTCAGATCACACAAGGCCCTGTTTGAGCCGAAACTCACTATTACAATGTAGTCTATGGAGTGTCAGAATGAGCCTCAATAGACTTACATTGTAAAAGTAACTAGTGGATCACACATAGACCCCAGTGTGATCTGTCAAGTGTATTTCACTTACTGTTTACAAAATGAAAGCTTAACTTTTGGAGGACATTTTAAAATATTAATACCTTCGTTTTAGTGCTTTATTTTTTCCTCTTTAACTAAGGATGGTATATTAGTCCCAGTTACAGGGGAAATTCACTTGGCTGATTAGCAGTACAGAAAGAGTTTCCTAGGATCAATGTTGCTCCTGCTCCCTCCCTTACACATAGTAATCCCATGATTACTGTAGTAGGAAGCACTTGCAGAAGCATCTTAATCTGTATACTATACACAAATGAAGGTTTGAAGTTGTGTATTCAGTGTTCAGGTAGGTAATATAGTTATAAACTATGATTATCTCTTGTAGTTTAACTGTGTTTGACAACCAGCTCCACACCTTCACGGCTGCAATAGCGTGTGCAAGCTGCTAACACTGCAATGACTTACACAACATTAGTGCAGAGTGACCTGTGGACTGCCTTGGTTTATCGTCTATGGGTATTCCTGAGGTTGGTAAAATATCTTATTTTAAGGTCATCTTTACCAGGACATTCCAAACCTTTTCTACATGGACCTCACCACCTAGCACATTGGGATACCTAGGCTTCGTTCCCCATGGTCAAAATCCATGCAGCATTTAAGCACTTTTGTTAACACTGCCTAACCTACAAAAAAAATAGTGGGCTTCTGGTAATTTGAGCCCTCTCTTCTGGCTGCCAGCCGGCTTTAAATTTTTCTGTGGCTGCTGCCAGACACAGTCGGGGTCCAGGTAGTGGCACATCATCACCTACACTACATGCTCACATGGGTGGCACACAGGAATGGAATGCTGACATTCTTTGTGCTCTCCTCTCTCACTCTTGAATGGTAGGAGGCTGCAGGGTTATCGTGCCAGGTGCAAACAGCGGACATTGCTGCTCTTAAAGGCGCCAGCCGCAACAGTCATTCTGAGGCAATATACTCTATGTAGGTCCCTAATAATGTTTATAGGGACTGTTGGCTCATGTGTGGGGCTAATACTGTTTAGGGCTTTGTGGGCTAATACTGTATAGTATCTGTGGGCTCATGTGCAGGGTAATACTGTATAGGGCTTTGTGGGTTCATGTGTGGGGTAATACTGTATAGGGGCTGTGTGGGCTCATGTGTGAGACAAATACTGTATAGGGCTGTTTAGGCTCATGTGTGGGGCTTACACTGTGTAGGAGCTGTGGGCTCATGTGTGGGGCAAATTCTGTGTAGGGGCTGTGGGCTCATGTGCGTGGGGTAATACAGTATAGGGGTTGTGGGATCATGTGTGTGGAGTAATACTGAATAGGTCTGTTTTGGCCCAAGTGTGCAGAATACTGTATGATGGCTGTGAGCTCATGTCTGTTGGGTAATGCTGTATATAGGGGCTGTGCGGGCTCATGTGTGAGGATAATACTGTATAGGGCTGTGTGATTTCATGTGGGATAATATTGTACAGGGCTGTGTGGGCTCATGTGTGGGACTAATATTGTATAGGGTTGTGGGGTGATGTATGTTGGGCTAATACAGTGTAAGGGCTGTGGGCTCATATGTGTAGGGCTGTGTGGGCTCATGTGGGGCTAATAATGTATAGGGCTGTGTGGGCTCATGTGTGTGGCATAAGTTGTATAGGGGATGTGTGGGTTTATGTGTGGGGAAACAACTATGTAGGCTTTGTTGGCTCATGTGTGGGGCTAATACTGTATAGGGCTGTGTAGGTTTATATGTAGGGCTAATATTGTATATGGGCTGCCCGCACATGTTTGGGGCTAATATGTGTGGGGGCCATGGGCTCATGTGTGGGAGGTAGTATTGAATACAGGGGTTGTGTGGGCTCATGTGTGGGGTTAATACTGCATAGGGCTGTGTAGGCTCATGTGTGGGGATAACACTATATATTTCTGTGGACTCATGTGTGTTGGGCTAATACTGTATAGGGGCTGTGGGCTCATGTGTGTGGCTAACACAGTATATAGGACTGTGAGCTCATGTGTGTGGGGCTAATACAGCATATTGGGCTCTGTTTTCATGTGTGTGGGGCTAATACAGTGTAGGGGCTGTGGGCTCATATGTGTGGGGCTAATACTGTATAGGGCTGTGTGGGCTCATGTGCCTAGGGCTAGTACTGCATAGGGGCTTTGGGCTCGTGTGTGGGGCAAATACTGTATATAGGGGCTGTGGACTCATGTGTGTGGGGCTAATACTGTTTATACGGGCCATGGGCTCATATGTGTGCAGCTAACACTATATAGGGGCTGTGTGGGCTCATATGTGTGGGGGCCTGTGTGGGGCTAATGCTGCATATAATGGCTGTGTGGGCTCATGTCTGTGTGGGCCTCTGTGGGCCTAATACTGTATATAGGGGCTGTGTGGGTTTAATACTGTATATAGGGGGTGTGTAGGATTATGTATGTAGGTGCCTGTGTGGGGATAGTACTGTATTTAGAGGCTGTGTGGTGCTTATACTGTAGTATATAGGATTTTTGTGGGATCATGTGTGTTGGAGGATGTGTGGGCTTAATACTGTATATAGGAGTTGTGTGGGCTCATATATATAAGTGCCTGTGTGAAAATAATACAGTATATAGGGGCTGTGTGGACTTGTATGTGAGGGCCTGTGTGGGGCTAATACTGTATATAGGGGCTGTGTGGGCTCATGTGTGAGGGACTAATACTGTATATAGAGGATTTGTTGGGTTATATATCTGAAGACCTGTGAAACCTGGAGGTTCTCTCTTCAGAGGTTCTCCTTGACGAAGCAATTAGAATACACGTCAAACGCTTGTTGGAGTGGCGCTATCATTCTGGGGCCCTTTGTGGGGATAATATCTTATAACAAGTAAGGTGGCTGTTTAATCCTAAAAGAGTACCTCCTGTTTCTATGAGTGCTATACCATGGTTGGGGTTGGCTAATCATTCAGCACAGGATTTCCAACATTATCACTTAACTATAGTAGTACATCGGCAGGATTGTTTTTGTACTGTGTGTAACTATATATACTGAAACTGATTTATGAATTCTGGTCCTTTATGCAATTCATTGTAATGTGTAATTACTCTTATTAATACAATCTCCAAACTGTTATGGGATCACTTGTAAGTGACCCCTGCACATCATTATTGTGGATTCCATTACTTGAATCATATGACCCCTACTCTTCTTTGTCTGTGTTTTTTCTCAATCTTTATAGGGCACTTTTAGGTGAGACAGGGATGGTTAGGGATCAGCTAGCAAGGTGCAGGGACAGGTAGTGGTAGACTAGGGGGGTAAAAAGACCTGATAGGTTCCCTTTAATGCTTACATGGAGTGGCTTACACTGACGTACTACTAAGTATAATCACTATGTAGCACCTTAGTCTTGCAGAGGGCTTGTTGGTAAGAAAGGAGTGAATTACGATGCATGTTTTTTTGCAGTTCTGATACTATTAACTTTACATCTTTTATGCTTAAAAATGTTTCCTAGTCACAATATTTTAGGATACATATATTTCTGATTTTCCAATTCCTAAAAATAAAATTCCATAAATGTGTCAGAACTGTGAAGGAGACATAGAAGGGTGTTACCCTTAGAAAAACATAATCACCAGTCCAATTCTTGTCTGGAGCTTAGTGTGATTAGGGGTGAATCATGGTACAGTTTTGTCCTTCTGGTTGGAATTATGAGGCACATCTAGGTTTGGCTTAAAGAATAAAACAGGACCAAGCAACTTCAAACAAATCAGACCATAAATTCTGTAGAATCTATATATAGCAGTGTGCTTGGATCCCAAGATCTCCTAGATTGTCTACAAAAAGTAAGAAAAAAATGAAATAGATCTTGTCTTTCCATCTCAATGGCGGTATATGTTCCCATTAACCCAGTAAGGTTTTTAATGATAAATAGCTGCAATTACTTTGAGTAAGACTCATGTCTGTTTATTCAGTGGAAACTAATTTGACTATTTTAAATTAGTTATTGCCTGGTAATTTGTTGATCACAATCAGTAAGCAGGGGAAATGTAATACATGAAGCCAAGTCAGAAACATGTCCATATAAAAAGAGCCAATTGTGCAATTCTGTGTTGGTTCTCCACTAATGTGCTATATCTTATAAGAAGTTACTGCAGTAAATATTGACCAAGAAAATCTATGCAAATAAAACGTAAGTGGCGGAGTTAGGGAATTGAACGTATTTTTTTATACAAATCAACCACGGAATCGTAACCTAAGTTTCTTTCTTTTACAATTTTTTTATTATTAATGGAAGAAACCGTACCAATGTGTGCTTTCAACTCTGCAAAAGTAAAGCCTTTGAAGTTAACTCCTTGTGTGGAGGACAGGTGCTTAGATTTTTCACTACAGAAGCTGGAGAAGAAGCCAGAAGGCCTCTGGCCTGAAGATGTCAAGTATGCAAGAGACTAGATGCACTCTTTTAAACAGGGGCGGACCTTGCTGCCCGGGGGCCCTGGTGCAGGGGGCCCTGGTTTGAGAACGGGGGGGAGGGGGTGCTATCAGTGTAGGTGTGGTGAGGACCAGGGGGGGGTGCTATCAGGTCGCGTCTCCTACCTGCGTGCGTCCAGCGGGGCACCGGAGCAGCGCCAGAGAGAGGAGGGGCGGGCTCAGCAGGGGGAAGCAGGAAGCTTCCCTGGTTAACCC